>CM051237.1:196006906-197209595 GCA_027917425.1 Gastrophryne carolinensis | reverse complement strand
AATGGGATGCCAGTGGCCACAAAAACCAGAGAGCATGCACAGCAAAAGTGTCCTTTATCAGCTGATTTCTATGAGAAGATAAGTGCAAATGTTTTATTGTGCTATTAAATAGAGGCTGCTTTAGTCACAGAATGGATGCCAGTGCACAAAAACCAGAGAGCATGCACCAGCAAAAGTGTCTTTATCAGGCCTGATTTCTATGAGAATAAGTGCAAATGTTTATTGTGCTATTAAATAGAGGCTGCTTTAGTCACAGAATGGGATGCCAGTGCCACAAAAACCAGAGAGCATGCACAGCAAAAGTGTCTTTATCAGGCCTGATTTCTATGAGAATAAGTGCAAATGTTTATTATGCTATTAAATAGAGGCTGCTTTAGTCACAGAATGGGATGCCAGTGCCCAAAAACCAGAGAGCATGCACAGCAAAAGTGTCTTTATCAGGCCTGATTTCTATGAGAATAAGTGCAAATGTTTATTGTGCTATTAAATAGAGGCTGCTTTAGTCACAGAATGGGATGCCAGTTGCCACAAAAACCAGAGAGCATGCACAGCAAAAGTGTCTTTATCAGGCCTGATTTCTATGAGAATAAGTGCAAATGTTTATTGTGCTATTAAATAGAGGCTGCTTTAGTCACAGAATGGGATGCCAGTGCCACAAAAACCAGAGAGCATGCACAGCAAAAGTGTCTTTATCAGGCCTGATTTCTATGAGAATAAGTGCAAATGTTTATTGTGCTATTAAATAGAGGCTGCTTTAGTCACAGAATGGGATGCCAGTGCCACAAAAACCAGAGAGCATGCACAGCAAAAGTGTCTTTATCAGGCCTGATTTCTATGAGAATAAGTGCAAATGTTTATTGTGCTATTAAATAGAGGCTGCTTTAGTCACAGAATGGGATGCCAGTGCCCACAAAAACCAGAGAGCATGCACAGCAAAAGTGTCTTTATCAGGCCTGATTTCTATGAGAATAAGTGCAAATGTTTATTATGCTATTAAATAGAGGCTGCTTTAGTCACAGAATGGGATGCCAGTGCCACAAAAACCAGAGAGCATGCACAGCAAAAGTGTCTTTATCAGGCCTGATTTCTATGAGAATAAGTGCAAATGTTTATTGTGCTATTAAATAGAGGCTGCTTTAGTCACAGAATGGGATGCCAGTGCCACAAAAACCAGAGAGCATGCACAGCAAAAAGTGTCTTTATCAGGCCTGATTTCTATGAGAATAAGTGCAAATGTTTATTGTGCTATTAAATAGAGGCTGCTTTAGTCACAGAATGGGATGCCAGTGCCACAAAAACCAGAGAGCATGCACAGCAAAAGTGTCTTTATCAGGCCTGATTTCTATGAGAATAAGTGCAAATGTTTATTGTGCTATTAAATAGAGGCTGCTTTAGTCACAGAATGGGATGCCAGTGCCACAAAAACCAGAGAGCATGCACAGCAAAAGTGTCTTTATCAGGCCTGATTTCTATGAGAATAAGTGCAAATGTTTATTATGCTATTAAATAGAGGCTGCTTTAGTCACAGAATGGGATGCCAGTGCCACAAAAACCAGAGAGCATGCACAGCAAAAGTGTCTTTATCAGGCCTGATTTCTATGAGAATAAGTGCAAATGTTTATTGTGCTATTAAATAGAGGCTGCTTTAGTCACAGAATGGGATGCCAGTGCCACAAAAAACCAGAGAGCATGCACAGCAAAAGTGTCTTTATCAGGCCTGATTTCTATGAGAATAAGTGCAAATGTTTATTATGCTATTAAATAGAGGCTGCTTTAGTCACAGAATGGGATGCCAGTGCCACAAAAACAGAGAGCATGCACAGCAAAAGTGTCCTTTATCAGGCCTGATTTCTATGAGAATAAGTGCAAATGTTTATTATGCTATTAAATAGAGGCTGCTTTAGTCACAGAATGGGATGCCAGTGCCACAAAAACCAGAGAGCATGCACAGCAAAAGTGTCTTTATCAGGCCTGATTTCTATGAGAATAAGTGCAAATGTTTATTGTGCTATTAAATAGAGGCTGCTTTAGTCACAGAATGGGATGCCAGTGCCACAAAAAACCAGAGAGCATGCACAGCAAAAGTGTCTTTATCAGGCCTGATTTCTATGAGAATAAGTGCAAATGTTTATTGTGCTATTAAATAGAGGCTGCTTTAGTCACAGAATGGGATGCCAGTGCCACAAAAACCAGAGAGCATGCACAGCAAAAGTGTCTTTATCAGGCCTGATTTCTATGAGAATAAGTGCAAATGTTTATTGTGCTATTAAATAGAGGCTGCTTTAGTCACAGAATGGGATGCCAGTGCCACAAAAACCAGAGAGCATGCACAGCAAAAGTGTCTTTATCAGGCCTGATTTCTATGAGAATAAGTGCAAATGTTTATTATGCTATTAAATAGAGGCTGCTTTAGTCACAGAATGGGATGCCAGTGCCACAAAAACCAGAGAGCATGCACAGCAAAAGTGTCTTTATCAGGCCTGATTTCTATGAGAATAAGTGCAAATGTTTATTGTGCTATTAAATAGAGGCTGCTTTAGTCACAGAATGGGATGCCAGTGCCACAAAAAACCAGAGAGCATGCACAGCAAAAGTGTCTTTATCAGGCCTGATTTCTATGAGAATAAGTGCAAATGTTTATTGTGCTATTAAATAGAGGCTGCTTTAGTCACAGAATGGGATGCCAGTGCCACAAAAACCAGAGAGCATGCACAGCAAAAGTGTCTTTATCAGGCCTGATTTCTATGAGAATAAGTGCAAATGTTTATTGTGCTATTAAATAGAGGCTGCTTTAGTCACAGAATGGGATGCCAGTGCCACAAAAACCAGAGAGCATGCACAGCAAAAGTGTCTTTATCAGGCCTGATTTCTATGAGAATAAGTGCAAATGTTTATTGTGCTATTAAATAGAGGCTGCTTTAGTCACAGAATGGGATGCCAGTGCCACAAAAACCAGAGAGCATGCCACAGCAAAAGTGTCTTTATCAGGCCTGATTTCTATGAGAATAAGTGCAAATGTTTATTATGCTATTAAATAGAGGCTGCTTTAGTCACAGAATGGGATGCCAGTGCCACAAAAACCAGAGAGCATGCACAGCAAAAGTGTCTTTATCAGGCCTGATTTCTATGAGAATAAGTGCAAATGTTTATTGTGCTATTAAATAGAGGCTGCTTTAGTCACAGAATGGGATGCCAGTGCCACAAAAACCAGAGAGCATGCACAGCAAAAGTGTCTTTATCAGGCCTGATTTCTATGAGAATAAGTGCAAATGTTTATTGTGCTATTAAATAGAGGCTGCTTTAGTCACAGAATGGGATGCCAGTGCCACAAAAAACCAGAGAGCATGCACAGCAAAAGTGTCTTTATCAGGCCTGATTTCTATGAGAATAAGTGCAAATGTTTATTGTGCTATTAAATAGAGGCTGCTTTAGTCACAGAATGGGATGCCAGTGCCACAAAAACCAGAGAGCATTGCACAGCAAAAGTGTCTTTATCAGGCCTGATTTCTATGAGAATAAGTGCAAATGTTTATTATGCTATTAAATAGAGGCTGCTTTAGTCACAGAATGGGATGCCAGTGCCACAAAAACCAGAGAGCATGCACAGCAAAAGTGTCTTTATCAGGCCTGATTTCTATGAGAATAAGTGCAAATGTTTATTATGCTATTAAATAGAGGCTGCTTTAGTCACAGAATGGGATGCCAGTGCCACAAAAACCAGAGAGCATGCACAGCAAAAGTGTCTTTATCAGGCCTGATTTCTATGAGAATAAGTGCAAATGTTTATTATGCTATTAAATAGAGGCTGCTTTAGTCACAGAATGGGATGCCAGTGCCACAAAAACCAGAGAGCATGCACAGCAAAAGTGTCTTTATCAGGCCTGATTTCTATGAGAATAAGTGCAAATGTTTATTATGCTATTAAATAGAGGCTGCTTTAGTCACAGAATGGGATGCCAGTGCCACAAAAACCAGAGAGCATGCACAGCAAAAGTGTCTTTATCAGGCCTGATTTCTATGAGAATAAGTGCAAATGTTTATTGTGCTATTAAATAGAGGCTGCTTTAGTCACAGAATGGGATGCCAGTGCCACAAAAACCAGAGAGCATGCACAGCAAAAGTGTCTTTATCAGGCCTGATTTCTATGAGAATAAGTGCAAATGTTTATTATGCTATTAAATAGAGGCTGCTTTAGTCACAGAATGGGATGCCAGTGCCACAAAAACCAGAGAGCATGCACAGCAAAAGTGTCTTTATCAGGCCTGATTTCTATGAGAATAAGTGCAAATGTTTATTGTGCTATTAAATAGAGGCTGCTTTAGTCACAGAATGGGATGCCAGTGCCACAAAAACCAGAGAGCATGCACAGCAAAAGTGTCTTTATCAGGCCTGATTTCTATGAGAATAAGTGCAAATGTTTATTGTGCTATTAAATAGAGGCTGCTTTAGTCACAGAATGGGATGCCAGTGCCACAAAAACCAGAGAGCATGCACAGCAAAAGTGTCTTTATCAGGCCTGATTTCTATGAGAATAAGTGCAAATGTTTATTGTGCTATTAAATAGAGGCTGCTTTAGTCACAGAATGGGATGCCAGTGCCACAAAAACCAGAGAGCATGCACAGCAAAAGTGTCTTTATCAGGCCTGATTTCTATGAGAATAAGTGCAAATGTTTATTATGCTATTAAATAGAGGCTGCTTTAGTCACAGAATGGGATGCCAGTGCCACAAAAACCAGAGAGCATGCACAGCAAAAGTGTCTTTATCAGGCCTGATTTCTATGAGAATAAGTGCAAATGTTTATTATGCTATTAAATAGAGGCTGCTTTAGTCACAGAATGGAATGCCAGTGCCACAAAAACCAGAGAGCATGCACAGCAAAAGTGTCTTTATCAGGCCTGATTTCTATGAGAATAAGTGCAAATGTTTATTATGCTATTAAATAGAGGCTGCTTTAGTCACAGAATGGGATGCCAGTGCCACAAAAACCAGAGAGCATGCACAGCAAAAGTGTCTTTATCAGGCCTGATTTCTATGAGAATAAGTGCAAATGTTTATTGTGCTATTAAATAGAGGCTGCTTTAGTCACAGAATGGGATGCCAGTGCCACAAAAACCAGAGAGCATGCACAGCAAAAGTGTCTTTATCAGGCCTGATTTCTATGAGAATAAGTGCAAATGTTTATTGTGCTATTAAATAGAGGCTGCTTTAGTCACAGAATGGGATGCCAGTGCCACAAAAACCAGAGAGCATGCACAGCAAAAGTGTCTTTATCAGGCCTGATTTCTATGAGAATAAGTGCAAATGTTTATTGTGCTATTAAATAGAGGCTGCTTTAGTCACAGAATGGGATGCCAGTGCCACAAAAACCAGAGAGCATGCACAGCAAAAGTGTCTTTATCAGGCCTGATTTCTATGAGAATAAGTGCAAATGTTTATTATGCTATTAAATAGAGGCTGCTTTAGTCACAGAATGGGATGCCAGTGCCACAAAAACCAGAGAGCATGCACAGCAAAAGTGTCTTTATCAGGCCTGATTTCTATGAGAATAAGTGCAAATGTTTATTATGCTATTAAATAGAGGCTGCTTTAGTCACAGAATGGGATGCCAGTGCCACAAAAACCAGAGAGCATGCACAGCAAAAGTGTCTTTATCAGGCCTGATTTCTATGAGAATAAGTGCAAATGTTTATTATGCTATTAAATAGAGGCTGCTTTAGTCACAGAATGGGATGCCAGTGCCACAAAAACCAGAGAGCATGCACAGCAAAAGTGTCTTTATCAGGCCTGATTTCTATGAGAATAAGTGCAAATGTTTATTATGCTATTAAATAGAGGCTGCTTTAGTCACAGAATGGGATGCCAGTGCCACAAAAACCAGAGAGCATGCACAGCAAAAGTGTCTTTATCAGGCCTGATTTCTATGAGAATAAGTGCAAATGTTTATTATGCTATTAAATAGAGGCTGCTTTAGTCACAGAATGGGATGCCAGTGCCACAAAAACCAGAGAGCATGCACAGCAAAAGTGTCTTTATCAGGCCTGATTTCTATGAGAATAAGTGCAAATGTTTATTATGCTATTAAATAGAGGCTGCTTTAGTCACAGAATGGGATGCCAGTGCCACAAAAACCAGAGAGCATGCACAGCAAAAGTGTCTTTATCAGGCCTGATTTCTATGAGAATAAGTGCAAATGTTTATTATGCTATTAAATAGAGGCTGCTTTAGTCACAGAATGGGATGCCTCACAGCAGACTTAAGATCAGTTCAGTATATATGCACAGTTAGTTACTATAAGCAGCCTGAAAACGCTAACAAAGGCTGGATGAAAAAAAAAAAATCTCCCTGTCAGCCAGCTCCGTTTTTCCTACCTTTCCCTGGCTTTCTGTCTGTCTCCTGTCTGTCTCCTGCCTGTCTCCTGCCTGTCTCCAGCCTGTCCCTGTCTGTCCCTGTCTCCAGCCTGTCTCCAGCCTGTCTAACTGCCTCAGCTACACAGCGTTCTGTCTGTCTGTCACGAATGCAATAGAGAAATGAGGAAAAGCAAGATGGCCGCCGTTAAATACCGCTGTGTGACGTCACCGGGCTTGCTGGCTGCTGATAGGCTGCATGTGACTGCCCCAGCTTGCACTGGCGCGGGATACTTGTCCAGACATGTCCCGCCCGCCATCTTAGAATGCCTGTAATGTAAATGAATGGATGTTAAAGGAAAACTTCGAGTGATCGAATCGCGGGGAAATTCGGATTCGATCCGAATCGAATTTTTCCTGAAATTCGGATCGAATCCGGGTTCGTCCGGATCGATTCGCTCATCCCTAATTATTATGTTTATCCAGGGCCTACCTGGTGAATCATCTGTTACTCTAAACAGACAGGATATATTTATAGCAGGCTCACATCCCAGCTTTTGCAGAGTGGTTATCTGGTATCTGCATTGGTGGTGGTGGTCCACTTGAAGTATTGGCCCAGCTTACTCATGTTCTATACCATGAGGCCGACTCATTACTAATGCCAGGTATCGGCAGATGAGCGTCTGTAAAGCAGAACTTAGAGTGAACGCTAGTAGACACTGTAAGCGGGTATCGGGCACTGTAACAGAGCGCCTAAGTTGCTGTAGTAACCTGGCAAGCATTGATGAATGTGATGTATGTTGGGCGCTATAACACTACCACAGTGTTGCAGGGAGCGAAAGGTAGCGCCAGCTCAGTGCGTCTGGCACTCGGCGCTCCACACCATACTTATCAAAAAAGGAAACACACACAGCGTCGGCGCTCTAAATCTGGTCGCTATAGCATAGAGCACATACGCTGTGTGATTAAAGTCTTCCAAAACCTTTGGGGCCCTAAGGCTGGGTCCCATTCCCATGACCCAATCATTCGACCTTGCTTGTTTTATTTAGGTCCACTTTAGAACACACATAGTCAACAAATGAATAATTTCATACACATAGTTGTACTTCTCCACACAAAATATTCAATGTTCATGATAAACTACACTTCAATATAATTCTCATTTGCTTATTTTTAGGGACTCCCTCTTCCTATGGAACAGGTAGACATGTTTCTCCTTTCGGCTTTCTCAATACCTGAACATATATATACGTCCAAACGGCATTTTTAGAAAATCTGCTATGTTTGCATGCATGTACGCATTCGCCCAGCTATTACCCTCATTCATGTCCCCGCCTCAACTATTCTCTCACTCACTTCTGCTTCCATACTTACTTTAACTCACTCGCGGTTCCACTTTAGATGTTCTCCCGTCCTTCATGCTTACCTTAACTCACTCGCGTTTCTGTTTTTATGTTCTCCCGTCCTTCAAGCTTACCCTACCTCACTCGCAGTTCCTGATATTCAATTACTGATAATCACATAAAAACATAATTAAAAATAGCAAAGAATCATGGTGCTATACCGTAACAAGCCACATGAGGGAGCCACCGAGCCAGAGATATACATGGTTAAAAAGTGCTAAAGTGATTGATAATTAATATCTGTCCACTATAAAAATATTTAATAAAGTGCTAAGTGCTATACCTACTGTGCATCAATATTTACAAGCAGGGCCTCTAACTGAAGACAGGCCCAGCAGAAAACAACAGTGCAAAGTGTTAGACATGAACATCACAAGTATAAACAATCTTACTGTGTCACTGGCAGGTGTGGGTCCCTACGGCAAGCCCACGCGTTCCGAGCCTCAAGGGCTCTTTTTCAATACCATATAGCCTTGAAAAAGAGCCCTTGAGGCTCGGAACGCGTGTTGTTTTCTGCTGGGCCTGTCTGAGGGCGCAGGACGGGAGTCATCAGCCATGGCAGTAGTGGGTAGCCAGAAACACCTGAAACCCCCCCCCAAAAAAAAAATGAAGGTCCACTTGTTAGCTACATTGTATATCATTTCATCAGAGGATAAGAACAGCCATATGTTGAGACAGGTTTATAGGCAATAAAATAATAGTCTGACATTGAAAGTCTAATGCTATTCATTCACCAAACTTACCCAGTAGCCAGCCACCAGACAATTCTCCCAATTGAAAACGACCATAGAGGCTCGAATTTCTCAGGATATATGCGTCGTGGGTGGATCCGGGAAAGCCAGCCATCACACTAAGAAAGCTCAGGTCAGGGCCAACCATAGCTTGGACATTTATGGAATGACCCAGCTTTCTGTTCCTGTAAAAGCAGATATACAGCTCATTAGTACACTAAAAAAAATCCACACATTTAACTAAAAACACCACAAAAGTCGTTTTTTAATCTGGTATACATGATAAGGATGATTTACGGTATGCATGAGCTAAATTATACAAAATAGCAGGCACAGCTTTTAATATTGATAACTGAGTGTGCTGCCCGACCCGTCAAGCTACTAGAACATCAGCCAAACCAAATTGACAAGGGTCATAAGAAAGGGGCACAACTCCACAAATGCCATAAAATAATATTTTATTAAATGTTACACTATAGCAAAAATAAAAACACACATGCAACACAAAGACACTGTTAAAATCAATTCATCCACTATTCCTGTGATGCTAAAATACTTAGCAATCCATATTATAGAAGACCACAAGGTATAAAAAAGTACAAATAGAAGTCAGTATTAAATAGTTTCACAAATAGCCCCAAAAAAAAGATTTATATATATTTTTTATATTTATTTTCTAATTACTCAAGTGAGTGTTTAATTACTCCACTTTGTGCAAATACAAGTATAAAAAGGTAATTACTACAAATAATTCATCAAGACCATAAACCTGTGCAATCAATCAAATCTAAAGTGCATATGCTAGATCAGAAGGCTATATTCACCAAGTAAAGCAGGGGATGAGACCCCCAATGCAAACCCAATACACAAAAGTGCTATTAGTGCAGGGCTATTTAGTGCAGGGCAACTACAGTTGATGGGTGCGTCCTTGTCCAATCGGATGCGCTGCGTCAGGGGGCGGGAGATACACCTCACACTGGGGGGGGGAGGGAGGAGGGTGGCCTGATGCTCTGCCATGCCACATAAAAGGAGACCCCATTCAAAGAGACAGCACCCCTGGAGAAGCCGTAGTGGATCGGCGGAACGCGTGGGGTCTCCTGCCTTCAATCCACTGCCTGATGATTAGTCACGTTTGACCACAAGAACAGTATGATCTTTACTTTTTCTTTCCAGTGATTGCTTACTACCTCAGCTCCCTTAAATAGCCCTGCACTAATAGCACTTTTGTGTATTGGGTTTGCATTGGGGGTCTCACCCCCTGCTTTACTTGGTGAATATAGCCTTCTGATCTAGCATTTGCACTTTAGATTTGATTGATTGCACAGGTTTATGGTCTTGATGAATTATTTGTAGTAATTACCTTTTTATACTTGTATTTTTTGCAGAAAGTGGAGTAATTGAACACCCACTTGAGTAATTAGAAAATAAATATAAAATATATATATAAATCTAATAATAATAAATCTAAAACTATTTAATACTGACTTCTATTTGTACTTTTTTATACCTCGTGGTCTTCTATAATATGGCTTGCTAAGTATTTTAGCATCACAGGAATAGTGGATTAATTGATTTTAACAGTGTCTTTGTGTTGCATGTGTAACATTTAATAAAATATTATTTTATGGCATTTGTGGAGTTGTGCCCCTTTCTTATGACCCTTGTCAATTTGGTTTGGCCCACGAACTAAATAATTTCAGACATACATGGAAATAATTAGTTAAGGTATGCATGAACTAAATAATTTCAGACATACATGGAAATAATTAGTTAAGGTATGCATGAACTAAATAATTTCAGACATACATGGAAATAATTAGTTAAGGTATGCATGAACTAATTTATTTCAGACATACATGGAAATAATTAGTTAAGGTATGCATGAACTAAATTATTTCAGACATACATGGAAATAATTAGTTAAGGTATGCATGAACTAAATTATTTCAGACATACATGGAAACAATTAGTTAAGGTATGCATGAACTAAATTATTTCAAACATACATGGAAATAATTAGTTAAGGTATGCATGAACTAAATTATTTCAGACATACATGGAAATAATTAGTTAAGGTATGCATGAACTAAATTATTTCAGACATACATGGAAATAATTAGTTAAGGTATGCATGAACTAAATTATTTCAAACATACATGGAAATAATTAGTTAAGGTATGCATGAAAATGATTGCTTTAGATATAAAATTGAAGATACGGAAAAACAATTAGTTAATCAAACTCATAATGCCTCATCGGCTGGAGGAACTAACGCAATATGTGTGCAATCGATCGCACCCATGACGTTGGGCATGTCGGCTATATTAAAAAAGCCCAACTTAACCGCGTTCCAGGCTACCATGTTGTCTGGGAAATAGATGTATTTTTGACACAGGGTAGCTATTCCATCCAAAAACTTGGATAGCGCGCGGCTCAGTGTAGGATGAGCCTTCCCCACGGAGAGGGCACCCAGCCTCTGGAACGAGCTGTTCGCCCAAAATTGCAGGCAGCCAAGCATCTTGGTCATACCGGCAATTGCATGCCCCTTCCTTGTGGTGCTGGCTAACCATGGCCGCAGCTCACTATACAAATTATGGAGGGAAACGCAGTTAAGGCGGGTGAGCTCGAACAGCTTAACGTCATGCATGCAATTGATGTCCATGCGTGCGCAGTGTGATCTGGCTTCTGTCATCGCGATGCACAGCATGTCGTTGAGCTGCAGGCGCTCATACTCCTCCACGTCCTCCTCAAACATCTTAACCGCTTGATTTCACCCCGTAAGCCCAGCTGAAGCAAACCTGTTTTATTGAGTGGCTTGTCATCGGCAATCAAGGCTCAGAATCACCCACCAGCCCATACCAATCACGTAAGCTGCCCGAAATAACGGCAAATTGCCGATAAACATACGTTTTTCAAATGCGCATATATGCGTTAGTGTAAACACATATACGCATGGAAAAAGTAACGTGGAAGCCGAAAAGGCATAAAAACAAAAATGCGAAAGTGCATGTGAAAGCGGCTCTGAATCAAGGCTAATGTCTATAAAAGATTAGATGCCAATATTATTATTTTCATCTTATTATTTTGGTATCTTCTGTCTATATGTATGGTTTCTAGCTTACATGCAACCAAATCTCTGTCTTTCCACATAGCTAGACATGTTTGTTGCTTGATATTTAGTTGATGAGAGGGTTAAACTGGGCGGTAAATTAGTTCCCAGGCCCTGAATAATAATGTTGATAATTTTGTATAAATAGTGATTGAGCTGCTCCCACCCCCCTTTGTTCATTTGAATTGCCATGAGCACAAGCAGGGAGGAATTCAGCTAATATGGATTTCTCCCTGTGAAGTGTTCTAAAGGGAGGCTGGCTGCTTCCCAGGTGAGTAGCTCTCAGATATTTGTCTGCATTGCATGTCCCAACTTTGGGGACTCAGAATTAAGAGTAGGGACCACACTAAACACAGAGTGCCTTGCCGGGGCAGTGTGGCTTCCACATGTATCTGCAGATATATGCAACCAAATCTCTGTCTTTCCACATAGCTAGACATGTTTGTTGCTTGATATTTAGTTGATGAGAGGGTTAAACTGGGTGGTAAATTAGTTCCCAGGCCCTGAATAATAATGTTGATAATTTTTGTTCGTGTGGTTTCTAGCTTACCCTTTTAAAAACACTTTGTGGGACCGCTGTGGCGAAATGGCCAAGAGGTGCCCGGTTCTGTCCTGCATTTTAAACTGCATTTAATATCTCATTTGCTATTATGCTATATACTTATCAATGGGCCACCTGGCCTCTCACCTTTTTCTCTATGGGATAAACATTTTTTGTTAAGTAAAAATTATTTACTTAAACATTTTTACTTAACAAATAATGTTTATTTTCATCTTTATTACCACAATAGCCCTCAAACACTTATTGGGGACCGTTCCAGGATTAGAGCAATAGATGAAGTTAGAATAGTAATAAGTAGAGACTCCAAAAACATGGTGCTATACCTGAGTTAGACCATGACAAAATGGCGACGGCAAGGCAGCCACAAGAAAATGGTGCCTGAGTTGCAGACATATGTTTTTGCTCTGCAACTGGTGAGCGCAGGGACGACGTCCTTCCTGTGGGGGGGTATAAAGGACGAGTGTTTCCATGTGGAAGCACAGGGAAATGCTGTGCTTGGTTGGTGGCAGGATGGACTGGGACCTGGGAAATCAAAGGGGGAGCTACAATTGGGACCATTATACAGGTGAGAGATCAGGCTGGGTTTAAAATTGGGAAAGAGTTTGGGTATAATTGGTTTGATTTTACTGTAATCATGTTATAGGATTGAACAATATCAGCTGCACAATGATTGAATCTGTGGGGAAGCAAGAGGAGAGTAGCTTCTTTGATGTTTTTTGAGCCCATAGAGAAAAAGGTGAGAGGCCAGGTGGCCCATTGATAAGTATATAGCATAATAGAAAATGAGAAATTAACTGCTGTATTTCGCCACAGTGGTCCCACAAAGTGTTTTTAAAAGGTAAGCTAGAAATTATACATATAGACAGAAGATATCAAAATAATAGATGAAAATAATATTGGTGTGTAATTCTTTATAGACAATAGGCCTGATTCAGAGCCTCCTCAAAACCGTGTTGTATATGGGCCGTTTTGTGTACAGGGTGGACTGGCTATAGGGCATACTGGGCAAAATCCCGGTAGGCCAGCACCTGGGAAGGACAGGTGATGGCTGGTGAGCGGGGATATAGCTGAGCGGCAGCCAGTTAGCCGTATTTCAGACAGGCATGTGGTAGAAGCTGTGTAGTGTGGCAGTACCGCTACTACTACCACTGTAGTGCGCTACACTGTGCAGCTTTTACTGCACTGTCCCACGGCTTTCTGTGAAAGTTTCCTCCCCTGTCAAAGTTTGGCACCTTTCCATTGGCTGATGAATCTTTCTGCTCCATGACTCAGTAGCTCCACCTCCTACCCCCGAAGTCTAGGGCAGCATGGCTGTCAGGGGAGCAAACTAAGCGGCACATGTTTTTGTCTGGGGGGGATGACTAAGAGCAACATAGCCTGAAAGGTTTCACACTACAGTCCCAGCCAGGGAACTTTTGTATGTTTTTTTTTTTCCTGTTGTATGTTTTTTTTTCCCGTTGTATGGTTTTTTTTTTCCCATTGTATGTTTTTTTTTTTTTTCCCATTGTATGTTTTTTTTTTCCCATTGTATGTTTTTTTTCCCGTTGTATGGTCTTTTGCTGTTGTCTGTCACTATGGGCTGATTTTAACTTTTGGGTCACAATCTACAGCTTGAAGGAGGGGAAAAAGAAGTGGTTCACTTTCCTGCCATTTACTGCATTAAACGGCTTGCCAGTTGTGCATCACTGTTCCCTGCCTTCACACAAGGTGAACTGACACTTTGGACTATTTTCTCTGTGCCCCATAATGAAGGCAACCATGAGCTAGGGGAATATGAAGGGCCCCACCGCCATTCCTGTTGGTGGGGCTCAGAAAAGGTGCCCAGCAGGACATTGATAGGGGTGCAGCAATAATTAGGGCAGAGCTGGAGGTACATCAATAATTATGGCAGAGATGGGGGAAGTGGAAAGCAGGGCATAGATGGGGAAGCAGCATGGAGCAGGTTAGAAATTGGGTGCAGCATGGAGCGGGTTAGAAATTGGGTGCAGCATGGAGCGGGTTAGAAATTGGGTGCAGCATGGAGCGGGTTAGAAATTGGGTGCAGCATGGAGCGGGTTAGAAATTGGGTGCAGCATGGAGCGGGTTAGAAATTGGGTGCAGCATGGAGCGGGTTAGAAATTGGGTGCAGCATGGAGCAGGTTAGAAATTGGGTGCAGCATGGAGCAGGTTAGAAATTGGGTGCAGCATGGAGCAGGTTAGAAATTGGGTGCAGCATGGAGCAGGCTAGAAATTGGGTGCAGCATGGAGCAGGGGCAGAGACGGGGGGGGTGCAGCATTGAACCGGGGCAGAGATGGGGGGGCAGCATGGAGCGGGGCAGAGATGGGGGTAGTAAGTGCATTTTCTGGTGGAGCAGTAATGGCAAAGAGCAGCGGTTCCAGTAGAAGCAATGAAGACTTGGCAGCAAAGACAGGGGAATCTAGCAACTGCAGCTGAGGTGAATGTCATTGAATGATATGTGCCACACTGCAAGGTTGGTTGAGGATTTAATTTCCGCCTTACTATAGTGTATGTATGTATGTATATATATATTATGTGACATTAAGATACCATACTAGGTGAGGAACGGTACAGCAGGGCCGGTATGCCCCAAAAAGTCCCGTGCCGTTTTTAACCCCAGTCCGCCCCTGTTTGTGTATAATACAGTTTTTCCCTGTATGCATATAAGCTTACGCATGATTCAGAGCCTCCATCGGAAGCCTTCTTTTTACTGTTCGTAGCTGCGTACGCCAACGAGAATGGCATTTTCTGCCTCTCCTTGCGTCCTCGACAGGACGAGGCTAACGTATACGTTACTCCATAAACCTCGTATTTTACCGTTTTTCAGCTCTTTTGAACGTAGTTTCCCACGAAGAATTTCCATGTCCCGTTAGATTCTGCATGCATCTTCCTCCTAATATACGTCCAAATGGCATTTTTTAGAAAATATGCTTGCATGCATGTGCGCAGCTATTACCCTCATTCATGTCCCCGCCTCAACTATTCTCTCACTCACTTCTGCTTCATACTTACCTTAACTCACTTGCGGTACCTGATTTTATGTTCTCCCGTCCTTAATGCTTACCTTAACTCACTCACAGTTCCACTTTAGATGTTCTCCCGTCCTTCATGCTTACCTTAACTCGCGGTTCCTGTTTAGATGTTTTTTCTGTCTTCTGCTGTTATAAATGTATTTGATGTGTTCATGCATCATAAGTTTGTAGCTTAACATAAAATTAACACGAAACATGGTTGATTGAAAAGATATTTATTTTTTTGGCCTTCAACAATTTTTTTTTTTTTTTTTGGTATTGTTTAATTTAAAATCTTTTTTTAAACAATTTTTTCAAAGAGCTTTAAATTATTTTTTGTTTTAAAAACATTAAAAATGTAAAACCTTTTTAAAAAAAAAACATTAACAAACTTGTGGCAGGCCCCAGGAAACTATTCTTGACTGGTCCCCAATGAACCAGCAAGCTCCTGGATGTCTCCCACCAGCCTATACACCGTCGCGGTAAGATTTTGTAGTCGCTCCTGTGGTGTTGCTGGGAAAAAGGAAGCAATAATTAATCTTTTCAATATACATTTTTCATATCTGTGGGATGAATGATTAATCATGTTCAAGCAAAGGGATGAGGCCACAGGTCATTATGCTAAGGGATTAGGCTAGGGTAGAGGCCATAGGTCATTATGCTAAGGGATTATGAAAGGCATGGGGCCATAGGTCATTATTAGGGATGAGCGAATCGATCCGGACGAACCCGGATTCGATCCGAATTTCAGGAAAAATTCGATTCGGATCGAATCCGAATTTCCCCGCGATTCGATCACTCGAAGTTTTCCTTTAACATCCATTCATTTACATTTACAGGCATTCTAAGATGGCGGACGGGACATGTCTGGACATGTATCCCGCGCCAGTGCAAGCTGGGGCAGTCACATGCAGCCTATCAGCAGCCAGCAAGCCCGGTGACGTAACACAGCGGTATTTAACGGCGGCCATCTTGCTTTTCCTCATTTCTCTATTGCATTCGTGAGAGACAGAACGCTGTGTAGCTGAGGGACAGACAGTTAGACAGGCAGGGACAGGCAGGGACAGGCTGGAGACAGGCTGGAGACAGGCTGGAGACAGGCTGGAGACAGGCTGGAGACAGGCTGGAGACAGGCTGGAGACAGGCTGGAGACAGGCTGGAGACAGGCTGGAGACAGGCTGGAGACAGACAGAAAGCCAGGGAAAAACGGAGGCTGTGACAGGGAGATTTTTTTTTTTTTTTCATCCAGCCTGAGTGTTACTAGCTGGCTGACAGGCTTTGTTAGCGTTTTCAGGCTGCTTATAGTAACTAACTGTGCATATATACTGAACTGATCTTAAGTCTGCTGTGAGGCATCCCATTCTGTGACTACACCAGCCTCTGTTTAAGACCATATAAGCATTTGCTCTTATCATATTTGAAATTAGGCCTGATAAAGACACTTTTGCTGGGCAAAGCACTACTGGACCCTGCCAGGTGCACTCCTATTTGGGGCATCCCATTCTGTGACTACAGCAGCCTCTGTTTAAGACCATATAAGCATTTGCTCTTATCATATTTGAAATTAGGCCTGATATAGACACTTTTGCTGGGCAAAGCACTACTGGACCCTGCCAGGTGCACTCCTATTTGGGGCATCCCATTCTGTGACTACAGCAGCCTCTGTTTAAGACCATATAAGCATTTGCTCTTATCATATTTGAAATTAGGCCTGATAAAGACACTTTTGCTGGGCATAGCACTACTGGACCCTGCCAGGTGCACTCCTATTTGGGGCATCCCATTCTGTGACTACAGCAGCCTCTGTTTAAGACCATATAAGCATTTGCTCTTATCATATTTGAAATTAGGCCTGATAAAGACACTTTTGCTGGGCAAAGCACTACTGGACCCTGCCAGGTGCACTCCTATTTGGGGCATCCCATTCTGTGACTACAGCAGCCTCTGTTTAAGACCATATAAGCATTTGCTCTTATCATATTTGAAATTAGGCCTGATAAAGACACTTTTGCTGGGCAAAGCACTACTGGACCCTGCCAGGTGCACTCCTATTTGGGGCATCCCATTCTGTGACTACAGCAGCCTCTGTTTAAGACCATATAAGCATTTGCTCTTATCATATTTGAAATTAGGCCTGATAAAGACACTTTTGCTGGGCAAAGCACTACTGGACCCTGCCAGGTGCACTCCTATTTGGGGCATCCCATTCTGTGACTACAGCAGCCTCTGTTTAAGACCATATAAGCATTTGCTCTTATCATATTTGAAATTAGGCCTGATAAAGACACTTTTGCTGGGCAAAGCACTACTGGACCCTGCCAGGTGCACTCCTATTTGGGGCATCCCATTCTGTGACTACAGCAGCCTCTGTTTAAGACCATATAAGCATTTGCTCTTATCATATTTGAAATTAGGCCTGATAAAGACACTTTTGCTGGGCAAAGCACTACTGGACCCTGCCAGGTGCACTCCTATTTGGGGCATCCCATTCTGTGACTACAGCAGCCTCTGTTTAAGACCATATAAGCATTTGCTCTTATCATATTTGAAATTAGGCCTGATAAAGACACTTTTGCTGGGCATAGCACTACTGGACCCTGCCAGGTGCACTCCTATTTGGGGCATCCCATTCTGTGACTACAGCAGCCTCTGTTTAAGACCATATAAGCATTTGCTCTTATCATATTTGAAATTAGGCCTGATAAAGACACTTTTGCTGGGCATAGCAATACTGGACCCTGCCAGGTGCACTCCTATTTGGGGCATCCCATTCTGTGACTACAGCAGCCTCTGTTTAAGACCATATAAGCATTAGCTCTTATCATATTTGAAATTAGGCCTGATAAAGACACTTTTGCTGGGCATAGCACTACTGGACCCTGCCAGGTGCACTCCTATTTGGGGCATCCCATTCTGTGACTACAGCAGCCTCTGTTTAAGACCATATAAGCATTTGCTCTTATCATATTTGAAATTAGGCCTGATAAAGACACTTTTGCTGGGCAAAGCACTACTGGACCCTGCCAGGTGCACTCCTATTTGGGGCATCCCATTCTGTGACTACAGCAGCCTCTGTTTAAGACCATATAAGCATTTGCTCTTATCATATTTGAAATTAGGCCTGATAAAGACACTTTTGCTGGGCAAAGCACTACTGGACCCTGCCAGGTGCACTCCTATTTGGGGCATCCCATTCTGTGACTACAGCAGCCTCTGTTTAAGACCATATAAGCATTTGCTCTTATCATATTTGAAATTAGGCCTGATAAAGACACTTTTGCTGGGCAAAGCACTACTGGACCCTGCCAGGTGCACTCCTATTTGGGGCATCCCATTCTGTGACTACAGCAGCCTCTGTTTAAGACCATATAAGCATTTGCTCTTATCATATTTGAAATTAGGCCTGATAAAGACACTTTTGCTGGGCATAGCACTACTGGACCCTGCCAGGTGCACTCCTATTTGGGGCATCCCATTCTGTGACTACAGCAGCCTCTGTTTAAGACCATATAAGCATTTGCTCTTATCATATTTGAAATTAGGCCTGATAAAGACACTTTTGCTGGGCATAGCACTACTGGACCCTGCCAGGTGCACTCCTATTTGGGGCATCCCATTCTGTGACTACAGCAGCCTCTGTTTAAGACCATATAAGCATTTGCTCTTATCATATTTGAAATTAGGCCTGATAAAGACACTTTTGCTGGGCAAAGCACTACTGGACCCTGCCAGGTGCACTCCTATTTGGGGCATCCCATTCTGTGACTACAGCAGCCTCTGTTTAAGACCATATAAGCATTTGCTCTTATCATATTTGAAATTAGGCCTGATAAAGACACTTTTGCTGGGCAAAGCACTACTGGACCCTGCCAGGTGCACTCCTATTTGGGGCATCCCATTCTGTGACTACAGCAGCCTCTGTTTAAGACCATATAAGCATTTGCTCTTATCATATTTGAAATTAGGCCTGATAAAGACACTTTTGCTGGGCATAGCACTACTGGACCCTGCCAGGTGCACTCCTATTTGGGGCATCCCATTCTGTGACTACAGCAGCCTCTGTTTAAGACCATATAAGCATTTGCTCTTATCATATTTGAAATTAGGCCTGATAAAGACACTTTTGCTGGGCATAGCACTACTGGACCCTGCCAGGTGCACTCCTATTTGGGGCATCCCATTCTGTGACTACAGCAGCCTCTGTTTAAGACCATATAAGCATTTGCTCTTATCATATTTGAAATTAGGCCTGATAAAGACACTTTTGCTGGGCAAAGCACTACTGGACCCTGCCAGGTGCACTCCTATTTGGGGCATCCCATTCTGTGACTACAGCAGCCTCTGTTTAAGACCATATAAGCATTTGCTCTTATCATATTTGAAATTAGGCCTGATAAAGACACTTTTGCTGGGCATAGCACTACTGGACCCTGCCAGGTGCACTCCTATTTGGGGCATCCCATTCTGTGACTACAGCAGCCTCTGTTTAAGACCATATAAGCATTTGCTCTTATCATATTTGAAATTAGGCCTGATAAAGACACTTTTGCTGGGCATAGCACTACTTGTCCCTGCCATGGCATCCCATTCTGTGACTACAGCAGCCTCTGTTTAAGACCATATAAGCATTTGCTCTTATCATATTTGAAATTAGGCCTGATAAAGACACTTTTGCTGGGCAAAGCACTACTGGACCCTGCCAGGTGCACTCCTATTTGGGGCATCCCATTCTGTGACTACAGCAGCCTCTGTTTAAGACCATATAAGCATTTGCTCTTATCATATTTGAAATTAGGCCTGATAAAGACACTTTTGCTGGGCATAGCACTACTGGACCCTGCCAGGTGCACTCCTATTTGGGGCATCCCATTCTGTGACTACAGCAGCCTCTGTTTAAGACCATATAAGCATTTGCTCTTATCATATTTGAAATTAGGCCTGATAAGACACTTTTGCTGGGCATAGCACTACTTGTCCCTGCCATGGCATCCCATTCTGTGACTACAGCAGCCTCTGTTTAAGACCATATAAGCATTTGCTCTTATCATATTTGAAATTAGGCCTGATAAAGACACTTTTGCTGGGCAAAGCACTACTGGACCCTGCCAGGTGCACTCCTATTTGGGGCATCCCATTCTGTGACTACAGCAGCCTCTGTTTAAGACCATATAAGCATTTGCTCTTATCATATTTGAAATTAGGCCTGATAAAGACACTTTTGCTGGGCATAGCACTACTGGACCCTGCCAGGTGCACTCCTATTTGGGGCATCCCATTCTGTGACTACAGCAGCCTCTGTTTAAGACCATATAAGCATTTGCTCTTATCATATTTGAAATTAGCCTGATAAAGACACTTTTGCTGGGCATAGTACTACTGGATCTTTTTTTGGGGGCATCCCATTCTGTGACTAAAGCAGCCTCTGTTTAAGACCATATAAGCATTTGCTCTTATCATATTTGAAATTAGCCTGATAAAGACACTTTTGCTGGGCATAGTACTACTGGATCTTTTTTTGGGGGCATCCCATTCTGTGACTAAAGCAGCCTCTGTTTAAGACCATATAAGCATTTGCTCTTATCATATTTGAAATTAGCCTGATAAAGACACTTTTGCTGGGCATAGGCTTACTGCTGCCTGCCAGGTGCACTTCTGTTGAGGCATCCCATTCTGTAACATAGCATACCCCTCTTTATTTACACTAAGCAGCTCTCTTATTTACACTAAGCAGGCCTGTTGGAGGCTGAGTGTTACTGCTCACTTTTGGTGTGCATTATATTCTGTTTCATATAGACCCACCGCTGCCCGGGGGATCTTAAAATATCACCTACTCCCACGCCAGTTAGACTATGTCGGGCAGACAAGTGCCTGGAAGTGAAGAGGAGTGGCAGAGGCCAAGATTCCGCAGGCAGAGCTCGCATCAGACTGGGGGCCAGTAGCAGCAGGAGTCACGCTGAGAGACCTAATCTGCCAGTATCTGCTAGCGGTCGGGTCTCCACCAGTAACGCATCTGCCGTGGTAGATTGGTTGACGCGCTCATCAACAACATCATCACAACTTACGTCTGAGACCCCCAGTCTAGGGTCGGTAGGTTCCTCTGACACAACCCTGAGTTGGCATGCCCCGAGAGCAGTCCCTGTCCTCCCATTGCCTCTGTCCTACGCCGTTCCCTCCCCCTGCGACGTATCCTATGCTTTGGGTTCAGCTCCACTCTTTAGTGAGGAGGACGATCAGATACAGGAGGACAGTCAGCAGCTACTGCCCAGCCAAGAAATGGAGGTGGCTTCTTTAGCTAGGCAGACAAATAGTGATGTGGACAGTGTCGTGGGTGCTGCGAGCGTTCCAGCTCCTGCGCCAGACACTGTTGACGAATCCACGAACATCAGTGACGTACAGCCACAACTCGGTGATGATGATGATGATGACGATGAAGCCGATCGCACTTGGGAGCCGGGTGATGAAGGGGCTTCATCGTCATCATCAGGAGAAGAGGGGCGCAGGTTGCCCCGGAGTCAGCAGCTGAGGCAGCAAGGTGGTAGCAGTCAGCATGGGGGCACAATTCCAAAGGCTGGAGCCGGCCGGGGCCGGGGCCGGGGTAGAGCACCTGCTGTGCGGCAGTCTACCTTATCGGGAGGTAGTGGAGCAGGGGTTCCTGGAGTTGGCAACAGCAGCAGTGAATCAGTGAGGCCAGGGGGTGGGAAAAGTAGCTACTCGGCAGTGTGGCAGTTTTTCCTGAGGCATCCGCAGGAGGGTAACATGGCCACATGCAAGATATGTAGGCAAAAGGTGAAGCGTGGCCAGGGTCCAAATGTTGGCACCACGGCCCTGCGTCAACATATGATGCGTCACCATAAAACGACCTGGGAGAACCGAGGCTCCCAAGGGGTGGTCCAGTCTGCTTCCTCACCAAGTGAGCTCCCAATTTCTGCCAGCCAAGGCTCCAGCACCTCAGCCGAAGGCAGCTGTGCGTCATACCCATCCTCTGTCGCTCCTGCTCCTCCTCCTCCTCCTCCAAGTCATGCATCCCGCCAGCAATCCATCAGCGAAGCCATGTCCAAGAGACAGCAGTATGCGCCCACTCATCCTACGGCGCAGAAGCTGAATGTGCTCCTGTCCAAGTTGCTGGTGCTGCAGTCGCTCCCTTTTCAGGTGGTGGAATCTGCACCTTTCAGAGAACTGATGGCTTGTGCCGAGCCGAGGTGGAGAGTCCCAAGCCGTCATTTCTTTGCCAAGAAGGCAGTACCAGCGCTGCACACTTTTGTTGAACAGAAGGTGGGCCAGTCCTTGAGCCTGTCGGTGTGTAGCAAAATACATGGCAGCGCCGACATCTGGAGCTGTAACTACGGTCAGGGGCAGTACATGTCGTTTACGGCCCACTGGGTGAATGTGGTCCCTTTGCAGCAGCAACTTGGACAGGTCACGCCGCTTCGGCCTCCGCGCTCTCTGCCCATTGGGCCTGTGACACCGTGCGACTCGGCCTCCTCATCCTCCGCCATCTCCTCACCCTCCACTGTAGGCTCAAGTCTCAGTGCCCCTCCAGTCTACCATGTGTGCAGGGCACGGAGGTGTCACGCAGTGCTTCACATGGTTTGTCTTGGCGAACGGAGTCACACAGGGGAGGAACTGCTTAAATGTATTCATCAGGAAATCCAAACATGGCTTACTCCGAGAAAACTTAAAATGGGAATCATGGTTACCGACAATGGGAAGAACATTTTGTCTGCGCTGCGCCAAGGAAGCCTGACCCATGCCCCCTGCATGGCTCACGTCTTCAATCTGGTTGTCAAGCGGTTTCTGAAGTGTTCCCCCCATCTGCAGGACATCCTAACAACTTCAAGGAAACTTTGCATGCACTTCAGCCACTCCTACACCGCCAAACACACCCTTCTTGAGCTACAGCGTCAGAATGGTATCCCCCAACATAGTCTGATTTGCGATGTTTCCACCCGTTGGAATTCCACCCTTCACATGTTGGACCGATTATATGAACAGAGAAAAGCCATCACGGATTTCCTGATGATCCAAGCAGATAGGGGGACTCCCCTGTGTAACTTCAATGTCAACCAGTGGCAGCTCATACGTGACACCTGCCGTTTGCTCAGGCCCTTTGAGGAAGCCACTTTATTTGTCAGTCGGCAGGATTACGGGATGAACGACGTGATTCCACTGCTTCATGTACTACAGCACATGTTGGAAACCATGGCTGGTCAGGGCACTGGAGACATGGCGTTTACATCTTACGGCCACATGAAACCCGTTGGAGCTGAACTGGAGGAGGAGGAGGAAGAGGAGGAGGAGGAGGAGTTGCCCAGCGAAACACAGTTTAGGCTTGGCGAAATGGCTGGTTTATCTAGTCAGCGGACAGGAGAGGAGGAGCAGGAGCAGCCAGAGGAGCTGGAGGTTTTGAGGAAGGCGAGACAGAGGACCCGGGCACACCGTGGCAGTATGCAGTGGAGATGGAGACAGGTAGTCCATCCGAGTCACTTGCGCAAATGGCACGAAGCATGCTCACGTGCTTGCGTAGTGACCCCAGAATTGTTTCCATCTGTCGGCGGGATGACTTCTGGCTGTCCACCTTATTGGACCCTCGCTTCCGGCACAAAATGGGGGCATTTTTTAAACCCACCGAGAGGGAGGACAAACTCAACTACTACAAAGACATTCTACGTAGGCAGTTGGCCGATGCCTATCTGCGCCATGGTCCATACTCTTGCAGGTCTGACTCGAGGGGACCTCTGCGCTCACCTTCCACTGCCATGGCCGCTGGGGGGGTTGGCAGGAGCAGCAGCAGCAGCTCCATCAGCAGCAGCAGCCTCAGTCTTCAGTCGCTAATGAGTAGCTTTCTACACCCGCATAGTGAGGCTACTCATGAGCAGCAGGAAGACCTGGAGCAGGACCTCAACCAGCAGGTCATGTCATACTTTGACATGACCATGCCAACACACCTTGAGGATCCGCTGGACTTCTGGGCAGCCAAACTTGATTTGTGGCCGCAACTAGCAGAGTTTGCCCTGGAAAAGCTGTCCTGCCCGGCAAGTAGCGTGCCATCTGAGCGGGTGTTTAGTGCGGCGGGGGCCATAGTTACGGCGAGGAGAACTCGTCTGTCAACTAAAAATGTGGAGAGACACACCTTTGTCAAAATGAATCAGGGATGGATCAGCCAGGATTTCCACCCACCAATGCCTGATGCATGCGACTAGATTCAGCATGGTGCCACGTTTTACACTTTCCAAATGGTGCAAAACATATTTATGTCTTTAGGCCATTTTTTGGGCTCCTGCTGCTGCTGCTGCCAACTTCTGCCAACTCCAGGGTGTGATTCATCCAATTTTTGGGCTCCTGAAGCAAACCCCAGGGTCTCTTTAATGTAATATTTGGGCTCCTGCTGCTGCTACTGTCAACTCCTGCCAACTCCAGGGTGTGATTCATCCAATTTTTGGGCTCCTGAAGCCAACTCCAGTGTATATTTGGGCTCCTGCTGCTGCTACTGTCAACTCCTGCCAACTCCAGGGTGTGATTCATCCAATTTTTGGGCTCCTGAAGCCAACTCCAGTATATATTTGGGCTCCTGCTGCTGCTGCCAACTTCTGCCAACTCCAGGGTGTGATTCATCCAATTTTTGGGCTCCTGAAGCCAACTCCAGTATATATTTGGGCTCCTGCTGCTGCCAACTTCTGCCAACTCCAGGGTGTGATTCATCCAATTTTTGGGCTCCTGAAGCCAACTCCAGTGTATATTTGGGCTCCTGCTGCTGCTACTGTCAACTCCTGCCAACTCCAGGGTGTGATTCATCCAATTTTTGGGCTCCTGAGGCCAACTCCAGTGTATATTTGGGCTCCTGCTGCTGCTGCTGCCAACTTCTGCCAACTCCAGGGTGTGATTCATCCAATTTTTGGGCTCCTGAAGCCAACTCCAGTGTATATTTGGGCTCCTGCTGCTGCTACTGTCAACTCCTGCCAACTCCAGGGTGTGATTCATCCAATTTTTGGGCTCCTGAAGCCAACTCCAGTGTATATTTGGGCTCCTGCTGCTGCTACTGTCAACTCCTGCCAACTCCAGGGTGTGATTCATCCAATTTTTGGGCTCCTGAGGCCAACTCCAGTGTATATTTGGGCTCCTGCTGCTGCTGCTGCCAACTTCTGCCAACTCCAGGGTGTGATTCATCCAATTTTTGAGCTCCTGCTGCCAACTTCTGCCAACTCCAGGGTGTGATTCATCCAATTTTTGGGCTCCTGAAGCCAACTCCAGTGTATATTTGGGCTCCTGCTGCTGCTACTGTCAACTCCTGCCAACTCCAGGGTGTGATTCATCCAATTTTTGGGCTCCTGAGGCCAACTCCAGTGTATATTTGGGCTCCTGCTGCTGCCAACTTCTGCCAACTCCAGGGTGTGATTCATCCAATTTTTGGGCTCCTGAAGCCAACTCCAGTGTATATTTGGGCTCCTGCTGCTGCTACTGTCAACTCCTGCCAACTCCAGGGTGTGATTCATCCAATTTTTGGGCTCCTGAAGCCAACTCCAGTATATATTTGGGCTCCTGCTGCTGCTGCTGCCAACTTCTGCCAACTCCAGGGTGTGATTCATCCAATTTTTGGGCTCCTGAAGCCAACTCCAGTGTATATTTGGGCTCCTGCTGCTGCTACTGTCAACTCCTGCCAACTCCAGGGTGTGATTCATCCAATTTTTGGGCTCCTGAAGCCAACTCCAGTGTATATTTGGGCTCCTGCTGCTGCTACTGTCAACTCCTGCCAACTCCAGGGTGTGATTCATCCAATTTTTGGGCTCCTGAGGCCAACTCCAGTGTATATTTGGGCTCCTGCTGCTGCTGCTGCCAACTTCTGCCAACTCCAGGGTGTGATTCATCCAATTTTTGGGCTCCTGCTGCTCCTGCTGCCAACTTCTGCCAACTCCAGGGTGTGATTCATCCAATTTTTGGGCTCCTGAAGCCAACTCCAGTGTATATTTGGGCTCCTGCTGCTGCTACTGTCAACTCCTGCCAACTCCAGGGTGTGATTCATCCAATTTTTGGGCTCCTGAGGCCAACTCCAGTGTATATTTGGGCTCCTGCTGCTGCTGCTGCCAACTTCTGCCAACTCCAGGGTGTGATTCATCCAATTTTTGGGCTCCTGAAGCCAACTCCAGTGTATATTTGGGCTCCTGCTGCTGCTACTGTCAACTCCTGCCAACTCCAGGGTGTGATTCATCCAATTTTTGGGCTCCTGAAGCCAACTCCAGTGTATATTTGGGCTCCTGCTGCTGCTGCTGCCAACTTCTGCCAACTCCAGGGTGTGATTCATCCAATTTTTGGGCTCCTGAAGCCAACTCCAGTGTATATTTGGGCTCCTGCTGCTGCTACTGTCAACTCCTGCCAACTCCAGGGTGTGATTCATCCAATTTTTGGGCTCCTGAAGCCAACTCCAGTGTATATTTGGGCTGCTGCTACTGTCAACTCCTGCCAACTCCAGGGTGTGATTCATCCAATTTTTGGGCTCCTGAAGCCAACTCCAGTGTATATTTGGGCTCCTGCTGCTGCTACTGTCAACTCCTGCCAACTCCAGGGTGTGATTCATCCAATTTTTGGGCTCCTGAGGCCAACTCCAGTGTATATTTGGGCTCCTGCTGCTGCTGCTGCCAACTTCTGCCAACTCCAGGGTGTGATTCATCCAATTTTTGGGCTCCTGAAGCCAACTCCAGTGTATATTTGGGCTCCTGCTGCTGCTGCTGCCAACTTCTGCCAACTCCAGGGTGTGATTCATCCAATTTTTGGGCTCCTGCTGCTGCTGCTGCCAACTTCTGCCAACTCCAGGGTGTGATTCATCCAATTTTTGGGCTCCTGAGGCCAACTCCAGTGTATATTTGGGCTGCTGCTGCTGCCAACTTCTGCCAACTCCAGGGTGTGATTCATCCAATTTTTGGGCTCCTGCTGCTGCCAACTTCTGCCAACTCCAGGGTGTGATTCATCCAATTTTTGGGCTCCTGAAGCCAACTCCAGTGTATATTTGGGCTCCTGCTGCTGCTGCTGCCAACTTCTGCCAACTCCAGGGTGTGATTCATCCAATTTTTGGGCTCCTGAGGCCAACTCCAGTGTATATTTGGGCTCCTTCTGCCCCTCATAGTGATGCCACTTCAACTCTCTGCAATTGTGCCGCTCTGCGATTCTATTAGCGATGCCTCTGATCTGCATGTGATATTTCTTCAAAGTATTATTTAACTAACCCAGCACGCATCCTGTGCGTGTTACAGCAAGGCTGAATGGTTTACAACCCTATTGAGGCTCTAGGAGGCTCAGAAATAGCCGTTTTTAATAGCGATTCGTCGCGAATTTATTCGGGTCGAAACGATTTTTGTCGGAAAATTCGGCGAATCAGTCGAATCGAATTTTTCAAAAGTTCGCTCATCTCTAGTCATTATACTAAGGGATTAGGCCAAACTTTTTAATGACCTGTGAACGAAGCTATGTTATAGGTAATTAAATAAATAAGGAAAGGAAGGAAAAATGTTTACTTGTAATGTCAGATTATGTCAAGGCAATATTGGTTTCATAATGTCAGTGTGACAACACCCACCTTCGCCATGCACCTCAGGGGTGTAATCTGGTGGCCTCTCCCAAGGACGCTCTCCACCCGCTACATCGACATCTAAAAGAATAGAAGCAAGGAATGAGTGTGTGTTGACAGTGGATGTACCTGTGTGTGTGTGCTTCAGTCAAACATACCGGAGTCTAGTGGTTCCGGCATCTGGTACGACTCCTTGGCGATGCGCTGTTGCCCCTCCTCTGTAGAGAGGTCTAGTGGCTGCTCGGAGCCACCTACAGAGGGGGAGGACCTTGGCCCTGGAGACGCACCACCCTCACTAGGCCCAGATCCATCCCGCACTGGCCGGACTGCTCGCCTCCGGGTGGGTCTGATTCTGTAATCCCATTCGCTCACTAGAAGAGAATAGCATTCATAAGCAGAGGCCTAAATATGGACTTTTGGTTAGCTTACATGTAATAGTCATGTACTTACTTGGGAAATGCTGAGCGAAGAATCTCCTCACCCGGGGCCTCTTCCTTCTCTTTAGGTCCGACCAGTGTTGGAGGATCTGGGTAAAGGTGAAGGTGGTGCCGTTGTCGGCTGCAATTTTGGCCACGATCTCCAGGGCCAACGTCCTCTTCTGGAAGTTATTCGCCAGGTAGTCGTACCTGGCCTCTATCATCTGAAAGATAGAAGTGAAACACATTTGATTAGTCACAACATCATCACAATCACAGTTACAGCAGGTTGCTAACTTGCAGCCCACATAACATTTCTAGCCTACACCTATCCCTCTAGATGCCATTTTGTTGTTGCCCCCCACTGTTTGGGCCTGCGTTGGCTAATTGCATATGCATGCATTTCGGCTGCAAATCAACGTCCTAAACCCACACTTACCATCATAATGGTATCCTGTTGCTCGTGGGTGAAGAGAGTGGGTGCTATTTTGATTGCCTTGCTCACCAGATATGTAGCGCCCCAGCGGGTTCCGGGATGCGCACGTCCACTTACATGAAAGCGTCATACAGTCATAAGTATTTAAAGGGTACTTAGAGAAACAGCTGAGTGTCTTTACAGATATCGCTATGCCAGCAAAGAACGCTAGCCGAAAAACCCCCAAATCCTCTGAGCATCATGCCGAACGGCATGAAAAAATCTCCTCGACGCCTGCAACTAGGTCCCACAAAACCACTGGCTACTCGCATTCGACCAGAAAATCCAGTCGCCACTTTAAGGAGCCAGTGGAACACACTCCAGCCACCTCCAAATCTGCAACATCACGGAAGGCGAAGGAGACATCCTCAAAGAATGCTCCCCGGCCCACAACATCCCAAACACAAAGGAGCACTACTAGTAAGGGAAAGCGTAAGCCTCGTCCTAGGAGCCCTAGCCCCCCCATCCACACCCTCTCTTTCCCAATGTCAGGACTCTAACGTGGAGAGCCCTAAGTCACCGTGCAGCTCCTCGCCAGTAACTTTGGCCAGACAGCCGATGACACCCAGCCCCCAACAAGTCCAGGCCAATCCATTTTGAGTGAAATGTCTGCCTATTCAACTCCTGCAATTCACCCAAGAATGTCACCCATTTTTCTAAGTCATCCTTCAGCTTGACAGCTTGACCACATGGAGAGATTATGCTCCACCCCCTGGAAGGAAACACAAAACAGGAACAGAGTTTAACCCTTTAAGTGCCAGCCTACCTAGTTTTTTGTTACCAGGCTGTTGCCAGACTACTTTTCACTTTTTTGTGCTACACATGTTTAACCTTGATTTTTGAAGGGATTTCCAGGAACATTATATATTTTTTTTCAGCAGAGTCTGGGCTTCAACATGAAATGTCTTGTTTAGCCTTTTTTTAGTGTATTCTCAATACATTTGGGTGAAATATGTGCAAAAACATTAAAAAAATACATTTTTTATTACAAAATACTACAAATTGTAAAAAATTGAAGTTTGTTAATAAAATCTTATTGCTTGTGAAAGCCCTATTTCTCCCGGTTACCACGGTACCACATATGTATTGGTAGACACTCTTTCCTGCCCAGGAGACTTCCCCAAACTGAAACAGCAGTTTAGGAGATTTCAGATACTATACAACTATGCAATATGATTGCATAGTTGTAAGGGGTTAATTAAAAAAAAAATCCCCAGGGGGGGACCTCATTTTTTGGGTTAAAAACCCTTAAAATCCCCCCCAAAAAATGATGTAGGGTCCCCCTTACCCAGCATTACCGACCCGGACCAGCTATGGGGGCTTGTAGAACAGGGCACGTTGGTGGCCCCTGGCCCTGCAGGCTACTAGCCCACATAGCCACTAAGTGGCCCAGGCCCTTCTGCCCCCGTCTGGCCGTTGGGGAGTCAGGTAATGGGGGGGCTGGGGGTTATGGCAAGTCACCCGCTAGCCGCAGGTGATTGCCAGCCCCAGAGCCTTGTGAACTGGTATAAGGGGTCTCAGGGACCCCTTACCAGTTCACAAATAGTTAAAAGTAAAAAAGACACCACACAAAAAAAATATTTTATTCTTTTTTTCAACTTATACTTACCTCCCATCCAGCGTCCCGCGCCGCTGCCAACTTCTGCCAACTCCAGGGTGTGATTCATCCAATTTTTGGGCTCCTGAAGCCAACTCCAGTGTATATTTGGGCTCCTGCTGCTGCTGCTGCCAACTTCTGCCAACTCCAGGGTGTGATTCATCCAATTTTTGGGCTCCTGAGGCCAACTCCAGTGTATATTTGGGCTCCTTCTGCCCCTCATAGTGATGCCACTTCAACTCTCTGCAATTGTGCCGCTCTGCGATTCTATTAGCGATGCCTCTGATCTGCATGTGATATTTCTTCAAAGTATTATTTAACTAACCCAGCACGCATCCTGTGCGTGTTACAGCAAGGCTGAATGGTTTACAACCCTATTGAGGCTCTAGGAGGCTCAGAAATAGCCGTTTTTAATAGCGATTCGTCGCGAATTTATTCGGGTCGAAACGATTTTTGTCGGAAAATTCGGCGAATCAGTCGAATCGAATTTTTCAAAAGTTCGCTCATCTCTAGTCATTATACTAAGGGATTAGGCCAAACTTTTTAATGACCTGTGAACGAAGCTATGTTATAGGTAATTAAATAAATAAGGAAAGGAAGGAAAAATGTTTACTTGTAATGTCAGATTATGTCAAGGCAATATTGGTTTCATAATGTCAGTGTGACAACACCCACCTTCGCCATGCACCTCAGGGGTGTAATCTGGTGGCCTCTCCCAAGGACGCTCTCCACCCGCTACATCGACATCTAAAAGAATAGAAGCAAGGAATGAGTGTGTGTTGACAGTGGATGTACCTGTGTGTGTGTGCTTCAGTCAAACATACCGGAGTCTAGTGGTTCCGGCATCTGGTACGACTCCTTGGCGATGCGCTGTTGCCCCTCCTCTGTAGAGAGGTCTAGTGGCTGCTCGGAGCCACCTACAGAGGGGGAGGACCTTGGCCCTGGAGACGCACCACCCTCACTAGGCCCAGATCCATCCCGCACTGGCCGGACTGCTCGCCTCCGGGTGGGTCTGATTCTGTAATCCCATTCGCTCACTAGAAGAGAATAGCATTCATAAGCAGAGGCCTAAATATGGACTTTTGGTTAGCTTACATGTAATAGTCATGTACTTACTTGGGAAATGCTGAGCGAAGAATCTCCTCACCCGGGGCCTCTTCCTTCTCTTTAGGTCCGACCAGTGTTGGAGGATCTGGGTAAAGGTGAAGGTGGTGCCGTTGTCGGCTGCAATTTTGGCCACGATCTCCAGGGCCAACGTCCTCTTCTGGAAGTTATTCGCCAGGTAGTCGTACCTGGCCTCTATCATCTGAAAGATAGAAGTGAAACACATTTGATTAGTCACAACATCATCACAATCACAGTTACAGCAGGTTGCTAACTTGCAGCCCACATAACATTTCTAGCCTACACCTATCCCTCTAGATGCCATTTTGTTGTTGCCCCCCACTGTTTGGGCCTGCGTTGGCTAATTGCATATGCATGCATTTCGGCTGCAAATCAACGTCCTAAACCCACACTTACCATCATAATGGTATCCTGTTGCTCGTGGGTGAAGAGAGTGGGTGCTATTTTGATTGCCTTGCTCACCAGATATGTAGCGCCCCAGCGGGTTCCGGGATGCGCACGTCCACTTACATGAAAGCGTCATACAGTCATAAGTATTTAAAGGGTACTTAGAGAAACAGCTGAGTGTCTTTACAGATATCGCTATGCCAGCAAAGAACGCTAGCCGAAAAACCCCCAAATCCTCTGAGCATCATGCCGAACGGCATGAAAAAATCTCCTCGACGCCTGCAACTAGGTCCCACAAAACCACTGGCTACTCGCATTCGACCAGAAAATCCAGTCGCCACTTTAAGGAGCCAGTGGAACACACTCCAGCCACCTCCAAATCTGCAACATCACGGAAGGCGAAGGAGACATCCTCAAAGAATGCTCCCCGGCCCACAACATCCCAAACACAAAGGAGCACTACTAGTAAGGGAAAGCGTAAGCCTCGTCCTAGGAGCCCTAGCCCCCCCATCCACACCCTCTCTTTCCCAATGTCAGGACTCTAACGTGGAGAGCCCTAAGTCACCGTGCAGCTCCTCGCCAGTAACTTTGGCCAGACAGCCGATGACACCCAGCCCCCAACAAGTCCAGGCCAATCCATTTTGAGTGAAATGTCTGCCTATTCAACTCCTGCAATTCACCCAAGAATGTCACCCATTTTTCTAAGTCATCCTTCAGCTTGACAGCTTGACCACATGGAGAGATTATGCTCCACCCCCTGGAAGGAAACACAAAACAGGAACAGAGTTTAACCCTTTAAGTGCCAGCCTACCTAGTTTTTTGTTACCAGGCTGTTGCCAGACTACTTTTCACTTTTTTGTGCTACACATGTTTAACCTTGATTTTTGAAGGGATTTCCAGGAACATTATATATTTTTTTTCAGCAGAGTCTGGGCTTCAACATGAAATGTCTTGTTTAGCCTTTTTTTAGTGTATTCTCAATACATTTGGGTGAAATATGTGCAAAAACATTAAAAAAATACATTTTTTATTACAAAATACTACAAATTGTAAAAAATTGAAGTTTGTTAATAAAATCTTATTGCTTGTGAAAGCCCTATTTCTCCCGGTTACCACGGTACCACATATGTATTGGTAGACACTCTTTCCTGCCCAGGAGACTTCCCCAAACTGAAACAGCAGTTTAGGAGATTTCAGATACTATACAACTATGCAATATGATTGCATAGTTGTAAGGGGTTAATTAAAAAAAAAATCCCCAGGGGGGGACCTCATTTTTTGGGTTAAAAACCCTTAAAATCCCCCCCAAAAAATGATGTAGGGTCCCCCTTACCCAGCATTACCGACCCGGACCAGCTATGGGGGCTTGTAGAACAGGGCACGTTGGTGGCCCCTGGCCCTGCAGGCTACTAGCCCACATAGCCACTAAGTGGCCCAGGCCCTTCTGCCCCCGTCTGGCCGTTGGGGAGTCAGGTAATGGGGGGGCTGGGGGTTATGGCAAGTCACCCGCTAGCCGCAGGTGATTGCCAGCCCCAGAGCCTTGTGAACTGGTATAAGGGGTCTCAGGGACCCCTTACCAGTTCACAAATAGTTAAAAGTAAAAAAGACACCACACAAAAAAAATATTTTATTCTTTTTTTCAACTTATACTTACCTCCCATCCAGCGTCCCGCGCCGCTGCAGATGAGAGTTGTCGGTAGTGATCGGAGCAGGACGAGTGGGAGGCAGGGGATCAGAGCCTCCCTGCCTCCCAACCTCCCTGCTCCGATCTCTACCGACAAGTGACAGATCGGAGCCAGGTGCCGGTTACCGACAAGTGGGTGGGGCTAGAGGCGGGGCCAGTGCCGGCCAAAGAGGATGGTGAGGGCCCGTTGCTGGGTCCTCACCCGAAGCGTGGTAAGTCCAGGGGGGGATCTGACCCCCCCGGTGAAGAGAAGACATCGGAGGAGCGAGTAAGTGAGCAGGTGAGTGTGTCATTATTATTTATTTATTTAATTTTGTTCTCTTTTAGATGTCGGTGCGGCGGAAGCGGGGGCCTATTCCGGGCCCCCTCCTGAAGATCAGAGGCCCGGCGGAAATCAAACACGTGGTGATTGAAGAGAATCGCTGGCACTTTCAGGTAAGTCTTTATCTTTTTTTACTTTTCTTTTTTTATGGGGCCCTAAAGTCAGCTACGTGAGTCTCACGTAGCTGGCACTTAACGGTTGGAGAGGCAGCAACGTGAGACTTGCGTAGCTGGCACTAGAAGGGTTAAAAGTCCCACCCCTTCCTCCCCACCTCAGTTCTTTGTGTTTCCTCCCTGGGAAACCTTGGGACAGAGTGTGCTGATGTTAGTCAGCGGCCAGTTTATTTTAGTTTATTATTGGTTTGGAGTTGGCCAGCTGCACCAGATATAACCCACAGGAGACCCTGTTGGAGACTGAATGCATCTGGGGCTATATCCCTCATAGTTACTGGAAAAGGCGCACACACAGTGCGATTTCTTACTTCAGCGTACCTAGTTATACATAGTTCGCGAACTATTTCCCTCCAATATTTTAAACTTGGAGGTGGGTCACTGACATCAGCCATCACTTCCTGTTTTCGGTAGGAAGCTGGAAAAGGAAAGATGAAACCAGCGTGGTTCACTGATTGGGCACGGATAGCATCAGATCAGCTGGAAAGGAGGGACAGCGCCAGCAGCAGCCAGGCTGGATTCCCCACAGACCCGAAAAAAGCTGAAACAGAGGCTGCAGGTTTGGGTCGGACACAACCGATGGAAGCCAGCAAGCGGTAGGACCGCAAGGTTCACTGTTTCATGATTATTATACATATAGAGATGTGTACTTTTGTATATATATATATATATCACATCTATCATTTTAATAAGGGGTCTGTATAAAATGGGCATTTGTTCAATTATGTTTTAGAGAAATCGGATTCTAAAACAAGAACTGAACAGAAATAACATATCAAAACAACCAAGAGATCCAAGCGGTGTGTAGTCTGTAATGCCACACTTTCGGAAGCTTGGTGGTTAGCTTTTGAAGAATTCTCAGTATAAAGCAAAAGTTAGTTACAATTGAAAAGGCTAGAAACGAAGTGCCAGTGGAACTTCTCATTTGCAACCCATGATCAATGGTCTTTTGCTATTGCATATAAAGCTAATGCCATCAGAGAGCCAGGTCAAGGGAGTTATTTACTAAATTTCAATACTGAAAAACCTCCAATAACCACTATCCAAATAGATATTTTTTTAGAACCTGAGGAAAAGGGTCAGGAAGAGAGGGAACATGAGAAATTCCCATTATCACGGAGGATCTAGACTTAATGTTAAATTACAGAAATTTCTTAAACAGTCTGAGAAGTCTTTCCCAGTGCATTCACTGTTAAAGGACTTTAAAACTGAATGGGATAACCCTCAAATTTTTTTTCTCCCGAAACGAAATAACTTGTTAAAGATCCTATTATGGACTAAATCAGGACTGCACAGGTGATCACATTGTAAGAAGGGCTGGGGTTACAACTCTTTTTCAATTTAAACCAACAAGGGCTTCAGATGTGGTTCTGAGAAGTATGTCTAAGTGGATAGACAAAATCAAGGCTCAAAATGAGTTCTTCGTCTAGAAAATTGGAGGCTCTCCCAACATTATACAGAGCCATGTTTTTTTCTAACACATGCAATAAATCATCAGAGCCTCAGTTAGGGGCTGGTGTCCGTCGGGCAATCGGGCTAAAGACTGATCTGCGGACAAGAATATATATTCACAATCTGAAGGCAAAAGATATAGCTTCAGTGCTAGATTTTTTGATAAAAAGATTCGAAAAGGGACAGGATGTAAGTATCCTGCATTATCAGTGGTTTTTTTTTTTTTTTTTTTTTTTTCGGGATCATAAACTTGGACAGAATGAATCTCTGCTAACCCGAGGCTTATCCTAACCCTAGCAACAAAAGAGTTAAATTCAAGCATAATTTAGTACATTTTATTGTGCTATACTCCCAGATAAAATAATTCTAGACCCAGTCCGCTTATATTTTGCCTAAGATAGCAACCTTCCCATAAAAGGTAGCAAGAGAGCATACACGAATAGATGGGAAAAAGATTTAGGGATAAGTCTATCGCCGAGCAATTGGAGAGTGGCATGGCGTAATTCATTCTCCTGGTTTCTGAATACTGGTGCACAAGAGGTCAACACCAAAGTCCTACTCCGTTGGTACCTTGTTCCGGATATGATCCACAGATTTTGTCCCTCTTACCCACCGGAGTGCTTTAGAGATTGCCGGCTTCAGGGCTCATACATCCATATATGGTGGGAATGTAGGGTGGTTCGTCACTTTTGGGCTAAGGTCTACTACCTCTTAAGGAAAGCAACAGGCTTACACTTGACCCCTTCGCCCCAATTGGCCTTGCTTAATCTGAAACCCCCGGACTGTACAAGGTCACAATTTGAGCTTATAAGACATATCCTGACGGCTGCCAAACTCATTATAGCGCACTCATGGAAGAAAAGAACAATCCCTAGTGGGAGTTTGGTCCCGCGCATCAATGAAGTAATGCTTTTTGAGAAGATGGCAGCTTCAATGCAAGGAGATCTCACCTCCTTTATGTCTACATGGGAGGGCTGGATCGCTCACTTCCTTCCCAAAAACTTTGATCGTTCCCTCCTTGCATCTCAATGACGTGCTGCACTCATCTCTGTTAAGCGGAGGCTGGACACTCACCCTTATCCTCATTCCTTCCCCCCGTCCTGTTCCTGCTTTCCTGTCTTTTCCACCCTAGCCCCCCTCCTTTTACCTCCTGTCCCCCACCCCCTGGCACGTGGCTTTATCCCACGCGTACCTCATATTTTGTCTAAATTGACATTGCTCCTCACTGTTGTACAAATACTCATCCTTTTGTATGTTTTTACATATACTAACCTTACAAAGTGTATCATATGACTGTACGCTGATGTACCTCTTTCATAATCTCAATAAAAATATTGTTTAAAAAAAAAAAAAGGTAGCAAGAGATAGTTCTTCCAATGCTGCCAGGTGTAGTTGGTAAGGAGGAGGATCTTTTGTTGCTCTGAGTATTATTGAAAAGGTGAAAACACTGGCACTTGACAGAGCAAATGCTAGTAACTTTAATGGAAAAAATAGAGGTTCAGCAGCCTCAAAGGCTACTATTACTAGATGGTTAAAACTGACTAGTGCAAAGTCATATGCTAAGTAAGGGAGTGACTCCCTCTGAAGTGTCAGCTCACTCCACAAGGGCAATGGCCACATCTTGAGCAGAAAGAACTGGGCTTCTATAGATGAAAAGCTGCCATGTGGTCTTCACCCCACACCTTTCTTAGACACTATAGACTTGATCTACTATCTGGAAACATCAGTCCTTCGGAAGAAGTGTACTCCCTGTATTATCCCACCCCCTAAAGTATAATTACTTGCCTAATCCTCTCCATGTGGTCAAGCTGAAGGATGACTTGGAAAAGCCTCCGTTACTTATCGGTAACGTCCTTTTTTAGAAATCCTTCAGCTTGACTGCTTATTACCCGCCCAGATGGCCCAGGGTGGGAGTACGGTTACTATTCTATAACTGAGGTGGGGAGGAAGGGGTGGGGCTTTTAAACTGTTACTGTTTTGTTTCCTCCCAGGGGGTGGAGCATAATCTCTCTATGTGGTCAAGCTGAAGGATTCCTAAAAAGGACGTTACCGGTAAGTAACGGAGGCCATTCCTCCCACCCATGAAGAGCCATCCACGGCAACATTAGGGCAAAATCTACAGCGTGGCACGTTGAGTGGACGCTTTAGAGAGCCCCATAGCATGGTGTTGGCAAGTGGGGTTTCTGAGCACTTTCATGAGCTGTATGGCAGAAATTCTAAAGCCACCAGCAAGGTACGCAAGAACCAAATCTGGGAGGAGATCACCAGACAGGTAAATTGTGTGGGGACCGAAAGGAAAGATGTAGAACAGATCCAGCAGAAGTTTTCAGACCTCAAATATGCAGTGAGGCAGAAGAGGAATAAGCAAAGGCAGCACAGGTACATATGGGTGTGGGATTTGGGGGGGAGGGTTGTGGGTGTGGCCAACCTTGTATTTAATTTTTTTTTACATTTTATTTTAAGGTTGCAAACAGGAGGGGAGGATTCCCTACTAAACTGCAATACACAGCAGCTGAGGAGCTTGTCCTTGGACTTATACACCCATCGGCACTACAGGGCTTATCCAGGGCCCTAGACACTGACCACTATGAATTTCAAGAAGATATGTATTATGATTCTTTCTTTACATTTTGTCTTTGAGATTTGTAAAAACAAAGCCACGACACACACAGAGCCGTAGCTAGATGGAACGGGGGGGGGGGGCGCTAACAGGGTACAGCAGTTCATGATTGCGCAAAAGGGTGTATGTGAAACCGGCGGTGGAGGCCATTGTGAAACTTCGGTCCAGGTGCATTAAAGCCTAGCTACTCCAATGTTTCCCCAAGTTAGGTTTTTGTGTTAACTTGGCTTTATTATTACATTCCAGCTCCTCAGAATACTCCAGCGACTGCGCAACCCTCAACCTGTTTGCCCACTGCAACCACGTCCCGGCAGCCAGTCCAAACATATTCAACACACGACCAGCAGAATCTGGTAAGTGTAATGTGCAAGAACTGGTGATGCATGTGAATTAAGATGACTACTTGGGCAAACATCTATTGGGGCAAATATCTTACACACTTTATTTTCGATATCCCTACAGACACCACCCAATCCACCATCTGGAGGAGGAGATCAGTAACATGGCCCCACTAATGCCTACCCAGCCACATCAGGTCTCACTGCCCCAGCAGCAGCCGCCAACAAATACTCTGCAGCGGACTAACATGCCCTCTGCTGGCAGCCCACCATGGCCAGCAGCAAGAAACAGAACCAACTGTCACATGCTAGCTCTGCTGCAGAGGATTTGCCTACTACATCTGCTCTGGTTGCCAGACCGAGAGCTCCAACATCTGCACGCGCCCCAACCCGGGGAAGTGTAGGGCACGCCCTCGGGCACGTCGCCATGTCAGCCAGATGAGGCATGTGCAGATACTGGAGACAGCATGCCGGAATGACAGCTGCAACTTTCGGGCAGTGAACCTAAGATTAAGAAAGGAGATGGCAGCACATTTAGTCAACTTGAATAACAACTTCACCACCCTGATTGAGGAAATTAGGAATATCAACAGGCAGAACAACAGGCGTGATGAATGCCACCTAAGCACAGATGTTGGCCATCCTCCAAGCACAACAAAAGCCTTAGAATGTCAATCAAGCAGATTGACAAAAACATCTGGAAAGAAGAGAGGAAAAAAGTGAGAAATATCACTCAAAAAATGAAGACATTAAATGATCACGGATGGGCTTGTCCAGAAGCACTATGGGTGCCCTCATACAATTCCTCTGGAATGTCCGTGGTGGCTGGAGAGGGTGACTCTTCAACATACCAGAGGACATGCTGCATTAACGCAAAGTTATGTAGGACACAACAAGCCATTATGATCTTTATCACCTTGTTTGGGTCATACTGCAGGGCACCCCCGGTATGATCCAGGCATCTACACCTGGTTTTAAGCAGGCCAAAGGCCCTCTCCACCACAGCCCTGGTCTTGTGATGTGCCTTGTTATAGCCCTCCTGGGCCTGAGTCTGAGGGCGCAGGACGGGGGTCATCAGCCATGGAAGTAGTGGGTATTCCTAATCACCTGAAAACAAAAATTAAAACAAATTAGAGTCCACTTGTTAGCTACATTCTATATCATGTCATCAGAGGAAAAGAACAGCCATATGTTGAGACAGGTTTATAGGCAATAAAATAATAGTCTGACATTGAAAGTCGAATGCTATCTATTCACCAAACCTACCCAGTAGCCAGCCACCAGACAATTCTCCTAATTGAAAACGACCATAGAGGTTCAAATTTCTCGGGATATATGCGTCGTGGGTGGATCAGGGAAAGCCAGCCATCACACTAAGAAAGCGAAGGTCAGGGCCAACCACAGCTTGGACATTTATGGAATGACCCAGCTTTCTGTTCCTGTAAGAGCAGAAATAGAGGTCATAGTACTCTAAAACAATCCCCACATTTAACTAAAGACACAACACAAAATATGGTATCCTTATTTATTTAAAACACCTAACAAAGTAGGACAGTCGGTTTGTAATCTGGTATACATAAGGACGAAATACGGTATGCATTAACTAATTTATTTCTGACATACATGGAAATAACTAATTATTTCATGCATACCTTAACTAATTAAGTTATGCATGAAAATGATTGCTTTAATTATTAATTTGAATATACGGAAAACTAATTAGTTAATACAAGTCATAATGTTGACCTAAACCACAAACAAAAGATATTCCTCATCGGCTGGGGGTACTAACGCAACATGGGTACAATCGATCGCACCCATGACGTCGCATTCCAGGCTACCATGTTGTCTGGGAAATAGATGTATTTTTGACACAGGGTAGCCATGCCATCCAAAAACTTGGTTAGTGTGCAGCTCATCATAGGCTGGGACATCCCCATGGAGAGGGCACCCAGCCTCTGGAACGAGCCATTCGCCAAAAATTGCAGGCAGCCAAGCATCTTGGTCATACCGGCAATTGCATGCCCCTTCCTTGTGGTGCAGGCTAACCATGGCCGCAGCTCACTATACAAATTTATGGAGGGAAACGCGGTTAAGGTGGGTGAGCTCAAACAGCTCAATGTCATGCATGCGATCCATGTCCATGCGTGCACGGTGTGATCTGGCTTCTTCCATGGCGAGGCACAGAATGCCGTTTAGCTGCAGGCGCTCATACTCCTCCACGTCCTCCTCAAACATCTTAAAAGCTTGATTTCACCTGGCAGGAGCAGCAGCAGGTCCATCAGCAGCAGCCTCAGTCTTCAGTCGCTAATGAGTAGCTTTCTACACCCACATAGTGAGGCTACTCATGAGCAGCAGGAAGACCTGGAGCAGGACCTCCACTAGCAGGTCATGTTATACCTTGACATGACCATGCCAACACACCTTGAGGATCCGCTGGACTTCTGGGGCAGCCAAACTTGGCTTGTGGCCGCAACTAGCAGAATTTGCCCTGGAAAAGCTGTCCTGCCGGGCCAGTAGCGTGCCATCTGAGCAGGTGTTTAGTGCGGCGGGGGCCATAGTTATGGTGAGGAGAACTCGTCTGTCAACTAAAAATGTGGAGAGACTCACCTTTGTCAAAATGAATCAGGGATGGATCAGCCAGGATTTCCACCCACCAATGCCTGATGCATGCGACTAGATTCAGCATGGTGCCACGTTTTACACTTTCCAAATGGTGCAAAACATATTTATGTCTTTAGACCAATTTTTGGGCTCCTGCTGATGCCAACTTCAGGGTGTCTTTCAAGCAATGTTTGGGCTCCTGCTTATGCTGCTGCCAACTCCAGGGTGTGCCTTCCAGCTAATGTTTGTGCTCCTGCTGCTGCCAACTTCAGGGTGCCTTCCAGCCAATTTCTGGGTTCCTGCTGCTGCCAACTGCAGTGTCTCTTTAAAGCAATGTCTGGGCTCCTGCTGCTGCTTGCAACTCCAGGGTGTGATTCAGCCAATTTTTGGGCTCCTGCTGCCAACTCCAGTGTCTCTTTCAAGCTATGTTTGGGCTGCTGCTGCTTGCAACTCCAGGGTGTGATTCAGCCAATTTTTGGGCTCCTGCTGCCAACTCCAGTGTCTCTTTCAAGCTATGTTTGGGCTCCTGCTGCTGCTGCTTGCAACTCCAGGGTGTGATTCAGCCAATTTTTGGGCTCCTGCTGCTAACTCCAGTGTCTCTTTCAAGCTATGTTTGGGCTGCTGCTGCTTGCAACTCCAGGGTGTGATTCAACCAATTTTTGGGCTCCTGCTGCCAACTCCAGTGTCTCTTGCAAGCTATGTTTGGGCTGCTGCTGCTTGCAACTCCAGGGTGTGATTCAGCCAATTTTTGGGCTCCTGCTGCCAACTCCAGTGTCTCTTTCAAGCTATGTTTGGGCTCCTGCTGCTTGCAACTCCAGGGTGTGATTCATCCAATTTTTGGGCTCCTTCTGCCAACTCCACTGTCTCTTTCAAGCTATGTTTGGGCTGTTGCTGCTGCTTGCAACTCCAGGGTGTGATTCATCCAACTTTTGGGTTCCTGCTGCCAACTCCAGTGTCTCTTTAAAACAATGTTTGGGCTCCTGCTGCTGCTTGCAACTCCAGAGTGTGATTCAGCTAATTTTTGGGCTCCTGCTGCTGCCAGATCCAGGGTGTGTTTTTCAGGCACTATAGGGGCCCCTCATAGTGATGACACCTCAACTCTCTGCAATTGTGCCGCTTTGCGATTCTATTAGCGATGCCCCCGATCTGCATGTGATAATTATTTACAGTATTATTTCACTAACCCAGCACGCATCCTATGCGTGTTAACAGCAAGGCAGAATGGTTTACAACCCTATTGAGGCTCTAGGAGGCTCAGAAATAGCCGTTTTTAATAGCGATTCGTCGCGAATAAATTCGGGTCGAAACAATTTTTGTCTGAAAATTCGGCGAATCAGTCGAATCGAATTTTTCAAAAGTTCGCTCATCTCTAATAACAATGAATCATACACAGAGTGACTAAACAATTGTTTTTCTGTTCAGGTATTGAGAAAGCTGAGAGGCCAAACATGTCTACCTGTTCCATAGGAAGAGGGACAATAGTCCCTAAAAATAAGTGTATCATGAACATTGAATATTTTGTGTGGAGAAGTACAACTATGTGTATGAAATTACTCATTTGTGGACTGTGTTTTAAAGTGGACCTAAATAAAACACGCACTGAGAAATTTTAAAACAAGTTTGAAGTCGAATGATTGGGTTTTGGACGTGTTGAAAAAGAAACAGCTTTTGAACCAATCTAATAAACAATAATCAAGAGAGGTCTCCCTTGGAGATCCTTATTAAAGGATCCTCTGTTTGGGTTTCGTGATTAAAGTCTGTTTTGTAACACACATCTACACCAGTAGCAAAACCATGTCATTCCATGTGTTTTCGCTTTAACACTGACATTAACACTTGTCAGACTTGTAATTACAATTCTGCATAAAAATATAAAAAGTCAAAAAAAACTTTCTAAAAGTGTTTGTTTGCAGCCAGGTGAGGTCACACAATGATTTGAGCAAAAAAAATTGTTTAAACACAAGCAAATGAACGGCCATTGAAATGTATGGGAGAGCCACAGTGAGTGAAAGGTAATACCTGGCACTCTGGAAGCTAGAGCGCCGGCGCTATACGCTGAGCCACCAGTAATAATACATCGGATGCTACATGACGCTGTTAGAGTCGCTCACCAGATTCGCTTTCATAAATGGGTTTTACCTACAGCGCCCGACGTTCACCATGCACTGCCTGCTGCTACGAGGCACTACCTGGTGCTATCCCTACTTAAATTACCCCCTAAATGTACTATCGCCACTTCTATACAAAAGACTCCCACAATCCACAAGAAAAAAGTGAAGAAATAATGACAATGATGCAAACTATCATACACATGCTGCCCATATAGTGTATGCCATCATAGGGAAATCTAAATCCCTAGAAATGAATGTGTGAATAATATGTGTCTTACCAACACATATGGATATAGACTGTGCAGGGTCAGGAATAAACCCAACACTGCAGATTGTCCCAGACTTTATGTAGCAATACCTAGGTAGGTTGCAAAAAAATAAATGCTATTGCAGGAAACAATTGGAAAAACAAGATAATTATAATATATGTTTATCTAAGCACTTTCAAAGATTTTGACAGAAGCATGATTCTGTGATTAAAGTACAAGTATCATTTGAACCATCATCAGTGAAAGGAGTTTCATTTCTGATCATACACAAAAAATAATGCTTGCTAATCCAACTCTATTGCTATGTGTTTTTTTTTTACTTTGATACTTTAGGTAGGCAGAACAGAACATCGCATAGACTGACAGGGTTAACCCTTTAAATGCCAGGTATGTAGATTCCACAGCTTTGGTTTTCCTTCTGTTAAGTGCCAGCATCGTAGAATCTATGCTATCAGCAACACACGTGGAGCATGGCCCCACACTCACTACTCCTTTGCTTACATTACCAGTGCCACCTTAGCCTAAGTGCCATTGTTTTTTCCGGACCTCACACCTCATATACAAAAACATGTTTACAGCATCTTACTGGGCTACGATTACCTACCTTAAAGAAAACCTACTCCTAATTTAATACCACCTGACCAAGATCAGCTACACTTAATTCAGGAGGAATCTTACTGCTCTCTGAGGCATATTCATTGTAAATCTTGCATTACACCCTGCCACAGTCCTAAAGATTCTGAACTACAACAGTGCTGTTTAATTGGCCCCTTGCTACAAACTGTCATGGGTATAAACCATCTTCAGTGAAGTAACTGAGGATCATGCATACTTTGTAACTTCAGTGCTCTTAAGTTACCGTTTTACCGTGAATACCATCAGTTGTACATACATTGCATGTTTATTGATCTGCAACTTTTACATTAAACGTGCGTACGCCTACAATCCAAGGCACCCATGTTTATTAACTTAAATACCTTGAAATTAGACTTTATTTATTTTACTCATTACCCCCAGCAGTGACATCAGTAAGCTTCCTCCCACTCCACTTTCAACCCACCTGTCTGGGTGGGTCTAGTAATAGGTTTAGCGTTTTCCTCAAAGTTTGTGCTGAGATTATGGGGTTAGAACTTGTAGTTACTGTAGATGTGCAGCCTCTCATGATTTCCCCACTGTTTCACTATATATGCTTGCAGTTATATGTGCACTAACATGATCTGAAACATAATAATAATGTATCTGTGTGTTTTTGTAACGATGCATTGCAGTACAAAATTGCATGCAACCCCCAAAGGAAAACTTAGAAGACAGTAATAAAATGTATTCTTGAGTATCGTTGGGGGGGGGGGGGGGGGGTAGGGTTGTCCACCTGTTGTCATATTATAGCTACAATTATTATTAATATTGTCTATAAGTGTAATCATCTTCTTTGGTGCTGTACAAAATAGGAAAGCAGAAAAATAGGAAAGAACAAGGGAGAGGGAAAAAAAAAAATAAAACCTACATACGCCAAAAATAAAAAGTATTCTCCTCCCTCCATCCCCCCATGCCCATCATCACCACCCCCAATGGTACCTCTGTCAACACCCCCAAACTTCTACATACACATCCAATGTTTACTCCTTAACTGACGTGACCTCCTCTAGCTCTACAATACATGAAATTTGTTGTATAATCTCAGCTTTAGTAACAACTTCTTTACTTTGCCATTCCCTGGCAATCAGAAGTTTAACTGCATTTAAGATATGCATTACTAATGAGAAAGTGCTTTTATTCATTCCCCTTGGACGAAAGCTTAAAAGTCCAATCCAGATATCTATGCTTATATCCTGCTGCAGAACCTTGCTAATTACAGTCCCAGCAAATGTGTTCAAAAGAGCCTATATAATTTCACTGGAGTTTGGTACCATGGGGAAATTATTTTAAAATTAAGTTCTCTGATACTTGTGTTCCTAGAGGACTTAAACTGTCTGCCACTCTTCACAGCTAATGATTTCATTGAGAGATCTTTCCTACATTTTGCAACCTTCCACAGGTTGATTTCTCACTCTTCTTTCAAGGCCTTATAGGATTATGCCATAAGGTGGTCCTTTGGGCCACGGCCCAAGTACACTTTTTCTATCACTGTTAACTCCCCCCCCCCCCCCCCATGCACTTATATCCCTACAAAAGCAGGTTAAGAAACTTCTAATTTGAAAGTACTCCCACCACTTAACACTCAAGCTTTCAATCCCATTTACTTCCTGGAAGGTCTTCCAGGAGTTTTCCCAGATAAAGTGCAATAGCTTAATTGCTTACTTCTTGTCCATTCTAAAAGAAAGCTTCTAAGTTGTTTTCACCAGGGTCAATGAGCCTAGAATCCTCATACCCCTACCCTCCTTACCCATTGCAGGTGATCGTTTCCTCCAATATTTATACGTTTCCTCCAATATTTATACTTTACTAAAAGTCTAGAAGATATTGTACTATTCCATATCCTTTCCACTACCTCATGCCCCAGGATCATGTTTTCAATCCTTAGCCAATCTTTCTAATTTCCTTGCCAGTCAATTAATCTCTGGACCATATTAGCTTTATAGTATAGTGCCTGCTCTGTTTCCTTTAACCCTCCTTTCCATTTATCCATAAACAATTTTTGAAAGCTTATTCGGGAAAGGGGGGGGGGGGGTTATGTCTGGCAAGGTCTGGATCAAGTATAGGACCCTAGAAAAAACATTTGACTTGATTATTGAAAATCTGGAACACCATGGGGTCATGAGCTTATTCTACTTCTGCCTTGTGTACAGAGTGGCACATATTTTTACATTTAAAATAGTTGCTTGGGGTCTTTTGTAATCAAAATCTCTGGATATTTAATAGATTTGGGCTGCCAGTCAAAGCCATATTTTTTTTCACATAAATTTAGCGTTAACTCACCTGCTGATATATTTAAAGCTGCCATTTTGTGATAGTTAATTTGTTTTTGCGTTCATTTCCAGATGTGAGAAAGCCTTTGGGGTTGAAACAAGAGGATGCATGATATGTTTTTTTATATCTTCTGCAAAAGCCAAGTATTTGAACTCCTTTTGCCCAATTTTCACCCCATGTATATCCAGACGTTTCTGGATATAGCGAAGAAAAGCTTCCAATGAACGTATAAAAATAAGTGGACACCACTGATGTGTCAATGGTCAGAAAAATCTTTCTGACCTCGAACCAGAAGCCATATTGTTTTGAATATAGGGCCCATTTTTCACTTTAGCATTTGCAGGCCCAAGTCCTGTGGGATACTTGCCTGGTTCATGTTAAACCAGACCAACACAACAAACAGTGCTCATGTGCATCCCTCCCCAGGGCAATTTAGATTGCTGCACATAAAAATTCAATTACCTTTTTCTAACACCTGTTGTAGTGAATTTTAGAAACAAAATGGTGGCTCGAGCATTTGCAGGCCATCTGCAAACAGGAAGTGCTGCTGGGCTTCCTGTTACTGTGCATTGTCAGCTATGTCAGTTGAATTCAGGCCACAGCATGGCTGAGATGTTGGGAGAGGGAGCTCCAAATGGGCTGCTACCTTTCTTTTCCAACGCTGCCAGGCTATTGTTCCGGTTTAGGGATTGTAGGGATGTCTACGTTGGCTGTGGATAGGCGGATCCTCTAGTTGGTAATGACCCCCCTGCAGTGCTGAACACACATTCTGATAGGACACTTGCCGCAGAGCAGGCCAGCACCTCCAAGGCATAGATGGTAAGCTCTGGCCATGTGCCTAATTTAGCGGCCCTTAAATTGAAGGCGAATGATCCATCGCTCGGTACCAGGAGACATGTGGACAGGTAGTCATCCACCATGCAAGTCAAAGTTTGACTTCGGGATACTACGTGCCGATGGTGGTGGATGTGGTGGACAATGGAATAAGTTGTTCCACATTGTGGCCATGCTCACCTATCCATGTGAGGTGCTGCCAGTGCCCCTGCTGTGTTGGCAATTTGCTCCTCCTCCTCCTCGTGCCACTACTGAGCCCTAAAAGTCAGCTGTGTCCACCAGCATGTGTTTGTACTCTCTCATATTTCAATCACGCTCCAGTGTTGGAATCAAGGTAGTGATGTTGTCCTTATAGCGTGTTCAAGCAGAGTAGCCACCCAGTAATCAGCACTGGTGACTATGTGGGCAACTCTGTGGTCTTTGTGCAGGCATGGGAGAATGTAGTTGCTCATCGGAGCCAGGCTGCACTGAGTCAAGGAAAAGCTGTCCTTGGTGTCAGGTGTCTCCTGCTGCTCCTCCTCCTGCTCCTCCCTCCAGCCATGCCTGTGAGCTACACTGGGTGTCACCATGCTGTGAGAGAAAGTAGTCCTCTTCCTCCCCCTCCGATTCTCCCAAAACTGTCCTCTGTCTGGACATTGGTGTACCCATCTGCTGTCGACCCAGCAACCCACCCTGCGAGTAACGTGTGCACTGCGCTTGCAGCAGTGAAAAGGGCCTTCCACCTCCTTCTCTGCTTCCTCCTCAGTCATGGCCTGAAGCATTTTTCCAGCAGGCAGAGGATGGGGATGGTCGCGCTGATGATGCCATCATTAGCAATTACCATATTGGTGGCATACTGTTAGCACTGCAGCAACGCGTAGATGTCCCTCATGGAGGTCTACTTACAGGTGGTGAAGTGCTGCTGGCCTGCTCTTCAACTCACCCGAGCATTTTGGAGCTTGGAACTCCACTATCTCCTGCTCACACACTCTTCTTCTGGTAGGGCAAGTCACATATGAGGCAGTGGGCGGGAAGGTCGAAATTCCTCTGCACCACCAAGTTGAGCACATGCACCAGGCATGGCCAAGGCTACTACAAGGCTACTACAAGGTTAGGCCCATTGTCACACACCACCTTGCCAGGCTTCAGGTTCCATGACAGCAGCCACTTATCTGTCTGGTCCTGGACACCGGTCCGCAGCTCCTGGGCGGTGTGGGGTCTTTCACCCAGACAGATGACTTTTAGCACTGCATACTGATGTTTCCACATGGCAGTGCTCAAATTGTTGCTTTAGGATCTGCGCTGACTGCCTGAAGAGGAATCGGAGGAGGAAACAGAGTAGGAGGAGAAGGCTACAGGAGGCAGCAAGTGATGTCCTGCAATCCTGGGTGGCAGAAGAATCTGTGCCACAGTGTTCCCAGCCACCACTATATTGACTCAGTGGGCAATTAGAGAGATGTAACGTCCCTGCCGATGCTTGCTTGTCCATGGTGAGGTGGACACTGGAACTAATGGCATTGCCCAGTGCACATTTTATTTTTTTTCACATACTGTTGGTGCAGGGCAGGGATGGCAAAAAGTAGTGGCGGCTGGGAACAGTTTATTGTGGCAGCCACCGCCATGAGATCTTTAAAACTGTCCATCTCCACAAGGCAGAAGGGAGCCCAGTAGCTTTGAAATGCTCGCATTCAGGGCCAGGACTCATAGGTGAGATGCGCCCAACTTCCACTTTCTCTCCAAAGTTTGCTCTATGGAAAGCTGAACACTTCCCTGAGATGAGGACCAGCTTGGTGGTGGTGGTGGGGTTCCCAACGTATCCCTTTGTGGGGAGACAGGTCAAACCGATACGCAAATTATATCAGCTTTAGTTTTAGTTGGAACGTCTGTGGTCTTGATCTTGCCAAGTTTGAATTCACACCACTGCCCATAAATAGGAAAACTAAGCTAGGATGTGGGTGGGACGTTAGTCGTCCGAGTGTTATGCTGCGAACTGGCAATTAAGAGGTGCCGGCGGGGGGGCTGGATGCGGGCGTGGGAGGCTGGGGCATGACGCATTCCTTCTCTCCTTCCTCCCTCCGCGTTTAGGAGGGAGAGGCGGGCTTTTGCTGTCGGGCACCGGCCCCCCACGCTGGTGACGTCCCGCTTCCTGTTTCCGGCGGTGATGCGCGGCCCCTGCTCCGCCGGAAGCCGCTGCTTTAACGGCGGGACCGGCGGCGTGGCGGGCTCACTTGATGCGCACACCGCAACTTGTCTACACGTGCTGCAGGCGCTTTTTGTGTTCTGTGTTTTGTGCTGATCAGGTTCCAGGCACCTCTAGGGGGATACTCCACGGGGGAGGCCGTTTTGCCTTTGCCCCCTATATATACCGGATCAGTTTCTAGTTAAGGTATTTTTCCATTATTTTTTGTCTAATATCAATTGGTGTTTATTTTCTAATATCTGTGGCTTATTTATTTTGATGTAGATCAATATTCTGATCACAGTAAAATACAATTTATCACCATCATACTATAGTGATAGGCACCTTTGAAAGGATTATGCCCCTATTTTTGGTACCACATAATGCCCCAACTTTTTGTTCTTGGTCTTCCCAAATGCACAATAGGCCAGCCAGTAATTTAAAATATTTATTATACTTTATTATTTTTAGATTTGCCATCGGGCTATGCTGTGCTGAATGTCCCAGCTATTGGGCAACCGTATCTTTAGGCTGACAATTTTCAATGGGCCTTCCAAGCCAGGAGTGCCATGTGTAATCACAGAGCAGGTATTTTATGTCAAAATGACTGACATGTGAGTCAAATGATATACATTGCTATATTTTATTCATTGTTTCTTCTGTTGTTTTGTATTTATATTTTTCATGTATAGAATTAATAATAAAGAATATAATAGAACAAATAGACGGGCGCTGAAGAAGCCTGGTGTACAGGCAAAACTAGTCCGCCCTGAATTTTGAAAAGAGTGTGGATTATATTGTCTATGGATTGAATTATATGTATGGTATCAACACGGTTGTTAATTGCGGGGCATGTAACTTTGTATTATGGTGCTATACAATCTGAGCATCATGTCATGTCTGTCCATGTTGCATTTCTCTACCATGAGCCATGCCTTTTTAATTTGCTGTAAAAATTAAAAATATTGTTTTTAGTATATTTAAGTGTATAATAGTTTATTTCACGGCGGGGTCTGACAAACCGGAGCTATGGTGCTTATCATTAGGGGTACCCAATAACCCCATCTTTCTTTTTTGTGTATTTGGTGCACTGAGCCCGGTACCACACCAGCCAATCTGTTGAGGCCACCTGGGATGGCATTATCTGGGTGACCCCTATCCCCCTTTTTATTTTTTTTTTATTTAACTTCACTTTGAGTTGAGGTAGGGTCGTATATATCAGGCTCTCAGGAACCTATTTGTTTGTATCCACTGTGGATTGCTTGAAAAAATGGTGAGATCCTTTCAGGCAGCTTTGGCATGCTTAGTCAGGGGGCTTGGTGGCTAGTGCTTGGTGGATAGTAGTTGCAATGTGCTGACAGCTGATGGTTTGAGCCCTTCTATTCCTTCTGCTGGCTGCCAGTGTGACCACCGCTTCCTCTGAACTTTGATGGCCTTCAGTCCACGTAGGGTCTAGGACCTTGTCATTCTCCCTGGCATCCTCTTCCACCCACTCCTCCCGGATAGCCTCCCTCTCAGATTCAACATTGAAGAAAACTGCTGCAATCGTCACTAGGATTTCATCATCAAGGGTGTACTGTGATTGTCATCATGCCACATCCTTATCCTCCAACAGTTGTTGGGCATTTGGGAACCCTAGGTCAGCAACTAGGGTAGGTAGATGGCCTACAGTATCCCAGCTAGGAGTGTCATCATAAAACATTAGTGACCCTGTGACTTCTGGCTGAGCCTTGCAGATTTTATGGGAGGTGAGGTGGAGGGCTCTTTCTAGAGAGTGTGCACGCACGTGGGCTGTAAGATGGCAGCAGCTTAAACCAGCATCGTGCCCGCCCGGAAGAGGGAGGACACTGAACAGTGAGATTTTACAGAACGCTGAGAACTGCTGTGAATAACGTTTGCCAGGATGGTACATGCGGCCGGTAGAAAGAACTACAGAGAGGACTCTGTGCAAGGAGGTATAGTTAAGATGGCGGTGGTCCTTGAGGTGAACGCTATTGAAATAATTTGTGCAGTTTAATATAGCATCAAACCTGTGGAGAAAGAGCTTTCAGTTAGCAAATCCCCTGTGGGGTGTTGAGGCAGCTGCAAATATATAGAGGCTATTTTTAGAATTTACCTCACAGCTGAGAGAAAGCAAGGTGGTGGAGGCCCTCACAGCATAAATGAAGGAGACTGAGAGAGGAGCTGCAATGTCTTCAGCATTACAGACTTCTGCAACATCACAATTTCAAGTAAGCCCTGATATTCTTATTCAATTTGAGAACATGCTCACTAAAGCCTGTCTTCCAATAATAAGATTATAATGAATCACTTTATCTAGTTCTCTAGTGAAATATCTGCTGTCTTATCCTCTTTAGAGGCGAGGCTTCAATTCAGTTTCAGCAGTTCAGGAAACACTAGGTACAGAAATTAACATTCTTAAGGAGAATGACACTCTACAATGCAAATTAGAAGACATTGAAAATAGAGATAGGAGGTCTAGTCTCTGCTTCAGGGGCGTGCCAGAACATATGGAGATGTCAAGTCTGTGATAACTGCTCCTGTGTCAGGAGTTAAAACCAGAAATCCCTATTGACCGTCTGGAATTTGACTGCATCCATAGATCCCTAGGCCCCCAGAAGGATCTCCGAGAGATATTATCACCAAATTCCACTTTTATAGCACCAAGGAAGCAATACAAAGAGCTGCCTGGCTTTCAATAAATTTACAGTTTTAGGGCCATAATTATCAAATTTTTTCAGAATTTTCTTCAACTAGAAACATAGAAGGTTGACGGCAGAAGGAGACCATACGGCCCATCTAGTCTACCCTTATTTGTATACTGTCTGTATTCTTTATCTTAGGATAGATGTGTGCTTATCCCAGGCATGTTTGAATTCAGCGACTGTTGATTTTTTTAACTATCTCTGCTGGAAGTTTGTTCCAAGCATCTACTACTCTTTCTGTAATATAATATTTTCTATTTTCTGATCTTCCCTCTGACTAGCTCTAGGTTGAGCCCTCCTGTTCTATCATTAAGTTTCTTCTTAAAAACACTTCCCTCCTGAACCTTTATTCAATCCTTTCACATATTTAAAGATCATGTCCCCTCTCTCCCTTCTTTCCTCCAGACTGTACAAATTAAGTTCTTTAAAGCAGTCCTTCACTTAGACTCTTATTCAATCTAATATGTTACCCACACCCTGTACATACAGATTGCTCACATTAAAAATCATCCTACCTGCATCTACTGCATGTTATGAGCCTTTAAACATCCAAGATGGCGGCTCATGGAACATCAGGCAGCCTGCAAACAGGAAGTGCCCTCTGATTGTGCTGCTCTGCAGTCTGGGATTGCTGACCTTTTCCTGACCCCGGCTCTGCTCTGTCTGAGCAAAGCACAGCTATAACCCACCCCCCTGTACTTTATCCCACTCTCCTCTCCTCAGTAAATGTGATGCTTCTGAGTCAAGATGGCGGCGCCCATATCCTAAAGTCCTGAACAGAGTTGCAACCCAGTGGGGGAAAGAATAATAAGTGACTAAAAACGTAAAAATATCAACTTTAGATGCTGGGGAATCGTTTTTTATGGGTTTGGGCTTTTCAATAAATCATGGTGCAGGTCCCGTTTAAGTCTCTCCTGATAAGTTTAAGTTTAAGTCCTTCTACCACTTTTGTTGCCCGCCTTTGGACACGTTCTATTTGAATATTTGAATAATGTATTTTTGCAGGTAAGGTCTCCAGAACTGAACACAGTATTCTAGCTGTGGCCTTACCAGGGCTCTATACAGCGGCATCACAACCTCCCTCTTGCTACTGGTGATGCCTCGAGCTATGCAGCAGAGCATCCTGCTTGCTTTTCCCACTGCCTGGCTAAACTGTCCACTCATCTTGCAGCTATCAGTAATCCGTACCCCTAAATCTCTCTTCTCCGAGGTCCTGGCTAATGCAGTACTGCCCATACGGTACTCAGAACGGGGGTATCCTTATACCCAAGTGCATGATTTTACATTTAGAGACATTAAACTCTAGTTTCCACAGTTTTGACCATCTATCCAGTAAAGCTAAATCATTTTCCTTTTGGCCAACTACTATGGCGAAAAGGAAGGAGATGCGACCTTTATTGGCAATTCTGCAGGAAAACAGAGTAAAGTATAAATGGGGATATCCCTTTCGTATTACTTTTAGCCATAGACATCTTTTTCAGCCGTTTCGGTAGCGGAATTACAGGCTCATATGATTATGGCGGGGCTGTGGAGACAAACATTATCTAAGTCCCCTAGAGGAGACGAGGAATCCCCTAAAATTCAAAGGGCAGAAAACCGCTTGAGATATAGAACTTTCTTGACTAACAGGGCATCCACTCGGAACTTTGATGCCACTTGAGTTTATACTGACTAGTGAACTTGAGCTTATCTTTAAAGTCCCTGGTTTGAGACTTTATTTTGCTCTCGCTTCACCACATAAAGGAGTTTAATTATCGTTTTTACCTTAACAGGTGTTGGTCCGGCTGTGGGGTCAATGTAAGAAGTGAGGGAGGGCATCCAAAATGCTGGAGCCCCCCTCGCAGAAAAACAGAAAAAAATAGTTTTACTCACCTGTATACCGAGCCAGCGGCGAGAGCGGAGTCCCGTGTTTGGCCGCAGAGCGGTCACATGGGCAGGTCCTGCCGGTGGCCGGCACAGAGGACACGCCCACGTGACCACCCGGCGGCCAATCACGGGACTCCGTTCTCTCCACTGCGATTCCAGGCGCCGCTGCCGATTATTTCTGTGTTTTTCTGTGAGGGGGGCTCCAGAATTCTGGATTCCCTCCCTCCCTTCTTACATTGACCACACAGCCGGACCAACACCCGTTTTTACCTTTAAGTATTTGTGTGTTATAAAAAGTTGTTTTTGCTCATTTTTGTTTTTTGTTTTTTTATTTTTTTTTTTGAAGCAGTTAGTTATTTTCATTCTGTAACAGATCCAAAAATTGCTTCCTGATATCATCTGTCTTCAGGAGACTTGCTTCTTGACATCCTCAAGGCCAAAATTCTTGGATTCCAAATATCCCCAAGTTCATATGGCCTGTGCAGATACGAAGCAAAAAGGATTTTTGATTGCTTTTCGGAGAGGGTCCCAGTTTATGTGTAAAAAGGAATTCTGTGAGCCTGAGGGAAGATTTCTAATATTAGTGGGGACATTGCAAGATGTAGAAGTAACAATTGCTTCGTATTCTGCTCTGAATGTGAATCAAATAGCCACCTTAACCAAATTTTTGAATGAAGTAATGACAGTTGCCCAGGGTCAAACAATTATATGCAGGGATTCTAATCCAATACTAAACCCATATTTTGATAAACAATCCCTGACTAACCCATTGATTTCAACCCAAATGACATCGGTCTTGAGGGCGTTTAGGAAGTTGTTAGTTTCCTGTGCGTTAGTTGATAGTTGGAGAGAGTTTCACCCTGGTAGTCAGAATTTTACTCATTTTTCACATCCTCACAATGTATTGATTATATTTTCCTTCCTCACCAAGCGCTCCCCTTAATACAAGCGGGTAAAATAGTATCAAGCTCATGGTCGGCTCATGATGGCGTATTACTTAAACTTTCCTTTTTATCTTTCCCTGAGATTGTAGAGTCCATTTCTGGGGCGCTCTTGGAGTACTTTGCTCTGAATGAAGGCCTGGAAGTCACAGCGGCAATATGTTGGGAGGCGCACAAACCAATCATCAGAGGAAAGTTAATACAGATAGCTTCTAGAAAGAAAAGAGAGAAATACTTATATTGAGAGGCTGGAAAAAGATTATGCAGAGGCAGCTGATAAGGCCAAGGTAAAAATGACAACAGATTTACGTGCCAAGCTTCACAGGATCTCACATGAGCTCAATTTGGCGTTAGCTGGTAAGGCAGAGAATAATATTAGCTGGTTGAAACATAAGTATTATTATAAGGCCAATAAACCAGATACTTTGTAATGAGGAAATTGCCAGAGCAGGAGTATCGCCCGATTTGAGAGAGGGGCGTTAACTAGTAACTGATAAAATTGTTAAGCTGTTCAGATTGCAACTCCGGAAGCTTTACTCTAGTAGTAAACCCCAGAGTAAGGAACTTTTTGGATGTGTTTTTTGAGAATGCAGCTTTACCAGAATTACCAGAACAACTTAAAAATGTGCTGGAGGAAGAGTTTGGAGTTGAGGAAGTCCAACAAGCAGTATCAAGCCTAAAGATGAATAAGAGGCTAGGCCCAGATGGCTTCCCTGTGGCCTACTTTAAGTCTTTTAGCTCTGTCTAGTTCCCAGGTTTTACTAAGATCTTGGCTGATAGGATGTCCAAATATATGACTCAACTGATGCACAATGACCAAGTGGGTTTTATACCGGGGCGATAACATCAGGAGAGTACTACAGTTTACTCATTTTGCTAGCGAGAAGAATATAACGGCTATGCTTTTGTCTTTAGATATCAGAAAAGCCTTTGACTCTTTTAATTGGGAATATCCTATTTTCTGGAGAAATGCGGTTTTGGGGCCAAATTTATTAACATCCTGAAGGCGATATGCGCTAATCCAACGGGCTTTGTAAAATACTGTGGATACAAGTCAGACACATTTAATTTGGAAAGGATAAAAAGGCAGGGATGCCCATTGTCACCACTCCTGTTTGCTTTGGCAATAGAACCATTAGCACAAGCCATTAGAAACTCCCCTGATATCTTGGTCATAATGGTAGGAGAAGGGCATTACAAATTATGCCTGTTTGCTGACGATGTGTTATTGTCTATTTCTAATCCCCTAATCTCTTTACCAAACTTACTTCGAACTTTAAATAGCTTTGAAGGGATCTCAGGACTTCAGGTCAACACCTTTAAATCCAGAGCTATGAATATAAATGTGTCCATGGTTCTCTGGAAATCATAGGAATTGCATATCTGGTTCCAATGTGAAAAGGAGACTATTAAATGCCTCGAGATCAATCTAACTAACAGTTATGACACTCTATATGCAGCTAATTTTTTACCTCTGTCTAGAAACTTTTCGGGGCTATTATCTAAATGGGAAAGACTATGGCCGGTCATGGTTAGGTAGAATTGCAGCAATCAAAATGATGCTTCTGCCCAAATTTTTATATTTAGCTAGAGTTTTACCCCTAAAAGTTCCTCTACAATATTTGAAGGCGCTTCAGAGCAGAGTACTCTTTTATTTGGGGTGGTAAAAAAGCCAGTGGCACAGAAAACCTTATACAGACAGAAAATTAATGGAGGTTTAGGACTCCCTAACTTTATGAAATACTTTCAGGCGGCTCAGGAGGCTCAGATCCTTTCTTACCATTCAGTATTAGATATACCTAGTTGGGTGATGATTGAGTCTGAGTTATGCAAACCGCTTAAAATTGACGATCTGCTCTGGATCACTTCAAAATATAGGAAATTTAGACATAACCCAATTCTTACTCATTCGCTGAGGATGTGGGATGGTATTAAGTTTTCGGGGGGCCTCGCCTCACCACACCTACCATTGTCATTGTGGAACAATCCAATGTTCCTTCCGGCTTGTTCAGAGCCCAAAAGATTTGATGATTGGGGTAAGGCAGTGATTACCCGACTGCTGGATGTCATCAGCCCCTCGGATCTTGGACTTTCATCAGCGTAAAGATAAATAATATTTAGAAGCAAGGGACTTTTTTGGTTATTTATAGGTTAGACATTTTATTAAATCGGTCGTTAAAGACAGAGCGGACTTGGACAGCCTTTCCCCACTGGAAAAACATTGCAGACAAGGGAGCTAATGCAAAGAAAGAGATGGCAGCGGGAGATAAAGGAGGAGAGACCATTAATCCTGGCAGAAGATGTGGAAAGCATTTTTGGTACTTCACCTTCGGTTATGGCCATTGAAGCCAATGTAAAGTTTGCATTAAGATGGTATATAACAATGGAACAGATGGCTCAGTACGATGGGGCATCCCAGGGATTTTGCTTCCGAGGCTGTCAATCCATAGAATCCCATAGTCACATATGGTGGGAGTGTAACAAAGTTAAAGAATTTTGGTGTAAAGTTTTTGATGTTCTTGGACTGATTTTGGGAGCAGAAGTTAAATTAAGTCCCTGGATAGCACTCTTCAACGATCCAATTAGAAATAGCTCTGTGAGACAGAGAAAACTGTTCTTTCATATTTTGACGGGAGCAAAAATGGTCATTGCTAGTGCCTGGAAATCCACAAGATTTAAGTTTTAGTGAGTTTATCAACAGAGTTAATAATAATATTATGGCCATGGAAAAACTGTCAGCAATTGATATTGGGAACCTTGAGGGATTTCGAGAGGATTGGGCTCCATGGATAGCACATTTCTTACCTTCCGATTTTGATTCTAACTTTTTATTATAAGGTTGTGTTTTATATGCTGATTTCTTTATTTTATGCTTTTTTTTTTTTTTTTTTTTAATGTGTGAGAAGGGGTTAGATTTAATGAAATTGATAAGATGTTGTAACCTAGCTCTCACCTACTTGTAACCTAGTGTCATCCTCTTTAAGTTGGTCGTAGTATGGACACCCACCCCGCTCCCTCCTCCCCTCTTTTTTTTTTCTATCCTTCGCTACCTTTCTTATCCCCTTATCATGCCCTGCCTTTAAACTTTTTAGCCGCTGCTGATTTCTAATTGCGGTGAAAGCTTTGTATAAGATCTTATTTGTGCTCTATTTTGTACAAATATGCCTTCAACTGGATATGTTTTTTTCTACTTGTATTACAAAATGAAATGTAAGCTGTTTTTGGTTGTAACACTTGCACATCTTCAATAAAAATATTGTAAAAAAAAAAGAAATTGATAAGATGTACTGTGTCTTAGTTTTTTATGACATATGCCTTTAAACTTTATAATTAGAATATAGAATTTAAATCATGTTTATGGGCACAAATTGGTTTATATAAGGATGTCTATGATCTGTTATAGCAGATATACCAAAAGTGTTTATAGATATCTTCAATAAAAATTATTAAAAAAGAAAACATAAAGGGAGACACACATAAAGGGAGACACACATATCCCAATCTATGTACAATTTATTTAATCAAAATAATATCCAAAACATATACATCCAGACTTCATAAAAACATTTGAAATACATAAAAACAGGACATACAGGTCCTTCTCAAAAAATTAGCATATAGTGCAAAAGTTCATTATTTTCCATAATGAAATGATAAAAATTAAACTTTCTTATATTTGAGATTCATTGCACACCAACTGAAATATTTCAGGTCTTTTTTTGATTTAATACTGATGATTTTGCCATACAGCTCATGAAAACCCCAAAATCCTATCTCAATACTTGGTCGGGAATCCTTTTGAAGAAATGACTGCTTCAATGCGGCATGGCATGGAGGCAATCAGCCTGTGGCACTGCTGAGGTGTTATGGAGGCCCATGATGCTTTGATAGCGGCCTTAAGCTCATCCAGAGTGTTGGGTCTTGCGTCTCTCAACTTTCTCTTCACAATATTCCACAGATTCTCTATGGGGTTCAGGTCAGGAGAGTTGGCAGGCCAATTGAGCACAGTAATACCATGGTCAGTAAACCATTTACCAGTGGTTTTGACACTGTGAGCAGTGTGAAGGACCTGTACAAGACACACCAACATAAACAGGTATATAGGCGGTGGGGGGAGAAAAACATCCATTACCAATTAAATTCATACATCAACAGCTGCATAACTAAATCAAATCTACACAACCATCACAAACCACCTGCAAAAAGTGATAACAAATGTGTAAAAAACATATGATGAGAAAAAAAAATTAAAATACATTTATATAGTCAGTGCTCCTGAACCTGTCTATAAAGTGCGAGTGCCAAATAACTCAATCCAATAGTGAATGTGTGCAAATGTTCAAAACAACAAATAAATTAAATTACTTATATTCAACATTATCTGATTTATCTCCAATATACCATAATGTAAACATATTATACTAGCAGGCAAACACAATAGCAGCAATGGTGATAGCAGCAATAACATGAATAAAAAAAGAATAGTAGCAATACCAATCAATAGCAGTGAACCACACTAGTTAATAGTGTGTTGTGTATATATATACAAATCACATAAGTCACATAAACATAAAGCCTCCCCACCGCCTATAACCAGAATTGAGCCACGCGTTCCGTGGGTGTATCCCCACTTCCTAAGGTAGAATAACACTTCACCACTCCTGTGCTGCTGCTCCTGTGCTACAGGAGCAGAAATAATACCACTGCAGACCACTTACCATTTTCTTGCCACATCTTGTTTGGTTCCAAATATTTTTTTTCTTTGTTTACTCCCCCAAATCCTAGGTGCGTCTTATGGGCAGGTGTGTGTCTTATATGACGAAAAAATACGATATGCATTTTTCAAGCAGAGTTTAACTTGAACATGAACTCTCTCTGGTTTGATTGTTGCAGTACTTTCTCCCCATTCCACCTGATTACAGTGGTACCATATATGAATCGGTAGCCTCCTGTTCCTGCCCAGGAATCGCCACAAAATGCACTTTATGAGATTCTCAAATACATTACAACTATGTGCAATAAACCCTTAAAAATAACAAAAATAGTGTGGGGTCCCCCCTCCCTAGTAAAACTAGCTCCGGCACCAGCTATGGGGTTGGTAAACCAGGTTTCGGAGGCTAATGGCTGGCCCCAAATCCTGAAGTCTACCAGCCCACATGGACCGTGGGCTCTTCTGCAGCACCCCCTGGGCTTTGGGGAGGCAGGTAAAAGGGCAGTAGGTTAATGGCAAGTCACCTGCTGCTTGCTTCAGGTGACTTGCCAGGTGCTCCTGCCTGGTGAGCTGTTATAGGGTTCTCCAAGGACCCCTTACCAGTTCACAAAGGGTTGAATGTAAACACACCAGTAATATAAAGTCCCTTACTATATATATATTTCTCCATACCTCCTTCCATCCCACCGGAAGTGTTCAGTGGATCCCGGGAGCGGACAGAAGATTGGTGCCCTCTGCCCCCCCCCCCCACACCAGCTTAAGGCATTCACTCCATCCACTCACTGTTGCCCCGCTGGGAGGGGCATTTTATACCTACTGAGTGAACTGTCACAACCCATTGCAGATCCCGGTTAGGGAGGAGGAGACACCCACCGCTGTATCCTGTACAGAGGTGAGTTTTTTTGGGGGGGGCGTTAACTGGGGAAACCGGGGAGCAACCTTGTGAATTTCACGTGCTTGTAATTTAATGGGTAAAATTCTCTGTAGAACAGCACCACATGAATTAGGATCCCCTACTAAAATACAGTCCATGTTCCTACAGAGCGTGGTGTGAAGCAGCCATTGCTGTGTGCTCAGGGTACATGGAGCAATATAACGAGCTTTCGTCCCCCAACCTGTTACTTCTGTCTCCTCTCCCTGCAGGGGTATCAAGTTTAGCTTGCTCCCATATCAGCAGCATCCTGGTCGGTCTCGTCCCTCCCCATGTGTGCTCAGCTCTGATTGGCTGACAGCCAGGAAGCAAAGCACTGAGCAGAGAACATTTGCGCTGCCACTCGAAATACAAAAAATAGTCCCAGGAACAAGCAGCCAATGTTGTGCCAACGATCACACAGCAATACGCTTCCCTTACCATGGACACTCTGTGTTAGTGAGCCAGATTGCAAACATTGGTCTGTGCCAGTTCCCCCGATCTGGCTTGAATTCTAGGAACCAGTTCTTGAGAAACGGTGCAATCTGGCTGGATCCCACCCCTGGCCAGTTCACATGTATCTGTTGTATATATATGTGAACTGACATTTCCCCAACGCAGCACAAGGGGATAGGTTTGAATAGAGCCTTAAAGTGGATCTATAAGATTCCAGGGCTGCTAGATTCCCTTCCCCCTGGGGCATCCAGAATCAGGATGCTACACTGTGTGAAACCACCCAGGTGGCCTGGAAACTCTTCTTCTTTCCCGGTCCAACGCCCCATGCACGAGCATTGGCCGCATCCCCACTATCCCTTTTAGCAGGACTCATGCCTGCGCCAGGCAATTGTGAATGGTCAGTGCAGGAATGCTCCCTGTTAGAGGGTAGTAGGGGATGCAGTCATCAGAGTGCTCAGACCCGTTGGCTTTAGATGAAGGGGTGGGAGCAGATCCTAGTGCGCTGATTGGATGAGAGGCTGCGCATGCGCTGTAGGACTGGGGAAGGGTAAGTCAAATCGAGTGACCTAAGGGGTTTCACGGGGGGGAAAGCCCCGATTGGGTTGTCCCAGGGTCAAACTTTTTAACAAACGTAAAAACTTAAACAAGTATTTTTATTATATTAAAAATGCCCAGAAATCACCACAAAATGCACTTTATGAGATTTTCATATCCAGTACAACTACTATGTGCAATAACCCCTTAAAAATGACAAAAATAGTGTGGGGTCCCCCCTCCCTAGTAAAACTTGCTCGGGCACCAGCATGGGTGCTTTAACAATTGTAAGAACTAAAACAAGTATTTTTTGTTTATGATCTTTGTAAATGGTTTATGATCTTTGGAATATGTGGCTATAGTAGCAACACAACAGTGAAACAAAAATGAAATCTCCAAATGTAATATGAATTATTTTTTTTTTATTAACATTGACTGGTACATAAATAATATTACATTAAATATAATAGTTACATTTCTAAAAATATATTTTATAACACATTTTGCACTGTATAGTTTGACAATAATAATAATTTAGATAAAAATATAACTTTTTAAAATCAGTAACTATAAAAGGCTGATAAAAAAATGTACTGGTCAGTGCAATGTAAATCTTCAGTAAACCACCATCTCTCATATATACATATATATTCAAGTTTTTTTACATTCCACATTTAGTTTCATAGTACTACAAAACATTGAATAGAATAGTCGGCTCTCACAATTGTACCCATCATTACAGTTCTGCAATAGGCTCTTCTTTTAACTAAGGCACTTCTTTCTGTAAAAGAGGAGGAAAGGACACTAACCTTGCAACCACTTAGATTCCACACATGCTTTTTCTGGCATATATTAAACTATGGCATCTACTTGGATGCAGTGGGCAGGACTTGCAGGTGCTTTCCAATAGAACACTTCTTAGAAGGGGAGGTATAGGCATTGCTCTGCAGTAACTAGAAGGCACCTATATCTGTCAGGGTAGAACTGAGAGTGTTACCTTTTACTACATTATCCAACCATTACATTATACAACCATTATCACCAAGTATCCAGGATGGAAAGGCAGCATTCTGTTTTTTCAGGGCAGGGTTTTTTTGCAATAAATTATTTATTTATAATATAATCCATATTTATAAGAGGGATTAAGTTACATATAAAGTGTATATAAAATAAATGCTGTCATTAACAGACAGTCTGTTTGTTCTCTGAACATACAAGTTGTAGGAAACCTAATAATTCATCACAGAAAACTAGACTTTTATTCAGTTTTCTGTTCACTGATTTCTTCTGCTTTAAATTCAGGACGTTTTATCTTGACCTAGAGAAAAAAAGAGAAATTATTCAGACAAAGCTTTTTTTCTCATTTTGGATACAGCTTGAAAAAAATCAATTAGCTTATTTGTGGTCTTATTTTGTAGACTAGCATGTATTACAGAAACACAAGAACAACACTTGGAGATCAGAGAAATGTATTTCACATTAAAACTACTTTCTATCTGCCCTGACCAAACTTGAAGTGAAGATAAATTTCATGTGTTCATACACAAAAAACCTTATATAGCATCTGTAGTCATCTAATATGAAAAAATGCTGTATATCTATACTAATCCTACCTCTTGCTCTTCCAGGTCAGGTGCTTTAAACCATATCTATGCTGTAAATTGGGCCCAGCAGATGCAGGGGCATTCTGGCTACAGTTCTGCTCCTAGTAGACTATGGTAGAACAGTAAGAGCTGTAGGGGGCATGCAAGAAGCCTTTCAAGTGTCCCTAACCTTCACAATGCTATTAAAGACATTGTGCCGGCTTTCTCCTTTAAAGTGAACAAAACATATGATTTTGACATGTGAGAGTTCTGGTATCCTTCTAATTTGGGATGAACTTGTGTGCTTGAAACCCCCTGGCCACTGCACGTGGCTGTGTGCACATGCTGCCCGACAATTAGACCTGTCTGACACAGGGTGTGCACAGTTCAGGGATACAAGGAGCAAGGTAGAAATTGGGTGATTCTGGTGAGGTTTCACCAAGCGGTAGGAGATTTGGTTTGCTCAAAAAAAGGACATTAGAAACTTGTCTCAAAGAATCTGTGTGTGATTTACTAAGGCAGTGACTCCCTCACTGTTTATATCTAAAACCCGTGTTCACCATAATGTTTACTCCTAAAGAAGTTTAATTTTTCAGATTACTCTGCTCACACCTAGGTTTTAAAAAATGGATACACATTTGCTTTAAGGAGACTCAGGTGTGGAGAACACCAGGATCTGCCTACACAGCATATCCACTGCACCCACAAATAGTCATAATAAGATGAGAAATGAGATAAGATAGATAGCACAGAGGGAACCTCTCATTCACGCAACACCATATTATTGTCAATGCTGGTCAGAATAGACATGTCAAGACATGGGCCACCCACAATGGATCCACCATAAACGCCTCCATTCCATAAAGTGTGTGGAGAGAATGCCAAATTCCTATTCACCCCTCCAAATACAATACAGGTTCATTTAAAGTGGAGCAAAACCCACATTTACACTAGTATCCCCTGAATTGCTTAACCCATGAGGGGTTCCTTTTATCAATTTTTAATGCTCCTGTTTCATTCCTGATTCCTGCTGCTTCCCTCTAATGCCACCAGTTTTAGCCAGAAGTCCCGCCTCCTTGAGTCATTGGCTTTGTTGTGAGTGGCATGTGATGTCATTACTGCTTCTATGCAATGACAGATTGACTGTCATCTCACATTGCTGCACCAGAAATCTAACAGCGCTCTCCCCTCTAAAGCGCCCCTTCCAGTCTACTCATGGTAAAGCCATGGTCAGGGGCTACAGGGAGGTGTGCAATAATGATGTGGAGCCAGCAGAGAGGGACAGCAAAAAAATCAATGTTCCAAAATAATTTGGTAGGTGACAATATCCATTTCTACACCCTAACAGGGGCACATTGGCAGGGGCTTTGGCTAAAATTATTTCAGTGGGTCATTGGGTTTTGGTCCTCTTTAAACACATCACATGCTGACTGTGGGTAAGAAAGTGACAAATAATCAGACTCAGTTTTATCACCCCCTGGTCAGCTTGTCAGCCTGCACACAACTAAATGAGTAAATCTCCTTCTTTCTTCTCATTAAGACACATTGCATGGCCTCAGTGATATTATTGGTCTCATTTATCAAACACAATCTACCAGACTAGCCACATCAGTGCAAATAAGAGTGGTGCAAAATATCATTTCTCATTTTTTTCAGCTTGTTTCTGCACCGCTAATGTTTTAGCAAAGGTGTTTCTTGCAATGCAGCAACATGCGCCTGTTTTAAAAATTAAATATAAATTACATTTTGCACCCCTCTACTTTGCTCCGATTTGGTGTGGTGTGACAAATCAGGCCCTATGTGCCTGCACATTAGTATGCAACAAGGTAAACAATAACATAACCAAAGAAAAAATCACTTTAAATAACCCAGATTTTATTAGGCCAATATGTATAAATAAAAATAAATACCTCTACTAAACTGTCGACATTCTGGAGATGGGGTCTCCAGGCAATCAAATTCGGTAATTTTGGATCTGTAGTTAATGATGGGATTTCCTTTTCTGTCCCAAGCTTTTCAAATGCTATAGGTATTTAAATATTGAGAAAAGTTAATTCATGTTCACAGAAGTATCATGTGTATATATATACCGATTATATTTATTTATTTTTTTACAAAATTTACTTACATGGAAAGTTTGGAGATTTCCAGCTAAATCTTGTCTCATACAGTCTAAAATGTAGAAACGCATATTAGCTTTATACATAGTTGCATAAGATAAAAAGCAGTGGTAGACATGAATAGATACAGTAGTCTATGACGAGACTCCCCCCCCCCCCCCCCCGCCCCTAAAAAAAAAAAAAAAAAAAAATCAATAAATAGACACAAATGTGTCCACCTCAACATCACAAAACAAACTATCATTTTTTAGCACTGATTACGGCCATTGGGACGTTGTACAAAATCTTCACAAGTGCTGATGATTACCCTCATTTTCTAAGTTGCCCATGGGGTGTGTGTTTGCCATGTCACCAGTCAATTGGCCAATGGGACACCTGCCCTGCAAGCCATGCTAGATTGGATGCCAGGGATGATGTGAAAGACTACACTAGTTACTGCTGCCATGACTCCGGGAAAATGGAATTGTAAGTATGATGCTCAATTTTCAGGTGAGTTTACAGTGGCCAGATCTCCAAGACATAGGATATGTAATAAAAAAATAAAATTCAAATTACAATATAACATAATATGATGTTTGCTCAGTTCTTTAAACATTATGGCTTTAATTACTTCAGAATTAATATACATTCGATATTCAGAATAAAACCCATTCACATGGTGAAAACTGGTACCCTGCCATGTTCCGCTGGCTTCCTCTGGCAGTCATGGCTCCACTCCTGATTACCTGCCTGTCACTCCCCTTTCGTTGCAGTGAATGGAGTTGGATGTGCTCCTAGCTGTGAGGGCATGAGGATCCCGTCCAAACACCAGGGGACACATCTTCATGTTTTTAGACTTTACAGGTAATTTAATGGATTAACCCTTCTAATGCCAGCTACGTGAGTCTCACATAGCTGCCTCTCCTACCGTTAAGTGCCAGCTAGGTGAGACTCACGTAGCTGACATTTTCCTATCTCATGGCCATTTGGAAGGTTGCACCAATGCAGTTCCTGATTTATTTTGAAGAGGAGGCTTGGGGGGTTCAGCTAAAGGTCATCCAATGGTTGCTCCTGTGACACAATCGTCACAGGAGCCAATCAAAGTGCGGCATACGCAGCTGTCATCAGCCAGCGCCGCACCCCTTTAAAAGCGCAAGCCACATGACATCTGGTCTCTTGCTGCATGGATCTGAGGTAAGTGGGGTCCTGGGGGGAGCCATTTGTAAGATTTTGGCTGATCCCTGCCTCTGTTTCATTATAAATTCCCCTGATCACTTGCTGGCTAGGGCTCTGGCACATCCTCCCCCGCCATCCACTCGTGTTGTCACCCTCCCTATATGTGCTTAACCCCCCCCCCCCCCGCCTGCTGCTGCCTCACCGATCTGCACCGATCCAATGCTGCTGCATTCTGAACTGTAGTCCCCGTGCTCCCCCCCCCTTCCCCCCCTCGCAGCTTCTCCTCTCATTCATGCTGCCTGGGTGATCAGTGACAGATCGGGCAGTGTGATGGCTTCTGCACCGATCAAATGCTGCTGCTGAAAAGTGATGACCCCCCCTGCCTGTGGCATTCTGAGGTAATGTCCCCCGTCCTTCCCCCCCGTAGCTGCTCCTCTCAGTCATGCTGCCTAGGTGATCAGTGACAGATCAGGTAGTGTGATGGCTGCTGCCTCGACCTGTCACTGATCAGCATGCATTTCCGAGCGGCGGAGGGGAGAGAGATGCACAGGTTGGGGCAGCGGACCAATCCGGCCTGATCCAAATGGGCTGATATGTGATGACCCCCCTGCCCCCGCTTGTGCCGCTCTGAAGTGTTATCCCCCTCCCCCACCTCGCCACTGCTTCGCTTATATATGCTGCCTGGGCTGATCAGTGACAGATCGGGGCAGCGTGATGGCTGCTGCCCCGACCTGTCACTGATCAGCGTGCATCTCTCTCCCCTCCGCCGATCGGTGCTGTCCCCATCTGTCACTGATCAGTGGGCATCTCTCTCCGAGCGGCGGAGGGGAGAGAAATGCACGCTGATCAGTGACAGATCGGGGCAGCACCGATTGCCACTGCCCCACCGATCTTCCCAATCTAATGCTGTTGCACGAATGGGCTGATAAGTGATGACCCCCCTGTCCCGTTCTGAGGTGTTGTCCCCCTCCCTACATGTGCTCCCCCCTTCAGGTAATCACAAAGGCTGCTGGGAAATGTACTTCTACTCTGAAACGCTCTTCCTCATGATATTCATCTGTTATAACAAGCAAATAAAAGTACAAGTATCTACATACTAATAAATCAACTTCTCATATAAAATCTATAAGGATGAATTAATTGATTATAAATGAGCATATTCAACTTATTCATATAATAATAATAACTAAAATCAATGAATACTGTATGCACAAATCAGTGACAGATCGGGGCAGCTTGATGGCTGCTGCCCCGATCTGTCACTGATCAGCGTGCATTTCTCTCCCCACCGCCGATCGCCGCTGCCTTGATCTGTGACTGATCAGCGTGCATTTTCCCTATATCCAGTCCAGGTCGTCCCAGTGATGACGTGGGAATTCCACCCCCAGGGGGCGCTCGATTGAAAGATCAAAAGCTCTCGATCCTCCCGGCCCCCTATAAGGTGTCTCTCTAACATTCCCAGTGTTCATCTTGTAGTCTGGCTGCTGAAGATCATTGGATACTATCTCTTGGATTTTGGCAGCCCATCGGCCACTGCGGACCCTATTCCCACTGATCCCGTGAGACCCACTCTTGCCTCCCAGCCGCGGCCGACTCAGGATTGTGACGGTAGGGAGAACGCCAGGGTCAGGCGTTTTTGGTAGAGCTAGGCTCTGGGCCGCAAACCCTGCTAAATGGGTAGCCGGCCATAGGCTGATGGTGAGCCTACTTGGGGGAACCACTTTTGTAGGCTAGTTGTGCCCTATATCCCTCCCCATCCCACAAGCTTTATTTGTGTGCTGTGTTTTTTTGTGCACTTTACTGCTGCTCTTGAGCATCATACTTACCCCCCTCGCTCCCACGCGGTTTCTGGGGCTGCCTCTCTCTCTCCCCTCCATCTTGCTATCACATACGCTGTGAGGGGGACGGTGGATGCTGCTCGCGCAGCTTTTTCTGTTACAGGACAGAGGAGTACGGTGCGTGGTTGTGCCCGTTGCGCGGGCTGGTTGTGCGGTGCCCGCGGCCGGCCCGCCCTGCCTTGCTGGCGGCCGTTATTCCCCGCCGCGGCCCTGGCTTTTCTTGATGGGCGGGCGCTCTTTTAGCACCACCGGGGGGGTGGGGCCACACGCTGACGCTTTTCGCGTCATCGGGGTGCGGCCCGCCCCTCGAGGATCGCGCCGAAGCTGTGCTGCGTGCGGGTGCGGACGGCTCCTCTCCCCCATCTTGCTTGCTGCTGCCTCGTGTGGACACTTACCGCCCCTGTCCGTGTTGTGAGTCCCTCTTGATAATGATGATGTTTGATTTATCTGCATACGCTTGTGGGAATCTAATAGGACTCTCTTTTGTTTTTTGTTTTAGGTTGGGCCCTGTGTTGAGGGTTGTGGTTCCTCCCGGTTCCCCCTATTATTAAGAGGGATCATATAAGAGGGATCATATAGGTTTGGGCCGTTTGCGCCTTGTAACCTGCCTTGGCCAATTTTTCTAATCACCATAATGGAGGCATCTGGGGATAATGAGCTGGGGGCCCCATCTGGGCAGGTGAAGCTCTGCCCCTTGTGCAGTGCAAGTCCTCTGGGCAAATTCAGCACTGTTTGTGCCACTTGTGCCAAGAGCATCTTTTTGGACCATGACAGGGCGGGCGTACCTGCTCCTAGCCCTTCATTGCCTGCTGAGTCGCCAGAACCTCCTCTGCTGCACTCAGCCCTCAGTGAGGGGGAATCCAGTCGGGGGTCCCAGGTTGATTTGGTGCACAGGGTGGCCAGTCTTGAGAGACAGATCTTGCGAACGGCTCCTAAGGCGGCCACGAGTAAGAGGCGGCACATTGAGCCCGTTTACTTGGATAATGACTATCTTTTTGATGATCTGGGCTCTGTGGAGGAAGGTGAGTTGCCAGAGGATTCCCGTTCCACTGCGGATTATTCTGCTGGCAAGGACAGTTTGTCTGGGTCTTCCTCGGATGAGGATGCGTGGCTCCCTGATGATAAAGAGAAATTGCTTGTTTCAGTTTTTGAGACTTTAAACATTGTTCCTCCCAGAGCGGCTAAGAGGAAGCAAGGTGATTTGTTTAGGCCTGAAAGACAGAGGCGAGTCTTTCCAGAGCAGGCCCATTTTTCTAATATGATTTTCAAGGAATGGGAAAGGCCTAACAAGCTACCATTGGTGCCTAAGGGCCTGGATAGGCGGTATCCCTTCCCTGAGGAGCTGATCCGGCTATGGTCCCGTCCTCCCGAGGTGGATTCCCCTGTGTCGGGGTTGTCCAACACTACTATTATGCCTTCACCTGATACCGCTTTCTTACGTGATCCAGCTGATAAGCGCATAGATCAGCTGGTCTGTCATGCCTTCACCTTTGCCGGTGCCTTGTTTCGCCCTGTGTGTGCCTCGGCTATTGTCTCCCTGGCCATCAGAAAGAAGGTGAGACGCCTTGTGGATAGCGCTAAGGCTCGCTAGCGGGCGGAGGAGTATAGGGACCTTAAGGCCTGCGTGGATTTCATTGCCTTTGTTGTCTGTGCCATGGACGATGGTGTCCGGCTTGGTGCCAGGATTTTGGCCCTGCTTGTTGCACTTCGCCGCTCGCTCTGGTTGCGGCAATGGTCGGCTGATGCCGCTGTCAAGAAGTCGCTTACTAGTATCCCCTTCGTGGGGCACAGGTTGTTCACAGAGCGTCTGGACCTTCTGGTCAAGAATGGTAGATTCCCTTAGAGACGGAAGCCTGCCCGGCCCTTTCGAACTCATCTGCCTATCGCTCCTTTCGTGGATGAAGAGGCTCTTCATTTTCAGGTGGCCGCAGAGATACCTGGGGTAGAGGTAGGTCCCGCTGCCGACCCAATCCCGCTTAGAGAGCCAAGTCCAAGCCCCCTGCCAAGTCCTCTCAGGCATGTGGAGGCACCCTCACCCATCCGGGTGGGGGGACGGCTTCTGCTATCTTCTCATATCACGGCACGTCTCGGATCGGTGGATTCAGGAGGTGGTGTCCTCCGGTTACAAAATAGAGCTGGCAGTCAGGCCGCCCACAAGATTTCTTTGGTCTTGTGGATATCCCAAAACCCATTGAAGGCACAGGGCCTGAGAATGGTCGTGCCACACATCCTGCGGTTAGGTGTGATTTGCCCTGTTCCTCGTCAGGAGCAGGGTCAAGGTTTTTACTCCAACCTGTTCATGGTTCCCAAGAAGGACGGGAGGTTAAGACCAATCCTGGACCTGAAGGGTCTCAACAGGTTTGTAAGAGTCGGACCTTTCCGCATGGAAACCTTACGGTCAGCGATGAGCTTGCTTCGGCTCGGCGACTTCATGACCACGGTGTACATTATAGATGCTTATCTGCACATCCCGATTTTCCAGGGGCATCAGAAGTTCCTGAGTTGCTCTGGAGGATCAGCATTACCAGTTTGTGGCACTTCCACTCGGGATGTCCTCAGCCCCCCTTCACCAAGGTGCTGGCAGGCATCATGGCTATCCTGAGGAACCAGGGCATTTGTGTGCTGCCCTATCTGGATGACTTGCTAATTGCGGCCCAGTCTTTGCAGCAGGCCGAGAGCGATACTCTGACGGTATTGTCAACCCTGGAGGCTTTCGGCTGAGTAATCAATTACCCAAAGTCTCTTATCACTCCCTCAACAGTGAGATCCTTCCTGGGAATGACGATAGACACAGCTCAGGTAAAGGTTTTCCTGCCACTGCAGAAGGTTTCGGGTCTCTAGACGCAGGTGCAGGCCTTGCTCTCCTGTTAGCGGCCGTCGATACGTCTGAGGATGAGATTGGTGGGCCTAATGGGGTCATGATTCGAGGCGGTGCCCTTCGCCCAATTTCACATGAACCTGTTGACCGGCTGGAACCGGATGCAGGAGTCGCTGGAACAAGAATTTTTGCTGTCCCCCCTGGCCAGACAGTCCCTCTTGTGGTGGTTGGACTCCAGGAACCTTTTGGTGGGCAAGTCCTTTCTGACTCCCCGTTGGGAGATAGTTACCACGGATGCCAGTCTGACTGGCTGGGGAGGCTTTTGGCAGACTCAGAAGATCCAGGGTCAGTGGGGTCCGCAGGAGAACCGCTTACCCTAAATCTCTTGGAGCTGAGAGCGATCCGGTTGGTGCTTCTTCGCTTGACTCCCCATTTAAGGGGTCATGCGATCCAGGTTCGCTCGGACAATCAGACGGCTGTTGCCTACATCAATCACCAGGGCGGGACTCGGAGCAAGCGAGCCTTCAAGGAGGTGACCCAGATTCTGGCATGGGCAGAGGAGAATGTTCCCTGCATATCGGCAGTCTACATGCCCGGGGTGGAAAACCAAGAGGCAGACTCCCTGAGCAGGAGCGCCTTGCACCTGGAGGAATGGTCTCTCAACAGCAAGACCTTCCACTCTCTGTGTCTCTGCTGGGGTCAGCCGGATGTGGACCTGTTTGCGTCCAGACACAATCACAAGCTCCCAAGGTTTGTCTCCCTCTTAAGAGATCCTATGGCCATTGCCACAGACGCTCTGGCAATTCCCTGGACGGAGTTCAAGTTCCTTTATGCATTCCCTCCGTTTCCACTCCTGGGCAGAGTGCTGCGCAAGATAGTCCAGGAAGGGGTACCAACCATTCTGGTGGCTCCTCGCTGGCCGAGAAGGAGTTGGTTTGCGGACTTCGTTCAGATGTCAGTGGATCGATACATCATGCCCGACGACCCAGGGCTTCTCACTCACGGGTCGCTGCGGCACCCCAATTTACAGACGCTGGCTTTGACGGCCTGGCCATTGAAACCTCAATCCTGATGGAAAAGGGGCTGTCGGCCACAGTTGTGCATACCATGATTCAGGCACGGAAGAAGTCTTCCTCCATGATATACTACAGAGTTTGGCACACTTATATATTGCGTGGTGCGAGACCAAGAATCTCCCTTGCCGCACATTTTCTATTTCTAGGATTCTGGAGTTTTTACAACACGGCTTGGGTCTCCAGCTGAGCACCCTCAAGGGCCAGGTCTCGGCCTTAGCCATATTCTTCCAGAGATCCATTGCCAACCATATATTGATCAAGACCTTTTTCCAGGGAGTCACCCATGTCCGGCCACCGCGTAAGTCAGTATTACCGGTGTGGGACTTTAATTTAGTACTGTCTGCTCTTCAGGGTCCTCCCTTTGAACCTCTGTGCAATGCTGCATTGCCTATTTTGACTCTCAAGGTGGCCATTTTGGTAGTGATCACCTCGGTGCGTCGCATATCAGAGTTGTATAAAGCCTCCCTATTTTGAGTGGCATATGGATAAGGTGGTTTTTCGCTTTAAACCTGATTTTTTGCCTAAGGTCATTTCTCCCTTTCACTTTAATGACCTAATGAGGAAGTTGTCTTGCCTTCCTTGTGTCCTGCACCGACTAATTCTAAGGAAAGGACCCTTCATGCCTTGGATGTGGTGAGAGCCATTAAGTATTACCTGGTTGCGACTGAATCCTTCAGAAAGTCGGATTTGCTCTTTGTCCTAACAGAAGGCTCTAGGAAAGGTTTGCCACCAGCCAAGTCCACTCTCAGTAGGTGGATCAGACAGGCGATGGTGCAAGCATATTCTGCCAAGGGGAGGGAACCCCCTTTTCGGATCACAGCTCATTCTACTAGAGCTATTGGTGCCTCTTGGGCTTTTCATCACAAGGCATCGGTTGAACAAGTTTGTAAGGCTGCTACTTGGTCTTCTGTTCATACTTTTACAAAGTTCGACAAAGTTGATATCAGGGCCTCAGCTGATGCTGTCTTTGGCCGGAAGGTTCTTCAGGCGGTAGTGAAATTGACTACATGCTGTTCCGCACTGGGGATCCCGCCCTATATGGACACTGCTTTTGGATGTCCCACATGTCATCACTGGGATGACCTGGACTGGATATAGGGAAAAATACAATTCTGTGAAACTCACCTGTAAAATTGTTTTTGAGTATATCCAGTCCAGGTCGTCCCACCCCGCCCTTGTTCATTATCGCTTGTTATGGTGATTACCATTTTTATTCTTGGACTTGAGTCCTTAAGTCTTGTTTGGAGAGAGTACAAGCTGAAGCTATGTGAAGTAACATGGTTTATTGGCCTCCCGGCCTGTCTCCTCTTTACTGCTTTCTAACCACTGGGAATGATAGAGACACACCTGCCTTTATAGGGGGCTGGGAGGAGCGACAGCTTTTGATCTTGCAGTCAAGCGCCCCCTGGGGGCGGAATACCCCCATGTCATCACTGGGACGACCTGGACTGGATATACTCAAAATCAATTTTGCAGGTGAGTTTCACAGAATTGTATTTTCTCTCCCCTCCACCGATCACTGCTGCCTTGATCTGTCACTGATCAGCAGGCATCTCTCTCCCCTCCGCCGAGGGAGATGCATGCTAATCAGTGACAGATCGCTGCCCCGCTGATCTGCCCAGATCCAATGCTGCTGCACGAATGGGCTGATTAGTGATGACCCCCCTTGACCCCATTATTCAGCTTTGAATGTGGCTTACGTCTAATGTGGTTTTTGACCATCTTTCAGTGCTCCATGTGGCTTTCATAATAAGAAAGTTTGGGTACCCTGGTTGTAGAGCATATCACTTTCTGCTGTAGTGGTCAGGCAGAAGGTGTGACGGCATTAAGTGTGATGGGCCAGTGCAAGAACATATTTCACTATTGCTGGACTCCCTGAAGTGGGGGGCTGGGGTCATTGTCCCACTCTGGTTCAGCTGTTATAGACTGCCAGATGCCACTGTTTGCCAACTGCCACTATGCAGTTTCAGTCAGTCTGCAGTGTCAGATGAAATCATCAGCAAGCCTTTACGCTTAAATTCTCCAGGATCAGCTTTTTTCCAATGTACCAAAAGCTAATGCATAGGTGACAACTACCAGTCCTTTGATAAGAGGCAGCAGTGTTTGTCATAGGGCTTCCAGCCTCTCAGGGGAGAGGAAACCAGTTGTGATGTGATGCAGGATCAGTGATTATATATATTTAATCTCAGTGACAGATCGGGGCAGCGCCTATCGCTACTGCCCAGCCGATCTGACCTGATCCGATGCTGCTGCCTGAAAGGGATGATTAGTGATGACCCCCCCTGCCTCCGCCTGTGCCGTTCTCAGGTGTTGTCCCCCTCCCTACATGTGCTCCGCTGCCCCACTCATTCATGCTGCTTGACCTGGCTGATCAGTGGCAGATCAGGGCAGCGGTGATCACATGCAGGGAGTGATGTTGATGCCACTGCCCAGACCTGTTACTGACCTGTCCACACCAAGCTTTGGAGGGGGGGGCGGCTGCTTGTGTTGCCCCCTTCCTACATGTGATCCGCCTGTGCCGTTCCCTCATGTTGCCCCCCACCCTACATGTGATCCCCCCGCCTACACCGCTCCCCCGACCTGTCACTGAACAGCTCAAATCTCTTGGAGATTTACACTGATCTGTGACAGGTCGGTGCCTGGGCGATAACATGCAGGGAGCGATGCCGCTGACCAGACCTTTTACTGATCAGCATGGAGATCACCGCTCCGAGGGGAGGAAGATCAGCGCTGATCAGTGACAAATCGGCGCAGCAGCGATCACATGCAGATAGTGGGGGAACATGAGGAGCTGCCCTCCCTCCACCAATCAGTGTGTAAGCTATCACATGGGGGGGGGTAACACGGCTCCTCTCTGCAATAGTCCATTCATTCTTTCTATCTTGATGGAGGGGCCCGTGTACAGAGAGGTACTTCTCTTCTGAGGTACTTCAGCATATACATATTGTGTACAATGCTTCTCCCACAGCCTCTCTGTACATGGGCACTACAGCTGTAGGGGCTTTTAACCAAGGCCATCCTTCTTTATTGTAATGTTCTGTTACTTTAACTTCCTTTTAGATTTGCGATTGCTCTCGAAGATCCTTGACGCTTCAAGCTTTCTGACATTTACTTTGTTTATTTGCTTTTTGGCTATTTTGTTCCCCAACTTTAGTTCTAGGTGTAGATTTAGCTTTTGGTTACCGTAAACTTCCCCCTAGTTCCTCCTCTTTAGTGTAGTATTTTTATAGTTTTCATTTGGTTTTAGCCTTTGTTTAGCAGATTTCGGTATGACTGGGAAAAGGTACACTGCCCAGGAAGCAGCGGCGTACATGATGGAGTCGGACTCGGAAGAGTTTAGTGATTCAGGGTCAGAATATTTGCCCTCAGATAGCGAGTATGACAGTGTTTCCTCTACTGAGGAGACACAGTCGTGCAGTAGTACCAGTGGTAGTGCTAGGCATCCTAGAAGGGATGGTAGCACACAAGGAGAGGCCACGCTGGAGAGTGTAGATCAGTTGGAGAGTGCTGTAGCTGGTGATAGAGTGCCTGCGTGGAGGCCTCCTAATAATTATTCCCCCTTTCGATTTGGTCCCCGGAGTCAACGTTGACACAATAAACTTACGTCTCATTGACTTTTTCAAATTGTTCATTACAGAGGCCATCCTACAGGAAATGGTCTACCATACAAATTGCAATGCTGAGTGGGTCCTAGCACAAAATTCCCCACAATGGCACGCCCGCGCTCATGCATGGCATCCCACAAACATAAGTGAGTTGAAAAAATTTGGGGGGCTCACTTTAGCCATGAGTATCTGCAAAAAATTTAGTATCGCCTCCTACTGGGATACCCGAACCCTTTTGGCAACCCCATTATTTCCAGCCATAATGACCAGAAACCGCTACCAAATTTTACTGCGGTTTCTACATTTTAATAATAATACCACTGAAATTCCCCGCGGTAAGCCCGGTCACGACAGGCTTCACAAACTACGTCCCCTGATCGATAACCTGTCTAAGCGCTTTGCGGAAGTGTACATCCCATCCCAAAAAAAGTATTGAGGAGTCACTTCTGCTTTTTAAAGGGCACATTGTATTTTGTCAATATATCCCTAGTAAGCGGGCCCGCTATGGGATTAAATTTCACAAATTATGCGACAGTGTGACCGGCTACACCAATTTTTTTTGAATCTACGAAGGAAGGGACACACGTCTGGACCCCCCTGCTTGTCCCCTTGATTTGTCTGTCAGTGGCAAGATTGTATGGGAACTCATGACTCCTCTACTGGGGAAAGGTTACCACTTATATGTTAATAACTTTTATACCAGCATCCCCCTATTTCGATCCCTATATACATTGGACACCCTTGCCTGTGGCACCATCAACTGTGATCGAAAAGGTTTGCCCAGGTCAATGCTGAAAGAAAAAAATCGTGGAGAGTCGTATGCTGTAAGAAGCGATGAGCTCCTGGCCATGAAGTACATGGACAAAAAAAAATGTATTCATGCTGATGATAATACATGATGAGTCTGTCATGAATTCATGGCAACGTGGTCCCTGAGCCCCTTCCCAAAAGCCACGTTGTATCAAAGATTATAATAAATTCATGGGTGGCGTTGATAAAACAGACCAAATTTTAACATATAACACCAGAAAATCCAGAGCCTGGTACAAAAAAATCTGTTATCCATTTGGTCCAACTGGCAACCTTTAACTTCTTTATTGTCTTCAAGGCAGCAGTGCCAGGCTCCAATTTATCTTTTGTAAATTTCCAGCTACACCCTCCTTTGTTATTTGGGGATACCGAGCAGGCACCAGAGATGGCTGGTAACGATAATGAGGCCAGGCTAGTGGGGAACCATTTCATAAAGTGCAGTCCCTCCATCAATAGGAAGAGGTATCCCCAGAAGCCTTGTAGGGTATGTAGTAGGCTCTGCGAACCCCCCCCCCCCAGATCTATAGTAACAGATTAAATCTCCACAAGGTAAGTGGCCGGCCCTTGAGTCTTTTTGTTTTTTTGCCACTTTAATTTATACTTTTCCTAGTTAACAAATCAGTTTGGCAATTGCATTTTCTTGCCCCCCCCCCCCTTTTTTTTTGTACTTGCTAAGCCAAATGCGGACGGAGGAAATGGGGAAGCAGGAGCCGCTGGATACTTGTGAGGCATGATGAAAACAGGGGGCCCTTCATTAGGATTTCCGTGTTTACTGACGTTCACAATCTATCAGCACAAGGCTTATCCTCCCATAACAGCATCTCTTATTGAGGATAATTTTATTTTTCATTGTTTTTTCTGATGTTTATTTAACTTCTGTGCTATTTGTCTAGCGGTCTGTGCCCACAATAGCATCCCTAGATTACAATTTGCGATTTATTTTAGATATTGACAGGTAAATGTTTTTTTGGGGGTTGAAAAAGTTACCCTTACACGTATGTTTTACTCTACCATTTAAGTAACTATGCATGTTATGTATTGTTCTGTTCCAGGGACCTTGCGGTTTAAGATTAATTGAGATTTTTCTTGTTTGCATATTAATATAATAGGAAAATTTGCTTGTATGCTGCATTTTTATTAATATTTTTTTAGAAAAATCCTCTGCAATCAATGATCACCTCAAGTGTTTTCATCCCTAAAAAGGTTCCCGAAACAAGAAACCCAAGACGCCTAGAAACCTTGAGATGTGTACCTTCCAAAAATATATAGTTTGTGGGGGGTATTTCAAATGTAAAGGTTTTTAAATTTGGAAAAACTGCAAGGTGCGCGCTTTGTGACCCTCGAGCGCATGCTTGACTTTGGGGTGTTTGGCAACTGTACCCTTCAAAGTACCTATGCATGTGGGGAATTGTTTTGTTCAGGAGACATTGTTCTTTCAGATTTACTGTGTTATTTCTTGCTTGCTTATTTTTTTAATAGGAAAATATGGCTTTGAATCAGCTTTTTGCTTAATTTTTTAGGTAAAGCCTTTGGAATTAGAGATTCTTCCAAGGAATTTAGTCCAAACAATGCACTCACGCCAACAAGCCAAGTAGCCTTAGAAACCTTGAGGTGTTTACCTCATATATATACCTCAAATATATAGTTTGTGGGGGGTATTTCAAATGTAAAGGGTTGTAAATTTGGAAAAACTGCAAGGTGCGCACTTTGTGTGCGCAGCTGATTTTTTCCAGTAAAATGACCCTCGAGCGCATGCCTGACATTGGGGTGTTTGGAAACTCTACCCTTCAAAGTTCCTATGTATGTGGGGTATTGTTTTGTTCAGGAGACATTGTTCTTTCAGATTTACTGTGTTATTTCTTGCTTGCTTATTGTTTTTATAGGAAAATATGGTTTTGAATCTGCTTTTTGCATATTTTTTTAGGTAAAGCCTTTGGAATCAGAGATTCTTCCAAGAAATTAAGTCCAACCCAATGCACCCACGCCAACAAGCCTGGAGGCTTAGAAACTCAAAATTTTGTACTTTTCAAAAATGTATAGTTTGTGGGGGGTATTTCAAATGTAAAGGGTTGTATTTTTTGAAAAACTGCGGATAGTATTTTTATTTTATCTGAAAATCTCCTCTAGCGCTCTTTGCAGTTTCTGGTGTCTTTTGGACAGGAAAGGGTGTCTACTAATTCATATGTGGTACATTGTAACCAGGAGAAACGGGGCTTTTACACTCAATATTATTTCATTGTAATTTCATTTTTGATTAAAAAAATCATTACAAAATGTAAAAAATTTAGTTTTTTTAATTTTTTCTCACTTATTTCACCCAAAATTATTAGTAATGTACTAAATGTACTAAAATGATAAACAAGACATATGATGTTAAAGCCCATACTCTGCTGAAAAAAACAATATATAATTTTCCTGGGAAGTTCCAGGAAATCCCTTCAAAAATTACAGTTGAACATGTGTAGCACAAAATAATGAAAAATGCCCTGGCAACAGAGGGTGACAAAATTTCCAGGTGTGCTGGCACTTAAAGGGTTATGGAATTAAGAACTGATACTTACGCATCTAGATCATCATGAGTATTTCTTTTTTTCTTTCGATAAAAGTAGACTGCTAAGACTATGCCCAAGAACAGCAAAAGAAGGAAGGCCAGAGATCCAAATAATATTCCGAAGAAGGCATTTAGGTTCATGGAGAGATTCTCACAGTGCTCTCCAGAAGTGGCATAAATAGAAAATGGCTGACATCTGTATAAAAATAACATACAGACATACAGTCTAAATAAAGTACATCAAAGCAATCCCAGAAATGAATAAGCATTTTAGAAATGCATATACAAATAACATATTAATGTGAAAGTGTTGAGAGTCATAGGTTAGGCTTTTGGGTGGAGCATGCTGATACTGGTATCAGGTGTCTACTTACTTGCAAGTGGCATTGCCTTCAACCAGATAACAGATCCCATCATTCATACAATAGGAATCACACTTGGAAATGCATTGAAGAGTATCTGGATTAAGGCTGTAGCCCAGGGTACATGTGACAGAATTTTTTAGCTCATCAAAGGACACTAAGGAAACAAAGAGGATACTAGTCAGCAATTACCATGACAAGCACTACTGGTTTTGTTGTATTGTCTTTAAAAAGTATATGCTCGTTTTCAAGAAAAAAAAATCAGTTTTGCAATATTGGTGTTGTAATGTTTAAATCATATACTAGTAAAAGCACTTACGTTGTTCACCCGCCAGGGCATCAACAATTGTAATGTCTGCTCGTTTTCTCCTAGATTTGGTGGGATTCTTGATAAAATTGACCAGTTTGGTATTTAGGAAATCAATTATTGTTGTATTGGCCCTATATGTAAAATGAGCCGTGAAATTTGACGACGTTGCATTGATCCTGAAAAAAAAAAGAAACATCTATAATTAGATATAAAAAATGTAGTAAAGCAACAAAGTGGGATCTATTTAGCACCATGTGATTTAAGTGTACTTTAAAGGAGCACTATCGCGAAAAAACGGACCAATGATAAAAATCCATATAAATATGCACGATGGTGAGAGGACAGGTCACCTATACACACGACATCATGAAATATCAAGCCATGCTTGTTTCTTTTATTTTATTGGAAGGAAAAGGACAGCCGGGGTGACAGACTCTGCCACCCCTCATAGACTAAACCTGTCATCCCTGCATTTTGTTCCTACCATGTGAGAATAAACCACAAGCTTGGTGGGAGTTTTATTCAGTTCAGGTGTATAAGTGACCCCTCCTCTCATTAACCAATGTGTTTATAAGGATTTTTAACATTACAAATTTCGCGATAGTGCTCCTTTAAGTAAAAAATAGCCTAGAAATGCACTTGGGGCACCTGGGGCCTGATTTATCAAAGCACTATGCCAGTTTGGGCAAATGGTGCAACAGTCTTGTGTACAAACTGCATTTATCACAGTTTTTTCACATGTGTCATTTCCTTTCCTTTTCTAACTTAACCAGATGCTGAATTGTGTCTTCTGAAATATGTGCTTTTTAGATTTCGGTTTGTGGTGCCTTGGAACTATGCCATACTGGTAAACAGGCCACGGTAGTCAGCTCTTGATAGGGATTAACTACTAAGAGAATTCTCACTTCGAGAGCTTCTAAACTTGATTGCCCCGAGGAAACTTCTCTTTTCATTTAGGGGGTCGTTTAAGAAGGGATAGTGGCAGGTAGCGCCTGGTGAACGACGGGCGCTGTATGCAAAACCACATTTATGAAAGCATATCTGGTGAGCGACTCTACAGACGGCTCAGCGTATAGCGCCGGCGCTCTAGCTTCCAGAGTTCCAGGTATTACCTTTTGCAAAGTAACGCTCTCCCATACATTTCAATGGGTTTCATTTGCTTGTGTTTAAACAGCGTGTTTGACAATTTTTTTGCTCAAATCATTGTGTGACCTCTGCTGGCTGCAAACAAACACTTTTAGAAACCTTTTTGATTTTTTATGCAGAATAGTCATTACAGGTCTGGCACTAAAGTGTTAATGTCACAGTGTTAAAACAATGTCATTCCATGTGTTTTCGCTTTGTTACAGGTGGATATGCTCTTGCGTGCCCGCTGTGTGTGTGTCCTTTTTTGATAAGAATGGTGTGGAGTGCCGAGAGTTGGTAGCACCGAGCTGGCGCTACCTCTCGCTTGCTGCAGCGCTGTACTGCTGTTAGTGTCAATGTCGGCCAGGTTACTCTATTGCAGCTTATTCACTAATAAAGCTTAATTTCCAACTTCAACATTTTTTTCTTAAACAAAACAGAATGGCTTGCCAGAAAAATGTAATCCTTGTTTTATAACCATACCTCTATAAAAGTTCTAACAACTTAAAAAGGACTTGTTTGGAATTTTATAAAGGTATGAAAAAGATTGGACATCTTTGCTATAATGGATGTCGTCTGAAATGGTGTGCTAAAATACCTATCTCCCAATCACCCCATTACAGACAGTGTGCAGAATCCCCCCATCACCGACCCCACATTACAGGTAGTGAGGGGCATCCCGATTACAGGCAGTGTGCGGGCATCCCAATTACAGGCAGTGTGCGGACATCCAAATTACAAACAATGTGTGGGCATCCCAAATACAGACAGTGTGCAGGCATACCAACTACAAACAATGTGTGGGCATCCCAAATACAGGCAGTGTGCGGGCATCCCAAATACAGACAGTGTGCATGGCATTTCATTTAAAAGCAGTGTGGGGCATCCCAATTACAGGCAGTGTGCAGGCATCTCAAACACAGGCAGTGTGCGGGCATCCCAATTACAGGCAGTGTGCGGGCATCCCAATTATAAACAATGTGTGGGCATCCCATTTACAGGCTGTGTGCATGACATTCCATTTAAAGGCAGTGTGAGGCATCCCAAATACCATCATTGTCAGGTACCCCAAATAAAGGCAGTGTACAGCATCCCAATTACAGGCAGTGTGCAGGCATCCCAAATAAGGCAGTTGGTGGGCATCCCAAATACCGGCAGTGTGTGGGCACTCCAAAATCCGGCAGTGTGCAGCATGCCCCAAAAGCAAACAATAAAAACATACATTTCCCGGTTCCCATGCAGTATCTCCCATTGCCTTAAACAGAGAGACAGACAGACACGCACACATATACATTACTGGCATCCTCCGTCTTAGCTGCCTCATAGCTGCTGCCTGCCGCCTCCGTAGCTGCCACTCCTGCCGCTGCCCGCGAGCAAGAAATTTATCGTGCATGGCCTGGTGTCTACAGAGACGGTGGGCAGCAACAAGACGCACTGACATCCCCACCAGGGCTGTATTTAGGATTCATGCTGCCCTAGGCACTTTTTGACCATGCGCCCCCCCCCCTCACCGAGGACCTCACGGAAAAATAGTCTGGAGCTGTATTCACCTTTTAAATACAGAATCATCACAAGTTGGGATGCCCTGCTGCACACCTTCCCAAAACCTGAGGTCTGGCAGCGTATTGTTTATACCCAGTGGTCTTGGAAGCTAATCAGCTCCTGGCTGTCATATGATTGACAGCTGTAGGAGGGAATGCGGAGGTGGTGTTGCAGCTGCCAAGGGGACAGCAAAAAGGGGATACACTTAGCAGAACCATGGGGCAGAATGGAAAGAAAGTGTGCAGGAAGAAGAAGCAGGGTGGGTAGCAAGAAGAGAGGACTTTTAGCAGTAGAAATAGACTATGGAGGGCAGCATGAAGGGATGGTAAGCAGCAAGAAAAGAGGTGAGTGAGCTGCAGGGAGATAGCATGGTGGGAGGCAGGAGGAAAAGTTGGTGGCAAAGTGAGCAGCGGAAAGAATATACAGTGGGATAGTGGGCAGTGAGAAGAAGAGAACAGTGGGAAGTAGGTGGAAAGGATAGTGGGCCCCAGGAAGTGCACGGTGGGCAGCAGGAAGAGGGGACAGTGGACAGCAGAAAAGAAGCGTATGGGCAGCAGAAGGGGAGGATAAAAAGAAATTGAGCAGCAGAAATAGGGAAGAGTGGGCAGCAGAAGGAGTAGATGGTGGAACATTGAACAGTTGAAAGAGGAAACAGTGGTTAGCAGGAAGAGATGATAGTGGGCTGCAGGAGGAGTGCACAGACGGACAGTGAGCAGCAGAACAGAGGATGGTGGGCAGCAGGAGGATGGTGAGAAAAAGAGCAGCAGATGACCATAGACAGCAGGAGCAGTGGACAGTGGGCAGCATGAGGAGAAATGGTGAGCAGCAAGAGGACAGTGGGGAAGAGCAAAAGCAAAAGAAGATATGGAGCAGCAGGAGGAAATTATGCTGGGGGCAGTGGGCATCAGAAGACAGGGTTGCTGGCAGCAGGAGGAAAGGATATTGGTCAGTGGGAATAAAGCATGGTCAGATGTTAGAAAGTGAGAAGAAAAATTGGTTAGGAGGAGTACAATATGGCCAGCAGTTAAAGGGTGAGGGAAAAAAACAGCAGGCAGTGATGGGGAGCAGAATGGTAGGAAGTTTGCAGGTATTAAGACACTGGCTGTTTAATCCATGTGAGCTTAGGCAGCAGCAGGCTCCATCTATACAAAGCAGCACCGCCATCCCCCGCGCTTCAACTCTGAATTTTCACTCTCTCTCGGGAGACAGAGCCGTGAGACTCAGGAATGCAGTGAGGGAAATAGGAACGAGGAAAGGAGGGAGCACAGGCAGACTTTACCTTTGTGGGATGGCTTAGCAGTAAAGCTGGCTCTGCTGACATCTCTCACATGAAAGGAGCATGCTGCCCCTGCCCCCATGTCGGCCCCATGTCTCACTGTTCCAGTTGCTTGTTTTTACTGCCGGGGAACACTAAACAGCTCTTGAGTTCCGGCTCACTAAGCGCTGCTACTGCTACTTAGCTGTGTCCGTGGCGGGGCATCAGTTAAAAAATGCTGTCAGCGGCAGCAGGGGCAGGGGAATGGACTGTGAAGCTGGGTGCAGGGCGCCATTTGAACAAACAGTATGCAGCAGCAGTAACTGCGTGTGGCACCTCTAAAATCACTGCTGTGCGTGCCTGTGCCATATGTGACTGCTTCAGTCACCTGAAAAAAACTTTCCCATGGAGTCGGCATGAATCAACATCTCCCCCCGAAGGCTCAGTCCCGCCCGCACCTCTAGTTGTTGTTACCTGTGACAGACACAGCCAGGCTTGCAGAATCTTCGAGTGGCCCCTGCGGTAGCAAGAGAAAGCTCCCGGCTTCTTCATGCTGCAGTGACATCAGCAGTGGGTGGAGCCGGCCAGGGTCGCTCATACCACGCTGAGCACGGAAGTACAGGGAGGTGCGAGGGAGCGGGGTCATAGTGCCGGGATCATGTAGCTCCCGAGGCTGTGCCCCATAATGATTTAACTTAGCAGCCGCCGGATAATTAATGAAAAAAAAAATACAAAACAGTAATGCCACATCAATGCGCCCCAGTCAGCTAGATCCTGCCCTAGACACGGGCCTAGAATTGCCTTAAAGTAAATACGGCCCTGATCCCCACCCCACTTTTTGGGGGGGAAAATAAGTGCGTCTTATAGAGGGAATAATACAGTAAATCATTAAGCAACCATTAATTTCAATTTATATATTTTTCCTGAACCTTTTCTTCCCCACTTCTCATCCCTAATTGGACAGAAATTATTTATTAGGCCCACAATCTCAGAGAGCCTGAAGATTTGCACTTCTGCTGCACTCTCAGCTTACCTTGTATGTATTGACTTCAGAGTAAGCTAAGGAATGGTAGGTTCACAAATTCAAGAGTGAGTCAAATTAGGATTTGACACTGGTGCCTGGGAACAATGTCAATTGGGCAGCGCAAGAAGAAAACAGTAATAGGTTCCAGTTGATTATCTGACAAGTACTTTGTGGTACACAGGTGTAAGAAAGCACCTGATTGGTGATTTTTATTGCACTTTCACATTTAAGATGAATGACAAAGGCTATGTAGTTCTGCAGTGTTAATCCAACAATATAAAGAATCTACTTACTTTACTGCTGTACTGTTTTGTTTATTGAACTGAGATGCCACATCCACCGGAGCACTGCTGAGGACCCCCTTAATCTGCATCATAATAAAAATAATAAAAAAGCAGTGAAAATCTTTACTCACAAAAACTAAAAAATAGAGATACTGTATTGAGCAGGGTGAATAAGAAAATCTCTACCCAAGTGAAAAAAATCTGCACCTAAGCTAGTGTAGGCTTCTACCTATTATACCAATTATAGGAGACCCAAATTACATTTTTGCGTAACTCAAATAGAAAAAAAAACACATAGGGGTTGAATCGGAGCCTGGTGAGAAAACAAACTTCTTTTTTAGGAGAGAAAATTGTCATTCACTTTTCCCACTTGCAACTAAATTACTAAAAGTAGAACTACCTCTGCCCATGGGGTGACATGTACAACAATTAATAGGATCACTTTGCCTTCATGTTATAAACGCATTCTAACAGCATTATTAAGACCCCATAATTAGAAAACTTTAAATGCTGGCAGTAGTAGGTCTTAACACAAAGTTGCCAACATTATTATTTTGTGAGGTTAGTGGGATTAGGTATCCAATACTAAGAGGCCGATTCATTAATAGCGCCAGGTAGCGAAAGATGAGCGCCAGTAGCGTGATTTTCACAGCACCAGCTAGTATTCGCTGTGCTTGGCTGGGGTTTGCTTGTTGACAGCGACTCAGTCGGTGTGCGGTAATGTTGAATACGGGGTTAGGGGTCGATGTTTCACAGGTTCTGCGTTGTATGGGTGCGCCTGACAGCGAATGGCCAGAGCGAACGGCTTGCTGCAGATTCATTAACAAATCACGCTCAAAAATTTCTCGCGTTGTGAATTCCTTGTTTAAACCCCAGAGCGCTGGCGGCGATGTGTGTAAAGTAGTTTTTAACCCCCAAACAACCATTTTTTTTTATGTAAAAATTATACAAGTTTTTCTAAACATTTTGTAATATGAATACATTAATATCAGACCTGTAATATCAATTCTGCAAAATTTTTTTTTTTTTTTTTTTTTTTTTTACTTAAAAAAAAATCCTAACATTGCAGAAGTGGTCACAGAATTTTTGACATTTAAAAAAGAAAAAAAAAAATAGCAATTAATTAGGATTATTTAAAGATTGCTCCATTGAAATGCATTGGACAACGCCAGGGAGCGCCAGGTCATACCTGTCGCTGTGATGGGATTATCAGCGGCGCTGTTCGTTGCAGTCGGCTACATGATGAATCCCGCGGTATCCGACGCTCTCGCCGGCGCTAGCCTCATTTAGCGTGATAAATGCGTCATTGTGACCGCCGCCGGGCGTACTTGAGTCGGTAGCCGCCGTTAGCTGGCGGTACCTGGCGCTCGTCAGACACTACCTGGCGCTAGCCCTTGATAAATAAACCCCTAAGCTCTGATCTTTTAAAATGCATGTATGCCCAAGGGTGTGATTAGGAAAGAAAGGAGTTACCCAAAAGTAGCCCACGTGTGTCTAATATCACACTTTACTTCTAACATCATAGATTTATTCCTTTAAGTGCATGTAATCAAATAAAAACAAACCTTATTATAGGCTAGGTCCATTTCGATTTCCCCAGGAGATGAAAGGATTACATACACAGTCCTTTCCTTTGTACCTGAAAACATTAAATTAGGAATTAGGGTACCTCTCCATTTACACAAATACATTATTCTAATTAATTATTCTAATTAATTTTAATTCTAAATAATTCAGGTATTCCAGCAAGGTTAACTCCTCTATATTAGTTATTATGTTAAGATATGCAATACATGATGTGTCAAGCCAGAACTGAAATAGTTTAAACCTTATAACCTACACATTATGCACAGGATTAGTGTCAGTAGACATGTAGAGCCTATTCGTAGACTTACCTGGTTTAATTTGGGCTTCGTAACTGTTGCTTAGTTTAGTGCATCTGACATCACTGTATTGTGGGGGGCACAGACAAGTGGAGGTACAAGAAGACTGGTCCATTATGCATGTTCCACCATTGCTACAATAATTAGAGTCACATTCCCGGCAGCAATGTGTGCCATTCCCTATAAATAAGTTGAAAATATAAGTTTCCATTTTTAAGCAGAACATAATGATAAGCATTTAACCCTGAATAACAACATTGAAATTACATTTGCCTTGTAAAAACTAATGGCATGCATGTGAGATTTTCTAACATGCTTTAGAGATGTGTTAGGGAACTGATACATTTTTTCTTATTTAATCAATAACCATTTTGACGACTTTCTCTGCATTTTAGATGCTGCTGGTTTTTAAAATTCTGAATTTAAGACCCCGGTGCAATATCCAAATGCATTCTAGATGTAGATGTGAAATACCTGTGTACAAAAGGGCTTTAGAGGATTGGGATGGGGTTTACTATAACCAGAGCTGGCCTTAGGGTCGGTATTGCCTTGTGAAAAAACATTAGGATTGCAGAGAAAGAATTAAAGAGAGAGAGAGAGAAAGAAAGGAAGAAATAAAAAGAGAGTGAGAAAAGAGAGAAAGAAAAATAGAAATAGAAAGGAAGTGAGAGGAAAAGAAAGAGAGAGAGGGGGAAGGAAAGAAAGAGAGACAGAGGGAATGTCAAGAGGAGGAAAATGTAAAGAAGCTGAAAACAGAGACAGATGGGAGGAAGGAGACAATCCATGAAGGGAATGTGGAAACAACATGTAAAAGGGGTGTTCTGAAAAAGAGGAAAAATTGAGGGATCATGAAATAAAAGAGCAATAAAGAGAAAGGGATTAAGAAGAAGAAAAAAATGCTTTAAAAAGATAAAGAAATGTGCAAAAAAGATGAGAAAAAGATTTTGGATTTTGAAAAAAGAGAGTTGGTGCTGTTGAGTTGAGAGCTCCTAGCACCCCCTTATGGAGAAGTTCGGATGGTGACCTGTACAACCATATACCTTGCACACCCCAAAGACCAGCTCTAAATTTAACATAACTAACATCAGTGTAAAACAGGCGATTCGCTTTGTTGGACGATAAAGAATAATCCACCTGCAAAGTTCATTACTCTAAAGGAGTGATCGGCCTGGGAGGGGGCCGTCATTTTGGATGTATAGGGCCCAAAAATTCCTCATGGCAGCCCGAGCAGTGCACAATGTGAGGCCGAGTTTTGAGATTCTCACTAAACACACACCCAGTGAAGTGGACAAAAAAATATTTTCTTGTTTTTGTTCTGAAAGGCAATCCCTTGCACCTGAAATCTACAGGAGAGGTGTTCTAATGAGGTAGATCATTTAGTTTACAGCCTATAGGTAATCCTTTGGGTGTTTAGTGAGAAAGTCTATGAAAGGCTCCTAAAACACAGATTCTCTATGGGCTCTTAATATCAGCTGGATAAGCCCCAAAAACTGAGCAACTTTGGTACCATCACTTGTGTTAGCTAAATATTTTAAAGCATTATTATTGGTGGACATACAAACTTAAGATTCAGTTAATCTATATATTCAATTTCTGGTACCTGTAAATCCAGTGATACATTGGCACTGGTAGCTCCCTATTGAGTTTGTACAGTTTGCGTTAGGTGAGCAGGGAGAGCTGGTCTTACATTCATCAACATCTTCACAGTAAGTTCCATTACCTAAACAAGATAATTGAGTATTTTGAATGTTTCATTCAACGGTTGCCAAAAATCTTGAGCAGAGCAAGAACGAGATAGAGGAACCAAAGGGACTAGAAACCATGCAGTTTTTATTCATCTAAATGAAACCCCTTTTTATCAACCCCCATTTTATTCTGTCAACAATGAAACCAATGTATCTATGTGAAGGGCCGCATTTAATATCCGCACCATTCACATACATAAGTCAAAAACGTGAAGTGCATCTTTACATTACATATAAATGGGGAAATAAACATACATTATGCGAAACAATATGTTCAGTAAAGATTGGTAATAAGTGCCAAATGCAGCTACCAAATAAACAGTTACCTGTAAAGCCAGTATTGCAGCTGCAGTTGTAGCCTCCTATTGTGTTATTACAGGTTGCATTGGGTGAACAGGGGCTGCTCACACATTCATTTATATCAGCACAGGAACTTCCATTACCTAACAAAGAAGCATCAGTAAGATTGTCTGGACATTTTATTAAAATTATGAAAAAAAAATAAAGAAATGTGCAAAAAAGATGAGAAAAAGATTTTGGATTTTGAAAAAAGAGAGTTGGTGCTGTTGAGTTTAGCTGGATAAGCCCCAAAGACTGAGCAACTCTGGTACCATCACTTGTGTTAGCTAAATATTTTAAAGCATTATAATTGGTGAACATACAAACTTAAGATTCAGTTAATCCATATATTCAATTTCTGGTACCTGTAAATCCAGTGATACATTTGCACTGGTAGCTCCCTATTGAGTTGGTACAGTTTGCGTTAGGTGAGCAGGGAGAGCTGGTCTTACATTCATCAACATCTTCACAGTAAGTTCCATTACCTAAATAAGATAATTGTGTATTTTGAATGTTTCATTCAACGCTTGCCAAAAATCTTGAGCAGAGCAAGAACGAGATAGAGGGACCAAAGGGACTAGAAACCATGCAGTTTTTATTCATCTAAATGAAACCCCTTTTTATAAACCCCCATTTTATTCTGTCAACAATGAAACCAATGTATCTATGTGAAGGGCCGCATTTTATATCAGCACCATTCACATACTTAAGTCAAAAACGTGAAGTGCATCTTTACATTACATATAAATGGGGAAATAAACATACATTATGCGAAACAATATGTTCAGTAAAGATTGGTAATAAGTGGCAAATGCAGATACCAAATAAAAAATAGTTACCTGTAAAGCCAGTATTGCAGCTGCAGTTGTAGCCTCCTATTGTGTTATTACAGGTTGCATTGGATGAACAGGGGCTGCTCACACATTCATTTATATCAACACAGGAACTTCCATTACCTAGCAAAGAAGCATCAGTAAGATTGTCTGGACATTTTATTAAAATTATGAAAAAAAAAGCTTAAAGTAGATAGAGAAATGTGCAAAAAAGATGAGAAAAAGATTTTGGATTTTGAAAAAAGAGAGTTTGTGTTGTTGAGTTGAGAGCTCCTAGCACCCCCTTATGGAGAAGTTCGGATGGTGACCTGTACAACCATATACCTTGCACACCCCAAAGGCCAGCTCTGACTTTAACATAACTAACATCAGTGTAAAACAGGCGATTCGCTTTGTTGGACGATAAAGAATAATCCACCTGCAAAGTTCATTACTCTAAAGGAGTGATCGGCCTGGGAGGGGGCCGTCATTTTGGATGTATAGGGCCCAAAAATTCCTCATGGCAGCCCGAGCAGTGCACAATGTGAGGCCGAGTTTTGAGATTCTCACTAAACACACACCCAGTGAAGTGGACAAAAAAATATTTTCTTGTTTTTGTTCTGAAAGGCAATCCCTTGCACCTGAAATCTACAGGAGAGGTGTTCTAATGAGGTAGATCATTTAGTTTACAGCCTATAGGTAATCCTTTGGGTGTTTAGTGAGAAAGTCTATGAAAGGCTCCTAAAACACAGATTCTCTATGGGCTCTTAATATCAGCTGGATAAGCCCCAAAGACTGAGCAACTTTGGTACCATCACTTGTGTTAGCTAAATATTTTAAAGCATTATTATTGGTGGACATACAAACTTAAGATTCAGTTAATCTATATATTCAATTTCTGGTACCTGTAAATCCAGTGATACATTTGCACTGGTAGCTCCCTATTGAGTTGGTACAGTTTGCCTTAGGTGAGCAGGGAGAGCTGGTCTTACATTCATCAACATCTTCACAGTAAGTTCCATTACCTAAACAAGATAATTGTGTATTTTGAATGTTTCATTCAACGCTTGCCAAAAATCTTGAGCAGAGCAAGAACGAGATAGAGGAACCAAAGGGACTAGAAACCATGCAGTTTTTATTCATCTAAATGAAACCCCTTTTTATCAACCCCCATTTTATTTTGTCAACAATGAAACCAATGTATCTATGTGAAGGGCCGCATTTAATATCAGCACCATTCACATACATAAGTCAAAAACGTGAAGTGCATCTTTACATTACATATAAATGGGGAAATAAACATACATTATGCGAAACAATATGTTCAGTAAAGATTGGTAATAAGTGCCAAATGCAGCTACCAAATAAAAAACAGTTACCTGTAAAGCCAGTATTGCAGCTGCAATTGTAGCCTCCTATTGTGTTATTACAGGTTGCATTGGGTGAACAGGGGCTGCTCACACATTCATTTATATCAGCACAGGAACTTCCATTACCTAACAAAGAAGCATCAGTAAGATTGTCTGGACATTTTATTAAAATTATGAAAAAAAAATAAAGAAATGTGCAAAAAAGATGAGAAAAAGATTTTGGATTTTGAAAAAAGAGAGTTGGTGCTGTTGAGTTTAGCTGGATAAGCCCCAAAGACTGAGCAACTCTGGTACCATCACTTGTGTTAGCTAAATATTTTAAAGCATTATAATTGGTGAACATACAAACTTAAGATTCAGTTAATCCATATATTCAATTTCTGGTACCTGTAAATCCAGTGATACATTTGCACTGGTAGCTCCCTATTGAGTTGGTACAGTTTGCGTTAGGTGAGCAGGGAGAGCTGGTCTTACATTCATCAACATCTTCACAGTAAGTTCCATTACCTAAATAAGATAATTGTGTATTTTGAATGTTTCATTCAACGCTTGCCAAAAATCTTGAGCAGAGCAAGAACGAGATAGAGGGACCAAAGGGACTAGAAACCATGCAGTTTTTATTCATCTAAATGAAACCCCTTTTTATCAACCCCCATTTTATTCTGTCAACAATGAAACCAATGTATCTATGTGAAGGGCCGCATTTTATATCAGCACCATTCACATACATAAGTCAAAAACGCGAAGTGCATCTTTACATTACATATAAATGGGGAAATAAACATACATTATGCGAAACAATATGTTCAGTAAAGATTGGTAATAAGTGTCAAATGCAGCTACCAAATAAAAAACAGTTACCTGTAAAGCCAGTATTGCAGCTGCAGTTGTAGCCTCCTATTGTGTTATTACAGGATGCATTGGGTGAACAGGGGCTGCTCACACATTCATTTATATCAACACAGGAACTTCCATTACCTAACAAAGAAGCATCAGTAAGATTGTCAGGACATTTTATTAAAATTATGGGGAAAAAAAGCTTAAAGAAGATAGAGAAATGTGCAAAAAAGATGAGAAAAAGATTTTGGATTTTGAAAAAAGAGAGTTGGTGCTGTTGAGTTGAGAGCTCCTAGCACCTCCTTATAGAGAGGTTAGGATGGTGACCTGTACAACCATATACCTTGCACACCCCAAAGGCCAGCTCTGACTTTAACATAACTAAAATCAATGTAAAACAGGCGATTCGCTTTGTTGGACGATAAAGAATAATCCACCTGCAAAATTCATTACTCTAGAGGAGTGATCGACCTGGGAGGGGGCCGTCATTTTGGATGTATAGGGCCCAAAAATTCCTCATGGCAGCCCGAGCAGTGCACAATATGAACAAAACTTTAAAGAGGCCGAGTTTTGAGATTTTCACTAAACACACACCCAGTGAAGTGAATAAAATAATATTTTCTTGTTTTTGTTTTGAAAGGCAATCCCTTGCACCTGAAATCTACCGGAGAGGCGTTCTAATGGGGTAGATCATTTAGTTTACAGCCTATAGGTAATCCTTTGGGTGCTTAGAAAGTCAATGAAAGGCTCCTAAAACACAGATTCTCTATGGGCTCTTAATATCAGCTGGATAAGCCCCAAAGACTGAGCAACTTTGGTACCATCACTTGTGTTAGCTAAATATTTTAAAGCATTATTATTGGTGAACATACAAACTTAAGATTCAGTTAATCTATATATTCAATTTCTGGTACCTGTAAATCCAGTGATACATTTGCACTGGTAGCTCCCTATTGAGTTGGTACAGTTTGCGTTAGGTGAGCAGGGAGAGCTGGTCTTACATTCATCAACATCTTCACAGTAAGTTCCATTACCTAAACAAGATAATTGAGTATTTTGAATGTTTTGAATGTTTCATTCAACGCTTGCCAAAAATCTTGAGCAGAGCAAGAACGAGATAGAGGAACCAAAGGGACTAGAAACCATGCAGTTTTTATTCATCTAAATGAAACCCCTTTTTATCAACCCCCATTTTATTCTCTCAACAATGAAACCAATGTATCTATGTGAAGGGCCGCATTTTATATCAGCACCATTCACATACATAAGTCAAAAATGCGAAGTGCATCTTTACATTACATATAAATGGGGAAATAAACATACATTATGCGAAACAATATGTTCAGTAAAGATTGGTAATAAGTGGCAAATGCAGCTACCAAATAAAAAACAGTTACCTGTAAAGCCAGTATTGCAGCTGCAGTTGTAGCCTCCTATTGTGTTATTACAGGATGCATTGGGTGAACAGGGGCTGCTCACACATTCATTTATATCAACACAGGAACTTCCATTACCTAACAAAGAAGCATCAGTAAGATTGTCTGGACATTTTATTAAAATTATGAAAAAAAAGCTTAAAAAGATAAAGAAATGTGCAAAAAAGATGAGAAAGAGATTTTGGATTTTGAAAAAAGAGAGTTGGTGTTGTTGAGTTGAGAGCTCCTAGCACCCACTTATGGAGAGGTTAGGATGGTGACCTGTACAACCACATACCTTGCACACCCCAAAGACCAGCTCTGACTTTAACATAACTATCAGTGTAAAAAAGCCGATTCCCTTTGTTGGACAATAAAGAATAATCCACCTGCAAAGTTCATCACTCTAAAGGAGTGATCAACCTGGGAGGGGGCCGTCATTTTGGATGTATAGGGCCCAAAAATTCCTCATGGCAGCCCGAGCAGTGCACAATATGAATATAGCTTTAAAGAGGCCGAGTTTTGAGATTCTCACTAAACACACACCCAGTGAAGTGGATAAAAAATATTTACTTGTTTTTGTTTTGAAAGGCAATCCCTTGCACCTGAAATCTACCGGAGAGGCGTTCTAATGGGGTAGATCATTTAGTTTACAGCCTATAGGTAATCCTTTGGGTGTTTAGTGAGAAAGTCTATGAAAGGCTCCTAAAACACAGATTCTCTATGGGCTGTAAATATCAGCTGGATAAGCCCCAAAGACTGAGCAACTTTGGTACCATCACTTGTGTTAGCTAAATATTTTAAAGCATTATTATTGGTGAAAATACAAACTTAAGATTCAGTAAATCTATATATTCAATTTCTGGTACCTGTAAATCCAGTGATACATTTGCACTGGTAGCTCCCTATTGAGTTGGTACAGTTTGCGTTAGGTGAGCAGGGAGAGCTGGTCTTACATTCATCAACATCTTCACAGTAAGTTCCATTACCTAAATAAGATAATTGTGTATTTTGAATGTTTCATTCAACGCTTGCCAAAAATCTTGAGCAGAGCAAGAATGAGATAGAGGGACCAAAGGCACTAGAAACCATGCAGTTTTTATTCATCTAAATGAAACCCCTTTTTATCAACCCCCATTTTATTCTCTCAACAATGAAACAAATGTATCTATGTGAAGGGCCGCATTTTATATCAGTACCATTCACATACATAAGTCAAAAACGTGAAGTGCATCTTTACATTACATATAAATGGGGAAATAAACATACATTATGCGAAACAATATGTTCAGTAAAGATTGGTAATAAGTGGCAAATGCAGATACCAAATAAAAAACAGTTACCTGTAAAGCCAGTACTGCAGCTGCAATTGTAGCCTCCTATTGTGTTATTACAGGTTGCATTGGATGAACAGGGGCTGCTCACACATTCATTTATATCAGCACAGGAACTTCCATTACCTAACAAAGAAGCATCAGTAAGATTGTCTGGACATTTTATTAAAATTATGAAAAAAAAGCTTAAGAAAGATAAAGAAATGTGCAAAAAAGATTTTGGATTTTGAAAAAAGAGAGTTGGTGTTGTTGAGTTGAGCTGGATAAGCTCCAAAGACTGAGCAACTTTGGTACCATCACTTGTGTTAGCTAAATATTTTAAAGCATTATTATTGGAGAACATACAAACTTAAGATTAAGTTAATCTATATATTCAATTTCTGGTACCTGTAAATCCAGTGATACATTTGCACTGGTAGCTCCCTATTGAGTTGGTACAGTTTGCGTTAGGTGAGCAGGGAGAGCTGGTCTTACATTCATCAACATCTTCACAGTAAGTTCCATTACCTAAATAAGATAATTGTGTATTTTGAATGTTTCATTCAACGCTTGCCAAAGATCTTGAGCAGAGCAAGAACGAGATAGAGGGACCAAAGGGACTAGAAACCATGCAGTTTTTATTCATCTAAATGAAACCCCTTTTTATAAACCTCCATTTTATTCTGTCAACAATGAAACCAATGTATCTATGTGAAGGGCCGCATTTTATATCAGCACCATTCACATACATAAGTCAAAAACGTGAAGTGCATCTTTACATTACATATAAATGGGGAAATAAACATACATTATGCGAAACAATATGTTCAGTAAAGATTGGTAATAAGTGTCAAATGCAGCTACAAAATAAAAAACAGTTACCTGTAAAGCCAGTATTGCAGCTGCAGTTGTAGCCTCCTATTGTGTTATTACAGGTTGCATTGGGTGCACAGGGGCTGCTCACACATTCATTTATATCAGCACAGGAACTTCCATTACCTAACAAAGAAGCATCAGTAAGATTGTCTGGACATTTTATTAAAATTATGAAAAGAAATGTGCAAAAAAGATGAGAAAAAGATTTTGGATTTTGAAAAAAGAGAGTTGGTGCTATTGAGTTGAGAGCTCCTAGCACCCCCTTATGGAGAAGTTCGGATGGTGACCTGTACAACCATATACCTTGCACACCCCAAAGGCCAGCTCTGACTTTAACATAACTAACATCAGTGTAAAACAGGCGATTCCCTTTGTTGGACGATACAGAATAATCCACCTGCAAAATTCATTACTCTAAAAGAGTGATCGGCCTGGGAGGGGGCCGTCATTTTGGATGTATAGGGCCCAAATATTCCTCATGGCAGCCCGAGCAGTGCACAATGTGAACATAGCTTTAAAGAGGCTGAGTTTTGAGATTCTCACTAAACACACACCCAGTGAAGTGGATAAAAAATATTTTCTTGTTTTTGTTTTGAAAGGCAATCCCTTGCACCTGAAATCTACCGGAGAGGCGTTCTAATGGGGTAGATCATTTAGTTTACAGCCTATAGGTAATCCTTTGGGTGTTTAGTGAGAAAGTCTATGAAAGGCTCCTAAAACACAGATTCTCTATGGGCTCTTAAAGCGGACCTTCACTCTGAATAAGAGTCTATCTTATATGTTTCCCACACCCTGTACATACAGATTGGCCACATTAAAAATCATCCTACCTGCATCTACTGCATGTTTTGAGCCTTTAAACATCCAAGATGGCAGCTTATGGAAGCCGCCATCTTATCAGGCAGCCTGCAAACAGGAAGTGCCTCCTGACTGTGCTGCTCTGCATTCTAGGACTGCTGACCTTTCCCTGACCCCAGCTCTGCTCTGTCTGAGCAAAGCACAGCTGTAACCCACCCCCCTGTACCTTATCCCACTCTCCTCTCCTCAATAGCTGTGATGCTTCTGAGTCAAGATGGCGGCGCCCGTATCCTACATTTCTGAACAGAGTTGCAGCCCAGTGGGGGAAAGAATAATAAGTTAGTGACTAAAAACGTAAAATATTTTAATTTTAGATGCTGGGGAACCGTTTTTTAAGAGTTTGGGCTTTTCATTAAATCACGCTGAAGGTCCGGTTTAATATCAGCAGTATAAGCCCCAAAGACTGAGCAACTCTGGTACCATCACTTGTGTTAGCTAAATATTTTAAAGCATTATTATTGGTGGACATACAAACTTAAGATTCAGTTAATCTATATATTCAATTTCTGGTACCTGTAAATCCTGGGATACATTGGCACTGGTAGCTCCCTATTGAGTTGGTACAGTTTGCATTAGGTGAGCAGGGAGAGCTGGTCTTACATTCATCAACATCTTCACAGTAAGTTCCATTACCTAAACAAGATAATTGAGCATTTTGAATGTTTCAATGAAAGCTTTCCAAAAATCTTGAGCAGAGCAAGAACGAGATAGAGGAACCAAAGGGACTAGAAACCATGCAGTTTTTCTTCATCTAAATGAAACCCCTTTTTATCAACCCCCATTTAATTCTGTCAACAATAAAACCAATGTATCTATGTGAAGGGCCACATTTTATATCAGCACCATTCACATACATAAGTCAAAAACGTAAAGTCCATCTATACATTACATATAAATGGGGAAATAAACATATTTTATGCGAAACAATATGTTCAGTAAAGTACTTTTTATGGTTTACAGACTCTTGAAGTCTTTTGGTCTCTAAAGCAAAAGTTACCTTGTGTTAAACATGTAAACGTGTGTAATTGAAGCCCTTATCTGATTGAGTCCTCAAGTTGAAAGGTCCCTACATTTCCTGGATGGTGCTATGGTTACACACCTCTCCCATGGGCAGAGAGGGTAGAAACCAGCAACACATGCCTCCAGTAAAACATTAGGGACAGGGCGAATTAATGGCTGTATAAAGCTAGCTCCAGTGCTTCTTAGAAGGCCTTACTGCTCACTCACTCTCTCATTAATTGACAGCAGGGAGCAAACCTTGTGACATGCTGTTGTTCATCTACCTCTGAAATGCTATCAGGCTCCTTGGGGGAAATCAGTTACATGCTATCTGCATGATAGTGGATGATGCAGGAACAGGATCAATTCAGATTTCCGGACATCAATTAATCTATTCTAGGGGGGGGGGGCATCAGGTAAGTAAAGCTTTTGGTGGTGTTAGTAAATCTTTAAGTGTCTCGCTACCCTACTTCCACACACTAAAAATAATGTAAATAAAGCAAAGTAAAGTGTTACACAGAATAGAAGAGCCATACATACATTCTATTTGTGAGAAGTCCCATGTGCCCCTCCTGCATTTCCTGCAGCACAGGGTAGAAGCAGTGGTAGGGCTACAAAGTTTGCCTTTTTTCCATTTTATTCCTCAAGGACCGCGCAAAAAAGTGGTCATAGAGCCACCTCCTCCCTTTTTGCTCTCAGAGTGACCATATCAAGCCTCTGACCACACCAGAGCATTGTCAAGACTCAAAAAGTTGCACCATGACACTGAACCATCCAGAACTCAGAAACTGCAGCAAATACATAAGATATTTGAATACAATCAGAGATTTTCAGGTGCTTTTATTTACTGCTTCCGGGGGGATATCATGGGTGAAAGTTAGTGTGTGCCTGAACAGGGACTTTAAGCTAGCTCAGCCAAGGATTTAGTGCGAACAGGAAAATAAATCTTTACTACTGTATAAGTCTAATGGGCAAGCCCACCTCGCCTAGACTCTATTGCTAATGCTGGGCTGGTCTAGCCACTTCTCCTCTAAATATAAGAGCAACTTCCCTTCATATCAGCCCTACTTTTCATGGGGTCAGCAATTCTCAGATCAGGTAATAACATTTTTTCACAAAACAAGACCAAAAAACAACAGAACCATAACTAATCTATCCAGTTCTAGTAGTAGTAGCATAATTATTCTCAGCTTATTTTACAGGCTTGAATACTCACCAGCATATCCTGGCATGCATGTGCAGTTAAACCCTCCTGGGAAATTAGTGCACACAGCATTGGAAGAACAGGTATTATTTGTAGAACATTCATCAACATCTGCAAAAAAAATATTTTATATGATATATCAATTTGGTGTGAAAAGTTCAGATCTTTCAGAATGAAAATTGGAGCTTTGAACTATGAAATTAGGGGAACTATTGCCATAGTGCTGTATTATGTGGGGTATTATATTTAACCATTTTTATTTGGCCTCCTAGTGTTTGACCTAGATATTTTTGTATAATTGAATATTTCATTTAGAAGCCTATTAGTGTTTGCAAAAAAAAAAGAAAAAAACCCTTCTATCCTTTACAATTTTTTTGACAAAATCAATAATTATTTATTTTTGCTTTACCTGTCAAAAACTAGGTCCTTCGTTTTTGCTACCATGGGTTTTGTGATGCAATGGGTCATGGGTGACCCTTTAAAGCAGTTCAAAAGTGAAAAAATAAAAATGGCATTGATAGACATGCAAACCACTGATTTATTCCTGATTCAATGTAGCCAGCATGAGATGAAAGTTGCAGATGAAGTAATGTCAGTCACAAGGGTAGTCCGCAGATTCCCATTGGGCATTGCAGAAAGCTTGTTCCACAATGCCCAAATGTGGAAGTGAAAGTCTCCTTCCTTGGTACTTTCATTCCGCTTCAATTACCCAACAACTGCAGCAACAGTGGCCTAGCTGCTGCGGTGACTGAATGGCAAAGTGGTCACCCATTATCTCCTATGGCTCTGATGTTTTCTGTTTTCGACTTTAGCTCACTTTTAATCCTTAAACACAGTCATAATCCTAACCAAAGCACCAAAATACAACTTTACTCTAAAGCTAACATTACAGGTAACAGTTGAACACTTCATTTACAATGTATTTTTGTGTGTATGAAAGTTCCGCTTGTGTAAAGTTGCAGTATGATTGGTTGGCGATTGAAATTGCCCGGCTATAGCACCACAATGCTGCAGTGGAGTGATTACAAAATAATAAAACCAATAACAATTAAAAAAAGTAACACAATTGTAATGAACCTACCTGTACAGTGCAGTCCATCCCCAGTGAAACCAGATGGACAAGGTCCGCAGCCAGTTATATTATTACAGGACACAGAGGGGAAGCAACCTTGACTACATAGATTAGGTGGGTCTTGGCAGAACTCTCCAGTATAGTTATTGGAACAAACACAAGCAGCAATCTGTAAAATGAAGTAGGGTCACAATGTATACACATATAGATGTACAAGGAATTATATCCAGTATAATGCTAAGTGGTGTATATATATATATATATATATATATATATATATATATATATATATATGATAGGTTGGTTCCACTGCGCATTCTGCAAAGTTAGATAGTTGATAATGTACATTTTAAGAGAAGCAACGGCCTCCCAGGGGGTCAAAAGACTACAAGGAGTTTGCTGCCCTCATCGCTGGGACATCCTATTTTGGGGTGCACCACTGTATGAAACCTTCGAGATCTTGAAGCCTGTACCCACATCCAATAATTCAGTATTTCTGGCTCAGTTACGTGAAGGAGCAGGGATGAGGCCAGCGCCACACGCTACATTTTGAAATCCTAGTTCACTTGAGATCTGACCTCAGTTGGGCTAGCACAGATTGGTAGTTGAGTTGCACTGTGGGCTTACGGAATGCTGAATTCTTCTAAATGATTCCCAGGAATAAACACATTAGGGCATCTTAATTGTGTTGCCCCACAGAAGAGGAGCAACCCCTGGGAGAATGAAAATCCAGGGTATATTATTAAAAATGCTAATGTATATGAAAGTTTTGTGCTCTGTATGTAAATGTGGAGAGCCACTTCACTGGAGAATGTCAATGCCTAATTTAGCTGGTATTTACCAAGTAGTTTCATGGCATCTCCCCCATTCAAGAAGGCCTTATGGGAGGCGTACGTGACTGTAACCTGGGGGTTTTCACACAGCTCTTACAGAGGTTGAGTTTCCCCTATTATCTTATAGACTTGACAGGGGTGGTGCTCCTCTTCAAATATTTTTTTTTTATTTAAAAAAAACCCTTATTCAGTAGTGTGTGTTCTGTGTGTACCAGTCTGAACCATACTTTACCATTTTAAAAACGTCCATTAATTAGGACCAAAAAAGAAACACAGAGCAGATGTAGGCATTATTAATCAGAATTTTCAAATCCTCCATGTGCACAAATATCCAACTACATGACCACCACCAGGATTAAGGTATTCTTACCAAAATCACAAAAAAAGAAGGCATATAATCAAATCCCCTTTTGCAGGATCATTATCCTTTAAGTGATATTATTATGAAATCCAGAGACTCCTCAATAATAGCAGTAATAAGGACATATTATGTCCACTTATTGTTCATCCATAAATTCCACTCAGTAAAACTCCAGCATTAGCCAATAAAAAATAAAAAAAGAAGGAAGATCTGTGTTCTGCTCCTATCCCTTGTGGCCGTCCTTAGATGGGTGAAGACATTCCCCTCGATTCAAAGAGCAAAAGTTAATTGATTTCGGATCGAGAATCGTAAGTTTGGGTGGGTGTTAGTCATTTTTTCCTGTTTTTTTGGACATTTCCGACTCGCACGAGCCTACATACGAATGCGTATATGCTCTTACGATCATCGCAAGTTCGTTCCTAAATTTTAGGATCAAAACGTAAAACTTAGGATCAAATCCTAAAACTTAGGATCAAAACGTAAAACTTAGGATAATCGGATGTGTTTAGGTGTGATTCAGAGAACAGTTTTCAAACCTCTAAATACGTTTTAAAAGAAAGCCACTGCCGACACCTTTTAGCAGTCGGATTGCTGTTCTTGAACAGGTTTTTTGGCTATGTGGAGGAGTCTGCGCGTCTTGAGCTCCAATGAACTGCATGTATCAGCATGGCCGAGGCCATAAATTGTATGGCAATGCATACCTGATTCATGTATGCCTTATAAAAGCATTTTAATGTGGACCTTAATTAGTCCTTTGCATGTAAACCTTTATTTTGCAATATATTTGCGTTAATTAAAGAAACTTATGTCCTTTGGTATTTATTTTTAAATTGATGTACTAGAATAATATTTTTAGATTGCATTTATTGGTGTAGTTGTTTACCTTTGCTTTGTTTAATTATTTAAGCACATCTTTGGTCAGATGCATCACACTTACTGAGGAGAGGAGAGCGGGATAAAGTGCAGGATGTGGGTTACTGCTGTATTTTGCACAGACACAGCAGAGCTGGGGGCACGGAAAGGTCAGAAATCAAAGAATGCAGAGCAACACAGTCACAAGGCCCTTTCTGTTTGCAGGCTGCCCGATAATACCTGAGCCGCCATCTTGGCTGTTTCTAGGCTCATAACATGCAGAAGTTGCTGGGTGTTTTTTTATATTTGAGAGCAATCTGTATGTAGAGGGTGTGGGTAACCACACACAAAATTTTAAGTTGTACCATTTGAAGCCAAAATATTAAAATTAAATCCACAAGTAAAAAATGCAAGTTAACTAAAAATTAAACAAAGTAAGATTTACTTATGCAAATGCATTCATTAATGGTTGGTTACTACAAAATGAATGAAATAAAGAAAAATAAGACCAAATATTTAGAATGCACTTTAATGAGGTAAGTTTGTAGTGCGCAGCCGCAAGATCAGAAGGATTTACGTCCAGACAAAAAAGGAAAAAGGGCAAAACCAATGTTGCAACCTGAGAAATGAAACGGAAAATTCAGGATGGAAACTGACATAGGTCTGATTCCTGAACTGCCATACGAACGGACGTATATTTTAGGATAGAAACGTATTTGCTTATAGAATCACTCGCAAGTTCATACGAACGCACGAGCGTACGGGAAAAATAGGATGATCGGCACCAAAATCAAAGCTGTTACATGCTTCTTTGAATCGACCCTAATATGTCTGACTGGTTCACTGTGTTATGCGCATTATTTCCCTTTTACACTGTAAGTAGATTTTTAATTAACCTTATCAGGTTTTTTAAACAGTATCTCACTTTTCTTTATTTTTTAATTGTTAATGCTGGAGTTTTATTGAGTGGAATTTATGGATGAATCATAAGTGGAAATATTTTGTCCTTATTACTGCTATAATGGAGGAGAAGCGAGAATGACTCTGCAAAGTAGATTTGATTATATAACTTCTTTCTTTGTGATTTTGGTAAGAATACCTTAATCCTGGTGATGGTCACGTAGTTGGATATTCATGCACATGAAGGATTTTAAAATTCTGATTAATAATTCCTACATCTGCTCTGTGTTTCTTTTTTGGACATTTCTGGGGACTGATTTGAGGGAATTATTGCTTCACATGTTGAGCATTTGTTGTGTGTGCATTTATTGTGTGATTTTTGAGATAATAGTACTGTATATTTTATATATTCTTTAATAAATTAGGACCAGCTATTTTAGATCACACTGGCTCACAACATATGTAGAGGATGTGTCACTACTGCCTACTATAACTAACATATTGAAGTTTAAAATAGGAAACTTTCAAATGCAATTTTAATAAATCTTGGCCCTGGTTGAATTTCTTAGCCCTGCTTGTACCTATGATGTTAAACTGGCAGTGTGACCCTCAATAAGTTTACAGGCAAGTCAGATGACCATTCTGCCTCCAGGCATTATATGAGGGGGCTAAGAGGATTAGAAGACCTAGTTGGCATGCCTAAAAGTTGTATGTCCCTGTGAAAAGAACACATTTGCAAAATTTACAAGATGTGTAGGCTGTCTTATTGAAGGCCACATTTTTGATGTAAGTTTTCTTAAATATTAACATTTTGCCACGTGCATGGAAATAAGAAATGTCTGACTTACAGCAAGAGAACTGTTACTGATAGTCGTGGTCAAGTTGTAGTTGCACTGAGTTTCAAGCATGCAGCTGCAAACAACAAAGCTGGGCTGAAAGGTGGATGAAAGGTTTTGTGAGTCAGTAGCTACAAGGTTGAATGTGAATCCTGTCGTTCTTGTTGGTTTCCAGGTCAGAGATCCATTTGCTGTTTAAAGGATTAAATTCAACAGTCAATAAAAATGAATCCAACTTAAAAAAAAATCTTTTGCACACAATAAAAAATAATAATGATATATGTATTATAAAAAAAGGTAGATCAGATCTTTGCTACAATGCTTTTAGGATTTTCCTTTGGAAAAAAATAAACAGGCTATTATATAAAAGAACCAAAAAGAATGTTTTTAATTTATAGAGATTTGTTTAACCAATGCTTGTTACCAAAGGGGCAATGATTTATATCCTTAAAGCAGTCACAGGTTTATTTTAAAATTAGAGGTCCCTGGTACAAACACTTAATGGGACCCCGTCATGTATCATTTAGTAGGCTTTTTCCTGTTTCTAGATACCAATTGTTACCCAACTGGATGGATACAACGGGGCTACTAAATGCTGAAATAGAATAGAATGGCTGCTTTTATTTTGTGCTTGATATAATGTGAGTACAATGCTCAAAAACAAAATGGAGAAGCATGTAACCAACATATAACAATCCTCTGCCGGCCGGGTTCCAGGATTTTTCCGGCTGGCAGGGTCTTCTCCACCCGCTGAGGTGGTTTGTGTGGGCGCCGGAGGTGCGGTGACTCACTGCTCGCATGGCGCTGCTCTCTTCATTTTGAAAAGGGACAGACAGTCGGTGGTAGTTGAGTAAGCTGCGCATGCACTGGTGCAATAACACGCCATCTTGGGGGACAGAGGGGGCCCTGCTGGCTAGGAGGGTTCTGGAAAATTATTGTGTAGGTGGGCGGAGCCAGCCATAATAGGGAGGCTGGTGCAGTCATTCCTGCAGGCTATAAAAGGCTCAGAACAGCTCTGAGAGACCAGAGTCTGTGAGGTGAGTCAAAGGGAGCACTTCTGTGTTTGTATGTGTTTCCGAGCCAACAGAAATTATAGGGCCACAGTGACGTTTTTGGTTGAAACAAACACTCTCCTTATTTACCTCACTACTGAACTGTGTGAGGGCTGTAACATATATGTTATTCACTGTGTGAAGCCTCCCGCGGAGTGAAAAGAATGGGACCCAGCGCTTTTGTAGGACGCCCTTGGTCATTTTATTTAGGAGAGTCTTTGAGGCCCAGTTGAAGAAAGAAATATCTGGGAAATATTTTAAGAAACAGCACCATTTTATTCAGCAATAACAGGGCTGTTATTATCTACCAAGATCGTTTGGTTTAAGGATAAGTGAACTCTTCTCAATTCTTCTCATTATTTACAGCATAGTTACAAATTTAGAGCATCACCCGAAGTTTATTATGTAGAGTTCATTTTACATTTTAAACAGATTGTGTGTGTATTGATAGATTATTTGAATTACACAGAGCATACCGTGTGTTTTTGAGGTGTCCAAACAGCCACATATATTAAAGTAACCTAGAAACAAGTTTATCCTTTGTTGTTGAGATATCCCCCTCCCCCCATTCTTCAAAAGTAAAAAATCTATAGATTCTCCTACAGTTTTTTATTGCTTTAATCCAGTGGCTACATTTATTATCCACCAACTATTGTATTCAATACTTTGCATAATATTCAACTAGTAAATTATAAATTGGTTCTTATTTATCTGGTGTGGTGTGTTTTATTCCTTTATCAATTCGACCCCCCACAAGCAAACATAAATGAGCTATCTATCTCTTGTGCCTGATCAGTATCTTTATACCCTCTGCAGCTTCACCCATTTAATAGTTGTAAACCTATAAACATTCTGCTTAATCAGAGGTGAACATTGTAATTACTGAGCTATATTTGCTTACCCATTACAGTAATGTCTGGGTTTGTGTCAGGATCGGCAGAAAAAATCACTGCTGTTTTATTGGAAGTGTATTGCACTGTAACAGTACTGTTCAGAAATGCCTGAATGGTTGCAATGCCATCAATAAATGGAGGTACAGCATCTGAAACACAAAAATGTAAGAGCTAAAACGTTAAAACCTCAGAGTTTTATGCTATATATGCATTGTATTTAACAAATAAAAGGTTGTCATCAGCCAAGCATTACATTACATTATGTACATGATAATAATGCATTTCCCTAACTATATGTTCACATAAGGAATTTCTAGCCTCTGGCAAAGCAGGTTATTAAAGTGGACCAACACCCAGGATTTTGACTATCCTGGGTCTTGGTCCACTTCGGTGGGGCACCCCCGATCGGGGTGCCCCGCTGTGTGAAACCCCCCCGAACCCCCTGAACAACTCACCTCTCCCCGCTCCCAGCGCCGACGGACAAGCCGCGGACAAGCAGCTCCTCCGCCGCCGCCTCCCGCGCATCCCTGAATGGCCGGCGCGGGCGCACGCACGTCTAGAGGGGCGCGAGGGAGGCGGCGGCGGAGGAGCCGCTTGTGTGTGTATGTTGTGTGTATATGCCAAGCTACAGCATTTGCATTATTATTAATAAACATTGACATTGATAGCACACCCTGCCATATGCTATGTAGAGACTTTAATCATGGCTCGTTGCTTGTTGCTAATTGTCCACACTATACCAGGAAATGTATATGGTGGTGCACTGAAAAACAAGCATATTACCACACCGTGCACTATGGCAGGCCTTGTGCTATTAAAAACAGCTCAGTGTACCAAACTTGATAAATCCTCCTGATTATTAGATGTTAATCCGTATATGTTGCAAGTTCTTTTCAGTAACAATTATGTTTTTATTGGACTTCATACTTAGTTAATTAGATAACACCAATGGTAAGGCTACAGGGCTAGCCCTCCTATGTCCTCAAATATAAGGCTGCACACACCTTATAAAATTAATTAGAAGTTTATTGCTCACATGGATCTTTAAATGTACAGACAAAATAAATCTTGACAAAACACTCTATAAAAAACATATAATTAAAAACCAACAGTGGGGAGGAGCATTAGGGCTAATTTCATGACACCAGTATAATGATGTGTCTAAATCATTAGATCAATTTATATAATGCCTGCTGTATACATGCATATGCGGATGCCCACGTGATGAGATACTAATAAAAAAGTGAAATATGTATATAAAATCTATAGAATCCTTATAGGGGAGTCATCAACTCCACAAACTATGAAAAATATTGTGCAAACTACATATAAAGTGCCTACAAAGTGCAAAGTGCAAAGGTGCTCATCTCTATAATAAATAAATAGTGCCACTACTCATCTCCATGAGCATCCGCCATATCAAGTATCAAAAACCGCAGTATTAGTACATATTCAATAATATAAATGCTGAACGCCCTATTTTCCTCCCCACCTACCTCTCACCTACGCGCTGCGTGGAACAGGTCCACTTCTCCTGGGTGTCTCCTGGGAATAGGGCGTTCAGCATTTATATTATTGAATATGTACTAATACTGCGGTTTTTGATACTTGATATGGCGGATGCTCATGGAGATGAGTAGTGGCACTATTTATTTATTATAGAGATGAGCACCTTTGCACTTTGCACTTTGTAGGCACTTTAAATGTAGTTTGCACAATATTTTTCATAGTTTGTGGAGTTGATGACTCCCCTATAAGGATTCTATAGATTTTATATACATATTTCACTTTTTTATTAGTATCTCATCACGTGGGCATCCGCATATGCATGTATACAGCAGGCATTATATAAATTGATCTAATGATTTAGACACATCATTATACTGGTGTCATGAAATTAGCCCTAATGCTCCTCCCCACTGTTGGTTTTTAATTATATGTTTTGTCAAGATTTATTTTGTCTGTACATTTAAAGATCCATGTGAGCAATAAACTTCTAATTAATTTTATAAGGTGTGTGCAGCCTTATATTTGAGGACATAGGAGGGCTAGCCCTGTAGCCTTACCATTGGTGTTATCTAATGTTCATTATGGTCCCATAGGCTTGCACCAGTATTGATCTGAGGTAGCGGTGCAGACTCCAATTACAATTGTGGTTGTCTAATCATACTTAGTTAATGTTAACTTTTGCAAAATTGAGTGCACTCATATATTTCCTTTTTTAATTGACAGTATGAGACATATCAGTCATATTTGTAGAACAGGTCTTGGCTCTAACGCATAACTGAGACAGTTATTCTCTTATATCCTACAACTAAATTCTGGCCTGATCTGATACATGGCATGAAGGCTCAATATTGCAGGCATTTAAGTAAAATAACAAATGGGTTCCCATGGTTTAGCTGGAGAGAACACGTTTTACCCATAGCATTGACACCTCACCACTTTTCACTAATCACTATTATTCTCCCTCAGAACCATTTTTAGCTGCAGGCTGAATAAGGTTGGCTTTGGATTAAACATGACCTAATAATATAGATAACTTAAATAATAAAAAGTATAAAAAACATTTCAATTTAGAGATACTTACTTAAGGTGTAGTTGGTTTCCTGCAAACTGTTAACAACTTGCAATGTTGCTAAACCCATATTTGTGTTGTTGGTGCTCATAGCATCGAAGATACAAACTGTATTGTTGCCGCACTTTGTCTGCAGTTCTGCATACCTTGAGGGATCCTGACTTATCAAGGAATCAAAGAAAACTGGTTGAAATGAGGTGTTTACTTTTGTCTGCATGATGGAAAATAAGGAATTTTCTTTTGCCTCCCCTAGATAAAAAAAGATTATTAAGAATTTGGGGCTAAATACAAAACAAACTTTTCTTTATATTATTTTTTAATCATGAAATTGACGGTAACAATATTTGAAAATGGCAAACACTTCTGTCTCCTTCTTCTGAAATGATTTGAATAATACTTCAAGCCAAGGGGACTCAAACTTTTGAAGAGTAAGTACCCTAATTGATTTTGAAATTGTTAGTGGGCCACAACGAATAGGTTCAGAATTTCAAATTTATCATATTAAATAGCAAAAGAAAGATACCCACTGTTTCCACAAACTCCATTGATTGATTGATTTTTTACATTGAATGTCCTTCCACCACACTACCGCATTATCACGTTTATATATCTTACAATCCACACATGCTAGCAATACACATGTCTTACCTCTCCAAATATATCGGTCACATATTTATAGCCCATCCCCCATCAGTTCCAAATTGTAACTGTGTTCCCAATACTCAAACAGTCTAAACACCTATCAATGCTTAATTAACTATAGAAAAAATATTAACTTGCTATAGTGCTTGAGATTATGCCCAGTGGTGGTTTTTTAGTTCCTCAAAGCCACCACTGCCACCTCTATTTGGCAATGTGCCCCTATACCACTCTCCCTGCAATCATCCTTACTAAGCTGCAAACGTTACATGCCAGCTCTATTTACCCTTTCCATTTTCCCCACTGTAGGACAGGGGCCACGTAAGATGGCTCCCCCCAGCCACAGGCTGAGCATATGTGACTTAAACTATTCCAAACCTGAGTTCCATTCTCTAGACATTGAACAGTACGTTTTTATATGCATATATTTATATATGATTCTAGGGACTTAAGGACTGAAATGAACAGACATGCATAATTAAAATAACAATGGCTACAAATATCCCCATTTACAAGTAAATACAGATTGTGCAAATATTGTGCTACCCTTTATAAATTAGTTTCTAGTCTTCAACCTTACCACTGGGGGGTCATGCTAAAGATTTGATGAAGTATGTGTAACTGGTGCACTATTGGGTGTGAATTGCAACCTACATCTAATGAGCTTTTACACTTTAACAGAACAAAAATTACAATAAAAAATCGTTGTACACATTTTGTCTGAAAGAATCACCTGTACTTGTGATGAGGCATTTTTACAGATGAGGTGCATCATTTTTCCAATGATATGAGGATCATTATTACAGTTAAGTACAGAAACCACAGCGCCCTTTGGGGTACACTAAAGAATTTGCCAAATGCTGCTGCATACCCCACAGGGTGCTGTTGTTTTTTTAACATTAAAAAACTATTTTTTACCTAATTGGAAAAATGATTTACCCCGTCTTTAAAATGCTCTATTGCAGGTGTGGCTGTTTTTATTGTGGAAAAATTAGAACAAGCATTTTTACTGCACTTTTGTATGCATTAAAATAAAAAAGCTCACAGAGAATCAGGGTAAAACTCACACCCAAATGTGCACCCAGAGTTACACTTACTTACTCAAATCTTTAGCATGGCCCTTTATGTTACATACTGTAATCCAGGCTTACCTGGAATTGTAGTGTAAAAACATAGATAATCATAGAAATCAGCTATTACACAAAACCCTGATTATCCTGAGCTATGTGTATGTATTGTTGGACTGACTTTTAAAGAGGACCAACACCCAGGCTAATGTCTAAAGGACTCTGATCTAGGCAAAACCTTTGCTTGGGGGCATTCTAATTTGAAATGCCTTACAATGTAAAACACCCTGGCCTTACCATACACTCACCAGGTTCTAGGTTCCCCCAACAGGGTGCTGCACCCCCATCAGCAGAACATAAGATCTGCCAAGCTTGCAAAGTAGGAATGCCAATACAGTGGGAACCAAGAAAAATGTGCGGGGGTGTCACTCTGAAAGGCATACCAAATCTGGGTGCCCCCCAAGCAAGAATTTATAAGGGGCAACCCTACTTTTTGAGGGTTTTGGGCCACTTTAACTATTATTATACTTCAAAAAAGATGCTCTTATGCTGCTGAAGAGATTATTAGAGATCACTGGCTGGTGGCCCTCATGTTAATTAAGTGAAAGATCTAATGCCAATTATCAGATTATATATGTGACAGATCACTGATTACACATACATTGGGTAAGTATTAGAATCATATACTGGCTACAGCAATTAGTAGACATGTTTAATCTGTTACCACTTCACCAAATTTAAAGGAGGAATTTAATTCAAAAGGGTAACTGCACCCCTCTCACTGGGCTCCAGTGGGCAAAATACTTTGACTATTCATTGGGTTTGGTAAGAGATCAGAGGTCAGATGAACCAAAAATTAAAGCAGACCTACCCTCTGTAGTAGCTCTGTGCCAAAGAGAGCCTTGGTTGTCTACAGAGACAATAAAATAACCTGCTCTACCCTAACACTATCAGTGAGCGCTGCATTTAAAAGTTACTCTATTCTCCTTTTCTAGAAGGGCTCTATCTGGCTTTTTAGGATTTCTTGTTCAACGGGTCCTAAATTAATGTATGACTTTAGCTCTGCTTTATCACAGATTAACTTTATTTTGTTTTCGAGTACTCTACATAAACTAAATATGTATCCACTGTAAAAAAAAATAATAAAATATGAGAAAAGCATTGTCAAATCCGCTGGTAAAAAGTGTCTAGCTTCTGTGTATTCTATAGGGTTATGATGTTTCTGAACAAAAAACTTACATAGCAATCCATAATTATATATAGTTTCTTCAGAGCTGTTTGAGGGGATAAATGTATCATTTGGTGCCAAGAAGTCATCATTCTGGTCATTATTCCAGGTACCTAGAGGGAATTTCAGCAGTAAGACATGTAAGTATATATATTGAAATAGTCTGAAATCATCCATTAACTGTGGTTTTAGAGGTTTGCATATGACCATTGCTCTGTATAGTCCTGGCATATGACATTGTGACACAGACCAACAAAATGCATTGCAACACAGTCAAAATGCAGCACACAGGACTTAGCCCAGGTTGCATAGACATCTATGGCTTGGGTTGGGAGTGTGCTGTATAAGAGTTTAACCCTGCACTAACACATAGGTGTGAGCGCAGCCTCAGTTTCCTAGGTCGGGGTTTGAAAACAAATACTTACCTAACAAGCCTTTAGTTTTGTTAATTAATTGGCTTGGAAGGCTGGAGACAGCACTTAGCATTCCATAATATTCCGATACTGACACAGACAAAACCCCTTCAAAAGTTGCAGTGATGGTTTCATTTTTGAGCAAAAAGACTGTTTGGTTGTCAGAAATCTCTGCCTCGAGGTCTGAAAGTCACAAAGAGATAGCATTCATTGGCAATTTTTTTTATTTAACAGTATTTAACTTAGCAACTTCACATGAGGTTTCAGTGGCATTCATCACTAATAAATGCTAGTCCTACCTATAACCAATTCATTAATATACATATGAATAAACAAGCTTTGAGTCTGGCCCAAAATGTCACTTTTTGTTTAGTAATAATATATAAATATAATATATAAAATATAAACAGCATCCAGTTAGGAATACCATGGATCATGCCTAAACAGTAGCTTTTCCTCTTATATTGTCCAACCATAGATCATGCCGAAACAGTGGACTTTCCTCTTATGAGGTCCTGGCAAAGCTTATTTATGATTATGCACAAGAGGCAAGGGCCTATAGATGCCATTGCTCAAGAACATACTAAAATAAAAGAGATCCTTTAGAGATTCTTTAGAAGTATCAGCTTCTCACTATCTCACTATCATGTTTTCAGATACTCCACCCTGAAGTTATGTTGTTTACTGGATAAGAAATATACCAGGAATCTAGGAAGTGGAATCCTGCTGATAAGGTGGGTTATCCCTGGGAGCAGGGCAGCCATCAGGGCAGGAGAGCCAAGATCAAAGGGGCGTAGCTGTGAAGAGGGGGGGGCTGTCCAGGTGACCACCCTGACCTGATACCTGCAGGCTGCCACAAGGTTGGCGTTGATTACAAATGAGGGTTTCAGCCTTGGGTGCCAGTTCAAACTAGGGGCCAAGCCATCACACACAGGTTAGAGGACAGGGGCAAACTCTATAGAGCTATTGTGTCTAGGCCACCCCAATGACATATAATGCAATGGCTTGGCTCCTAGAGTTTTTGTTTCCTCTTTTAGGGCAAAACAGGTCCACACGATCCCTAACAGGACATATTTTGTGGCTCTCCAAACTGGCACCCCTGTAGCACATCTTACCACACCCAAACAGCTGTAAGGACAGGTTTGGGAAGGCTCAGTTTTCAGTAGGCACACAAACCCTTGAAACGTTTGGCCAAAGAAGCTAAGTCAGATTTACATACAGCTTCAGTTTTTAAACCTTCAATCAAAGAAATCACATATTCCTACATCAAACGTACTTATTAATACTGTGGTACAACATTTGTCATATTAATAGTAGATTATATACCTACCTTCTGAGTAACTGAATGACACATTCTGACCATTTAATAGGACATTTATTGTGCTGTTGTTTTCAGCATACCACTCCACCTGCAAAAGGAAAAAAGCTTATTCAAATATAAATTCTGAAAACTGTAATGAAACTCAGATATGATAGTTGTGTATTTATAAGGGAATGAATGACACTTGCTGAAAGTCACCAATGGAGTTTACTGGCTGGAAATTTAGGTTTGATTTTAGATAAGCATCCCTACTTGAGAGGACCAGGTGATGGAAACGCAGTGAAGGGGAATTCCCTTCAACCTGAGTACAGGATTATGTGTAGGTTTTATTGTAGATAGGCAACTGAAAACACGTTGTAACATTGCTTTGTCTTGCAATAATATCTGTCTCAATTTGACGCTTAAAAACGTATCACATAGTTCATATTTCCCCATTTGTTTCTTTTATTTCAATTTCAAATGAGACTCCACTATTTATTATATACACTTTGCTACTTATCTGAAAAAGAGTCAGACCAGGCTAATGATTCTGATTGGGACCTACTGGTTGGTGCATGCACTGAAGCCTGTGACTCTCAACCGGAGCCATCCTGGTGACAGATTACTTTAAGAACTTAACCTAACAAATTAGTAACCTAACAAATTAGCTGGCTGATGCTAAAGCCAGCGACATCATTTTTACCATGGACCCAACCTTTACACAGCAAAAAGGAACAAAAACCAGCTGGGGCCGTTTTATAAAATGTATGTTTGTGGCTTACTAAGCCATCTTTCACCACAGTCAAGTGATCTCCTATGTTGGTTAGCAACAAAATGGAAAAGGTTTTACTTTTATTAAATTACTATTTCATTGTGCACTTTAACCACTATCATAAACTGAGTTTATCATCTGAATGCAAATATATTGTTCTTTTTTAATATCACTTACTTTAGTACTGGTCCCATTGGAGATGTACTGTACAGCAAACGCTTTGAAGTTAGTGGCTCTTGCTTCACCAGTCTGCACTGTACGTCCTTGTAGAATGAAGTTCATATTTGAATCAGATGCATTGAGAAGTGTGAAATCTCCTAGCCCATTAAAAGTGTAGCCCAGTCCATCCAAGGTTGTAATGTGAGGATCACCAAACATCCATCCTGTAAAAATAATAAATGCAGATTAAAAACGGCTACTTGGATTTACTGTAGCAGTACCATAAAACGAAAAATGACATAATATTATTATATCAACATATTAATATGACTATAGACACAAGAGGTGCTATTGTGTTCTAGTCTGAACACAGAACAGAAGAAATGGGCTTACCTGGAGACAAAGGTCTGTAGTCTCTGCAGCTGATAGGGGGCCTCTTCTCCATATATAATGCGCAAAACTGGGGATTGTCCACTTTATTGCAGCATAAGTCATAGGCATTAAGCTCAGAGTCTAGAAGACGTGAAGGAGGAATACGGAGGTCAGTGAGAGCCCTGCTTTTTTGTATGCTACTTTTTTATTTGAATGTGTTATTAGAGCAAATACCTTTCTTGTTTTATAGATTCAGTATCCATTATTATCTCTAAATATAATAATACTAAAATAAATTCAGGGATAAGCTTATATGCACTGAGCTGCTCTTTGCTGCACCTTATAACCACTCTTGAACCTGAAAAGTACTTAGTCCGTACTTTGGCTTTCTTTTTAGCTTTACACTGTACAGATGCCCCTAGGAAGCATGTTGCAATATCTAAATCTAATAAATTATTAAAGCTGTTAGGCTTAATATAGTGGGATAAAAGAGATTGATAAGCTAAACCACTGCCTGGCCCTCACCCACTTCCCATCCCTCCCTGACAAAATGCCAGAATAGGTAATCAAAATAGAAAATAACACACTCCCCCCCCCCCCCCCCCCCCCCAAATTCACCAAAAAAAAAACCCTGATAGGCAAATGGCTCTGACTGGACGAGAGCCCGCACATTTCACTAATCATTGGACTAGAAAATAGTGACTGATTACAGGCGCCCCAGGGGGCTTAACACCGAATTGGGATGCCCTGAGGGAAGGCCAGTGCCAGCCATGGAATCTTTTAGATTGGTTTTATTCTGTTTCAAGCATTTTTTTTAATAACAAAACTTGACATATCTTGGGGCAAGACTGAATTTTTTTTCATGGCACATGTATTTTTTACTGCAACACATAAGAAGGTTCTCATTTATCCAGATCATGGTATAAATGAAGTAATAAAGAAAGGCAACTGGATGCACTGATTTGCTTCTCCAAGCCCTAACTGAGAAAGCCAGTCAGATGACTAGGGAACCGCATCCAAGAGAATTACAGCAAGCTCAGTTGTTTTAATTTACTACTAGACATATTTTTAACACAAATGTGGTAGTTTTGGTAGTACTGTGTTGCAAATCTACAACAGGGAAACCCTTTTATATACATATTCTACGCTTTTTTGAAGCCAGTTATTAAACTCACTAAATTTATCTTACAATCTTTTATTGTTGTTTTAGAAAAAGGTACATATGATAAGAAATGACATTGCATTACATCCTTAAACTCACCAAATTTAGAAGATGGAGAAATCCAAGTCCGCTCCTGGTAACCTTCCAGGAACTGGTTCTTACGATAATACAGGCATCTTACTCCTGCATTGTACCTGTTAGCAGATGTGCTTCGGAGCAATCTGACAATGCTGGTCTGCCCTGAAAATCACATAAGCAGGGTTTCAGCATGAGGCATTGCTTAGTCATAAGTTAAACACTTTTTCATGCTTACATACAACAAAGCTTTTTGTAAAATGCTTTTCTTCTGCTATATTTTTTATAAAGGCAAAGAAGATATTTATTATCGAGACAAAAAAGCTGGAGAAGGATACAGAAAAATAAACAAAATATGGTGAAAGAGAATTTTCCAGCTTTGGTAGAAATAACATCACATCACATCACATCAAATAAATCCCACCTACTCTCCACATTTACCATTTTGATAGCATAGATAGCATTGTTCTCCCTCAGTGTGCCACTATTGTGCCACATTTGATTTTGTTATTGATCAGCTGGCTTGTCATGAAACCCATTTACTGAGCAAACATTACTGATGAAGTCACATTCTCTGATGAAATGTGTAATGACCGTTAGCAAAGAACAATAAATAACAACTTAGAAAACAGATGTAGTGATTTTTATAAACTAGATTCTTAGAAACAACTTCTAATTTTATTTTCTTAAAAGTATAAATATCTCAAAATTATCATCATGTAAACCTACCTGCTTTTGTAACTCTGTAGCGGAAATCAGAGGTCCCCTGCCTGTATAAACAGGGGCAAGCCAGCAGATTAGAATTCCATGATGATGCGGCAGGTTCATTATTGTACCAGTTCAGGCACTGCATTCGACTATTGTCCACTGCTGTGCTGTTTAATTGATAGATCCATAGACCACGTACATCTGTAAACACAAAGTACATTATTGTATAACAAAAGGACATTTCTTCAATACGTATTCGAATTAAATGACTTGTTAGTGTCTGCAATACTGTAAAAACAACACACAGTATTACTCTTTGGGGCCCTATTCTAATAACAGATTAATTGGGATGTGGGGGATAGGCATAAGAAAAACATGATACAATTTAAGAAAATACATTAAATTAATGGTAGTTACTATTGTGGGTGTTGCTAAAATCTTTATCTGATCAAACAGAAAGTATTTATATTGTTCTATATTTTGTTTCAAGGTGAGTAGCTCTCATACTGAAATGTACAGAACACACTTTATCAAAATTTGGTTCATGTTTAAAAACATATTTTGATTTCTACAAATTTTGTCAGTTGACCAATAAGACTTTTTTAAATGTATCTTTCAATTACTGGTTAATTTACTATACTTTTTAATCCTGTAAATTGTTATTTAAATAATACATTTTGTATGTGTTTTGTGTTTCCTACCTGCATTAGCACCAATGTAGTCGTTAGGACGATAAATATTCAGGGCTTTTTGATCATTCATATAAAAAATATCTCTGTTGCCACTGAAACAGAATATGTTAGATTAAGCTGGTTTTCAACTTGAATAAAGCACATTTTAATGTCTGATTACTAAGGCTTTGCTTTGATTCATACTCAAAATGGAAGCCATGGAATCTTACCTGCAATAGCCTATTAATGGTTTGGGGTAGCGCTCGGCTGTATCCCAATTCATGCCGCCATCTTTATATAACATCAGCACATAAGAGACAAATCCATCTGTAGTGAGAACAGCCTGGTATGTGTTGGTCTATAAACATATAATAATATAGAATGTCACCATACAGGTCATTTTATTAGAGGCTGATGAGGTGCTGTGGATATGTGTGGGTAAGTGAGATACTGTACATGCATATTACCTGGTTATCATTTTGCTTTGCTGGATAAGCGGGTGCATTCTCCCAAGTTATCTTCAATGTCCACGCTGCACTGTATGAAGGGTTCATGTTACTTCTTATTATAGTTTCTACTCTTTTGACTACAGGGTCATTGTTTGTTGTATATTCCTGTAATACAGAACATCAGCCATTAATTGCATTTATTATAGGGCAGGTTTTCTATGGGATTTGAAGCTTAATTGCTATGTCATATGGTGTATACATAATAGTAAGCTGGACTGTTTGGGAAATTATAGTATTACTACGGGCAGACTTACTTTGTAATATGTAGTTCCCACATTTTGTGAGAAATCTGCATCATTCCAAAAAACGGCTATTGAAGGCACAGTATAGTCAGCACTGAATCCATTGGCTGGAGGATTTGTGTAAGAGATCCTGTTATTTCTTGATGATGGGAAGACAATTTGCCCATTGTCTGTGTACTGAAGATAGATAAAAAAAACAATTTATTTATTTTTTACAGTCTGAAAATGTATAGAAATGTTAATGATGCATTTTGGTGTAATACTTACATACACAAAACTTCTTATTTGGTTACCAAAGGGAAATCCAGGCAATGGACTGAACACCGGAGAAGTAAAATCCTTTCTTTTCAGAGTGTAGGGTGTATCACCAGCTATGCCACCATAGTCAAAAAGAGCAACAGCTACAGAAAAAGTAATATTTCAAAATGTTAAAATTCATGTCTAGTCATAAAACTCCCCTTCATATAATTCTGTGTACTGATAGTATTGAATTACCTGAAATTGTAGGCACATAAGTTGTAAAAGTTGAACTTGATGTTACTAAAGTTGTTTCTGTTCTTTTTGTGGTTATGATAGGCTCTGTAGTAGACAAATTGAAATTTTGAGATGCTGTTGTGGTTGTTGCTGTTGTAGACATTGTGGTCTGGGTTAATGACGCATTGTTTTGCATGGTTGTCATAATTGTGGTTTCTGTAGCATTGGCACTAGAAGAGGTAATAGTGGTTGAACTTTGTAGTGTTGTGGCATTTGTAGTCCCACTTGTGGGTCCTTTTGTAATTGATCTTTCAGTGGTTGTATCAGCACTAGACATGGTGGCAGGGATTATTGTATTTGGCACTGCAGTGGAAATTGTAGTCTCTGTTGTAGATTCAGTTGTAACTGGTCTCTTAGTAGTTGTATTGGCAACAGAAGTAAAAACAGTAGTTGTTGTATTTGACGCTATTGTAGGAATTGTGGTTTCTGCTGTAGACTTTGTCTCAGTTGTTGCATTTATAGCAGAAGAGGAGACAGTGGTTGTTGTATTTGGCACTGCAGTGGAAATTGTAGTCTCTGTTGTAGATTCAGTTGTAACTGGTCTCTCAGTACTTGTATTAGCAACAGAGGTAAAAACAGTAGTTGTTGTATTTGACGCTATTGTAGAAATTGTGGTTTCTACTGTAGACTTTGTCTCAGTTGTTGCATTTATAGCAGAAGAGGAGACAGTGGTTGTTGTATTTGGCACTGCAGTGGAAATTGTAGTGTCTGTTGTAGATTCAGTTGTAACTGGTCTCTCAGTAGTTGTATTAGCAACAGAAGTAAAAACAGTAGTTGTTGTATTTGACGCTATTGTAGAAATTGTGGTTTCTGCTGTAGACTTTGTCTCAGTTGTTGCATTTATAGCAGAAGAGGAGACAGTGGTTGTTGTATTTGGCACTGCAGTGGAAATTGTAGTCTCTGTTGTAGATTCAGTTGTAACTGGTCTCTCAGTAGTTGTATTAGCAACAGAAGTAAAAACAGTAGTTGTTGTATTTGGCTCTATTGTAGAAATTGTGGTTTCTGCTGTAGACTTTGTCTCAGTTGTTGCATTTATAGCAGAAGAGGAGACAGTGGTTGTTGTATTTGGCACTGCAGTGGAAATTGTATTCTCTGTTGTAGATTCAGTTGTAACTGGTCTCTCAGTAGTTGTATTAGCAACAGAAGTAAAAACAGTAGTTGTTGTATTTGGCTCTATTGTAGAAATTGTGGTTTCTGCTGTAGACTTTGTCTCAGTTGTTGCATTTATAGCAGAAGAGGAGACAGTGGTTGTTGTATTTGGCACTGCAGTGGAAATTGTAGTCTCTGTTGTAGATTCAGTTGAACCTGGTCTCTCAGTAGTTGTATTAGCAACAGAGGTAAAAACAGTAGTTGTTGTATTTGACGCTATTGTAGAAATTGTGGTTTCTACTGTAGACTTTGTCTCAGTTGTTGCATTTATAGCAGAAGAGGAGACAGTGGTTGTTGTATTTGGCACTGCAGTGGAAATTGTAGTCTCTGTTGTAGATTCAGTTGTAACTGGTCTCTCAGTAGTTGTATTAGCAACAGAAGTAAAAACAGTAGTTGTTGTATTTGACGCTATTGTAGAAATTGTGGTTTCTGCTGTAGACTTTGTCTCAGTTGTTGCATTTATAGCAGAAGAGGAGACAGTGGTTGTTGTATTTGGCACTGCAGTGGAAATTGTAGTCTCTGTTGTAGATTCAGTTGTAACTGGTCTCTCAGTAGTTGTATTAGCAACAGAAGTAAAAACAGTAGTTGTTGTATTTGGCTCTATTGTAGAAATTGTGGTTTCTGCTGTAGACTTTGTCTCAGTTGTTGCATTTATAGCAGAAGAGGAGACAGTGGTTGTTGTATTTGGCACTGCAGTGGAAATTGTATTCTCTGTTGTAGATTCAGTAGTAACTGGTCTCTCAGTAGTTGTATTAGCAACAGAAGTAAAAACAGTAGTTGTTGTATTTGGCTCTATTGTAGAAATTGTGGTTTCTGCTGTAGAGTTTGTCTCAGTTGTTGCATTTATAGCAGAAGAGGAGACAGTGGTTGTTGTATTTGGCACTGCAGTGGAAATTGTAGTCTCTGTTGTAGATTCAGTTGAACCTGGTCTCTCAGTAGTTGTATTAGCAACAGAAGTAAAAACAGTAGTTGTTGTATTTGACGCTATTGTAGAAATTGTGGTTTCTGCTGTAGACTTTGTCTCAGTTGTTGCATTTATAGCAGAAGAGGAGACAGTGGTTGTTGTATTTGGCACTGCAGTGGAAATTGTAGTCTCTGTTGTAGATTCAGTTGTAACTGGTCTCTCAGTAGTTGTATTAGCAACAGAAGTAAAAACAGTAGTTGTTGTATTTGGCTCTATTGTAGAAATTGTGGTTTCTGCTGTAGACTTTGTCTCAGTTGTTGCATTTATAGCAGAAGAGGAGACAGTGGTTGTTGTATTTGGCACTGCAGTGGAAATTGTATTCTCTGTTGTAGATTCAGTTGTAACTGGTCTCTCAGTAGTTGTATTAGCAACAGAAGTAAAAACAGTAGTTGTTGTATTTGGCTCTATTGTAGAAATTGTGGTTTCTGCTGTAGACTTTGTCTCAGTTGTTGCATTTATAGCAGAAGAAGAGACAGTGGTTGTTGTATTTGGCACTGCAGTGGAAATTGTAGTCTCTGTTGTAGAATCAGTTGTAACTGGTCTCTCAGTAGTTGTATTAGCAACAGAAGTAAAAACAGTAGTTGTTGTATTTGACGCTATTGTAGAAATTGTGGTTTCTGCTGTAGACTTTGTCTCAGTTGTTGCATTTATAGCAGAAGAGGAGACAGCGGTTGTTGTATTTGGCACTGCAGTGGAAATTGTATTCTCTGTTGTAAGTGGCCCTTCTGTGGTTGTAATAGAACCAGATGTAAAAACAGTACTTGTTGTGTTTGGCACTGTTGTAGAAATTGTGGTGCCGGTTGTAGGCTCTGTTGGAACTGTGGTAACACTTGCTATCGTAGAAGTAAAAACTGTAGTTGCTGTCTCTGTTCCTGCTGTGGTAGTGAAGGTGTCAGTTGTGGATTCTGTTGTGACTGATGTCTCAGTGGTTGCATTGGCACTAGAATAGGAAACAGTAATTGTTGTATTTGGAAGAACTGTGATAATTGTTGTCTCTGTTGTAGAATCAGTTGTAACTGGCCTCTCAGTGGTTGTAAAATCAGTACTTGTTGTGGTTGGCACAGTTGTAAAAATGGAGGTGCCAGTTGTAGACTCTGTAGCAGCTGTGGTCACACTTGTTGCGGGCGTTGTAGAAGTAAAAACAGTAGTTGTATCTGTTCTTGCTGTTGTAGCAAAGGTGTCAGTTGTGGATTCTAAAGTAGCTGATCTCTCAGTTGTTGCATTTGTACCAGAAGAGGAGACAGTGTTGGTTGTATTTGGCACTGCTGTGGTAATTGTAGTCTCTGTTGTAGACTCAGTTGTAAGTGGCCCTTCTGTGGTTGTAATGGCACCAGATGTAAAAACAGTACTTGTTGTGTTTGGCACTGTTGTAGAAATTGTGGTGTCGGTTGTAGGCTCTGTTGGAACTGTGGTCACACTTGCTATCGTAGAAGTAAACACTGTAGTTGCTGTCTCTGTTCCTGCTGTGGTAGTGAAGGTGTCAGTTGTGGATTCTGTTGTGACCGATGTCTCAGTGGTTGCATTGGCACTAGAATAGGAAACAGTAGTTGTTGTATTTGGAAGTACTGTGCTAATTGTTGCCTCTGTTGTAGAATCAGTTGTAACTGGCCTCTCAGTGGTTGTATTAGCACCAGAAGTAAAATCAGTACTTGTTGTGGTTGGCACAGTTGTAGAAATTGAGGTGTCAGTTGTAGACTCTGTAGCAGCTGTGGTCACACTTGTTGCGGGCGTTGTAGAAGTAAAAACAGTAGTTGTATCTATTCTTTCTGTTGTAGAAAAGGTGTCTGTTGTGGTTTCTAAAGTAGCTGATCTCTCAGTTGTTGCATTTGTACCAGAAGAGGAGACAGTGGTTGTTGTATTTGGCACTGCTGTGGTAATTGTAGACTCATTTGTAAGTGGCCCTTCTGTGGTTGTAATAGCACCAGATGTAAAAACAGTACTTGTTGTGTTTGACACTGTTGTAGAAATTGTGGTGCCGGTTGTAGGCTCTGTTGGAACTGTGGTAACACTTGCTATCGTAGAAGTAAAAACTGTAGTTGCTGTCTCTGTTCCTGCTGTGGTAGTGAAGGTGTTAGTTGTGGATTCTGTTGTGACTGATGTCTCAGTGGTTGCATTGGCACTAGAATAGGAAACAGTAGTTGTTGTATTTGGAAGTACTGTGCTAATTGTTGCCTCTGTTGTAGAATCAGTTGTAACTGGCCTCTCAGTGGTTGTATTAGCACCAGAAGTAAAATCAGTACTTGTTGTGGTTGGCACAGTTGTAAAAATGGAGGTGCCATTTGTAGACTCTGTAGCAGCTGTGGTCACACTTGTTGCGGGCGTTGTAGAAGTAAAAACAGTAGTTGTATCTGTTCTTGCTGTTGTAGCAGAGGTGTCAGTTGTGGATTCTAAAGTAGCTGATATCTCAGTTGTTGCATTTGTACCAGAAGAGGGGACAGTGGTTGTTGCATTTGGCACTGCTGTGGTAATTGTAGTCTCTGTTGTAGACTCAGTTGTAAGTGGCCCTTCTGTGGTTGTATTAGCACTAGATGTAAAAACAGTACTTGTTGTGTTTGGCACTGTTGTAGAATTTGTGGTGTCGGTTGTAGGCTCTGTTGGAACTGTGGTCACACTTGGTATCGTAGAAGTAAACACTGTAGTTGCTGTCTCTGTTCCTGCTGTGGTAGTGAAGGTGTCAGTTGTGGATTCTGTTGTGACCGATGTCTCAGTGGTTGCATTAACACTAGAATAGGAAACAGTAGATGTTGTATTTGGAAGTACTGTGCTAATTGTTGCCTTTGTTGTAGAATCAGTTGTAACTGGCCTCTCAGTGGTTGTATTAGCACCAGAAGTAAAATCAGTACTTGTGGTTGGCACAGTTGTAGAAATGAAGGTGTCAGTTGTAGACTCTGTAGGAGCTGTGGTCACACTTGTTGCAGGCATTGTAGAAGTAAAAACAGTAGTTGTATCTGTTCTTGCTGTTGTAGCAAAGGTGTCAGTTGTGGATTCTAAAGTAGCTGATATCTCAGTTGTTGCATTTGTACCAGAAGAGGGGACAGTGGTTGTTGCATTTGGCACTGCTGTGGTAATTGTAGTCTCTGTTGTAGACTCAGTTGTAAGTGGCCCTTCTGTGGTTGTATTAGCACTAGATGTAAAGACAGTACTTGTTGTGTTTGGCACTGTTGTAGAAATTGTGGTGTCGGTTGTAGGCTCTGTTGGAACTGTGGTCACACTTGCTATCGTAGAAGTAAAAACTGTAGTTGCTGTCTCTGTTCCTGCTGTGGTAGTGAAGGTGTCAGTTGTGGATTCTGTTGTGACCAATGTCTCAGTGGTTGCATTAACACTAGAATAGGAAACAGTAGTTGTTGTATTTGGAAGTACTGTGCCAATTGTTGCCTCTGTTGTAGAATCAGTTGTAACTGGCCTCTCAGTGGTTGTATTAGCACCAGAAGTAAAATCAGTACTTGTTGTGGTTGGCACAGTTGTAGAAATGGAGGTGCCAGTTGTAGACTCTGTAGGAGCTGTGGTCACACTTGTTGCGGTCATTGTAGAAATAAAAACAGTAGTTGTGTCTGTTCTTGCTGTTGTAGCAAAGGTGTCAGTTGTGGATTCTAAAGTAGCTGATCTCTCAGTTGTTGCATTTGTACCAGAAGAGGGGACAGTGGTTGTTGCATTTGGCACTGCTGTGGTAATTGTAGTCTCTGTTGTAGACTCAGTTGTAAGTGGCCCTTCTGTGGTTGTATTAGCACCAGTACTTGTTGTGTTTGGCACTGTTGTAGAAATTGTGGTGTCGGTTGTAGGCTCTGTTGGAACTGTGGTGACACTTGCTATCGTAGAAGTAAATACTGTAGTTGCTGTCTCTGTTCCTGCTGTGGTAGTGAAGGTGTCAGTTGTGGATTCTGTTGTGACCGATGTCTCAGTGGTTGCATTAACACTAGAATAGGAAACAGTAGTTGTTGTATTTGGAAGTACTGTGCCAATTGTTGCCTCTGTTGTAGAATCAGTTGTAACTGGCCTCTCAGCGGTTGTATTAGCACCAGAAGTAAAATCAGTACTTGTTGTGGTTGGCACAGTTGTAGAAATGGAGGTGTCAGTTGTAGACTCTGTAGGAGCTGTGGTCACACTTGTTGCGGTCATTGTAGAAGCAAAAATAGTAGTTGTATCTATTCTTGCTGTTGTAGAAAAGGTGTCTGTTGTGGTTTCTAAATTAGCTGATCTCTCAGTTGTTGCATTTGTACCAGAAGAGGAGACAGTGGTTGTTGTATTTGGCACTGCTGTGGTAATTGTAGACTCATTTGTAAGTGGCCCTTCTGTGGTTGTAATAGCACCAGATGTAAAAACAGTACTTGTTGTGTTTGGCACTGTTGTAGAAATTGTGGTGTCGGTTGTAGGCTCTGTTGGAACTGTGGTAACACTTGCTATCATAGAGGTAAAAACTGTAGTCGCTGTCTCTGTTCCTGCTGTGGTAGTGAAGGTGTCAGTTGTGGATTCTGTTGTGACCGATGTCTCAGTGGTTGCATTAACACTAGAATAGGAAACAGTAGATGTTGTATTTGGAAGTACTGTGCTAATTGTTGCCTCTGTTGTAGAATCAGTTGTAACTGGCCTCTCAGTGGTTGTATTAGCACCAGAAGTAAAATCAGTACTTGTTGTGGTTGGCACAGTTGTAGAAATTGAGGTGTCAGTTGTAGACTCTGTAGGAGCTGTGGTCACACTTGTTGCGGTCATTGTAGAAGCAAAAATAGTAGTTGTATCTATTCTTGCTGTTGTAGAAAAGGTGTCTGTTGTGGTTTCTAAAGTAGCTGATCTCTCAGTTGTTGCATTTGTACCAGAAAAGGAGACACTGGTTGTTATATTTGGCACTGCTGTGGTAATTGTAGACTCAGTTGTAAGTGGCCCTTCTGTGGTTGTAATAGCACCAGATGTAAAAACAGTACTTGTTGTGTTTGGCACTGTTGTAGAAATTGTGGTGTCGGTTGTAGGCTCTGTTGGAACTGTGGTAACACTTGCTATCGTAGAGGTAAAAACTGTAGTTGCTGTCTCTGTTCCTGCTGTGGTAGTGAAGGTGTCAGTTGTGGATTCTGTTGTGACCGATGTCTCAGTGGTTGCATTAACACTAGAATAGGAAACAGTAGATGTTGTATTTGGAAGTACTGTGCTAATTGTTGCCTCTGTTGTAGAATCAGTTGTAACTGGCCTCTCAGTGGTTGTATTAGCACCAGAAGTAAAATCAGTACTTGTTGTGGTTGGCACAGTTGTAGAAATGGAGGTGCCAGTTGTAGACTCTGTAGGAGCTGTGGTCACACTTGTTGCATTCATTGTAGAAATAAAAACAGTAGTTGTATCTGTTCTTGCTGTTGTAGCAGAGGTGTCAGTTGTGGATTCTAAAGTAGCTGATATCTCAGTTGTTGCATTTGTACCAGAAGAGGGGACAGTGGTTGTTGCATTTGGCACTGCTGTGGTAATTGTAGTCTCTGTTGTAGACTCAGTTGTAAGTGGCCCTTCTGTGGTTGTATTAGCACTAGATGTAAAGACAGTACTTGTTGTGTTTGGCACTGTTGTAGAAATTGTGGTGTCAGTTGTAGGCTCTGTTGGAACTGTGGTAACACTTGCTATCGTAGAAGTAAACACTGTAGTTGCTGTCTCTGTTCCTGCTGTGGTAGTGAAGGTGTCAGTTGTGGATTCTGTTGTGACCAATGTCTCAGTGGTTGCATTAATACTAGAATAGGAAACAGTAGTTGTTGTATTTGGAAATACTGTGCTAATTGTTGCCTCTGTTGTAGAATCAGTTGTAACTGGCCTCTCAGGGGTTGTATTAGCACCAGAAGTAAAATCAGTACTTGCTGTAGTTGGCACAGTTGTAGAAATGAAGGTGTCAGTTGTAGACTCTGTAGGAGCCGTGGTCACACTTGTTGCATTCATTGTAGAAATAAAAACAGTAGTTGTATCTGTTCTTGCTGTTGTAGCAAATGTGTCTGTTGTGGTTTCTAAAGTAGCTGATCTCTCAGTTGTTGCATTTGTACCAGAAGAGGAGACAGTGTTGGTTGTATTTGGCACTGCTGTGGTAATTGTAGTCTCTGTTGTAGACTCAGTTGTAAGTGGCCCTTCTGTGGTTGTATTAGCACCAGTACTTGTTGTGTTTGGCATTGTTGTAGAAATTGTGGTGTCGGTTGTAGGCTCTGTTGGGACTGTGGTCACACTTGTTGCAGTTATTGTAGAAGAAAAAACAGTATTTGTTGTCTCTGGTACTGCTGTTGAAACAAAAGACTCTGTTGTTGATTCTGTTTGAACTTGGCTGTCAGTTGCATTGCTTCCAGGCGTTGAAAGAGTGGTTGTTGTGATTGACTCTGTTGAAGAAATAGCAGCTTCAGCTGTAGACTCTGTTGGACCTGTGGTCCCAGTTGTCGAGGTTGTAGAAGAAGAAGAAGAATTAGTAGTTGCTGTTTCTGAGGTTGTAGGGGAGGTGTACGTCGTAGATTCCGTTGTAACCGATTTCTCAGTTGTTGCATTTGTACCAGAAGTGAAAACAGTGATTGTTGCATTTGGCACTGTTGTGGTAATTGTTGTTGATTCATTTGTAACTGGCCTTTCAGTGGTTATATTAGCCTCAGTAGTAAAAGCAGTAGTTGTGTTTGGCACTGTTGTATAAATTGTGGTTTCATTTGTAACAAAGGCCCTTGTTGTAGATTCTGTTGGAACTTGGATTGGAGTTGTGGCATTTGTATCAGAAGTTGAAACAGTGGTTGTTGAATTTGGCACAGTTATGGAATATGTTGTCTCTGCTGTAGGTTCAGTTGTAATTGGCCTCTCAGTGGTTTTATTAGCACCAGAGGTAAAATCATTACTTGTTGTGTCTGGTACTGTTGTAGAATCTGGGGTTTTGGTTGTCGACTCTGGTGGAAGTGTGGTCACATTTGTTGCAGTTATTGTAGAAATAAAACTAGTAGTTGTTGTCTCTGTTTCTGCTGCTGTAGATATGGTGTCATTTGTAGTAGTTGTTCTATTTATATCACCTGGTGTGGTACTACTGGCATTAGAAATAGGTAATGACGTTGAAAACGTTGACTCATTTACAGAAGATGTAGACTCCATAGTTACAAGTGAGCTTGTCATTTCAGGTGTAGTTGAAGTTTCAGTCGTAGTACTGACGGCTGAAAAAATACATGTTGAAGATTAACAGAGAGAAAAAGAAGGAAAGGGGGTATTTGGCTTGAATTATTTAAAAAAAGACTTTTACCCATTGGCCAGATATATAAAATGATTTATCCCCATACCTTTACCAGGTTTAAAACAACTTCTAAATCAGGGTTTCCCAACCTTGTTTCATAGATACCATCCAATATGAAGGGAAGCTGGAGAAATGCTTCAAGGAGAGCCTATACTCTTTTATACTCCATCTGGCCCAATAACATGAACTCATGCCCCTCTCAGTAGCCTTAAGTATTGGTCTACCGAATTAAGTATGTGAGAAATAAATTGAACATTTTGATGCCTAATTTTAAGAAAATTAAGAATATGACCCTTCTTACCTCGGAATTTGACCCTGTGCAAGAACCCTTTGTATTCTAACATGGAAATACCCCAGTGATAATGCTTCACAGTTGAGTTTTTTATTTCAGATGGTGATTGTGATGTTTCCAGATTTGCTCTTGCTTTTTTGAAAATCTTTTCAGTTTGAAAAGCTTATGAGAGAACTTGCTAGTTTATGAGTGGGAGAAATTCTGCTGTAACCAATTATACATGGTTCTAAAATTGACTAGTGTACTTAGTGCTGGAATGTGTGGAAAATGGTTTTTAAAACCATTGGCCCTATTGCTTTTTATTACAGACCGCTCTATAGTTCAGAGTGCAGATACATTCTTTGCGTAATTTCTGTCATCGTAATAAGTCAGTGCCCATTTGAAAAGTTAGTAAACCCTTAAGCTGAAGGTTTGATTCTGTAAATAGTCCAATTGCAGTCGTCTGCATCAGGTTGAGGGAAGTTTAATGCTGCCACCCTGCCACTAATGATATAGTCATGCATTGTACTTACCTGTACACTGTTTATTGCCGTCGCCTTCATATCCAGGTATACACTGACAGGAGTAGTTTCCAGGTAAGTTAGTACAATAAGCATTTGTCACACATGGGGAGGTAGTATTGTGACACTCATCAATGTCTAAAGAAAGATACAGTATATAGATGTCATACATTGCTTTTTGTTAACCAGTGGCTATTTGCTAATTATATATGCTTTAAATATAAACGCAACAGAGTTCTCCAGTACTCACTTGTAAAATAGCATTTAAAGCGATCCTTCACTCTGAATAAGAGTCTATCTTATATGTTTCCCACACCCTGTACATACAGATTGCCCACATTAAAAATCATCCTACCTACATCTACCTCATGTTATGAGCCTTTAAAACATCCAAGGTGGCGGCTCATGGAACATCAGGCAGCCTGCAAACAGGAAGTGCCTTCTGACTGTGCTGCTCTGCATTCTGGGATTGCTGACCTTTTCCTGACCCCAGCTCTGCTCTGTCTGAGCAAAGCACAATTATAACCTGCTCCCTGTACTTTATCCCATTCTCCTCTCCTCAGTAAGTGTGACGTTTCTGAGTCAAGATGGCAGCACCCGTATTCTAGAGTTGCAGCCCGGTGGGGGAAAGAATAATAAGTTACTAAAAACTTAAAATATATTAACTATAGATGTTGGGGAATCATTTTAAAGGTTTGGGCTTTTCAATAAATCATGGTGATGGTCCAGTTTAATCTATTAAATTGTATCTATCTTTAATTATATATATTTTTTACTTTTGTCTTTATGAAAATATTTGAAGGACAATCCAGGCAATGCATAAGCATAATAAACCTCACTTACACTTACTTGCTATCCTATAGACTTGATCTCTCGTAGCCCTGTGGGTTGAGCCAGTCTGGGTGCATTGCTCTCAGTCCCAAAGCAATGAATGCACTCGGAACCCTCCTTAACATATACAACCACTTACTGCTGAAAAATGGGAGCAGACTCCCCCAAAGGCTGGATGTACAGATGGAGCCTTTGGGCTGGCAGGTAAGTGAGTGTTTTTCTGTTGCTGTTTTACCTGGACCCAGGGGCTTAACTATAAGGGGGACAGAGGTCGTGACTGCACTGGGGCCCATAAGGTCAGGTTTCTACCTTATTATTTATGTTTGTCCTCTCGTGACATAATGTACAAAAACAGCTTTTTGAGCCTCATATGACACTCATGTACTGTAAGTTGAAAATTAACATGGACGGGTATCAGTGTAGGCAACAATATAAATATTTAAAAACATAATTTTACATTTGTTTTGTGATTAGTATTAAATGTTTTTGACTATGAGCTGCTTACATCTGCCGATGTAAGACTCAATATGCCTGAACTACTGTAGACTACCTGTTCCCAGCACACTTTGTAAATAAATGTTTGTAACAAATCCGCAAATATATGAGAGGACAACTTTCCAACTTTCCTTGTTTAAATAGACCCACGCCCTTTTAGGTGCCAAGGACAAGCATGTCTCTGCAAGACAGGGGGAGCCCAGCTACTAAAACCCCTGACCTGAATTTAGCTTGCTCACCTCCTCCCCTGCCAGGTCTCCATGGACTACTGAGGAAAGGGCTAGCAGTGGCAGTTTGTGCTTTGACTTCTAGGGCCTGATTTATTAATATTCCAACAATGAGGCTTTTTTAACTACTTGTGCCATAGTAGAAACAATGGACCAATTTTTCGGCGCAAAGTGGATCATCCTGATATAAAGTGGCATAGTGAGCCTAACTGTTAATGATGAGACAGCCTCTACATACTGTAGATGTTGTGCAAATGTGTTCCTATACAGTCCATCAATATTTATTGGATGTCTTTGAATGGGCGCAGAGTGGCATACATAAAACCCACATTTCTGATGAAAATGGTTGTTTATTTGTAAAAAGAACAGGCAGAAAAACAATGCTATAAATGCAACATATGTAACAGAAATAAAAGATGTATAATAGGTTTCCGAAAGGTTAAAAAAATGTAAAAATAACTTGTGTAAAAAACAAACTTCATTTCTGTGCTCCTCTTATGTCCCAAAATTTGAATTAAGATAAAAAAACAAAACTGATAAAGTAACATGCCGCATCATTTGCCCATTATATCCTATAGAAGTAGTAGTGTACCAGGAAAAGCAGAGCTGGCAGAGTTTATGTGCGCTCATGGATTAGAAAATGCCTGTTTCATACTCTCATTAGCAACTTAAGGAGAAGCAGAAGGGTAGTTGTTGAAATTGCTTATTTATGACCAGTATGAGATAACACATAGCTGGTGCTTATTAAAGAGGAACATTGCAGTTATTAGGGAGTTAATAAAAAAAAACCCAAACCTGGCTTGGCCACCAGCTTTAAACTTTCTTGTACAGTTGTATTATGCTCCAGCATCCCTCGGTTCCGCGCCGTCCCTATCGGGCAATGCCATCTTGCCGTCCCGTCATGCTATGCACCACCCCTCAGATCTCACGCATGCGCAGTGTCATGCCCAGATTTGAAGAGCGGCATGGGACATTTGAAGAAGGAGGGCGAAGGGTAAGTATGGCTAAGGCTTTGCAGCCTTCAATCTGGGACGACTAAGGGGGTAGGGGGTGCAAATAGGCCAGGAATGCTGTCGGATGTCTGCATTTTAGATAACGCCGGCATACAAAAGGCAGAGAGGAAAGGTCTGATGTTCCTTTAAAATCTTCTGTTTTATATATTATTTATTAGATGCGGGTACATTTTTGTTGATTCTTGCAGGTGCTGAGGAACCTTGTTTTGTTATTTTGCATGTTTCCTGTTACACCCAACAATTTTGTCACTTTTCACTCTTTAAGCAACTAACTAATGAATAAGCATTGTTGTTCCTGTAAGCCATACCCTCTGCTCTCCTGTATTTTTTGTCATAAAGCCATTGCAAATGCCACACTTACCTATACACTGTTTATAGCCATCACCTTCATATCCAGGCAAACACTGACATGAGTAGTTTCCAGGTAAGTTGGTACAACTGGCATTTGTAGCACATGGAGAGGTGACATTGGCGCACTCATCAATGTCTGAAAGAGATACAGTATGTATATATTAAACACAACTCTTCTACCAACAAATCACAGTCTGCTAAATGGAAGGAATTTAATTCATGACATCCTGTGCTATTAGTTTCCTAATTCTTATAAGGTACTATATTTGATTTCAAGGTAAAACACTACTATAATAAATAAAAACTTTGGCATACAGATGCCAAATTGTGCAGTTTTGCAATTTGCAGTATCTCATAATGCCTTCTTTCCCTTTCAGCCTGACTACTAAATATTGAAAATATATTATTAGACTGAATCATTTCTTTCTCTTTACTCTTCTTCAACTTTCCCCTTTTGTAAAAGGCTTTTATTTTCATTAATTGAACTTGTACAGTGTTATTAGACATCTTGAGACCTGTTGCAATAAGATACCTATTTATTGAATAGATTGGAAAAGTAAAATACATTATTCATATAAAAATATGCTTTATGTGCCACCAAAATGTTCTCACCAAAAATGTGAGGAAAAAAAAAAATCTCATGGTGCTAAATCAGCTAATGGTAGTAAGGTTGAGTGCTGCCCGTTGCTGAGCGGTGTGTACAGTGACTGAATTCATCATCGCTGGGGACGGGGATGTTTGGCCAGGGAGCAATATGACCGACTGTATCCAGTTTGGGTTGTTATTAATATCGGGCAAAAGCTGCAGTAAAGAAAAAACAAATACAGTCTGTTTTGGGACACTGGGCTGGGGATGGAAGGTGACGGCATAAATTCTCCTTTGAGTATAGGTGCACTTTAATAGCTCTTGGGCTGACAGGGCTGGAAGAGGCTTGATTCTCTACTGCCAGACTCTATGCACTCTAGACTGCACTGTTACACTTTATATCTTTTTCATTCACATATTAGGTACTTCTGAGCAGGCTTGATTGGGCCACAGGGTTACCAGGGTATCCCCCAGTGGGGGAACCCCTTTAAGGGCATTCATCACCAAAACCTGAGCTATATATAGCTTACTTGTGGCAATACAAGACAATACAGTTTTATATCATTTCTCTGTGCATGGGCCCTGAATATATAATATACTTGCAGCTAAGTCTGGGGTGCGCCCCCAGAATCAGTTCTACTGGTGGGCCCCAGACACACTAGCTGCCAACGGCAATAATCATATCTTCATGTCAAACAGTCTCTATGTGAAGTTATCTTCTTCGCTGAAAAAATCTGTACCACACCTATTGAACTGTCCCACGGCAGATGCAGGGGGTTCCCCATCTTTATTATCTATTTATGTTGGATGTTTGTCTCTTAGGCTGTACACAGCGATTACAGGGTTGCTCGTCTGAAAGTGCAAGCGCTCCACAATTGCCATAAAAACCAGCCTGAAATCTCAGCCTAAACCAACTTTCAGAAATTCTCAAAATTATTTCACTGCCCTCACTGACTGCCAGCTATAAAGCTTTGGCTTTCATTTGCCAATTTAAATGTAGATACAATAGAAGAACAATAGCAATCTACATTGTGGCACAGCAAGATAAATAGGATGACAATTCTGAAAGAACAATGGCATTGCTGGGGACTTTTATCCACCCTCAGCAAAGAAGCCATTGAAAAGCTTCAAAAATGTCAAAATAGCACAATGCACCAGTACAATAGGTTGACAGTTAAAGAAAGATGCACCTGTATATACTGATACAGTTCTATCTATAAATGTTTAATCATTCTTATGTGCGATTGAGGAATTGATTTACTAAGGAGCCTTGTGTGATTCACATGTGACATTTGGGGGTCGATTCAAAGCCTGGTGAGAAAACTCACTTCTTTTTTTAGGAGAGAAAACAGCTGTTCACTTTCATTGTTTACCTTGGGGCTGATTCAGAGCCAGGTGAACATTTACACCTGGTAGACAATTAAAGTGAATGGCAATTTTCTCTCCTAAAAGGAAGTGAGTTCTCTCACCAGGCTCTGAATTGCCCCTTCAAGAGATTGTTAATAATATGTAAGTTAGGAAATGCCCCATGTTACTTTGCAAATACTTTGACTAGAAAAATATTTTTTAAGGATTTTTAAATTAATACAGCATGTGCTTGAAGTGATCCAGTGGACAATATTGAGTTTAAAGTAAAACACTATTTATTACCGTCACATTTGTAGCTGATGATGTCATTTACTTTATATCCATCCTTACAACTGCAGGTATGTCCACCCAGGAAACTGCTACAAAGTTGCTCACATTCTGTTGTATTTAGAGAGCATTCATCTACAACTATAAAAACAGAAATATATGACATACGTGTTTACATCAGCCACTGGTTTATGCGCAAAAAGGAATATCATCAGCACTATACAGTAAATTTAAGGTGTCCTATGGTCAGAAATCTGTATTGCTCAGATGCAATACAGATCACACAATGATTCCCTATCTGTGGGTGTAAAAAAAGATGGTGCCCCTAAGTCAAATATGGGGCATTCATGTGCAAGTCGAGTTGCTGTTGCCTTTTTTGTCTTGTTGTATTTTGTTTAGATTGTGTCCTTAAAGTGGACCAACACCCAGGATTTTGACTATCCTGGGTATTGGTCCACTTCCCCGGGGCACCCCGATTTGGGGTGCCCCGCTGCCTGAAACCCCCCAAACACCCCGAAAACTCACCTCTCCACGCTCCCACGTGGCCGCGCCGTCCAATCGGCGCCGACGGACAAGCTGATTGACAGCGACGGACAAGCAGCTTGCCCGTCGGCGCCTCCCGCGCGTCACTCTTGACGTGTGCGCGCCCGCGCCGGCCATTCAGAGACCTCAGGGTGTTGGTCCACTTTAATCTTATTCTTAACTTTACTTGGTAGGGCTCAAGTTGATAGTACCGGCTTCAAAACATGCACTATTAGAAACAATAGGCTGCTATAGCTTTTTGGAAGCAGCTGGGACACAAACATGGGATCTTATTGCAAAAAATGAAACCCAAAAAAAATAAATGTAGATCACTGATCTGTGACAGGCTTAATTTGAGCAGGTGACCTGAAACAGATGCCATGTGAACAAAACATGATTTTGACAAATCTACAACTGCAGGGCTACATTATATTTTGTATTACTCTTCAGAAAGTTTAAATGAACAAATACACTATTATATGTATCTTACCTGTGCAGTTGACCCCATCTCCGGTATAGTTTGCCATGCAATTACATATGAATTTGCCGGCTACGTTCGAGCAGATGGCATGTTCAGAACAATTATTAGCGTTCGGAGACTCACACTCATTAATATCTGTCAAAACACAAAATAACACAAAAAGGAGGATTTTTAAAACCCATTTCTTACACAGCTGCCCATACATGTTGTTGTAATGTAGTTATCCTTTTTTTATACCAAAGTGGTCAAGTCAATTGTTTTACTGAAATATAAGATCATAATATTTACAGTTTTATTTTTTAACCTTATGATGACTTCTGCCCAAGCTATTTAATAGATGTAGATAAAGGCCATTGCAAATTATAATAAACGCCATAGTAACATGTCCTATTTACATACCTTCGCAGGTTCCATTGGTCATCTTGTAGCCAGACTGGCACAAGCATTCGTAGCTGCCTTCTGTGTTATTACACATCCTACCTCCTCCTTTACAATATTCTGCAGAGAGGCATTCATCAATATCTGCAAACAAAAACCAGGGTATAAATGTACAAGCACTTGGATGTTCACAGGTATATTTTATTATTATTCTACTATATCTTCTTTGGCATCTATAATCTTTTGAGTTATGATTGTGACTCAGTTTAGAGCCCCCACAACCCTTTCCTAGCTGATCCTCATAGATACTGTGTCTAACATTTCTTTGTGGTTTGAAAGTCACAGCATCACAGTATCTGTAGATTTAGTTAACCCAACCCATTGACATGTTTGGTCTTTATATTGATTGAATGCTGGGGCATTCAGATTTGTTCTCATTTTTTCTATTTCTGTTTCATTGGATCGTATAGGCTGTTCAATAAACTGACAAGGAAAACAACAATAACTTTTATCAAATGTACATTTGTAAAAAGTTTACTTTAGCAGTGTTCTATTTCCACCTAGTCCTAAATCATCCCTAGGTAGACAATGAAAGCAAAGACGTATTGCACTTTTTAAACCTGGTTCTAAATCAATGATTCAGCATCAGATGTAAAGGGTACACTTGGTTTCTTTTTGAGTGAAAAGTATCCCTTACTTATTCAGCAACTGTGTAATTCTGTTTTATCTTTACCTAAAGTGAATGAGCCCCAAAGGGTAACCGCATGTGTAAGCCTGGTATAAAGAAAGGGAACCTGACTGATTGTTAAGGAATTTGGACATTGTACATACCCACACATGTGTTATTTTCATTAAAAGTAAATCCATCCTCGCAAGAGCAAACATAGCTCCCATCAGTGTTGTTACACTTTGCATGTACTCCACAGACAGAACCATTGCTTTGGCACTCATCAATATCTAATAGAAAAAGCAATATTAAGTAATATTTAGATGTTATGGACATAATTCTATATAAAGAGAAAGAGAACAATATACAATGAAGAAGTGCACAGCTAGGGTTAATAAAGTATAGAGGGGCTTGCTGTTTCATGAATACAGGGGCCTGCAGAGAACACACAGTCTGCTTCAGAGAACAAGACTTTGAGGAATCGAACCTTTGGCTGGTAACATAAGTAATGCATTTTCTTTGGTTTTTGAAAGTATTTAATGTGTGAGAGTGGGTGAGGTAAAATGTATGCTTTGCACTTAAGCATCAAATGATAAATTTGCATGTGTATAGTATAAAGTGACTACCTATTTAGGCTATTACTTTAATTTAAAGATCTAAGAGCGCATATAAAGAGTGCATAGTGTGTATAAAGAATAGAGAAAATAATACACACATAAAAATATTGTTTGCTATGAATAAAGCAGTCACGCTGTTTCAGGGTTTTACATAAGGTCTAATAACGCATGGTGCACTTGGTTACTGGTTCATTATAGTCATACCAATAAAAGCAGATTCTGTGGGCTAATTCTTATTGACCTTCACGTGCTGTTGTTAAACAATATCCATATATTTGATTAGCAATAGGAAGCTTACCGTCACAGAATGTTCCATTGCCAGAGTATCCTTGCCTGCACGTACATTCATAGGATCCTATGGTGTTGTTACAGGTTGCCCACAAACTACAGTTGTTTGAACTTTCAGAACATTCATTAATATCTGTGCAATTTTCTCCACTAAAGCCTTCTTCACATTGACAAGAAAATGAGCCAAGAGTGTTCATACAAGTTGAATTTCCAGGGCAGGTGATGTTTTTACATTCATCAATATCTGTATTACACAATAACAAAACAGACAACACAACTTTAGATTACAGCCGCTGATCAGCTAGACCCCAAACTCTCTAGATTCTACATGGTTAAGTCTAGTTTTTTGTTTGAAAAAGATTCATTTTATGCTGTTGTGGCAATCTGATACTGTCCCCACCCAGTTGCATTCTGATAGTGTCCACACCCAGAACTTGGTGAACGTTTCAAGAATATACACTTTTTTATTATTAAGGAGGAATATTTGTATGTGTGTGTGTGGGGGGGGGGGGGGGGTTATATAATATGAAAGCAATATTCCAATACGGATAAAAAAGCATACCTCCCAGTCAGTAAATTGTGAACAGCACAAATGTTAAAGATGTATAGACAAGTTTAACTTAAGATTCATAGATAAAATTAACTTTTCAGATAAAACTCAAATTTATTCAATTATATATAAAAGAAATCTCATCAATGGCAACTCTCTGCTTGACCTGAAGGCTTTCTTTTGTGTCCATGCTGGACTTAAGCCTTTTTCTGGAGAGTGTACTTGCTTTATCAAGCTAATTTGGGTGTCACGGTGCTAGCTTGAAATCTACAGGGACTGGGGCTCCTGTCATGGGTTGTGTGTGATTATTTATACCACGTAAGAAGTGTTTATATGAAATGTACCTGATGTCATATTGACATAACTGGGATACAAGGGGAAGCATTTTCAAATGGTGTATAGCCTGCAGAAGAATGTATGTGGCTCATTCCTGAGGCAGGACTGGCTCTTTAAGATAGGTAAGTATCAAAGAACTGGACACGGGGGAGGGGGGCTGCTATAGGAGGGTTGTGATTAAAGGTTTTTGTTTTTTTACACCAGTTATGCCATTTCAATAACCCACATTTTTATTCTCTTGCTTGTAGATAGTTATACTGAGTCTTACCAGTGCAGTTGCGTCCCTCATATCCTGTTAGACACTGACAATCAAAAGACCCATTTATGTTGATACAGATAGACTGAAGAGGACAGTTAGACTGGTTCAGGGCGCACTCATTGATATCTGTAAAAAAATAAATAAAGATGGTTAATACAGATAAGCAAAATGTATTACCAAACATTTAGTTACTCTTAAAAACCTGGCTAGAATCTATGAGAGAGGGGTGGCAGGGAGAGTTGGGCACAAATTAAAAAAAAATGGATGCACCCACTCGCTGTGACCCTGCTGCTCTTTTCAGAAGCATTGACAGCCAGTGGCACTACTGCTGCAAGCAGGGGCTGACCCATCACTCAACCTGCAAGCCACAGCTGCGCAGCAGGGCCATTTGGCTGCCAAGATCAGGTGAGTTTCATTTCAACGGCTTAAATTTGTCTTAGCACTGAGGGTGGGCTTGAAGGTGTGGGGGGTCTACAATCATGGCCCTTTTTCTCCCATAAAGGCAGCAAAAGTCATACTTAAAGTGGACCAATCCCAGGATTTTGACTATCCTGGATTTTGGTCCTTGCCCCCTGGGGCACCCCAAGCCCTGCTGTGTGAAACCCCCCCAGGTTGCCTGAACGAACTAACCTCCTTCCGGACCTCCGGTGCATGCACAGTCGCTCATCCAATCAGCCTGCGGATCTGCTCGAGCCCCTTCATCCAAGAACTCGTGAAATGAGAATGTATCTGAGCGCGCTGGCGGGTGTACCCCCGCTACCCTTTAACAGGTATCTGAGTGTTCGACCGCCACTGCACGAGCATGCTGATTGGACAAGTGCAAGCGCTGTAGGACCGGGAATAAGTGTGGACCAGGAACTGTGTGAAACCTGCTAGGTTGTCTAAACGACCTCACTTCTTCCCGGTCTTACAGAGCATGCGCGGCCACTCGATCCGAGCGTGCTTGTGGCCGAGCCCCTCCCTACACTTTACCAGGGATCGTGCCCACGCCAGCCATCCACAAATCTAAAGGGATAGCTGGGATGCGGCCGCTGCTCGCCCATGCGCCATTGGACCGGTAATGAAGCTTTTTGGGTGACCTGGGGGGGTTTCACACAGCGGGGCACCCCCGATTGGGAAGCGAGTATATCTGTCCTGGAGTCTCATAGACTCCAGGGTGGGTTTTGGTCCTCTTTAAAGTGGACCAACCATGGAAAGTTAAATTTAAAAAAACATGTATCAACTTTCCCTAGTGTCCTAGTAATGGACTGGATAAAAAATGACTTCAAAGGAAAAATAGGGGTTCCTTTGGCTCCTGTTTTCCTTCTAGCACTATTTTCAATAGGAGCAAATTGCTCCCAGTATGATATTGCGAGGAAGGGGGCTTAAACAGCTAGTTTAGAACAATGACATTCTGTGAGAAACCAATGGCATACAAATAGTATACCTGGGGGAAACTAAAATGTAAATCCCTATAACAGGAATATCAAGCAGCATTGTGGACAGAAAACTACCAAACTTCAATGTATCTGGGGTGGGGGGGGATAGATTGAGTTGTTTTTGTGGGTTTTGATCCACTTTAATGCAGGGCAATGGTTTAGGGAGTTTTTTTCCTGCTACTGAAAAGGGTTCATTGCAATACTGATACTAGGGATGAGCGAATCGATCCGGACGAACCCGGATTCGATCCGAATTTCAGGAAAAATTCGATTCGGATCGAATCCGAATTTCCCCGCGATTCGATCACTCGAAGTTTTCCTTTAACATCCATTCATTTACATTACAGGCATTCTAAGATGGCGGGCGGGACATGTCTGGACATGTATCCCGCGCCAGTGCAAGCTGGGGCAGTCACATGCAGCCTATCAGCAGCCAGCAAGCCCGGTGACGTCACACAGCGGTATTTAACGGCGGCCATCTTGCTTTTCCTCATTTCTCTATTGCATTCGTGACAGACAGACAGAACGCTGTGTAGCTGAGGCAGTTAGACAGGCTGGAGACAGGCTGGAGACAGGGACAGACAGGGACAGGCTGGAGACAGGCAGGAGACAGGCAGGAGACAGACAGGAGACAGACAGAAAGCCAGGGAAAGGTAGGAAAAACGGAGCTGGCTGACAGGGAGATTTTTTTTTTTTCATCCAGCCTTTGTTAGCGTTTTCAGGCTGCTTATAGTAACTAACTGTGCATATATACTGAACTGATCTTAAGTCTGCTGTGAGGCATCCCATTCTGTGACTAAAGCAGCCTCTGTTTAAGACCATATAAGCATTTGCTCTAATCATATTTGAAATTAGGCCTGATAAAGACACTTTTGCTGGCCAAAGCACTACTGTACCCTGGCAGCTCGATTCCTGCCCGGGGCATCCCATTCTGTGACTAAAGCAGCCTCTGTTTAAGACCATATAAGCATTTGCTCTAATCATATTTGAAATTAGGCCTGATAAAGACACTTTTGCTGGCCAAAGCACTACTGTACCCTGGCAGCTCGATTCCTGCCCGGGGCATCCCATTCTGTGACTAAAGCAGCCTCTGTTAAGACCATATAAGCATTTGCTCTAATCATATTTGAAATTAGGCCTGATAAAGACACTTTTGCTGGCCAAAGCACTACTGTACCCTGGCAGCTCGATTCCTGCCCGGGGCATCCCATTCTGTGACTAAAGCAGCCTCTGTTTAAGACCATATAAGCATTTGCTCTAATCATATTTGAAATTAGGCCTGATAAAGACACTTTTGCTGGCCAAAGCACTACTGTACCCTGGCAGCTCGATTCCTGCCCGGGGCATCCCATTCTGTGACTAAAGCAGCCTCTGTTTAAGACCATATAAGCATTTGCTCTAATCATATTTGAAATTAGGCCTGATAAAGACACTTTTGCTGGCCAAAGCACTACTGTACCCTGGCAGCTCGATTCCTGCCCGGGGCATCCCATTCTGTGACTAAAGCAGCCTCTGTTTAAGACCATATAAGCATTTGCTCTAATCATATTTGAAATTAGGCCTGATAAAGACACTTTTGCTGGCCAAAGCACTACTGTACCCTGGCAGCTCGATTCCTGCCCGGGGCATCCCATTCTGTGACTAAAGCAGCCTCTGTTTAAGACCATATAAGCATTTGCTCTAATCATATTTGAAATTAGGCCTGATAAAGACACTTTTGCTGGCCAAAGCACTACTGTACCCTGGCAGCTCGATTCCTGCCCGGGGCATCCCATTCTGTGACTAAAGCAGCCTCTGTTTAAGACCATATAAGCATTTGCTCTAATCATATTTGAAATTAGGCCTGATAAAGACACTTTTGCTGGCCAAAGCACTACTGTACCCTGGCAGCTCGATTCCTGCCCGGGGCATCCCATTCTGTGACTAAAGCAGCCTCTGTTTAAGACCATATAAGCATTTGCTCTAATCATATTTGAAATTAGGCCTGATAAAGACACTTTTGCTGGCCAAAGCACTACTGTACCCTGGCAGCTCGATTCCTGCCCGGGGCATCCCATTCTGTGACTAAAGCAGCCTCTGTTTAAGACCATATAAGCATTTGCTCTTATCATATTTGAAATTAGCCTGATAAAGACACTTTTGCTGGCCAAAGCACTACTGTACCCTGGCAGCTCGATTCCTGCCCGGGGCATCCCATTCTGTGACTAAAGCAGCCTCTGTTTAAGACCATATAAGCATTTGCTCTAATCATATTTGAAATTAGGCCTGATAAAGACACTTTTGCTGGCCAAAGCACTACTGTACCCTGGCAGCTCGATTCCTGCCCGGGGCATCCCATTCTGTGACTAAAGCAGCCTCTGTTTAAGACCATATAAGCATTTGCTCTTATCATATTTGAAATTAGCCTGATAAAGACACTTTTGCTGGGCATAGCACTACTTGTCCCTGCCAGGTGTACTTACTGCTGGTTTTTAGGGCATCCCATTCTGTGACTACACCAGCCTCTATTTAAGAACCTAACCATTTGCACCTATTCTAATTGAAATTAGGCATGATAAAGACACTTTTGCTGTGCATAGTCTTACTGCTGCCTGCCAGGTGCTCTCTGGTTTTTGGGACATCCCATTCTGTAACATACCATTAGCCTCTGCATTTACTGTAAGCTGCACAGTTATTTAAAGAAATTTGGCCTGTATGAGCCTGCTAACACACTGCTGCTGTGTGCATATATACTGATCTCAAGTCAGCTCTGGGGCATCCCATTCTGTAACATACCATTAGCCTCTGCATTTACTGTAAGCTGCACATTTATTTAAAGAAATTTGGCCTGTATGAGCCTGCTAACACACTGCTGCTGTGTGCATATATACTGATCTCAAGTCTGCTTGGGGCATCCCATTCTGTAACATAACATAACCTACCTACCATACTAAGCAGCTCTCTTATTTAAACTAAGCAGGCCTCTTGGAGGCTGAGTGTCCACTTTTGGGTGTGCATTTATATTCGGTTTCATATACAGTGGGGTATCCCAATTTGTAAGATAACCTACCCCAACCATGTAAACTAAATAGGCCTGTTGCAGCCTGAGTTTCTCTGCTTGCGTATGGCCTGCATTACAATCTGTCTCTTTCAATGACACTGCTGCCTGGGGTATCCCAATTTGTAAGATAACCTACCCCAACCATGTAAACTAAAGGTTACGTCCTTCCAGAAGGAAAACTTATGCCGAACACTATTTTTGTTAGGGGCATTGACCTTTGGATTGATCGGCATGAAATTAATTTTTTTTTTTCAAAGTATGGCGCTGTGAAGAAGGTCAAAATGATGTCTCATACTTGGATTATTGTTACTTTTTGTTCAGCTTGAAATATAACAGGCCACACGGGCATCCCAAGGCACATGCTATTTTAAACCTATCTGTTATACAACATAAGCGTTGATCAGGCTACTTCAGTTTGCACTTGTTTTTGACTGATTTTAATAAACCAGGCCGCAGGGCACCCCAAAGCTGCACCTTGCACCCTATCTGGTATACAACATAAGCGTTGATCAGCATCAGCTTCATTAAGCTACTTCAGTTTGCACTTCCTTTTTGACTGCTTTCATTTAACCAGGCCGCAGGGCACCCCAAAGCTGCACCTTGCACCCTACCTGTTTATACTAAATAAGCATCTACAGCCTCAGCTTTATTAAGTTATTGCATTTTGAATTGGTTTTGGTCTGCTTTAAATACACCAGGCCGCAGGGCATCCCAAACCTGCATGTTGCACCCCATCTGTTATACTAAATAAGCGTTGATCAGCATCAGCTTTATTAAGCTATTGCATTTTGCATTGGTTTTTGTACTGCTGCCAAAACACTAGCCCATATGGGCATCCCAAACCAGCACATGTCACCCTATCTGTTATACTAAATAAGCTTCTACAGGCCCTTTTTTTATTTATTTATTTTTATTTATATAGAGCTGCAATGGCTTATATTGTGAGGTTAATTTGCCATTTTGCAGCATAATATAGAGCAGCCCCTGTGTAAATCTGAGGGGCAATAGCTTATATAGTGAGGTAAATTTGCCATTTTGCTTCGTTATATAGAGCAGCCCAGTTGCCATCTAAATCAACTACTGTCCGGCCAGTACAGCTTTTCCAGGGCAAACTCTGCTAGTTGCGGGCACAAGTCAAGTTTGGCTTCCCAGCAAATCCAGTGGATCTTGAAGGTGTGTTGGCATGGTCATGTCAAGGTATGACATGACCTGCTGTTTGAGGTCCAGCTCCAGGTCTTCCTGCTTCTCATGAGTAGACTCACTATGCGGGTGTAGAAAGCTACTCACTAGCGACTGAAGACTGAGGTTGCTGCTGATGGAGCTGCTGCTGCTCCTTCCACCCCCCCAGCAGCCATGGCAGTGGAAGGTGATCGCAAAGTTCCCCTAGAGTCAGACCTGCGGGAGTATGGGCCATGGCGCAAATAGACATCGCCCAACTGACTACGTGGGATGTCTCTGTAGTAGGTCAGTTTTTCCTCCCTCTCAGTGGGCGTAAAAAATGCCCCCATTTTGTGCCGGAAGCGAGGGTCCAATAAGTTGGAGAGCCAGAAGTCTTCCCGCTGACAAATGGAGACAATTCTGCGCTCACTAGTACGCATGCATGTGAGCATGCATCGTGCCATTTGTGCAAGTGACTCGGAGGGACTACCTGTCTCCATCTCCACTGTAAACTGCCATGGTGTGTCTGGGTCCTCTGTCTCGCCTTACTCACAACCCTCTAGCTCCTGTGGCTGCACCTCCTCTCCTGTCAGATGACTAGATAAAATGGTCATTTTGTGAAACCTAAACTGTGGTTTGCTGTGCCCCACCCCCTCCTCCTCCTCCACTTCAGCCCCCACAGGCTTCATGTGGCTGTGAAATGTATGTGCCATGTCTCCAGTGCCCTGACCAGCCATGCTTTCCAACATGTGTTGTAGTACATGAAGCAGTGGAATCTCATCGTTCATCTCATAGTCCTGGCAACTGACTAATAATGTAGCTTCCTCAAAGGGCCTAAACAAACGGTCGGTGTCACGTATGAGCTGCCAATGGTTTACATTGAATTTACACAGGGGTGTCCCCCTATCCGTTTGGATCATCCAGAAATCCGTGATGGCTTTTCTCTGTTCCTATAGTGCAGTGGTCCTCAACCCTGTCCTCAAGGCCCACCAACATGTCATGTTTTTTGGATCTCCAAATAGCCAGCTCTATTGCTCTGCAGCTGCACTAATTACTCCACCTGAGCATCTTTGTGGAGATCTGCAAAGCCTGGCCTGTTGGTGGGCCTTGAGGACAGGGTTGGGGACCACTGCTATAGTGGATCCTGCATATGGAGGGTGGAATTCCAACGGGTGGAAACATCGCAAATCAGACTATGGTGGGGTACACCTTTGTGACGCTGAGGCTCAATAAGGTTGTGCTTGGTGGTGTAGGAGTGCCAGAAGTGCATGCTAACTTTCTTTCCTGTTGTTCGGATGTCTTTCAGATGGGGGCAAGACTTCAAAACTAGACTGAACACGTGTGCCATGTCAGGACGCATGACTCTGGCTTCCTTGTCGCAGCGCAAACAAGATGTTCTTCCAAGTGTCAGTCACCATGGGTCCAAATTTGCAGTTTTCGTGGATTAAGCAATGCTTTCATGGATTGAGTTCTCATTTTTAGTAGTTCCTCCCATGTGTGACTCTGATGGTCAAGGAAAACCATGTGAAGAACAGCGTGAAACCACAATCACCAAGGGGGCCTAAAAGGATATATATTGTCCACCATGAGTCTATAGTTACAGCTCCAGGCGTAGACAACACTGTGCACTTTGGTACACACTGACAGGCTAAAGGACTGGCCCACCTTCTGTTCAACAACCATGCCATGTGACTCTCCACCTCGGCTCGGCACAAGCCATCAGTTCTCTGAAAGGTCCACCACTGGGTAATGCAGCAGGCTGGACTTATGGTGACGCTGTCTGAGAGGAGAAATCCCTCAGACATCAAGATTAAAAATTCCAAGAATTTTTGAGGGCTAATTATTCAGAGGCAAATGATAGCTAGTTGTTTCTGATTTAATTGCAAGGTGGAAACACACCCTCAAACAAAACTTCACTTTCGCAATACTATTGCATTTGTCTATTCATAATTTTATGTATATACACTAACTAACCTACTTTTTCTCCACAGGATGCTGCATGGAACACTGCCACATCGCTGAGTAGCTGATTTTTCCTACCAACAGTCCGCAATAATTCGCTGCTGCTGCCGCCGCCACCGCCGCAGACTCCAGGGACCCTCTTCCACTACCTCGGCTTGCAACACCTCCTCCCACGACACTCTCCTCATCACTAGTTGCCGGATAGTGGAAGAAGAGGCGAGTGTCTCCTCCACTTCTTGGCTGGGCAGTAGCTGCTGAATTTTATGATTATCAGATCTTGGATATCAGATCAATGGATAGTGGAGCTGAACCCAAAGCATAACAGGCAGACAGTTGACTGGGGGTGTCAGATGCCACTTGTGATGCAGTGGACTGCTTTTGCAGCACTTCCAGACAAAGTTGCTTCATTGGCTGACACAATGACTGGTAAAGCTGTGGAACATATGGTTGAAAAGCAAGAATAACCATTTGTTTTTATATGAAAAAGACCCTGGTTTATACAGACTTTTTTTTTCCAGAGACTGCCCTGCGTGGAAATGAATGGCGCATGGATCAGCCAAGCTTTCCTCCCAACAATGCCTGATGTATTCCAGTAGATTGATGACGGGGCCAGACCAAGAAAGATGGATCGTGCAAAACAGATTTAAGGCGCTGCTCTCAAGTTACAGACATTCCTCCGCATCGGACCACAAGTAAGTATTGATAAAAAATCCTTTACGTTACTCTTACTTTTTATTAATATTCTTCGGATAAGACGGATCAGACATGATTCCAGATTAAAAATTCCAAGAATTTTTGAGGGCTAATTAGTCAGAGGCAATGACACCTTCTTGTTTCTGATTTAATTAAAAGGTGGAAACACACCCTCAAACAAAACTTCACTTTGGCAAACTTTTGCATTTGTTTATTCATAATTTTATGTAGATATTACTAACTAAGCTACTTTTTCTCCACATGACTCTCCACAGGGTGTGATTCATCCAATTTTTGGGCTCCTGAGGCCAACCCCAGGGTCTGTTTAAAGTAATGTTTGGGCTCCTGCTGCTGCTGCTGCCAACTTCTGCCAACTCCAGGGTGTGATTCATCCAATTTTTGGGCTCCTGAAGCCAACTCCAGTGTATATTTGGGCTCCTGCTGCTGCTACTGTCAACTCCTGCCAACTCCAGGGTGTGATTCATCCAATTTTTGGGCTCCTGAGGCCAACTCCAGTGTATATTTGGGCTCCTGCTGCTGCTACTGTCAACTCCTGCCAACTCCAGGGTGTGATTCATCCAATTTTTGGGCTCCTGAAGCCAACTCCAGTGTATATTTGGGCTCCTGCTGCTGCTACTGTCAACTCCTGCCAACTCCAGGGTGTGATTCATCCAATTTTTGGGCTCCTGAGGCCAACTCCAGTGTATATTTGGGCTCCTGCTGCTGCTACTGTCAACTCCTGCCAACTCCAGGGTGTGATTCATCCAATTTTTGGGCTCCTGAGGCCAACTCCAGTGTATATTTGGGCTCCTGCTGCTGCTGCTGCCAACTCCAGGGTGTGATTCATCCAATTTTTGGGCTCCTGAAGCCAACTCCAGTGTATATTTGGGCTCCTGCTGCTGCTGCTGCCAACTCCAGGGTGTGATTCATCCAATTTTTGGGCTCCTGAGGCCAACTCCAGTGTATATTTGGGCTCCTGCTGCTGCTACTGTCAACTCCTGCCAACTCCAGGGTGTGATTCATCCAATTTTTGGGCTCCTGAGGCCAACTCCAGTGTATATTTGGGCTCCTGCTGCTGCTACTGTCAACTCCTGCCAACTCCAGGGTGTGATTCATCCAATTTTTGGGCTCCTGAAGCCAACTCCAGTGTATATTTGGGCTCCTGCTGCTGCTACTGTCAACTCCTGCCAACTCCAGGGTGTGATTCATCCAATTTTTGGGCTCCTGAGGCCAACTCCAGTGTATATTTGGGCTCCTGCTGCTGCTGCTGCCAACTCCAGGGTGTGATTCATCCAATTTTTGGGCTCCTGAGGCCAACTCCAGTGTATATTTGGGCTCCTGCTGCTGCTACTGTCAACTCCTGCCAACTCCAGGGTGTGATTCATCCAATTTTTGGGCTCCTGAGGCCAACTCCAGTGTATATTTGGGCTCCTGCTGCTGCTACTGTCAACTCCTGCCAACTCCAGGGTGTGATTCATCCAATTTTTGGGCTCCTGAAGCCAACTCCAGTGTATATTTGGGCTCCTGCTGCTGCTACTGTCAACTCCTGCCAACTCCAGGGTGTGATTCATCCAATTTTTGGGCTCCTGAGGCCAACTCCAGTGTATATTTGGGCTCCTGCTGCTGCTGCTGCCAACTCCAGGGTGTGATTCATCCAATTTTTGGGCTCCTGAAGCCAACTCCAGTGTATATTTGGGCTCCTGCTGCTGCTGCTGCCAACTCCAGGGTGTGATTCATCCAATTTTTGGGCTCCTGAGGCCAACTCCAGTGTATATTTGGGCTCCTGCTGCTGCTACTGTCAACTCCTGCCAACTCCAGGGTGTGATTCATCCAATTTTTGGGCTCCTGAGGCCAACTCCAGTGTATATTTGGGCTCCTGCTGCTGCTACTGTCAACTCCTGCCAACTCCAGGGTGTGATTCATCCAATTTTTGGGCTCCTGAGGCCAACTCCAGTGTATATTTGGGCTCCTGCTGCTGCTACTGTCAACTCCTGCCAACTCCAGGGTGTGATTCATCCAATTTTTGGGCTCCTGAGGCCAACTCCAGTGTATATTTGGGCTCCTGCTGCTGCTGCTGCCAACTCCAGGGTGTGATTCATCCAATTTTTGGGCTCCTGAAGCCAACTCCAGTGTATATTTGGGCTCCTGCTGCTGCTGCTGCCAACTCCAGGGTGTGATTCATCCAATTTTTGGGCTCCTGAAGCCAACTCCAGTGTATATTTGGGCTCCTGCTGCTGCTACTGTCAACTCCTGCCAACTCCAGGGTGTGATTCATCCAATTTTTGGGCTCCTGAGGCCAACTCCAGTGTATATTTGGGCTCCTGCTGCTGCTGCTGCCAACTCCTGCCAACTCCAGGGTGTGATTCATCCAATTTTTGGGCTCCTGAGGCCAACTCCAGTGTATATTTGGGCTCCTGCTGCTGCTGCTGTCAACTCCTGCCAACTCCAGGGTGTGATTCATCCAATTTTTGGGCTCCTGAGGCCAACTCCAGTGTATATTTGGGCTCCTGCTGCTGCTACTGTCAACTCCTGCCAACTCCAGGGTGTGATTCATCCAATTTTTGGGCTCCTGAAGCCAACTCCAGTGTATATTTGGGCTCCTGCTGCTGCTGCTGCCAACTCCTGCCAACTCCAGGGTGTGATTCATCCAATTTTTGGGCTCCTGAAGCCAACTCCAGTGTATATTTGGGCTCCTGCTGCTGCTGCTGCCAACTCCTGCCAACTCCAGGGTGTGATTCATCCAATTTTTGGGCTCCTGAAGCCAACTCCAGTGTATATTTGGGCTCCTGCTGCTGCTGCTGCCAACTTCTGCCAACTCCAGGGTGTGATTCATCCAATTTTTGGGCTCCTGAGGCCAACTCCAGTGTATATTTGGGCTCCTTCTGCCCCTCATAGTGATGCCACTTCAACTCTCTGCAATTGTGCCGCTCTGCGATTCTATTAGCGATGCCTCTGATCTGCATGTGATATTTCTTCAAAGTATTATTTAACTAACCCAGCACGCATCCTGTGCGTGTTACAGCAAGGCTGAATGGTTTACAACCCTATTGAGGCTCTAGGAGGCTCAGAAATAGCCGTTTTTAATAGCGATTCGTCGCGAATTTATTCGGGTCGAAACGATTTTTGTCGGAAAATTCGGCGAATCAGTCGAATCGAATTTTTCAAAAGTTCGCTCATCTCTAACTGATACAATTAACTGTTAAATCTCACTGTCTAGCTAAAAACTGCAGATTAGGAAGTATGTTTCTTCACACAGGGGCATGGAAAGTGCCTGCAAATTGAAGATCTTTCTTACTTACCCACACATAGCAGAGTTGGATCACCCTCATATCCAGACAAACAATCACATGTGTAATTTCCAGGGAGGTTTGTACATTTGGCATTTTCACCACAATTATATGCACCATTGTGACATTCATCAATGTCTAAAAGGTAAAAGATCCATGTTTTAGGCATGTTGTAATGTATTAGTTTGAAAAGAAAAAAATATCTTATTTCTACAGTACAAGAACAAAAGCAAAAATGAACAAAGATCATAGGACACCTACATATAATACCTTTACATTAAATTGTATTAAGCATAGGTTTATTGCTATATACATACCATCACACAGGGAGCTGTTTGTTGAATTTATCGCATAGCCTTCTCTACAGCTGCAATTATATCCTCCCATGTAATTGTTACATATTTGTTGGCAAGTTGCTATATTAGAATAGCATTCATCAATATCTAAAACAAAAATGTACAAAACAAATAAATACTTTCAAGGTTTGTCAGCATTTAGACTTTGTATCAGTTTTCTGATACCTAAATAATATTATCACTGCCGTGTTACCTATACAAGAACATTGCATGAAAAACTTAAAGTGATAAAACCAATTGAACAGAAATCAGTTTCTAGTTTAGGGGTACTCAACCTCGGTCGCCTATTGTCTGGACCCCAACGGATCAACTTCCGGGGTAGAGACAGACTGCTTTGCATAGTCCTAGGGTGGAAGCTTGCATTTGATGATACACACTCACAGACGCACTCCAATAGATGAGCGCCTGTGAGTGCTGTCATCTGTTGTCAGGCAGATTAGCCCAGCAGATGCTGTCGGCTCTAGCCCTCTCCTATAGGAGGAGACAGCACCACCCAATTGCTTAGCAGCCCATTGGTTTTGTGAGAGCCAGCGGTGCCTCAAAAGATCAGAAGCCCATTGGACTTTGATCTTCTCAGTTTGAGGAGTCTGGCCACAAGGACGTAGGATCGCCAGTTAGGTAAGTATTAAAGGTGAACCCTGGGGTTTCACTCCAAAGAAAAACAGCTGGCCCTGGCATCTTTGAAATGCCACCCAGCTCTACCCCTATCCATCCCCTGTTTTCCTGGCTCTGCTACCATCCATGCTTCTCCTCCCAGCCTTGTCTCTATCCATCCTTCTTCTTGCAGCGCTGCCTCATCCATCCCTTTCCTCTCAGCTCTACTACATGCAGCTGCAGGATCACCAGCTATGTATTACCAGCAAATAAGGGGGTGTCACAGAACAGGGGCATCCCAAATTGGACAAATACAGCTGACCTTGTAATCTTTTAAATGCCACCCAGCTCTAGCCCATCTATCCCTTTACTTCCAGCTCTGACATTTAAAATCAGAGCACCACGGGCCAGAGCTGTAGGTTTCACACTGCCAAACTTAAAAAAACTGCTGTATGTTTTTCCCACAATGAATATAATGCTGGAGGAGCAGCCTTTATTTAGTTTATGCTCAGGGAATACATAGCATACCACTGATTTCAACCTATAATTCCCCCCCCCCCCCCCATCTCGGATCTTCGACGAACCTTTGCAAAAAGTTCTTGAGTACCCCTGTTCTAGTTGATCTGGGTATCAAATTGGCTACAGATGGTAACATTTGCCGAACATGATAATATTTTTACATGTTATTACAAATTCCCTAAAATAAAAAGATGAGCTTTGTTACCTCTGCAGGTTATTCCATCTCCTTCTAAGTTTTCAGGACATGGGCCACATGTGAATCCTTCCTCCGGGGCTACCATGTCCACACAAGTGGAGGTATTATAACACTTATTCTCTGCACATGCATTGAAATCCTCTTCACAGTACAATCCTGTCCAAGCAGCAGAGCAGTTACACTGTGCAACCTGCAGAACAACAACACAAACTAACTAAGGTTTCTTAAAGATTAAGAACATATAACTGGTATTTACTTACTATTTTAAAGGAGGGCTACTTCAAAAAATGCAAAAAAATACAAATACATTTGCTAGATAGCAAAAGGAGGGGTTACTTATACAGCCTGCATCAAAAACAAAACCACCCATGCATGTTTCTTTCTTTCAACATGTGCTCAACTTGCGGTCCCGGGGCCAAATGTGGTACTCTGAGCCATCTGATGTGGCCCCTGATCTGCTGTGGGAGGGATCAATAGAACTGGGTGGGACATCGCATGGAAAATAATATAGGAGGGGGCGCATTAGCAAATAGAGTGGGCTTAGGGGAACATGGTGATGGATGAAATATTTGCCAAAAGTAATTTGGTACAATACCAATTGTATGCTTAGCATTAGTGAAAGATTAGATGGCTTGAGTATTGGGAACATGGTTAAGATGTAGGACTGATGGGGAAAGGCTATAAATAATGGACCCAAATATTGAGAGAGGTAAGCCAATCAGCAATGCTAGCATGTGGGGATTGTTACATATGAATAGAGGGGTGGAGTGGAAGGACTAACAAGTGTGGCTTCTGGAGACAGTGGGTATCCTGGACCTACACTTGTCAATATCTTGAGCACATCTGCTTTAAACAGAAGAAAGAGGCATTTGGGATGACAGGGTTTAAACCTACCATTGTTTTTTTACAGGGGCAACCTGATCAACTCCAGTGGCTTTTCTCCTGACCCAGAAAAACAATGTATTGCTATTGCAATTCCTCTGATGTGTGTAGATTATATTTATCCAAAGAGAAAAAAAATAACACAATGATTTTTTCACTTACAGTATATCTATAGCTCCTCCTCTCGCTATCAAACATGTTTATACATATTTTTAATATTGAGCAATTTACAATACGTCTCCTTTAAGTACGGCAAGTTCACTTTGACTCCTAACAAGTCCTGTTATCAAATATATATAATGTAGGCTGGCTTACCATGAAGTTGTTAGTCCCGTTGCTTAAGCTTACTGGAGAGTCATACAGACAGCTTCCATTATTTGTACAGTTGCAGAGAACCAATGTTAGGGCAACTTCTGTTATGACTTTGGAATCATCAGCTGTTATAGTGGCATTAATAGGAGCTGAACTAGTTGGAAGCCACACCAGCACTCCATCCTCTGTGAAACAGAAATAAAATTAAAGAATTAGAATGAAAGTAATATAAGCAAACGTAATATATTTACATCACATTCACATGAAGCAGAGAAAATGTTTCCAAGAAGTCATGCTTATGTCATGTCTCCAGTCTATCTCTTGGATTAATGTATTTAGTGAATTTGCAAGATAAAAAAAGGAAAGTAATTACTTGTTATGTTGATGTCCGTAGAGTCTGACAGCAGAGAAAAGATCACTGTGTCGTTATTTTCATCTGTAGCTGTATAATTAAATGTCACTGCTTGATACAGCTTTGTCGTAAGGGTGGTTGGGCCAGTTACATTTGGTGGAAAGTTATCTGTAGAAGAAAATATTGTTAATCTCATGTTGTATGGTAAAGGAAATTATTTAATGACCAAATATAAATCAAAACTTTTAGAAATAGAGATAAGCACATGTATCAATACAAACAACTGGGGTAATCTAAAAGATTTGGTGAGTTAGGAGTGCCTTGCAACTTCTTCTGGATACAGTACCTGAGCTTAGTGTGAGCTTTCTTAATCAACAAAGCAAATCTTTGTCTTAAAAAATAATAATAATCCTCGATAGCAAATGTATGCCACTCACCCTTAGAACTGCCCCATCATAGGTTCATGAGTATTTTCTTTAAACATTCAAACAAAAATAATTTTTTTGCCATTTTTCTGGGTTTTGGGTTTCGGAAAGTCTCTAAAAATCTTCTCTAAACTCAGCCTCTAAAAAAATCCAAATGCTCTCAAAATAATTATTATCCTAAATTTGTTCTAGCTCATCAAGTTAGAATCACAACAACGACTTTTCTTTAGACTTTTAATCCCAGATTTATTTAGCAGGCTTTCAAACTATATAATTTTGGCAAAACCTGGCTCATCATTATACCTATCTTTTTTTATCTTTTGTTTTTATTGTAAGCTTTAGAGTCAATTAATCTAATGTCTACCGTAACTTGTTTTCTATAGTACATCTGGATATTTTATTCTTTAAATTGTAAATTTACCAACATTACTTGCCCTGCGTGTGTTTGCAAATTTGCAAACCAATATAGAATATAACAGCACTATACAAAACTATTTTTATATTGATGCAGTGAGTGTTAACTGAAGATGAAATTAATGCCATCATATATTAACCTGTAGTGTGCTTGTATTCTAGATCTGATTTACAAATTCTATTTCTGAATTATTGAAACTGAAGCAAGAGCTTATTGGTAAATAAATAACAACTCTATATCCATCCAGGATAAACATGATATATAGATGTGTGATAAAATTAAATTATTGATTTAAATGATGGAAGAATAAGCCTTACTCATGGTGCTGCTCTGTTCCTGGGCAGCTTTAACACTTCCCAGTGTGGCCTCTCCCACTGCAAAATTTCCAGTGCTTAAGATGTCAAAGATGCACTCATCATTTCCGCCACAGGTCTGATTTGCTTTTTTAATAAGGTCTGGATCACTAGTCCGAAGCAATTCATCATAAAATAACGGCACAAAGCTGTTGTTGTTGTATGTGTACCAGGATTCTTCATTGGTTTCATTGTAGATAAAGATGGTGTTCAAAGGAGTGGTTTTCCCTACAAAATAACATCACAGAATTAACTTAAAGAGTTACCAATTCTTTCATATTATGTACTTTCAATTAGATAAAAGGTTATTGGATGCTCTCAGAATTTGTTTTGCATTTGATATTATAAAGTAAAGTAAGACTTTGAGTCTCATAAAATCATTTAGGATCATAAATAAAAAGTAAATCATTATACTTAAATATACATTTTAAGTACTTTGCAATGAGATAAGGTAAATCATAATGATGTTTATGAAATGGCAACAACACCATCACTAACATCATCACTTTTAAAGCTGACTAATAGGCTAAATAGGCTAAAAGTCTAATAGCAAAGTAATACAAGAAAAATATACTTACCTCAGCAGCCCAGTTTCAGGTATAGCCATCAGTATAAAATCAGTAAAAGTACGTGCTCCTCTTCTTGAGGTCTACATCTTGAAGTCTATGTCTGCATTTTCGGGAATAGCCTTGAGGCTGCATTCGGGAGGATAAATACACCTCCTGAGTGCAGCAAGATGGCAGCGTGGGATTGCCATGTGTGGGAGCCAGCAGGTAAGTGGGTTATTGATAAGCATGCAGCAGTTTGAATGCTTATCAATGGTGTTTTCATTTCATTTCAAGGTTTAAAAAAAAAAGGCTGCACTCACTTTCGGGCTGCTTTAAATTGACTGTAATCCCTAAAAAAAACAACAGGCATTTTCACTTTCCCCCCGAGCCTGGCCTGGCAGACTCCCTTCATAGCAAAAGTGCCCAGGCACTGTGACTGACACAGGCCATGACCAACAACGAGTGTTAGTCGTGGTCCAAGGAATTCTGGGGCATATTCTAGTGTTGCCCCTCACTTTCAGAAACTAGGAGGTTTCTGAACAGCAGGCCGACCACAAGCTGCTGCGATGGAGAGAAGGTAAGTGCCTGTATTTTTACTTTGGTTTACAGTCCCTTTAATTCCTATATCAATTTATATTAATTCTTTATAAAATGACAGCCAAAGCAAGTGGCAAGTAATCTTATTTTAACTGGTATCAACAAGAACAGACAACATAAGAAGGGGCAATATCGTTTAAACGAATTGTATTAGCTTGTTGCAAGTGTGCAACAAAACAGTATTAAATATTTATAAGAAGAAACAAAAATATTTAAAATTCTAGCAGCACGAAGCAGGATGCATGTTTAGCATGTGATAACACTTCAGAAGTCCACTTCTGGTGGAATTTTTGAAAGTGTATATTTATTGTGCTAAAATAATGTACTAAAGGTGTTTATATCATTTTTTTTGTTTTTTCGTATGTTTGGACTCCCTTGACAAAAGTACACAAAGTCTGTACACCAAGATATAGAAGAAGATAGCGTTGAGTCCTGTACACACAGTACACTGCTGCTGGGCATGTGTCAATGTCACCTCAGCAGCAGCCATAGCAGCAGTCTTCTGTGTGTACAGACTTGGTGTATGGTTGCCAACAGCAACAGATATATTTGCTAACATAAGAAAAAAAATATACAAGATTAGTTCGGCACCTGGAAGACACCCCTTTGGCACAAAAATATATACTTTTAAAAAGGTCATAAAACTTTCCCTTTCAAATCAATTTTATATTTTGTGTCATACTTACAAGTTATTCCAATCTCAAAAATCAGGGATTCATTGGGGAGTTTAACGCCATCAAATTCAAGCTTTGTTCCATTAGCAGCAATAAGATCATCTGTTTTATCGTCATTGAACACGCCTAAAATATAGGGTAAGTATTGTAAACTCTAGCTTGGAAATAAAAAAAAAAAAACTAAAAATATGTACAAATTACAATACATTTTTTTGTACCTATTTATGCATAAGATTAAGTGAATCAGTGATTTAAATGTCAGACTGAACTCACCCAGAAGTCCTTCTGTTTTGTTTTTGTAGCTTGTGTCTAACATTGTAACAAAGCTTAATGCTCCCAGCTTAGCCAACACTGTGACCGAGATGCCGCCATCAAATGAGGCCAGAACTTCATTTTTCTCTGTCTTCTCCAATGTCACCTTATCCACATATGTAGAATTATCTATAAAACAAAACGTTGGAGACAATAAAGTTTTATGTTATACAAAACATACATCTGTATTTGAATAAACTTTCCAGATAGGAAATATCAAAAGACTGATGTTGGCTGTTGTTCCCATATGCTGCCAGTGACAGTGAACGCCACTCTCTAGACAGACCTTTTAAATCATTTATATACAATGTGCAATACACATGCATACCAAAATCAACATGTTAACAACATCAAAAATATAGGAGGTGTGTAGGCAAAGTATGCATTCACATTTAGATGTAATTAATGAGTTGATGAGAGCATCTCAGCAACTCAATAAACCTTGTAGGCTGCTGTTATTTTTGAATCTTTAAAAAAGTCCACAGGATATAGTTATTGTATGTGTTGCCCACTAATTAAAGGAGCACTATCATGAAATTTTGTAATATTAAAAATCCATATAAACACATCAGCCAATGAGAAGAGGGATCACGTATACACCTGAACCAAATAAAACTCCTCACAACAAGTTTGTGATTTATATTCTCATGGTAGGAATAAAACCCAGGGGTGACAGGTTTAGTCTATCATGGGTGACAGAACCTGTCACCCTGGATGTCTTTTTCTTTCCATTAAAAAAAAGAAAAACAAGGCTGGCTGGATATTTCTTGATGCCAGGTGTATAATTAACCCCTCCCCCCACCATCCATAATATTTGTATGAATTTTTTTTATCATTGGGCCATTTTTACGCGATAGTGCTCCATTAATGCTATCAGCCTTCCTTTCAGCTATTCTAGAGTTTAATGTGGAGGACCAGGCTGTAGGGTCACCACAGACTAAATACATTTCAAATCTGACTCCAGATTAATTTTATTATACTAGAGTTGCAGATAAACGTTCTAATAACTAAAAATATAATAATATAACAAATATTATTTAAAAGGCAATATGTGCCTTCGAGAAGAATTATGTTTTTTTTTTGTCAAAAATGTCAGTACTACTGTCACATTTGATCTTACCTGGTAAAGTAAAGTCTGTGCCATTGATCCTCACTAGAGTTGTGTTGCTGTCTTGAAGTAACCATTCAACCTAAAATAACAATATTGTTACCATGCAAAGAATTCTAAACTTTTTACACAAGGACTCGTAAATTAACCAACAAATTAACCTTACCGTGGTTTGGTTTTGAATCAGTGCAGCTAGTCCTATAAAATTAGTTGCCTGCGTGCCATTTCCAGCTCTGCCAGTACGCCCTTGAAGAATAAAAATAACTGTAGCATTTTCATCTCTAACATTGGCCAGGGTAAACTCTCCCAATCCATTAAACGTGTACTGTACACCATCCAGTGTGCTTATGTGAGGATCTCCATATAAAACTCCTACAAAAGAACAAAAAAAAATAACATCTCTATATGTCTAAGATTAATGTGTGGTTAAGAGAGTAAGACTGATCACTCACCAATGCGTGGTGGGACATAGCCAACGCAGTAATCATAAGGTCTTCTTTGCCGGTATAGAGAACAGTGGTATGAGGAGCCAGAGTATCTACAACAGTTGTTGTATGGATCAACCTCTAACTCTAAAAACAGAAAAATGTTTTTAGTGGCCTTCTATTTAAATATATCAATATATAGGATTCATTGGCCTTGATTCACTAAAGGTAGGCTTGGAAAATAAATTCGCATGCGAGAATTTTTCAAACTTAGGAGCGATTCACAAAGGCAGTTGAATTAAATTCGTGTGGGCGAATTTGCGGGCGAATTTTTTTGTGTGCAGTTGAAAATCACTTTACAACTGGAAAACTCAGTGAAAAAGTGCACGAAGTTTCCATACCCAAATGCTGTGTGTGAGAATTTTTTCTACTGCTTCCTAATTTGTAGCAGAGCAGTATGATCCCTTGTTGCTCTTTGTTCTGTTTTTTTTTTTTTTTTTTTTGCTTTGTGTTTCTGGACTTTCTAATTGATGTGGACTAGTAAATGTCATTGTTAATGTTTAATTATGTTTAATTTTGCACTTTGCATTGGTTCGGTGCATCATTTTTTGGTGATAGTGGTTTAGGTGCCCTTTTGGCAGTGTTGCTTTGCATTGCTTTACATCTATTGTTATTGTACAGATTTATTTGGGTGGTTTGTAGATTAACAGTTCTTAGCTTTGACTTTGCTCTGTGGATCCATTAATATACGAATGTGAGTGCTGCCATGAGTGTCATCATTAGCATAGATATTGGTTTGGTCGCCCCATATAGTCCTGATGTACTTACATTTCCAAACCACATTAAAGGTTTCAGCTTCAGAGTCCCAGCGCGCCCCTTGTGTCACGTCACTTGTGCGGCTCTGTGAATCCCCCTGGGATGACCGGTATACTCACCACACATATTAAAGTGCACCAAAACCCAGGATTTTGACTATCTTGGGTTCTGGTCCTAAAACCAACTCACTTATTCCCGGTCCTACAGCGCATGCGCAGCCACTCATCCAATCAGCGAGCTCGGATCCGCTGACGTCACATCGTCTAAGGCAAGAGGCTCAGAGCGTACTGACACGCGCATCTCCTGCTTCCCTCTAACAGGGAGCGTGCCCGTGTCGGCCATTCACAGATGCCTGGCGCGGGCACGCCCTCTGCTAGAGGAATAGCGGAAATGCAGCTCACGCATGCGTCGTTGAACTAAGAAAGAAGGTAAGTGTATGGGCGACCTGGAGGGTTTTACACAGTGGGGCATGCCGATTTTGGATGCCCGTGGGGAGGGAATCGATCGACTTTAAAGTGCACCAAAACCCAGGATTTTAAATATCCTGGGTTTTGGTACTCAAATTGGGATGACCCACTATGTGAATCCCCCCGGTTTGCCTGTAAAACATACTTGACTGCCAACCCAATGGCACATGAGCAAGTGTGCAGGCAGTCAGTACACTTGGCTCCATTCTGCTTTGCTCAGTTGTCGAGAGGTCTCATCTGCTAAGGCCCCGATGAAGGCGAGTGCACCGATAACTGCATCCCTGTTAGCTTCCAGCTGGGTGCATGCCTGTGCCAGCTATTCACAAATCATTAATTGGAGGCCCCAAGGAGAGGGAATCAGGTGGCCCTGGAGTCTTATAGACTTCATGGCTGCTTCTGGTCCACTTTAATGCAGGGCATAGAATTCTGTTTGTCCACAGAGCACGGCATAGAGAGCAGGGAATGAACAGCATCCCCAGTTTCCCTCCGACTGATGTGTGTGCTCCAGCACCCAGGTTGTCTGTCTGAGCTCCCGCCAGAACATAAACTGGGGATGAGCTGTGGGATCACAAGCAAGATGAGTATACAGGTGATCCCTAAGGGTTTTACACAGCGGGATGGCCCATGGATAGGGATTTGGCTGCGTTAGGAGTTTGTTAGACTGCAGAGCCAGCTGGGTTTCGGTCCACTTTAACAACAATCTCAAATATTCCACTGTACACTGGCTTTCTCCCATGGCATCCTGAGTTAGGATATCATGCTGTGTGAACCCGCCCCCTCCCCCCAAAATATCACTATTCACTCACCTCTGCCTCGTTCCTATGGCGCATGCGCAGGCTCTCCTCCAATGCGAGGCATCTGCCATGGCTCTCATTGACTTCAATGGAGAGCGCATGCTGGGGTATCCCCCCTGTGGCCTGGCCAATCATATAGGCTGAGACAGGAGCGGGTGCCACTGGGGATGCATCAGCGCGCACTCCCCATTAAAGTCAATGAGAGCCATTTGTTGAATGACATAGTCATGGCAGACAGCTGTCATTGGACGAAAGCCCGGGCATGCGCCGCTGGAACGAGGAAGAGGTGAGTGAATAGCGACATTCTGAGGGGGTTTCACCCATGGGGTATTGCGGGTTTTGTTCCACTTTAAAGTGGACCATTCACCAGTATTTTCACTATCCTTGTCCTACGGGCATCCTGATGTCCTGCTGTTACAAACCCCCTGATCTCCCACTCCAGTCATCTTTCTGCTGTTCCCACAGTGCATGAGCTTATCCAATCAGTGATTTATGCCGTGCATACTAATGTAGGGCATAAAGTCGTTGTTTTGGATTCAGCGTCGGCACAGGGAGCAGGTTTCCCTGTGGAGTGCACGTGACGTTACCATGCATTTGGACTGTCTGAACGGATGGGTGTGGGAGCACACACATCAGCAGGAATACTGGGGAGACTTTTAGACTCCAGGGCCTTCCATGGTGGTGACTGGTCCAGTTTAAAGAGGAAGATTCGCCTGGGCAGCCATGGGGTCTAAAAGATCACTTAAAATACACGCGGACAACTTACAACCCCCGGGGCATCCCTATTAGGGATGTTCTACTGTGTGAAACACCCTAGGAACCTCCACAAATACCTTTTCGTGGATCCATGCCAGATTTATGGGTCTCAGCATATCCTTGGCCTCCCTGCAGTCTGTGGTGCGCTCCCACGCGCAGGCACGGCCTAAATCACAAGTTTGCAGTGCAACACAAAAGTACAAAAAAACTATTCCAAGCAGCCAAGGAATCCCGTGGCACATGCACCAGCCAAAAAAATTTAACAATAGTGGCCAAAATAATTATAACAATCCCAGCCCATTGAAATGTATGGGATAAGGCCACACAGTGCAGGGTAAGCGCCTGGTCTGACACTGTAGGGAACTCAGCAATGGCATTGATGATAGATGGGACACTACCTGGCATGATCACAGGTGCTCTGGATTTTTGATTTGATAAATACATCTTTTGCACTGGGACCTGACATACACCTGGCACTAAGAGGCCTTAGCCTTTCTTAAAGTGATTCCCTCCCCCAGGGGCATCCAAAATCGGGATGCCCCGCTGTGTGAAACCCCCCAGGTCGCCCCATACACTTACCTTGTTTCCCGGTCCAACGGCGCATGCACAAGCCGCGACCACATCCTCGCTATCCCTCTAGCATGGCCGTGTTCCAGGCATTTGTGAATGGCCAGCGCGGGCACGCTCCCTGTTAGAGGGAAACGGGGGATGCAGCCTCTGGCATTAGACGAAGACTTATAAAAGGTGGCGTCAGCGGCTCCGAGCACGCTGATTGGACGAGCGGCTGTGCATGTGCCGTAGGACCGGGAAGAAGTGAGTTGGCATCTGGAGGGGGTTTTACAGGGGCACACTCGATCGGGGTGCCCTAGGGGAAAGGACCAAAACCCAGTATAGTAAAAATCCTGGGTTTTGGGCCACTTTAACCCCTAAATGTTTTTTTTATATTTTGGGATGGTCATTTTTCTGTCTGCTATATTTATGTTTTCATGGCGTTTGTATTGTTTACATCGCTTACATTTATCAAGTTGTGCAGCGGCATGCAATGTGGTAAATAAAACATTGCACATGTTACTGCACGATTTATTTAATATAAATATTTTTTATATAAATGTTTTTGCTAATATGTGTATATTAAATATATATTAATTACATATAATAAATATAATAATATTATTATATTAAATATAATAATACATTTTACACAATTTCATGTTCATAGTCCTCCTTATGGTGCACTATGGGCTTTTTTTGCAGGCACAGGGGATAGAAAGACTCCATGGTGGAAGTCAGAAAACAGACTTTTCTCCTCCTGAAAGCTGCTGTAAAAAAATTGTGTGAAACACTTGAATTTTACTCATGTGTGGAGCCAATCCATGGCACCTGAATCACTAGAATTGTTTTTCGCTTGTAAATTCCACATAAATTATTTTCGCAAATCGAATTATTTTCAAGTGCTTTTTCTCTCACTCGAATTGAATTAGCAAAAACGAAAGTAAAGCTTTGTTGAATCGCGCGTAGAATTTTTGCGTGCAAAATCACACCTTTTTCTCAAAATAACATGCGAAAATTTAAATTCGACCAATTCGATGAATCAAGCCCAATGTACAATGTAAGTACTAAAAAGGCATAGTGACAATTAGCAAACTACCACTTACCTTTGTAATCTTTGCTTATGCGCTCCATCTGAGACAGGTAAAATGGGAAATAATAAAGATAGTAATAAGATGGGCTCCTCTGTCTTAACCAGCTGTATTCATACTCCCAAGGGGTTGGCAAAAACCTTTCTTTTTCTCCAAAGGACAACCCCCCCATGTAGTTATAATAGCATCTTGTTCCTCCCCCATACCAAGAAGAAAATGCCGACTGGAAGGTGTAGTATGGGCTGAACAAATCTAAACAGAGAAAACAAAAGTAGTGAATGACAAGAACAGCATACATTTGATGGTTTGAAGCAAGAACTGATTACCTTCGCTTATCACGCTCATATCAGTTTTTACATGGCAAGATTGCAATAATACTATTAGACAATCATTTAATCCTTAAAGGGGAACAAAATCCACTTTTACAAAATGGGTGTTGTTCTTACCACAGGGAGACATCCTGATTGCTGGTGGCCTCCTGTGCATTAACTCTGTTATACAAGATTAATCTTACCTTTCTCCACAGTCCCCTAGTAAAATCAAGCACTGCAATTACTAAAAAAAATAAATACTGTTACGTCAGGGGGGGCAATCGCAATGCTAAATCTCGCCGGGGGGAATGAAGAGAAAGATTTCTCTGGCTTCAACAGGGTTACTTTTATATGGGGTACTGGCAATTGGAGAGGTCTTCCCTGCGCTGTTGTTCTGGTTTAAGTTTAGTCTTACTAGTTATTATTGGTTACTAGAGATGAGTGAACCTTTTAAAAGTTTGATTCGAATGATTCGTACACAATTCCCCAAGAAATTCAGGTTTGTCCGAATTGAACTTTTAACAAACTCATTCTTAAAACAATTAAATAAACAAGACAAGCTTACCTCAGTGCCCTTTCCAGCCCTGGGCACTCTCTTTTGTCGGCCGCGGGGTCTTCAGCGGGACAAAGGACCCACATCCTCTGCCCCCCGCTGGGATCCAGGCATCTCACTCCCTGATGCCAGAGGCCGGAGAGCTCTGCAAAAGCTTGGCATGGGGCAGCTCTGAAGAGGGGGATCCTATGAGGTTTTGTTTATTTTAAGGGTTTAACCCTTAACATTAAAAAAACTGTGTGGGGTTACCATCTCCAGCAGGGGGGGACCCCACATCTTTTTCTTAATTTGTAAGGGTTAGTTCCATAATTTTTTTTTTAAAAACAGCATAGGATCCCCCTATCCAAGTATAACCAGCATCAGCTATGTGGGCTGGTAGACCAGGACCTGGAAGCCGAGTGGCCAGCCGCCAGCCCTGAAAGCTAATAGCCCGCATAGCCTTCATGGGCCATGGGCTCTTCTGCACCCCCATAGGCTTTAGAAATGCAGGTAATGGGGTGAGGTTTTTTTTAAGTCACCCACTTGCTTGCAGGTGACTTGCCAGCCCCTCTTGCCCTTTCTTTTCTAGCTGTGCCAGGCTGTTGGTCCGATTTAAGAGGAGGAATTTTCAACCTTGGTGCAAAGTTTTATGTGAAATACAGAGCAACTGTAGAGAATAATGGGCCGAGACAATGGCATACCCAACTTTTTAGGGTAGGAAAGAGGGACAATTGTTAAATTAAGCAACACCCCCCTCATTGGGGGATGTATAGGAAATGGGTTGTAACAACTACAAGTAAATAAACACTTTGAATAGGAAAACAAATAATTTGTTGATGCAGATCTGCATGTTAAACCTCAAAGAGGGACAAATGAAAACAACGAGGGAGAGGAACACATGGAATCAAATAAGGGACAGTCCCTCCAAATCATGGACACTTGGGAAGTATGCAATGTTATTTAATTGACCTTGTTTACCAGGGGGTGATATAGGGATGATTTTGTGGCTTGTTCTGAGTGAACACAATATACTGACCTGTGTTTTTTTGCGGAATGCTCTGTAGTCTGCTTGCTTGTGTATAGGAAGAGTCAAACACAGCCTGACTGTATGAACATGGGCAGGGGCGTGCATTATATATCCAGTAAGGGTATTTCAACTGGTCCATGTAGTACCAAGTGAGACACTGCTGCTTGGCATTTACTGATGATGCTGTGTTGTATTCCAGTCGATAAGCCCAAACGCCCAATTGCTCTGTAGAAAAGAAAAATGTATTTCAAAACATTATAATTTCATGTTTCCCACATCCTGAAGCTGCAGATTAAATACCATTGCACCAGCACTTCATTAATAAACTATTATTATAAGGGGTCACTTACTTTTGTTATTTCCTTGATATTGGTCAGGAGTGTATTTTCTTTCAATGCTAGCAGACGGTGATGTTTGTGGGTCATTAAATGCTGGTAAATCTTCATAAGGACTGTATGATGAGGGTTCCCCACTAAAAAAAATAGCCATAAACATTTACAGCTTCTAAAAATGTAGTGTAGCAGTACCTTCGTTATAAAAAAAACACAGCTAAAGCCCAACTCCAATCAAGACTGAGAAGAGGGCAGGTGAAAAATAATGTAGTATTCTTTTTTGGATTGCTGGTCCAGTAAGTAGATATTGCCTAGTGGTATCATCAGTTAGAGGCCACCAGAAACAGCAAGATAATTTACTAGCAAATCTATAGGTTTCAATAGGAATGGAAGGTGGTGGGCAGGACAGAGCATGACATTTCTTTGCCAATGGCACCACTATCCTTGTGATACCCGTTGTTTTTCTTCCTGTGTGGCCACTGGAGAATGAAAGTCTAGTCTTCCAAATGGTATCAAAGACAGTAAAGAATATACAAAACAAAACTTTTTAATTTTATTAAAAAAAAAACTTTGGTTGAAGCTGGACTTAATAAAAAACTGATCCACTTAAGATCACTTGCCATTATACTAAGTATATATTATTTGGGACCTTCCTTTTGTCTCCACCCCTTAACCTTTAGATTATGAGCCTGCAAGGGCAGGATCGCCTCTCCTAGTGTATTTCAATATGACTATATTTGTGCTTTTCTGTCATGTATTGTAAGTTACAGTGGTTGTTTTACCCGGTTTATATTGTTACATTGTACAGTGCAATAAAAGATGATGGAGCTTTATAAATAAATAAATAAATAAATAATAATAATGAGTGCAAATCCATTTAGGTGTAACCAATGGGAAAAAGCTCTATGAGGAAAAGCAGGTAGGCATGCCTAAACAGGATGCCGTGGAGGCTAGAAATGAAGCAGGCCTGAAGTCATTGTCCAATGTCATGTGTCCAGTCATCACAAATAAGAAATTAAGTCTCTAAAAAGGTGTAATCTTGCATAATGAAAGTAAACAATTATTTGTTTTACAATAATATAAGAGCATACCTGAAGTAACCCATTTTGGGTAAGTAATAAGTTGGAAGTGAGGAATATCTCCAGTTCATCCCTCCATCTTGAAATGTTATAAAACAGAATGAGTAGATGCCGTCTGTGACAAGTACTGCCTGGTAGGTGTTGGTCTGCAACACATTAGTTTTATATTAGCACTGCACCATTTTAATGCAGATTGGCATTAAAGAAGATCCAGAACTAGCCAGTCCTGCCTTAATGACCCATAGGTGAGCTCACTGCTATGGTATAGGTGATACATAGGCAAGGTCTTGAGTGCGAATAGCAAACTGTTTCCCAAAAAATCACTTGTACCTGCAACAGCACCCTATGGGCTATGCAGAAAAATGCGGTGATTTGCTTCTGCATAACCTACTGTCAGAAAAATGATGTACTGTACCTCACCTCATTACTCTTTTTTGTGTGTTAAATTTAAAAAGCTCACCGAGGTGCAGGTTACAATTCACACCCAAACGCACACTCAAAGTCAAACTTGGTTTTCCAAATAATTAGCATGATCCCTACCTGAGAGGGAATCAGGAATCTCATGAATAAATGGAATATGATGGCAGTTTCACTTTTCACAAATTCTGCCTAACCATGCTGTGGCAGGACAGCATGTAAACAAGGTGAAAGCCATGCAGCTTGGTCCTGGAGTTAAAAAGACACCAGGGCTGCCTGCTAGCCTGCAATTGAGGTACCCCGCTCTGGGAAATCCCAGCGTCGGCAGTAAACTCCCCTTTACTGGCAGCTCCCACTTCACTGTCTTCTCCTGCTGCCACATTCATGGCTTCCCTGTAGCTGTGTTATGTTGCATTAGTCAATAAACTGAATAAATAGAGGGAAGGAGCTCTCGGAAATTACATTCTTGCATTTTCTTCTGGTATGAAAATGGAAGCAATGTGAACCCTCCCCTAAGGCTTTGCTGTGGGCTTGCCATTTGTATTTTGCAATGCAGCACATAGAAATAACAAGTAAAGTGCTGCCAGTGTCAGTCTGTTGGCCGTTACACACTGGAGGGTGCCATTCTGCTGTGCTTGTGCTGTAATTAGTAAAAGTCCTGTTTGCAGAAATGTTGGGGAATCAAGCCACAGGTCCTAAAATAATTCTGGTTCTCTTAAATGTTCCAACTTTTTGATCTTGTAAGGATCGATCTCTAAGAAATTACAGTATCTATACAATTCAAATGCTAAAGACCAGCATGCCCATCTATAGAATAAACACATAGAACTTCTCCTGTTTTGTTATTTACAAGAAATCCTGCTATAGTGTGATAATGCTTCTAAAGGCTGAATTATGTTATTATTAACAGACTCATTTTGATGAGTCTGGAGCAGCAATGTATTTTATTGTGATTCCTAAAATTTCTAGATTTCTGCAAATATTGCCATCAACGGAAAGTGATGAGTTAGAAAATGCAATACAAATATATCAGACCTTAGATTTCCACACAATCCAGGCAAAATGTCAAAAATGTAATGGATGGCTTTACACAAATCTTCATTAATGTACCATAGTTATTCTCAAAACTTACCTCTGTGGAGCTGAAGTAAAATGAAGGATATGGTAGAACTTTTTCCCAAGTTATTATAATTGCCCAGCGAGCTTGGAAATTTGACATTGATGGGAAGTAAGAATTTACATATGATTCAATGGTCGCTTTAACTCCGTTATTCACGGAGGCCTGAAAATTATATATCTGAAAACAATACCAAGAATAAATACATCAATTCATGCTGCCACCTACTTTGAGCAGTACAATCCAATACTATATTCACAGAAGTGTTTATGATTCATGTGAATTAATTACACAGAGCAAGATATCAGGATATCAGGAAGAACAGGGTTACTTTAAATTTACAGTCCCAAAAGGGGAAAGGCCAAAGGAAAGCGTATATACTGTATGGGTGTATCCCCCCTCCCCCCCCCCCCCATTTCCATAGGTAGTGTGGCATTCCCCAGAAAAGTTTTTAAAAAAAGTAAAAATCACCTCTCCCCTGACAAGCGGCCTGCTCCGTGAATGGGGTGGGCGTGGCCTGCACCGCATCGGCGCAGGTCAAGCCCACCCCATTCACGGAGCCGGCCATAAGAAGCAGCGGCAGGCTCTGTCCCTGTCCCCGACAGCCCCCGCCGCTCCTCCATCTGCTGCCCCTTCCTGGGCAGAGACGAACACCCAGGTCAGTGCAACGGGTAGGTGTGGCCTGCATCGAGTCGGTGCAGGCCATGGCCACCTGCTGCACTGACCCTATGCTCGCATGTGCTGAACCCGGAAGAGCCAGCAGATGGAGGAGCGGCGGGCGCGGTCTCTGGCCCCGCCGCTGCGCTGTCTTTACTTTTTAATTCTTTGGGTTTTTTTTTCATTCGCCTGATAAGGCGCACAGACATTTTTCCCCCATTTTTGGGGAAAAATAAGTGTGCCTTATAGGGCGAAAAATATTATATATATATATATATATATATATATATATATATATATATATATTCAGTTTCACTACATGAAAGAGAACTATTGAGAACATCCAAGCGTGCCTACGTGGAATGTGTTAGGTCAACCATGATTCCTTGCAAATGCTTAAGTATTGTTAGTCGCAACACAAGGTTAACCTTGAGGATTCTCTCACCTGGAAGTACAACTCCCCCATACTGGAAAAGTCAGCATCTGCCCAGAAGACAGCAATCATGGGTGGAGTGTTATAGTCGTTGTTGGTAAAATAGTATGGATAAGTCATACTGTAAATGGGTTCAGAAATTTTACGACGGAATATAATAACTCCATTGTCCGTGAACTGTAATAAAGAAAAAGATGACTTTTATTATTTTCACCTGATTTAAAATACATCTATTCTTAAGACATTGAATACTTTTGATTTAAACACTAAGGGGCAGATTCAGTAAGAGTTGAAAACAATTCTCTGGGTAGCAAAAATTCACTTAAGGTGAAAAAATGCATGAGAATTGCACTGTTGCTGAATCATCAGCTAAGACAGTTGCACCTTTGACTACAGTGTAAAAAGGAGTAAAAAGTTCACCAATTTTCTAAGGAGTAAAAAGTGCCATTGACTTTCATGTCTTGATAGCTGGTGATTCAGCAACAGAAAAATTCTTAAGCTTCTTCATCGGAAAGTAATTTTCTTTTCCTACTGAGAGAATTTTAGCTGAAAACTGCTGAAAACACTGTCTTCCACAGTTTTGAGCACTAGAGTAAAACTGAAAGTATTAAACCGGACCAATAGCCTAGAAAAAAAAAAACTTCTCAAAACTCACCTTCCCCATCAGTATGCATGATACTGATTCATTGTCAGCACTTACATTGGCTCCTGCATCTGCTCAAAGCTGAAATGGTGCCTCACCAATATTCTTCTGGGTGCAGCCACCTTGACGCATCCAGGAGGCGTCCTTTCTTAGCATCCCAGCCATGCTTCTGCCTGCCTTTAACTAACATAATCCATCATTTATATGTGCAGAAATCTAAACTGCCCTGGGGAGGGGTGCATATGAGCACTCTTGTAAAGGGATTAGCCCAGTTCAACAACTTCTTCATTTTCATTTGTCAAATGAGGCTTCACATGCTGCTCATTTGCATAAATTGTCTTTAGTTTGCAAAAGCAATACCAGCACCTGGCGATGGGCCTCATGCCCTACAGCCAAAAACTGTAATGTTAAACTTTTCTAAGGAAGCTGATTGTTGTGGCATTGGTTGTGTTTGTGGCATTTTCTATATATATATCACTATGGACATTTTTTTCAACTCTTATGGAATCAAGGCCAATTTTCTTTGCTCCAGATCCCAACAGCGTGATACAATTGTAACAGAAAATGCTTAACTTACATATAAGGTGCTGTAGAAAGAACCACCAAATGGAAATCCTGTGGGAATGGTGATCAAAGGAGAGGCAAAATCCCTTTTACGCTGTGTTACTTTTGGACTATTTTTGTATGGCAACAGTCTGTCCTCTAGAAATAAAAAATGCATAATTTAATAGTTATGCTCAGTAAGTCCTTTTCTTCATGCAAAATTTAGTCCAAGCTTTAAAGCGGAACAAAACCCATGGTTTGATCCGTTCCCCGAGGGCATCCTGATTGGGGATGCCCCACTGTGTGAAACCCCCCAGAAAGCCCTAAACAACTGACCTCTTCCACATTCCAATGGCACATTCACTGGCGCTCAGCCAACGAAAGCCTTTTGCTCTGTTTACCTCTTTTGGCAAATGCCTCTCATTGACTTTAATATGGCGCATGTCATGCGTGTGCTCCCGTCCCAGCCTATGTGAATGGCTGGGGTGGGAAAGTGCGCACAACGCCAGGGATGCAGTGGAGGCAGCAGAGCATGCTCCTTATTAAAAACAATGAGAGCTGCCTGCCGAATGATGTAGTCATAGCAGGCGGCTCTCATTGGAGGAGAGCCTGCACATGCGCTATTGGAATGGGGAAAGGTGAGTGCTTATGGATAAACTGGAGGGTCCCTGGGGTACAGCCAGCAGGCAGAAAAATATTGTATTTATACCTTTGCAGGTAAATCCATCCCCATAATATCCAGCTTTACAATTGCAGGAATAGGATCCAGGTGTATTTGTACAGATTGCATTAGAACTGCATCGGCTCATTCCATCCATACATTCATCCACATCTGAAATATAAATAATATGCTCATAGTGACTTTTTAACTGCAATCAGTAACATTGCTGGTGCAAGGACAATGAATAGGTGGATTTTTACCTGTCTCACATGTTGTCCCCTTCCAACTGGATGGACATGAGCAGCGGAAACCATTTATCAAATCAATGCAGATACCGCCATTTTTGCAGGGAGAGCTGAGGCACTCATTAATGTCTGCAATAGTGACATTAACATATGCGCTTGTAAAACATCTAAGGTCAACATGTTGCCATATTTAAAATGATGTATTTATAAAGCATAACACTTACTTGTTTCACAGAATCTGCCAGAAAAACCAGCAGCACATTGGCAGGAAAAGGAATTGATCAGATCATTGCATGTGGCGCCATTCCTGCAAGGGTTACTCAGGCACTCATTAATATCTGCAACACAAAACCAACATGGCATAGTGACACATAATGCAGAGGAGGTTGCTAATGCTGAATAAAAGGAAGGTATTGTTCCACTTACCAACATTACAGTTTGGACCTGTGAATCCAGCCTGGCATAAACATACAAAGCTTCCAGCCGTGTTATAGCATGTTCCACGGGAATGGCATGGGTTGGATAAACATTCATTTAGATCTATAAATATAAAAATAGTAAAAAAAAGTACTATCAAAACAACAGTAACTGGGAGGGCAAGAAATAAACAAAGAAAGAATATTACATCTTTAATGCTGCTTGCATCAAAATCTAAAATATACCACTGAACGTAAGTATTACATAACTATTTAGTGTCTTTGGATAGTTTCACGATATATAAGTTAACTCAAGAAAAGGCAGGTGTGAATGTAGCATTATAGGCAGTAGGTTATATGCTTTTGGAAATTGCCACAATATTTAAACTTATACAGCAAATGTAAAAACTAAATGTAGTTAGAATCATATATACCAGTACCTATCCTATTACATACGGCTATCAATCTTAATGGGTCTATTTAGACATAGGTGTAATGAATATTTACCTAAACTGCACACAGGTCCGGTCCATCCTGGTTTGCATAAACACTGATAAGAGCCATATGTGTTGAAACATGTGCCCTGCAAACTGCAGGGATTGTTTACCACACATTCATTTATATCTGGAAGAGAAAGCAGAATGGTTAAAGAGTGTACACTAATATGCTATGGTACATATATCTTGTATTTATTAAGCATCTAACAAACATTCACAATATTTATTGACTGCTGCTTGCATACCCCCATAAATTCAGTAGGGTCCAGGTCTGCAAATAACCTAATCCACCTGCTCCTTCTGCATGTGTACCCTCAAACTTAGGAGAAACTCTTCTTTTCCTCGGGGTGCTTTGTATGACAGGGGACAGGAAACAGTTGCAGGGGAAGCATAGCTCCTACTGGAGGAGGTATGGCTGATGCACAGGTGTGCAGCTTTCCTATCCTTTTTTGAATAGTGTATGCATTCGTTCTAACTGCAACGCTAGTATTTATGCAGATATAAGTATTTATGCAGATATATACATAGACAAAAAAGTGAACTCTACAAGCAGAGAAGTTTGTTGGTAAAATAGCACTTGGTGTGGAAAGAAAATTCTGCCACTCCTCAACAATCCTATGGTGCTGCTGTTCCAAAGAGGTATGTGCCATGCTGTGCCTATACCATAGGAGCAGGTAGTGCCTACTCCCTATGACTGAGCCCAATATGGGGGGTGGGCCTGCACCAACAGTGTCCCTGACACATCTGCACAAAACAGGATTGATGGCATAAAGGAGCCCCGAATTGCCTTGGCGCCCAGGGTTATCACCCTGCTCACCCTCCCCCAGAAACAGACAAGTCTCCAAGTGATATCTATCATCAGGGTGACAGTTGAAGTCTCCTGTGCATACTCCAAAAGGTTTGAATTGGATTCAATAGGCTGGTCTGACTAAAGTCACTTTCCAGGCACACATCCACCTTATCCCCCCTGGGAAATGGGTAAAATGAGTCATTTTAAAGCCCCTGAAAATCTCTGTTATGTAAATACCCTATGTATTCTTGGTGGTGGCTCAGCTGGGAAGGGCATGTCATGAAGAAGATTTATAAGTGTTGAAGATGCTCTGATGTGTTTAGAGAAAGCTTCAGCACCACTGTGAATTGCTGTGCTCGCTTATGCAGAGAGCTCCCAGGGACAGAGTGTCTGTAGGACTACTTTTTCCATGGTTCTGGAGGAATAACATTTAAAAAAGGGAAAACTTTGGAACCCTGCTACAGCTTCTACCCTGCACTTCAGGAGCAGAGTCACCTGGGACAGGCATGAGGTCAGCTGCTTGCTGGCTAATTATTGCAGCTGGGTTTAGAAAGAAAAAGTTGAAGTATTTATGTTGATAATCCTAGAAGATTATTCATGCAAGATATATCATTATGCGAATAATATAAAAGTTAAAATAATACCTATGCATTAAATAGCTTACATATACGTTTTTTTCATGACGTCAGATATGACAAAATTAATTCAAGTGCATATAAACTTAAAGCGGACCATCACTCTGAATAAGAGCCTATCTTATAGGTTTCCTCCATGCTGTACATACATATTGCTCACATTAAAAATCATCCTACCTGCATCTACTGCATTTTCTGAGACTTTAAACATCCAAGATGGCGGCCCATGGAGATGCAGGCTGCCTACAAACAGGAAGTGTCTTCTGACTGTGTCGCTCTGCATTCTGGAATGGCTGACCTTTTCCTGACCCCTAGCTCTGCTCTGTCTGTGCAAAGCACAGCTATAACCCCACTCCCCTGCACTTATGACCCCTCTTCTCTCTTCAGTATGTGATGCTACTGTGCCAAGATGGCGGCGCCCGTATCCTAGAGTGCTGAACTGAGTTGCAGGCCAGTGAAACAAAAAATAAAAAGTAAGCGATTAAAAACTTTAAATATATTAATTTTAGATGCTGGGGAATAGTTTTATAAAGGTTTGGGCTTTTCATTAAATGATGCTGAAGGTCCGTTTTAAAGTGAACCTGTCTCAAAAAATGGCCCTCTAAAACTTACACAAACATCTTAAAATGTACATACTGCTTCTACAATGACCAGCAGGTTTGTAGTAAGAATGTTTGAGTCAAAAAGTAAAAGCTGTCTGTCACTTGGTTCTGGTGCCTAATTCATAGAACATGCAGCCTGTTATTCATAGAAGTCTTGAGCTTCTTTTAACATTGGTCAACAAATCAAACCTTATAGAAACAGCAAATTTGTTTGCTGTTTGGATTTTCCCTTGGCTGTTGTTAATTCAAAACTTAGAGGTTGCCACTCAACTGTTCATTTTTAAAGTGGACCAAAACCCAGCTGGATTGGCCCAGGTATCTATAAGATTCCTGGGCCGATCCATTCCCTCCCCCCCAGGGCATCCAAAATTGGGATGCCCCGCTGTATGTAACCCCCCAGGTCAAACGCTACACTTACCTTAATCCAGGTCCAACGGTGCATGCGCAGGCTGTGGTCGCATCCCCGCTATACCTCTACCTGGGTCTAGATGTCCATAGCTCAGAGGCTCCAAGTCCGTTGATTGGACGAGTGGCCGCGCATGCACAGTAGGACCGGGGTGAGGTGAGTTAATGCGCCATCTCTGGGGGGTTTCACGCAGCGGGGCACCCCCAATCGGGGGAATGGACCAAAACCCAGGATAGTCAAAATCCTGGGTTTTGGTCCACTTTACGTATAAGTTTTTCTTCACTTTATTGCTTGCTAAGGCTCCGTAGACTAGGGTCATTTGTTACAACAGTGGGGGGGGGGGGCTAATTACTATCAAAATGCTGCCCATAGTTGCTTACATATATTGGAGCTGTGTGCAGGATTTTTGGGGATCCTGCACACAGTGCTTAGGGAGCAATGGCAATAGCGACCCCTCAATAGCAAATAGCAATTATAAGCACAATCTCTCCTAAAACACAGACGATAATCACTATAACAACGTGACCACCCCAGTTTGAATAAACCTGAGATAGTTCAGTTAAAGACAAAGGTAGAGCTTTAGGGCACTAAATGGTATGCCGGTATGAGAAGCCAGTATGGTGGGCATGGTCTGTATATGGAAGCCTTCCTTTGAAACCTATGGGTATCTTAATAAGGTGTGAGGGAAAGGCCACAAAAGTGTGTGCTAGCTTGAAACCACCAAAGCTTTTCAATTGCTTTTGTGCTGAGATAACCTAATTAGTTAAAGTAGACCAAAACCTGAGATTTCCACTATTCTGGGTTTTGGTTTTTGTCTCTGATTTGGGATGCTCCAGTGTGTGAAACCCCTAAAACTCCCCTTTCCAATGTTTTCACAGCGTATGCGCAAGCTCTGGTCCAATGCCCATCTGTCTAGTGTTCCTCAGCCCTGGGGGGTTTCGCTTAGCGGGATAGCAAATCAATCGGCCCTAGAGTCATTAAGACTTAAGAGTTTGCAATTTGGGTGGTTGGTCCTCTTTAAGGTAAGCTCCTGGGTTTAAGAATTGCTACAACTGTAATATTGAGAAAGATATTACTCTGCAGGTATGATTGTTGCTTATTACCTTTATCACATACAGAACCCTCCCATCCTGAGTTGCACAAACATTTGTAGCCATGTAGAGTATTCACACACTGGCCATGGGCACAAGGAGAGTCCCGGCAAAAATCAATCTCTGTAAAATAAATATATAAATAAATGATGGTATAACAACACACATAAACAAACAGTCAAATTTAATTATTACTGTGCAATCATATGTTTTAACAGAATATATGTTTGTGGCTTCCGTACTTATTAATTGAATTTGATTCACCCTGAAGTCTTTAAAAAGGTTAAAAACCAGGCTACTGAATATGTTAAAATGAAATACATATGATCTTGTCTCTGGTCTTAGCACTTTTTGATCAAATCAAACCAAATTTGATGTACAATAGAAAATGATGGTGTCAGCTCTGGCTCTGTAATGTGTCAGGACTTTTCTTTTTTTCCCAGTATGGATTCCCTTAAAACTTACATCTTCATCTGGAAAGACTGTGTGACCCAACCATCAGAGAGAGGTGGGGGCTGTGGAAACAGCATTGGCTACTAGTAAGTGGTGTAAGGCTAGTAAAGCAGTGGTGGGTAAGAGGTTCTGATCTCTTATTTCTCTGCATAGGATGGCTGAATTATGTAGTGGTTTTATTTTATATTGTTTGAGTAGCACATTACAGTGAAGACTGAGCCATTCCCTTTAGTCTCTCTACACTCACACGTATCTTAGTATTCTTTAGTATTCATTATTATTTTTATTATTAAATATTATCATTAGTATATGTTTACATAGATTATATAAACAGTCTTACTGATGCATTCATTTGTGTTGCTTGGACTAACTTGAAAACCATCCTGACAGGAACATGTGTATCCACCGATTGTGTTGGTGCACAGCTGGCTACATTTCTTCTGCCCGCATTCATCGACATCTGTAAGATATAATCATTTGTGAGTGTGAATATAATAGTTATACAATAAACACAAATACTAAACTGATACAGATCACATGTTTATTACTGTTATACATTGCTGATTTTTTAAAAAGAAATAAATATATGTATTTGCTATTTCTGTTTAGTTTTTCCTTATTTTTTTCAAATGAGGGTCCCTATTTTTTGTTTTTTATATTCGGATGGTGCAATCATAGGGACCTGTAGTTATCATCTTGATCTTGAATCAGCAGCACTTACATACAGGTGAAAATGCATAAGTAATGTAGTATTGTCTGTATAAATGATCTATATTGTCTAAAATGAATCAGGCCAGTGAAAAGCTCAACCCATGCCTAGGTCATGTGCCTCTTCTCTATTTCCGGCAGCAAGATTCTAAAGTTTGCCCTCTTCAGTTCTATTCCTCCACGACCATACAAAAAAGTGGTCTGACAGCTACTCTGTCCCTTGGAGCTCCTAGCAAAAGACATGTCCTCCACAGCCAGGGGGCTTATTTAGAATTCATAAGGTATTTATGCATATTTTTGATATGCTTTAAAATGGCTCATTTTACAATGTGTGTTCAGACAGTGTGTGTATGAACAGCTACTATAAGGACAGGTTCAGCTAAATCCAGGCCCACGTCTTGGTTTTAGCTAAACTGGATCTGACCTACTGCATTGTTGCTGAACAGTGGAGCATACCCCTCAGTTATCCTTCCTCTCAATATTTGTGCCACCTTCCCTTTTCTCAGCCCTATCTCTCCTTCACCCCCATTTCTATTCTTCTTCACTTTGTTTTCCCTGCATTCGATTTATTTTTATGCTTCCATGTTCCCTTTTTCCTCCATCCCCGTCACTTTCATGTTCTCTCTATACAGTCTTTCTTATTACCGTTTTACAGCATTTCCTTCTTTCCATTTCCCAATTTTTTTCCTCCTCACATGTCTCCATCTCTGTACTTTCCTGCTTTCATTACTGGTTTCTCTTTTACCATATTTCCTCCTACTCATTCCACTCTTAACCAGAAAACCCGTAATGGAGTCTCAAATACTTTATCCAGTTTAAATTCTTCCCGTAGAGGCTTCCAGGCTTTGGTATGAAACCCTCTAGATTCACTATTTTCTAACCTTGATCACCGTGATTTGGGATGAGTTTATAGGGGAAACCACGGCATTTCACAATGTAGGGCATCCCAAAATGAGATGTGCCTAAGGAAATCAAACAAAACCCTTTGATTGCCACCTCAAATTTTCCCTGCCCAAATAACTTGGGAGATGATTCCTGCTTAGAGATGACCTGGTTTCAAATTGCCGTAGCCATTCCCAAATGCCATTTTTGAGATCCCCAATTGGCTTATCTTAAAAATGATGAATGATGAGACCTTCTGGCTAGCTGCTTCCCCAGCTTCTCTTTAGTCTGGATGATGCTCCTGCCCCAATCCTATCTAACTGGCTGGCTGCGAGAGAAGAGAAGTCAGGGATGAGGATGCAGGCAGCCCTGGTAAAGGTACGTTTTGTGGGATACTCAGTGGTTTCCCACAGCAAGACATTTATATTTTGGATACCCCGGGTAGCGCTAGCAGCTGGCTCTGTAGTCTTCTAGACTCCATGGCTGGTGGCAGCGTCTTTTGTTCCACGTTACAGAGGGCCAACTCATTTTTTTGATTTTTTATCTGCTTTCAAGATCTTCTTTTCTTTAATGTCCTCTCTCTCCCTCTTCCACATTCTTCTCATAGCCCTTTTTACCACATTCCTGCCTTTTCATTCCTTTTCCAGTTCCCCTCCTTATTTTAACAATTAGTTTCCTTTATTTTCTGTGTTCCCCCATATATATTCCTCTACCGTGTCCCCCATCATTCTTTACACTTCTCTTTTTCCTGATTTTGTTTTCTTGTAATTTCTTTCACTATCACCCCCCCCCCCCCACCCACCCACTTGTAGGTAGGATTAGGGTGGATAGGGTTAGTAGTTTAACTCTCTTTGAAATGCAATTCCTTTTTTTCAAAGCGTACATACATAATCCCTGGCAAGTTTGTTGGAGGGTGCAGACCCACAATGATCTTATCTCCCTCCTGCCACCGCCCAGCTCTCAGTAAGGAGGTCGTCACTTATTCCTGCAGGCCTTCCTCTGAGACTGGAAATCACAGTGGACACTGTGCTGGGTACTCTACTGCTGCTATATTTTTCTCCCATTAAAGGAAGACCTGTGTGAAATAGATTATGGTGGGGCTGAGGGTGGCATAGAGGGGGGTGTAGACTGCTTATCTGTAGATCCAGGGGGCTCTGCCTGTTAACTGTTAACAATTCTATAGTTCAGCCTATAGTTTACCTCACGCAGCAGAGAGGCTAGGTCTATATCACAGAGACAGGCTTCCCTTTAAGGTTGTGGGTCCCAAGTAATGGCCCAGCTCACTCACCTTTATTTATATATGAAAAACAACTATTCCAAAAAATATACAATGCTTTCTAAATTTACCATACAGCCTGATACAAGGAAGAAAACTGCCACAAGTCATTCTCTCATGATGATCAAGTAAAAAACAAAAGCGAATAAATTAAACCAGTGATGCAAATTATACATGTGCTGCCCATTTCATGTATACCACTATAAGGAACCCTTGATCACCAAAAAGTACTAATGTATTTTAATTTTTTAATAATTGTTAATATTAAAATGTGACTTACCAATACACATCCTTTCAGACTGTGCAGGGTCAGGAATAAAGCCAACACTGCAACTGCATGCAGATTGTGTGGTTCCAGGCTTTATGTAGCAATAACCATTGTCACATGGTAAGTTGCAAGAAACAATCGCTATATGAAAGAAACAATTGAGAAAATAGGATGTTAATATATTTTATCAAGTGATACCGTAAATATCTAAGCAAGTCATTTTTTTGTGTTTAATTAAAGTGGCGTTAAATGATAAATGACCTACATTTGGAGGTGGTGAACTCTAGACAGAGAGCTCTCCAATATGTATTTTGAAGATTTACCTCCTTTACTTATGTCTCAAATATCAAGTATTGTAATTTCAAGGATGCCAAATATTCTCTCAAATACAGTTGAAATATTTTTTTGAAATGTAGGTCACTATTTGCACGTATGAAAACTGCCACTTTTGTGATAAAGCAGAGGAAGGGTGTTAAACATATTTAATTAAAATATACTCACGCAGTGTAGTTATGGTCATTGCTGTAGAATTTATCCAAGTGGATGTAGAGGACAAAGGTGTAAAATTTGAGCTGATACTTGTGTATTTTGTGTCCAAAGTAGTCAATGGCCCCAGAGGGGTTGTATATGCAGTTAGTGTAGTATTTAAAATATTGACAGAGGTTACAATTGTGAATCCAGGGACTGTAGAGAGAAGGTCTGAAGTGCTTTGTTTGGTTGTATTAAAGATTTCAGAGGTCGATGAGACTGAAGTTTGAATTATGTCAGCTGATGTTCTTTCTTTAGCTGTTGTGAGCTCTGAGGTAACATTCTCAAAGGATGTCATAACTGAGGTTGCCCCTGTTGGAGAGCTTAATTCAGGAGGTTTGGTACTTGAAATACCAGGGCTAGAAATAGATGTAGTGGATCCCACAGAAGTTTGATCAGGGGTAATGGGGATGGAGCTAGCTGAGGTGGTTGTCTCTTGCATTGCAGAAGTGACAATCTCTGAAGAGCTTTCTTCTGTTGTGCTAGATATTGCAAAGTATGTTGTGCTTGAAAATGTTGACTTTTTTTCAGCTGTGGTCAAATCTGATGTAACATCCACACTGGTTGCACTAGTTGATATTTCTGATGACGTGCTTAGTACAGAGCTAGTAACAGGTTTAGTGCTTGTCTCAGTAGTGTATGCAGGGATTATGGTGGTAGAACTAATAGTCTGTGATGCTGTAGTATATAGGTCTGAAATGTTTTGATTGGCTGCACTAGACGTAGATGCAACTGGAGTTGTAATCACTAAAGTTGAGGGCATTCCTTCAGTTGTGATGGGCTCTGGGGTAACATTTTCAGTGGGTGCCATAGATAGGGTTGACCCTAATGATGTACTCAATTCTGGAGCTTTGCTACTTAAATTGTCAGAGCTACTAGTGGATTTAGTGGTTTCCTCAGAAGTTTGTTCGGAGACAATAGGTGTAGGACTGGCTATGCTGACGGGTTGAGGTTTTGAAGAAGTGACAATCTCTAAAGTGCTTCCTTCAGTTGTGCTAGGGCTAGAGTCTGTTGTGCTTGCAGATGTAATTAAACCATGTGTTGATATTTTTTCAGCTGTTGTCAAATCTGATGTAGTATCCACACTGGTTGGACTAGTTGATATTGTTGAAATGTTTTGATAGTCTGCACTAGAGATTTCAGAAGTAGATGCAACTGTAGTTGTAATTACGATAGTTGAGGATTTTTCTTCAGTTGTGATGGGCTCTGGGGTAACATTTTCAGTGGATGCCATAGATAGGGTTGACCCTAATGATGTACTCAATTCTGGAGCTTTGCTACTTAAATTGTCAGAGCTACTAATAGATTTAGTGGTTTCCTCAGAATTTTGTTCGGAAACACTAGGTGTAGGGCTGGCTATGCTGGTAGGTTGAGGTTTTGAAGAAGTTACAATCTCTGCAGTGCTTCCTTCAGTTGTGCTAGGGATAAAGTCTGTTGTGCTTGCAGATGTAATTAAACCATGTGTTGATATTTTTTCAGCTGTTGTCAAATCTGATGTAGTATCCACACTAGTTGGACTAGTTGATATTGTTGAAATGTTTTGACTGGCTGCACTAGAGATATCAAACGTAGATGCAACTGGAGTTGTAATTATGATAGTTGAGGGTTTATCTTCAGTTGTGATGGGCTCTGGGGTAACATTTTCAGTGGATGCCATAGATAGGGTTGCTCCTAATGATGTACTCAATTCTGGAGCTTTGCTACTTAAATTGTCAGAGCTACTAATGGATATAGTGGTTTCCTCAGAAGTTTGTTTGGAAACAATAGGTGTAGGACTGGCTATGCTGGTGGTTTGAGGTTTTAAAGTAGTGACAATCTCTGAAGTGCTTTCTTCAGTTGTGCTAGAGATTTCAGAGCCTATTGTGCTTGCAGATGTAATGAAATCATGTGTTGATATTTTTTCAGCTGTGGTCAAATCTGATGTAGTATCCACATTGGCTGTACTCGATGTTTCTGATGATGTGCTTAAATCAGAACTAGTAACTGGTATAGTGCTTGACTCTGTAGTGTATGCAGGGATCATCATGGTAGAACTGGTAGTCTGAGGTGCTGTAGTATATAGGTCTGACATGTTTTCATTGGCTGCACTAGAGATTTCAGAGGTAGATGCAATTGGAGTCGTAATCACGATAGTTGAAAGTATTTCTTCAGTTGTGACTAGCTCTGGGGTAACATTTTCAGTGGATGCCATAGATAGGGTGGTCCCTAATGATGTACCCAATTCTGGAGCTTTGCTACTTACATTGTCAAAGCTACTAATGGATTTAGTGGTTTCCTCAGAAGTTTGTTCGGAGACAATAGGTGTAGGACTGGCTATGCTGGTGATCTGAGGTCTTGAAGAAGTGACAATCTCTGAAGTGCTTTCTTCAGTAGTGCTAGAGATTTCCAGGTTTGTTGATATTTTTTCAGCTGTGGTCAAATCTGATGTAGCAGCCACACTGGTTGTACTAGCTGATATTTCTGATGCTGTGCTTAAATCGGAAGTAGCAACTGGTCCAGTGCTTGACTCTGTGGTGTATGTAAGGATCATGGTGGTGGAACTGGAAGTCTGAGGTGCTGTAGTATATAGATCTGAAACGTTTTGATGGGCTGCACTAGAGATTTCAGAAGTAGATGCAACTGAGGTTGTAATTACGATAGTTGAGGATTTTTCTTCAGTTGTGATGGGCTCTGGGGTAACATTTTCAGTGGGTGCCATAGATAGGGTTGACCCTAATGATGTACTCAATTCTGGAGCTTTGCTACTTAAATTGTCAGAGCTACTAGTGGATTTAGTGGTTACCTCAGAGGTTTGTTCGGAGACATTATGTGTAGGACTGGCTATGCTGGTGGGTTGAGGCTTTGAAGAAGTTACAGTCTCTAAAGTGCTTCCTTCAGTTGTGCTAGGGATAGAGTCTGTTGTGCTTGCAGATGTAATTAAACCATGTGTTGATATTTTTTCAGCTGTTGTCAAATCTGACGTAGTATCCACACTGGTTGGACTAGTTGATATTGTTGAAATGTTTTGATTGGCTGCACTAGAGATATCAAATGTAGATGCAACTGGAGTTGTAATTATGATAGTTGAGGGTTTATCTTCAGTTGTGATGGGCTCTGGGGTAACATTTTCAGTGGATGCCATAGATAGGGTTGCCCCTAATGATGTACTCAATTCTGGAGCTTTGCTACTTAAATTGTCAGAGCTGCTAATGGATATAGTGGTTTCCTCAGAAGTTTGTTTGGAGACAATAGGTGTAGGACTGGTTAAGCTGATGGTTTGAGGTTTTAAAGTAGTGACAATCTCTGAAGTGCTTCCTTCAGTTGTTCTAGAGATTTCAGAGCCTATTGTGCTTGCAGATGTAATGAAATCATGTGTTGATATTTTTTCAGCTGTGGTCAAATCTGATGTAGTATCCACATTGGCTGTACTCGATGTTTCTGATGATGTGCTTAAATCAGAACTAGTAACTGGTATAGTGCTTGACTCTGTAGTGTATGCAGGGATAATCATGGTAGAACTGGTAGTCTGAGGTGCTGTAGTATATAGGTCTGACATGTTTTCATTGGCTGCACTAGAGATTTCAGAGGTAGATGCAATTGGAGTCGTAATCACGATAGTTGAAAGTATTTCTTCAGTTGTGACTAGCTCTGGGGTAACGTTTTCAGTGGATGCCATAGATAGGGTTGTCCCTAATGATGTACCCAATTCTGGAGCTTTGCTACTTACATTGTCAGAGCTACTAATGGATTTAGTGGTTTCCTCAGAAGTTTGTTCGGAGACAATAGGTGTAGGACTGGCTATGCTGGTGGTCTGAGGTCTTGAAGAAGTGACAATCTCTGAAGTGCTTTCTTCAGTAGTGCTAGAGATTTCAAGGTTTGTTGATATTTTTTCAGCTGTGGTCAAATCTGATGTAGCAGCCACACTGGTTGTACCAGTTGATGTTTCTGATGACGTGCTTAAATCAGAATTAGTAACTGTTTCAGTGCTTGACTCTGTGGAGTATGTAGGGATCATGGTGGTGGAACTGGAAGTCTGAGGTGCTGTAGTATATAGATCTGAAATGTTTTGATTGGCTGCACTGGAGATTTCAGAGGTAGATGCAACTGGAGTCGTAATCACGATAGTTGAGAGTATTCCTTCAGTTGTGACTAGCTCTGGGGTAACATTTTCAGTGGATGCCATAGATAGGGTTGTCCCTAATGATGTACCCAATTCTGGAGCTTTGCTGCTTACATTGTCAGAGCTACTAATGGATTTAGTGGTTTCCTCAGAAGTTTGTTCGGAGACAATAGGTGTAGGACTGGATATGCTGGTGGTCTGAGGTCTTGAAGAAGTGACAATCTCTGAAGTGCTTTCTTCAGTAGTGCTAGAGATTTCCAGGTTTGTTGATATTTTTTCAGCTGTGGTCAAATCTGATGTAGCAGCCACACTGGTTGTACTAGCTGATATTTCTGATGCTGTGCTTAAATCGGAAGTAGCAACTGGTCCAGTGCTTGACTCTGTGGTGTATGTAAGGATCATTGTGGTGGAACTGGAAGTCTGAGGTGCTGTAGTATATAGATCTGAAACGTTTTGATGGGCTGCACTAGAGATTTCAGAAGTAGATGCAACTGAAGTTGTAATTACGATAGTTGAGGATTTTTCTTCAGTTGTAATGGGCTCTGGGGTAACATTTTCAGTGGGTGCCATAGATAGGGTTGACCCTAATGATGTACTCAATTCTGGAGCTTTGCTACTTAAATTGTCAGACTTACTAGTGGATTTAGTGGTTACCTCAGAGGTTTGTTCGGAGACATTATGTGTAGGACTGGCTATGCTGGTGGGTTGAGGCTTTGAAGAAGTTACAGTCTCTAAAGTGCTTCCTTCAGTTGTGCTAGGGATAGAGTCTGTTGTGCTTGCAGATGTAATTAAACCATGTGTTGATATTTTTTCAGCTGTTGTCAAATCTGACGTAGTATCCACACTGGTTGGACTAGTTGATATTGTTGAAATGTTTTGATTGGCTGCACTAGAGATATCAAACGTAGATGCAACTGGAGTTGTAATTATGATAGTTGAAGGTTTATCTTCAGTTGTGATGGGCTCTGGGGTAACATTTTCAGCGGATGCCATAGATAGGGTTGCCCCTAATGATGTACTCAATTCTGGAGCTTTGCTACTTAAATTGTCAGAGCTACTAATGGATATAGTGGTTTCCTCAGAAGTTTGTTCGGAGACAATAGGTGTAGGACTGGTTAAGCTGGTGGTTTGAGGTTTTAAAGTAGTGACAATCTCTGAAGTGCTTTCTTCAGTTGTGCTAGAGATTTCAGAGCCTATTGTGCTTGCAGATGTAATGAAATCATGTGTTGATATTTTTTCAGCTGTGGTCAAATCTGATGCAGTATCCACATTGGCTGTACTCGATGTTTCTGATGATGTGCTTAAATCAGAACTAGTAACTGGTATAGTGCTGGACTCTGTAGTGTATGCAGAGATCATCATGGTAGAACTAGTAGTCTGACGTTCTGTAGTATATAGGTCTGACATGTTTTCATTGGCTGCACTAGAGATTTCAGAGGTAGATGCAATTGGAGTCGTAATCACGATAGTTGAAAGTATTCCTTCAGTTGTGACTAGCTCTGGGGTAACGTTTTCAGTGGATGCCATAGATAGGGTTGTCCCTAATGATGTACCCAATTCTGGAGCTTTGCTACTTACATTGTCAGAGCTACTAATGGATTTAGTGGTTTCCTCAGAAGTTTGTTCGGAGACAATAGGTGTAGGACTGGCTATGCTGGTGGTCTGAGGTCTTGAAGAAGTGACAATCTCTGAAGTGCTTTCTTCAGTAGTGCTAGAGATTTCAAGGTTTGTTGATATTTTTTCAGCTGTGGTCAAATCTGATGTAGCAGCCACACTGGTTGTACCAGTTGATGTTTCGGATGACGTGCTTAAATCAGAATTAGTAACTGTTTCAGTGCTTGACTCTGTGGAGTATGTAGGGATCATGGTGGTGGAACTGGAAGTCTGAGGTGCTGTAGTATATAGATCTGAAATGTTTTGATTGGCTGCACTGGAGATTTCAGAGGTAGATGCAACTGGAGTCGTAATCACGATAGTTGAGAGTATTCCTTCAGTTGTGACTAGCTCTGGGGTAACATTTTCAGTGGATGCCATAGATAGGGTTGTCCCTAATGATGTACCCAATTCTGGAGCTTTGCTGCTTACATTGTCAGAGCTACTAATGGATTTAGTGGTTTCCTCAGAAGTTTGTTCAGAGACAATAGGTGTAGTACTGGCTATGTTGGTGGTCTGAGGTCTTGAAGCAGTGACAATCTCTGAAGTGCTTTCTTCAGTAGTGCTAGAGATTTCCAGGTTTGTTGATATTTTTTCAGCTGTGATCAAATCTGATGTAGCAGCCACACTGGTTGTACTAGCTGGTATTTCTGATGCGGTGCTTAGATAGGAACTGGTATCTGGTTCAGTGCTTGACTCGGTGGTGTATGTAGGGATCATGGTGGTGGAACTGGAAGTCTGAGGTGCTGTAGTATATAGATCTGAAATGTTTTGATTGGCTGCACTAGAGATTTCAGAAGTAGATGCAACTGGAGTTGTAATTACGATAGTTGAAAGTATTCCTTCAGTTGTGACTAGATCTGGGGTAACATTTTCAGTGGATGCCATAGATAGGGTTGTCCCTAATGATGTACCCAATTCTGGAGCTTTGCTACTTACATTGTCAGAGCTACTAATGGATTTAGTGGTTTCCTCAGAAGTTTGTTCGGAGAAAATAGGTGTAGGACTGGCTATGCTGGTGGTCTGAGGTCTTGAAGAAGTGACAATCTCTGAAGTGCTTTCTTCAGTAGTGCTAGAGATTTCAAGGTTTGTTGATATTTTTTCAGCTGTGGTCAAATCTGATGTAGCAGCCACACTGGTTGTACCAGTTGATGTTTCTGATGACGTGCTTAAATCAGAATTAGTAACTGGTTCAGTGCTTGACTCTGTGGAGTATGTAGGGATCATGGTGGTGGAACTGGAAGTCTGAGGTGCTGTAGTATATAGATCTGAAATGTTTTGATTGGCTGCACTGGAGATTTCAGAGGTAGATGCAACTGGAGTCGTAATCACGATAGTTGAGAGTATTCCTTCAGTTGTGACTAGCTCTGGGGTAACATTTTCAGTGGATACCATAGATAGGGTTGTCCCTAATGATGTACCCAATTCTGGAGCTTTGCTACTTACATTGTCAGAGCTACTAATGGATTTAGTGGTTTCCTCAGAAGTTTGTTCGGAGACAATAGGTGTAGTACGGGCTATGTTGGTGGTCTGAGGTCTTGAAAAAGTGACAATCTCTGCAGTGCTTTCTTCAGTAGTGCTAGAGATTTCCAGGTTTGTTGATATTTTTTCAGCTGTGATCAAATCTGATGTAGCAGCCACACTGGTTGTACTAGCTGGTATTTCTGATGCGGTGCTTAGATAGGAACTGGTATCTGGTTCAGTGCTTGACTCGGTGGTGTATGTAGGGATCATGGTGGTGGAACTGGAAGTCTGAGGTGCTGTAGTATATAGATCTGAAATGTTTTGATTGGCCGCACTAGAGATTTCAGAAGTAGATGCAACTGGAGTTGTAATTAGGATAGTTGAGGGTTTATCTTCAGTTGTGATGGGCTCTGGGGTGACATTTTCAGTGGATGCCATAGACAGGGTTGACCCTAATGATGTACTCAATTCTGGGGCTTTGCTACTTAAATTGTCAGAGCTACTAATGGATTTAGTGGTTTCCTCAGAAGTTTGTTCGGAGACAATAGGTGTAGGACTGGCTATGCTGGTGGTCTGAGGTCTTGAAGAAGTGACAATCTCTGAAGTGCTTTCTTCAGTAGTGCTAGAGATTTCCAGGTTTGTTGATATTTTTTCAGCTGTGGTCAAATCTGATGTAGCAGCCACACTGGTTGTACCAGTTGATGTTTCTGATGACGTGCTTAAATCAGAATTAGTAACTGTTTCAGTGCTTGACTCTGTGGAGTATGTAGGGATCATGGTGGTGGAACTGGAAGTCTGAGGTGCTGTAGTATATAGATCTGAAATGTTTTGATTGGCTGCACTGGAGATTTCAGAGGTAGATGCAACTGGAGTCGTAATCACGATAGTTGAGAGTATTCCTTCAGTTGTGACTAGCTCTGGGGTAACATTTTCAGTGGATGCCATAGATAGGGTTGTCCCTAATGATGTACCCAATTCTGGAGCTTTGCTGCTTACATTGTCAGAGCTACTAATGGATTTAGTGGTTTCCTCAGAAGTTTGTTCAGAGACAATAGGTGTAGTACTGGCTATGTTGGTGGTCTGAGGTCTTGAAGCAGTGACAATCTCTGAAGTGCTTTCTTCAGTAGTGCTAGAGATTTCCAGGTTTGTTGATATTTTTTCAGCTGTGATCAAATCTGATGTAGCAGCCACACTGGTTGTACTAGCTGGTATTTCTGATGCGGTGCTTAGATAGGAACTGGTATCTGGTTCAGTGCTTGACTCGGTGGTGTATGTAGGGATCATGGTGGTGGAACTGGAAGTCTGAGGTGCTGTAGTATATAGATCTGAAATGTTTTGATTGGCTGCACTAGAGATTTCAGAAGTAGATGCAACTGGAGTTGTAATTACGATAGTTGAAAGTATTCCTTCAGTTGTGACTAGATCTGGGGTAACATTTTCAGTGGATGCCATAGATAGGGTTGTCCCTAATGATGTACCCAATTCTGGAGCTTTGCTACTTACATTGTCAGAGCTACTAATGGATTTAGTGGTTTCCTCAGAAGTTTGTTCGGAGAAAATAGGTGTAGGACTGGCTATGCTGGTGGTCTGAGGTCTTGAAGAAGTGACAATCTCTGAAGTGCTTTCTTCAGTAGTGCTAGAGATTTCAAGGTTTGTTGATATTTTTTCAGCTGTGGTCAAATCTGATGTAGCAGCCACACTGGTTGTACCAGTTGATGTTTCTGATGACGTGCTTAAATCAGAATTAGTAACTGGTTCAGTGCTTGACTCTGTGGAGTATGTAGGGATCATGGTGGTGGAACTGGAAGTCTGAGGTGCTGTAGTATATAGATCTGAAATGTTTTGATTGGCTGCACTGGAGATTTCAGAGGTAGATGCAACTGGAGTCGTAATCACGATAGTTGAGAGTATTCCTTCAGTTGTGACTAGCTCTGGGGTAACATTTTCAGTGGATACCATAGATAGGGTTGTCCCTAATGATGTACCCAATTCTGGAGCTTTGCTACTTACATTGTCAGAGCTACTAATGGATTTAGTGGTTTCCTCAGAAGTTTGTTCGGAGACAATAGGTGTAGTACGGGCTATGTTGGTGGTCTGAGGTCTTGAAAAAGTGACAATCTCTGCAGTGCTTTCTTCAGTAGTGCTAGAGATTTCCAGGTTTGTTGATATTTTTTCAGCTGTGATCAAATCTGATGTAGCAGCCACACTGGTTGTACTAGCTGGTATTTCTGATGCGGTGCTTAGATAGGAACTGGTATCTGGTTCAGTGCTTGACTCGGTGGTGTATGTAGGGATCATGGTGGTGGAACTGGAAGTCTGAGGTGCTGTAGTATATAGATCTGAAATGTTTTGATTGGCCGCACTAGAGATTTCAGAAGTAGATGCAACTGGAGTTGTAATTAGGATAGTTGAGGGTTTATCTTCAGTTGTGATGGGCTCTGGGGTGACATTTTCAGTGGATGCCATAGACAGGGTTGACCCTAATGATGTACTCAATTCTGGGGCTTTGCTACTTAAATTGTCAGAGCTACTAATGGATTTAGTGGTTTCCTCAGAAGTTTGTTCAGAGACAATAGGTGTAGGACTGGCTATGCTAGTGGTCTGAAGTTTTAAAGAAGTGACAGTCTCTGAAGTGCTTTCTTCAGTTGTGCTAGATATTTCAGAGCCCGTTGTACTTGCAGATGTAATGAAATCATGTGTTGATATTTTTTCAGATGTAACATCCGCACCGGTTGTACTAGTTGATGTTTGTGATGCCATGCTTAGATCGGAGCTAGTAAATGGTGCAGTGGTGGTAGATATGGTGTGAGGTCCTGTAGTATAAAGTTCTGAAGTGATTTGATTGATTGTATTGGGCATTTCAATGGTTGAGGAATCTGGATATGTAGTCCCATCATTTGATCGTACATCTTCAGTTGTTTTTTGCTCTGCTGTAACATTCTCAGTGGATGTCATAGGTAAGGTTGTCCCTAATGATGTATTTATTTCTTCAGATTTGCTACTCAAAATGCCAGGGCTAGTAACATATTTAGTGGTTTCCTCAGAGGTTTGTTCAGAGATAATAATGGTGGGACTGGCTATGCTGGTTGTCTGAGGTTTTGAAGAAGTGACAATCTCTGAAGTGTTTTTTTCTGTTGTGCTAGAAATTTCAGAGTCTGCTTTACTTGCAGCTGTAAAATCAAAATGTGTAGATCTTTCTTCAGCTGTGGTAAAATCTGATGTAACATCCACATTGATTGAACCAGCCGATGTTGTTTCTAATGTTGTACCTAATTCTGAATTTTTGGTACTTAACAACTCAGAACTTGTACCTGGTGTACCTGGTGCAGTGCTTGTCTTTGTGATGTATGTAGGGATTATGGTGGTAGCAATGGTAATCTGAGGCACTGTAGTATAAAGATCTGAAGTGCTCTGACTGATTGTATTAGACATCTCAGAGGTCAAAGAATCTGGAATTGTAGTTCTGTCAGTTGAGGATATTTCTTCAGTTGTGGTTAGCTCTGGTGTAACATTTTCAGTGGGTATCGCAGATAAGGTTGTCCATAATGATGTATCTAATTCCTGAGGTTTGCTACTTAAAATGTCAGGGCTAGTAATAGATTTAGTGGTTTGCTCCAAAGTTTGTTCAGAGATTGTGGTAGCACTTGAAGAAGTGACATACTCAACTGTGGTAACATCCAAACTAGTTGTACTAGCTGATGTTTCATTTGTTGTACTTAACTCAAAAGTTTTATTAATTGGTATAGTACTTGTGTCTGTAGTGTATGATTGGATGGTGGTGATAGAACTGGCAGTCTGAGATTCTGTAGGCTCTGATGTGGTCTCTTTGTATATATCAGAGATTTCAGAGACTGATGTAATTGCAGACACAGATGATAATCTTTCCTCAGCTGTGGTTGACTCTGGTGTTACATCTTTGACTGTAATATAGGAGGTTGTCTCTGTTGGTGCATCCAATTCTAGGGATTTGGTGCTTAAATAAACAAGAGTATTATTAGGTGTGGTGGGTTCTTCAGTAGTTGGGGTAATGGGGTTAGAACTGACTGTGTTGGCCACTTGATTTAATGAAGAAGTGACAGTATCTGAAGTGGTTTGTTCAACATTAGTTGCTTGTGAATGAACATCATCTGAAACAAAATAAAATATTGTATTAATATATCAGTGTTTACCTTAGAACTGCTCTATCATTATCACTAATGATGGGTGGGTGGATTGGGTGGGGTTGTTGCTAATTAGAAGCCTATATATTTCACCTGAGGCCAGCCTTCTGACTGTTTACTATGTAACTAAGCTCATCAGTTTAAAATATTTTCCATGCCTCCCCTACTAGAACATGTAGTAGACAGTAAATAACTTCAGTTTTTCTAAATCTTTATCTCTTGTGGTCAGATGTGCAATCAAATAGCCAATGCACGTATAGGAATAACAGATTATTGGGGTATTACGCTGTATGTAGAACTTTTCCCAATTCCAACACTTTGTTGTTTTATTTTATTGCATTCTACAGGCAACACAGAAACATGATGAAAACAACTAGGTGTTACAGGGACCTCATAGTGGATGGAAAAAGTGTATTGTACAAGGCATTGTACAAGGTAGTGCTAATAAGTATTATCCTAGGGGGTGCGTGACCTGCTAATCTATTACTACAAGAACCCTACAACATTTTAGCTACCGTATTCGCCGGCGTATAAAGCGACTGGGCGTATAGGACGGACACCCCAACATTTCCACTCAAAATATAGAGTTTGTCATATACTCGCCGTATAAGACTACTCCCTCTTCCACATACCTTCCACGCACCAAATAAAACGTGAAAGAACATCAGATTTGCTTTCAACATGTTTAATTTATATTCAAATGCTTATGACATGCAGGAAAACTGTCTATGCCGTTGGGGCATCCTAAAGTGGGATGCCCTGCTGTGTGAAACCCCCGGGGAAGCCAAAAAAACTCACCTGCCTGTCCGCGCCTATCAGAATGGCTGGGGTGGGAGCACCCATAAGACGCACATGCTCTCCGTTGTAAACAATGACGTCAAAGCAGGCGGCTCTCATTGGGCGAGAGCCCGCGCATGAGCCACTGGAGTGGGGAAAGGTGAATTTTTATGGGCGTCTGGGAGGGTGTCCACACAGTGGGGCATTCCAATCGGGGAAAAGCCAGCGGCAGGCCCTGGAATCTTTTAGATTCCTTACCGGCCGCTGTTGGATTTTGTTCTGCTTTAATCAGGGTCCCATCATGCAAACCATAGCCAGATTGGTCAGTGCTTTATTAAATGGTAAATACATATAAAGTCTTACAGAGAGAGACACAGACACACACACAGACACACAGACACACACACACACACACACACACAGATAGACAGTGTCACAGACAGACACACACAGACAGATAGACAGTGTCACAGACAGACAGACAGACAGACAGACACACACACACACACACACACACACACAGATAGACAGTGTCACAGACAGACACACACAGACAGATAGACAGTGTCACAGACAGACAGACAGACACACACACACACACACACACACACACACACACACACACACACAGATAGACAGTGTCACAGACAGACAGACACACACACACACACACACACACACACACACACAGACAGTGTCACAGACAGACACACACACACACACATAGACAGTGTCACAGACAGACACACGCACACACACACACACACAGATAGACAGTGTCACAGACAGACAGACAGACACACACACACACACACACACACACACACACACACACACACAGATACACACACACACCTACCTACCTACACGAAGCTTAGCAGTGCTGCAGATTTCCTCCTCACAGGCTGGGAGAAACAGGCAGCAGCTTGATGATGCGTCTGGGGGGGCGGAGCCTCCTGAATCAGGAAGCCACACGCTACTTCTCTGCCTGTGCGGCCTCAGTGATCACACACACAGCCTGGCTGCCCTTCTTCTAACTCCCACCCCCTGGCAACACAGCGCCCACCCCCCACGCTACGCCCCTCGGTCTTACCACAGGGTCCACATTCTTGGTGCTCCTCCATTCATGCGTACATCTGATGCAGTGCCACGCCCTCATCTCCAGCACGTCGCTTCTATCATAGGAAGAAGACAGGCTGCAGCTGCAAGCAGGAATGGGGCAGAGCTGGGTTGGCCGATGAGGAGCTGAGCTTGTCAGGGCTGAAGATCGCTCGCAAGTTGTTTTTTTGTTTTTTTTTTTATTAAATCGATACGGCCCTGGCTGCACCCCCTTGCATGAAGCTGTAGCTGCGCTCGAGGCCAGTGCCTCATTCGCCTCATGGCTGCTACGGCTCTGATTTGAAGGTATGTTACCCGTGCACCCGGCGTATAAGACAACCCCCCCACTTGGAAGCATGTTTTTCAGGGGCAGAAAGTCGTCTTATACGCCGGCAAATACGGTACTTGGCCTTAGGTGGCAAAGGGTGCCAATCTCTATTATAAATGTCATTTATGTTCCAGATGGCTTCTGCCTTTTACTTCACTCCCAGAGTTAACTAGTTTGTTTGACAGGAACCTAAAGGTAATGTCTGGCTGTAAAAACCTCCAAAAGGTAGTATCTAGGCAACTGTAAAACAAAAAATATGTACTTATCCTAGAACCAGTGATAATAATTACTTAAAGGAGCAGTATTGCGAATTTTTCTTAGAAACATAGAAATGTTGACGGCAGAAGGAGACCATACGGTCCATCTAGTCTGCCCTTATGTGTATACTGTATGTACTCTTTATCTTAGGATAGATGTGTGCTTATCCCAGGCATGTTTAAATTCAGTGACTGTTGATTTTTCAACTACCTCTGCTGGAAGTTTGTTCCAAGCATCTACTACTCTTTCTGTAAAATAATATTTTCTAACATTGCTCCTGATCTTCCCCCCGACTAGCTTCAGGTTGTGCCCCCTTGTTCTATCATTAAGCTTCTTCTTAAAAACACTTCCCTCCTGAACCTTATTCAATCCTTTCACATATTTAAAGGTCTCAATCATGTCCCCCCTCTCCCTTCTTTCCTCCAGACTGTACAAATTAAGTTCTTTTAGTCTCTCCTGATAAGTTTTAAGTTTAAGTCCTTCCACCATTTTCGTTGCCCGCCTTTGGACACATTCTATTTGAATAATGTCTTTTTGCAGGTAAGGTCTCCAGAACTGCACACAGTATTCTAGCTGTGGCCTTACCAGGGCTCTATACAGTGGCATCACAACCTCCCTCTTCCTACTGGTGATGCCTCGAGCTATGCAGCCGAGCATCCTGCTTGCTTTTCCCACTGCCTGGCTACACTGTCTACTCATCTTGCAGCTATCAGTAATCAGTAATTGTCTTGGTGACTTATATTTAAATGGTACTTTGAATGTAGGTAAGTGTTGGAGTAAGAATTACAAATTTAGAAAAAAATTATGTCTGTGTTGAGCAGCTGGAGACTAATAGTTCATGTTTATGTCTTCTGAGTGTCGGAGCCCGACACTCTAGCCTGTTCCATGCTGAGGAGAGGGGTGAAACAATGTGTCAAAGTATCAGCTGTTCAGTGCTGGCAGCCGTCCAGCATAAGATAACAACATTGCAACATTGCCTGGCCAGAACTCGTATATCTAAAACAGAGAGAAAAGCTCTAGAAGTCATTTAGCTGATTTTGACAGTTTTCCCTTCATGTTGGCTCTGCTGCAGAATCTTTCAGTTTACCATTTTCTCCCTCTTTTCTCAACACATTTTTCCATATGATTTTTCTTTCAGCTTTGTGTGTTTTGAGCAAAGCCCAACCCAGGATTTTCACTATCTGGAGTTTTGTGCCCCTAGGGGCATCCCGACTTGGGATGCCCTGATATGGGAAATCCCCAAGTTCGTCTGTGAAAACGTACCTTTCCCTGTCCCACAGCACATGCGCGGGCTCTCATCCAATCAGCTCTGTTTGCACGCAGGTGGGGAGCCTGAGCAGTAACCTTCCTGGCCGCCCGGCCTGTCTAAATGACTAGCTGCGTGAGCGCGCCAGAAAAATGGGGGGGGGGGGAATCTGTGGTTATCCAGGGGTCGTTTCACACAGTGGGCATCCTGATTTAGAATGCCCAAGGGGCAAGGTCAATGGCCGGGTCTTATAGACTTCAGGGTTGGCAACTCAGGGTTTTGTTCCACTTTAATACCTTTAGATTTTCCTGCACAGTTATTCAAAGAAGAATTTCAGTCGTTTTCAGTCAGTTTAGTTTATTTTGTATAGATTTTACACATTTGAGTCACCTGGTCTCATAACAAAAGCAGCACCTCACACACACACACAGCCGTTACCACTGATTACAGTGTCAGCCTCTGAGGTAAAGTGTTGCTAGGAGACCAGTGGGCTAAATGAAGCAGCTCACTAAATACAACCCAGCAGATCCCCCTATTCAGCAAATGGACTGAGCCATTGTAATTATACAATTTAAATGAAAGGCATATATTTTTTCCTTTTTCTATTGCCAGATTATTTATACACATGTTAGAAGCTATTGTGTGGCTATTTAATTATTTATCTTTTTAATGCAAATTTCATGATACTGCTCCTTTAAAGCTGACCTCCAGTAAAAAAAAAAAACAAAGACTAGTAAATTGCTCCCCTAAAGCAGATACCCCCTGCCCCCAGGATCAGTGTTTGAATTGTCTCAACCTCATGCAGTTTTGTGGAATATATTTACAGATGCTGTGGTCCTAGACTGCATGGGAGTGCCCATTTTTCTACACACCTGAGAGTCCTGCTTACACATGAGCATGGGGGGGAGCATCTCTGCTAGCACAGAGATGCACTGCTGCTGAGCTGGCACCTTCCTTAGGATTATGCCATCCACCCAGAGAAAGATTTTAACCGTCACCACACAAATTGGTAGAAGATAAAATCTTTCTTTAGCTAGCTGGATTGTTGAAAATATAGTTCCCAGTTGAGCTGCAGTGGTTGTGGCAGGCAGGGTTGTGCTATAAGTAGCCCACACCAAACTGAGAGAGAGATATGCCTCATAAAATTGGGCCAGCATCTCTTTCATGCTGCAGACACACATACACACACACACTCTCTCTCTCTCTCTCTCTCTCTCTCTCGCAGATAAAGCTATGTAACTATATTGGTCGGCAGCATTAAGCAGTTGAAACAATATGGTTGTTTCCCAATAGGAACAATAGGGTAATTATTTTTACTCACGTTTTTTCACTTTTTAGTTTTACTTTTTTATTCAGCATTATATTTAGCTGTGCAATCCATGGGGTTATGCTCTTCCAAATAGCTATTGTCCCCAATTGCCGGTGGGGGGGGGGGGTATCGGAGCAATAAGCTTTGATTTTTTTTCCCCCCCTTAGACAGAATACTCTATGTATGCCAACTATCTGTAATTTTGTATTGAGGATTGTCTCCACAGTTTTACCTGTATACGTGTTTTTAACTGTAGTATAAGAAACAGCATCTGTGCTTGTGTCACTAGAAGTTCCCACTCCTGATGATGTTGGCTCTTCAAGTGTTTGGCTATTTGTAACTTGGCCTGCATAACCTGAAACAAAATAAAATATGTTATTAATATGTGTGTGTTTAGGGTAAGAGCTGCATTATGATTATCAGTTATAGGCATTAAATGTAAGTGTATTAGCTTAGTGGGGTATTATAGGGAAGGGGGAAGGATTGTCCACCTTGTGTACTATTATAACTGCAATAAGGAAGTACTAGATTGGGAGTACATTTCCCTACCAATCTATTACTGCATGAACCCTGCTAAATCATTCTAGCTACTCTACTTTATGTGGCAGATGGCCCCAATTTCTATAAAAAAAAGACTTTTACTCTCCAGATGGCTAAAAAATTATAACATTTCAAGGCAACTGTAAAAAAATGCTGTTTCCTTCTGGTCCCCTAAATTCAATTATTTGATTCGTAATTCCTATACTTACATATACTGGTATCCTCCGCTCCCCAAACTTTTTTTGTTACAATAAGGCAGCGTGTTTATTCTTCCTGAATTTGGATGGACTTGGCTTACAGTGGACCTGTCACAAAGATTTCCACTATAGATTCTTGTCCTTAGAGCCCGCTGTGTCTCCCCTCCACAGCAGGGGCCACAGAAAGATGGCCGCCACTCCTATGAGTCAGGGCACTCATAGTTCCAGCTGGCAGTGCTGGCACTAGGAGTGTCCTCACTCATTGGACCAGTAGCCATCTGTGTGTGGCCCTAGCAGAGGACCATTTCAAAGAACGGTCAATGCCGAGGGGATCAGGATCGCAGGGCTCAGGTAAGTTGTACAGCAGCTTCCTGCTGCTGCATTCTTTAGGTGAAGCTGTTTGATGGACTGCTCAGAAGCCTATTGACCAGCTTTTCCATGCTTGGACTGAACGCCAAACTTCTGGCTGAAGTTCCTGAACCTGAACACGCAAAGTTCGATACGAGCCCGAACTTTACGCTTAGGGGATGCTCAACACAATCTATTAAGTGTATAGTGCATTTACACTAAGATGGGGAAGCCATGCGAGGAGACATACACTGTCTGAGATGGACCTGAGGCTTTCTAGTCTCAAGTGGACTTTATATTATGCGGTAACATTTGCTATTTTATTCCGTGTATCGGGTAGTTGGTATCAGGTAGCAGTTTACTTCGGGTTGTATGCCTTGTATAGTCTGTACCTTTTTTTTGCCTTAAAAATTGTGTCAATTGTCTCTGACTGCAGAAAACCCCATGATGATGACTGCTACAGATCTAAATCTATATATATATATATATATATATATATATATATATATATATATATATATTGAAAAACTTTGATCATTCTTTGACCACATAGCAAAACCTCAGATCTTTAGCTCGGCATTGGCCCATGCCCCCTACCTTTTATGCAAGTCTAGCCGTGGCTCCATTCCTAGCTTCTCTCCCATCTCCCAGTATTTGAGAGGGTGACAACATTCCAGCAGCAAGTTGCTCTGAATTAAGCTGTAAACAGCAACTACCACACATGTATGGTACTAAGGATGGTATATAGTGATCACAAGAGCATTTGTGTCCAGCAATTATTACAGCCCAACTACAGCCTTTTACTTTGTGCTGGTCACCATCTCTTGGCCTTGATGTCATGCAGATTCTTTGTGTCTTTAGGTCCTTCTAGCATCGTTCAGGTTTTTTTTGCGCATATACGTCATTTAGTTAAATAGGAGAAACAACCATTTTAACTGTTTTAACGTTACTTTTCACATTTTTATTTTTAAAAAACCTAAAAAAAACACACATGCACTATATTTTGAAGCCCATACAATGCAGAAATAATGAATATTGAAAGTGTATTTTAAGCAAGCTTACTGTAATTTTAATAACCATTTCGCCCATGGCAGTTTGCCACCTTTTGCCTGATAATTTTTCGATGTAAATTCCACTCTTTCAGCGCAGCAAATGGCAGCAAAAACCCATCAGACAACCAGCAGACTTAGTATTAGTAGTTTTAGAGCATAGTACACACAAAACAAACCATTCACAGGACACGTTGCAAAACAGGGGAAGTCGTGCAAATTAACCCCACAATAAATAAGTTGTGACTTATCTACAATAATCTACAAATTAATTAGTGGAGATAAAGAGGCCTTTGCTGTAATATAAGTAGTTTTGATAATTTTAGCATAATACTTCACTCTAGGAATATATTAGTTAGCTAATTATCTAAATAAAAATATTGTATTTTTAATAATTGAACTGTCCGAATTTCACATAGACTTTCCAAGAATTCTGTTTGGAATGGGCTTAATTTAAATGAAAAAGCAACATTTTGGCTTAATGTAACTTTACTCCAAAGCCACAAAGTCACAATACTGACAATGAAAATAATTTTGATTGGACAGATTAAAACTGTTCCCATTTGTTAAGTTTTTGCCATATCTAGGCTCCCTCCTCTTTTATATACTATCAGTCATTCTGAGATTGGAAGTATTCCTATACAAAAGATCACAGGTAGACTTGCTTCCCTAGGAACACCCAAGTGATTGTATTTATAATGCCCCCCCCCCCCATGCGAATCTAGCATTAGATTCTTCCAACTATTAGACTGTGCACTGCAGCAACATTAAACTAAAGTTTGCCTTTTCATTACATAGGCTTATCAGTGTTGATCCACTGAAACTTCACATGAACTTTGTCTTCTTTTCTACTGAGCTGTTTCAATGTCACCTCTAATAACTTTTGATTTATACATAGCCTACAAGCTACAGAATGCTCAGATACAGCAGTGCCCCAGGCTAAGGGTGCAGATAGACAAGAAAAGCCGGACCATCAGTTATATGAAAAGATTTTCTAAGCAATTTGTAAAAGAGAATGCAGATAAATGCTGCTTGACATTTACTATGGACATTTTTCTTTTTAACTAGAGAAAAAACCTGTTGTTGACATAAGTTAAGCCTAGGCTCTTATTACACATTATTCTAAAGGTAACGGTTGTAAGCTCAAAGAACTTTCATTCATAAAGAATCCAGTCCTCAATGAACCACGGCACCTAAAATACATTTGACTTCACACAAAACAAGTCATATTGAGTACATATTATACAAGTGTGAGACATTAAATAATAGGAACACCATTTCACATTGTATTTACATTGTAAATGCACCCCTAATCTTAAAGTGCACCAAACCCCAGAGATTCTCTATGCCGGGTCTTGGTGCCTGTCCCAGACACATTCCAAATCGAATTGCTGTGTGAAACCCCCTAGCTCACTGGATATATTGCCTTACCTGCAATCCAATGGTGCATGGGCGGGCCTGGGAGGCATTCCTCTTGTGTATGCACCCCTGTGTTTAACAGAATAAAATGTCTGCCAGTCGCAGCCCATGCTTGCACCATGGGATTATGGAAAAGGTGGAATTGGAATTCCCTGAGGTCAAAGAATTGGCCAGTTCTCATGTCTGTAAGACACTAGAGATGGTCTGGACTGTTTAACCATTTGAGTAGAAGGCTAAACATCCAAGAAGAAATCAGTACAATTCTACTGAAATATATTTACCTAAGCTTTATTACTTCCTGGGAATACTGACATTAGCCGGCATGCTGGGGCATTCCCTATTACTTCTTATGAGGCTACCAGCAGTAGCTACTAAAGTCTAACTATTGAGACCAGCATAAAGATTAAATAGTAAAAGATTAAAGTGACCCTTGAGTCAGATGAAAATGGAGGTGTCCTCAAATATGTGACCCTAACCCCGATATTAACATTCTCCCTTGTTCCTTCATTCTGGCTACCAGAAAGCAGTCTCCTGAGATCACCAGTGACCAGTGAGGTTTGTCCTGTGCACAACAATGGTACTAGCCTGTAGCCCAAACCTCACTGGTTTCATGGGGACATCCGAAACTGCCTAGTTCAGGGACCCCACTGCCTAGAACAGTGGTCATGGGCACCATCCTCCCGCAAGGTTTGCCATACACATGCACATTTCTAAGATTGCACAGACTCAAAGAATAAGAAATTAATGTTCAGTGTGTAAATAATCACAAATAGTATTAAGATTTTTTTATAAAAAGAGACAAATTGAATTTAAATGTACTCTTTGCATTGATTAATCTTTTATTAATCTCTAATTGATTAGAAGTTTGCACAGTTTTGCAAGTAAAAGGCTACATATCCAATGTGGAATCAGAACAATTATACAGAATTATATTCACACAAGCTCTATTTGCTGGAAATACACATTCGATGGTATGTTGGGGGATACCCTATTGCTTCTTATGAGGCCGCCAGCAAGAGCTACCAAGGTCTAACTATTGAGTTTAGCAGAAATGAACAGCAGTGGCCACAAATCAGCAAATGTTGGCTTTTGCCAAGCAAAGACATTTGTCAGAGCCACAAAAGTTTAAAGTGACCCTTCAGTCAAATGAAATTGGAAGAAATGCTGCCCAACCTCGATACTACTTCTACTTCCCTCTTTCTGGCCACCAGATCACAGTCTTGTGAGATCAGCGGTGACCAGTGGGGTTTCAGCAGATGCACAGCATTGGTAAAGTTCGTACCCTACCCATTACTCGCTTCATCGGGATACATCCCCGCTGCCTTCCAAACCCTGTAGTCTTATTTGAGTTGGCTTGAGACTGCCTAAAACAGTGGTCATGGGCAACATCTTCCTTCAGGGTTAGCCTTACATGTGCACATTTATAACATTGCACATATCTAATTGAACCTATGTATTGATCAATCTTAAAGCTATGTATTTCCTTACATTACTGCTAGTGAGTTTGCACTTCAAAAAATTGACCTCTCTATGGCTATTCTTATAACTAGGATTATATCCCAAATGAATTGCTAAGAAAGCTATGTTGATTTCTTACACTGAGTGTTAAGTAATACATTTTTATATTACTACTCACAGCAAATTATTATTTACAATTTTTATAGCAGCAGACTGTGCTCTTATTGAACCTATGCATTTATCAATCCTAAAATGTATATCCTGACATTACTACCAGGTTTATATTTTAGATCTTGAAAAAAATGGACCCCTCTATTGCCATCCTTACAGCTAGGATGTTATTCGAAAAATAAATTTGATATACTAACTGCCAATTGGGTTTTGAACCAAAATAATGAAATGTTGTGTCCTAGACATAATTTAAGACTACAGGTTCAACCATACATAACTAATATTAAAGGAGAACTATCACAAAATTGTATAATATTAAAAATCCATATAAACACGTCGACTAATGAGAAAAGGGGTCAAATATTCTTATCTCATGGTAGGAATAATATCCAGAGATAACTGGTTTAGTGTATCAGGATTGTCACCCCTGATTTCCTATTTCTTCCATTAAAATATTAAAAAAAAAACATGCCTGGTTGGATTTTTCTTGATGCCAGGTGTATAAGTGACCCCTTCTCCCGCCATGCAGCATATTTATATGGATTTATCAATTTAATCAATGGGCCATTTTTCACGATAGTGCCCTTTTAAACTCCTTCTCTTATTCTCTCAGAAGTGGTGGAAAATGAAAACCTACAGTATGTGATTGAAAATGAAACAGTAACCTATATAGAAATGTGCTCCAGTGACAGATCACTCCATAGCAACCCATTATTCCAGCACTAAGGTAAATCACAGAAACTTCTGAACCCAGACATTCTTAACCCTTATAGCCTCAGCCCTGTCAACCTATCTGTAGAGCAGTTCAAGAGAAAGAAAATCCAAGCATAGTATTATAATGATCCTTTGTTATCTTAGGACATAACTTGAAACAATATAATAAGAAGTCAAGAACAACAGATGGAAAGGTGTGTTGCAGTCAAAAGTAACGGTCATATTAAAAGTGTGGCGCAGTACTGTCTTTTCCCTAAAACACTTTTTTTTTTCACGTTTAAAGCTTCTTTATGGAACAACCTCAACAGCTTTTCCACAACCAACAAGACTATATTCTCCCACAAATTCTATATGATACAGTTGCTATGCAAACAAAAAAGGCATCATCTTTCCTTTGCCCAGCAGAGAACAATAGTAAACCAGCAACATTCTTTCAATCCTCTGAACTGTGCGATGCTTGTCTACCAAGAGTCTGTCCTGTGATGGATTTACAGTAGGACTGTAACAGGGCTATAACATTTAGCCTTAATCTTAATAGTTTGCCAACATCATTAATTAGAACTCAAGTTTAAACATTTACACATAGCTATGGGCTATCAAATATATTAAATAGGCAAAATGTAATTATACTTATATTATTCTTTTTACCTATTTTATATATTTGATAGCTATGGGCTATCAAATGTATAAAATAGGCAAAATGTAATTATACTTATATTATTCTTTTTGCCTATTTTATATATTTGATAGCTATGGGCTATCAAATGTATAAAATAGGCAAAATGTAATTATACTTATATTATTCTTTTTGCCTATTTTATACATTTGATAGCTATGGGCTATCAAATGTATAAAATAGGCAAAATGTAATTATACTTATATTATTCTTTTTGCCTATTTTATACATTTGATAGCTATGGGCTATCAAATGTATAAAATAGGCAAAATGTAATGATACTTAAATTATTATTTTTCCTAATCACATTTATGTAAAATATAAGCTGGGTCAAACTCTGAGATGGCTGTCAAATAATGTCCTTACCTTGCAGAGCTATGATGCAGCAGATCATATAGGTGCAAAGAATTGGCTTGGCCATTTTCTTCTTGTGTTGTTTCTGTATATTCCAAATCCCCTGTTATCAGTACATAGTGGCGAGGTGATGTTCCTCTCCTCGCAAGAACAGGTGTCTGTCTGCTACTATCTCGCCCACAGAGACTGTATCTTGCTGCACCTGTAATAGGAGGAGGGACAAAAGATGCTTTCTGACCATTCACACCCACTACTCATGCACTCTCCAACTGTGAATCAGCACCCTTTCAATTAAACCACATGCTGTATTTTATTGCATAATAGTTTTCATATCATTTTCTGTTTCATTTCCTGTAATTCAATAAATGATTTTAGCTGTAAATGTCTGTTTATTTAGTGTGTGAAAGAGTATAATTATTTTCCTACAGCCTTTATAAAGTTGATAATATATAACTTGAAAACAGAATGGACATACTTTGTCCTACAGGATTCAGTGGATCTTCTGTCCCACCTTACACATCTTTAGGATTTTCTGGTATTAAATCATTGTTCAGTCAGGGGAATGCGATTCAGTCCAGTGACTATCCCATCATTTACAGTGAAAGTAAATCTGGCTGTGATTGTAATATCAATTTAGAATACTAACAACGTCTGGCTGTTGACACTTTTTTTAATCAAATCTTTACTGCCAAATGTTTGTAAGGTTGACAAATGTCTGATGTTTAGACTCAGATTAAATTTTGCCTGACGTACCAGCCATACAGGCTCCAAGCCCTCCAGCCATGGCAGCATACCATCCCTTATGGTCTACAGCATAGGTTTGGTGCTTTGAGCTCTGCAGGAGGGGTTACATGTTATAGGGTAGGTTATAGGGCAGGTCCCTGCTTACATGGCAAGCAAGTGGCTTGCCATTACTTATCCTATTTAATTGAGATATATATATATATATATATATATATATATATATATATGCCAGTCCTTGTGAACCCTTACCAGTTCACAAGTAGTGATAATAATACAGTTTACCCCTTTGTTAAAGTGCATAATTTTCCCAGTCAGTGTATACTTACCTTTTCCTTGTGCTGCTTTATCACATGGGAAACAGAAAACTGATGCACACACTGTCTACAGCTGCAACTCTTTGCTGCAGGCGTGGGCATCTGTTTTCTGTCCCCATGTAGTAAAACTGAGCAGGAAAAAGTTGTATATCTAGGAATAGCAGGACTGAGACAAGAGGGGGTGTTAGGAGCTAAAGAAAAGCCCATTGCTGCTACCTAAACCCATGTTAGTCCACTTTAGATGTCAAAGGAGGTGGAGCAGCATGTTAGCCAAACATATTTAGAAGAGAATCAGCAATGGCAGGCACCATGCTTCTCTTGTGACAAGGACTAACATATTGTGCACATATAAATACATGTAACAAGTTATGAACAAAAAACATTGTTGTCTAAAACTGCAATAAAATAAGGAAAATCCCCAGCACCTGTCAAGGGGCAGTGCTACCCTAGAGGGGTGTTATAACAGTGTAGATTTTATTTTACAAACATATCCATTAGCTTTCTGTTTTATTCCACATTTGTAAAGAAAATGATCTTCCTCATTGGAAAAATTCTGTCTGGCAAGTATGCTCTGATTTTACATTTAGCTCACAGAGAGCCATTTAACAGAATACATACATTTAAAAACATATGTATGAGGAGGCATCAATAATGTTATATACCACAGTATGTGTTGTCAGTGTTAGAGAGCTGAGCTTGTCTGTGCAGATTTAGACAAATCTGGACATGACAGGATGACAAGAAAGACAGTTATGGATTTGGAGCTTCATTCTGTTATTAAATTCTGTACAAATTAGGGAAAGAAGCCTAAAGAAATCCATAAAAGGATGATTGCTGTATATGGTGATGCTGCACCTTCCTACTACCAAGTAAAGGTTTGGGACAAGCAGTTTAAATGGGGTAGGGAACAAATTAAAGGTGACCCACACTCTAGGCGACCTGCTGAGCATCTTCAGAGTAAGTGTTCTGTAAAGTGGAGGCAATGATTTTGGTAGATATTTAGAAAGTCAGTGTTATAGCTCATGAAATGAAGGTATTTCACTTGGTGCAATTTTCATTATCATTAGTAATGGTTTGATGATGTCAAAGGTTATTTCCTGGTTGGTGAACAAATGTGGACCACTGAGCAAAAAACATGTCACCAGTAATTTAGCCAAGAGAATTTAGACATGCTTAGAAGAAATATATATTTCTTGAAATTTTACAGGTGGTGAAACATGGGTTGATCATCATGGAAGTGAAAATACCATTTTGTGAATACTCACCTGTAAAATGGGTATTATAAGTATGTCACACACCCCGCTTCAAAAAATTCATAACGTGTGGGTAATACTGACCTGTAGAGGGCGATATGCAGAGATGCCAGGAAAAAAAGAGAGCCCCTCCCGGTCCATAAATACCTCCCACTCATTACCCAGTATAAGAACAGCAGTAAGGTAAGGGACCAGGAAGAGCCCAACACAAAGCATAACAACGCAAAGTTCACCATATAAAGGATCCAGAATACAAAAGGGCAGGGAGAAGCGGGGTGTGTGACATACTTATAATACCCGTTTTACAGGTGAGTATTCACAAAATGGTATTATTCTAAGTATGTCACACACCCCGCTTCAAGAAATTCATAACGTGTGGGACATCCAACAGCAGTGTCCATAAAGGGCGGGGATCCAAAACAAGGCAACAAGGCACAACTTAAACCACTGCAGCTTGCAGAACTTTGCGGCCAAACACAGCATCCGCTGAGGCCCGAACATCAACCTTGTAAAACTTGGAAAAAGTGTGAACAGAAGACCAAGTAGCAGCCTTACAAACTTGCTCAACAGAGGCCTGGTGCTGAAAAGCCCAGGACGCCCCAACCGCACGAGTAGAATGAGCAGTAACACGAAAAGGGGGTACCTTCCCTTTGGCAGAATAGGCCCCAACTATGGTCTGACGGATCCATTTACTAATGGAAGACTTGGCAGGCGCCAAGCCTTTTCGGGGCCCGGAGGGCACCACAAAAAAGGCATCCGTCTTACGAAAGGAAGACGTTACCTCCAAATAATACTTCACAACACGAACCACATCCAAAGAATGCAGGGCCCTCTCCTTGTCATTGCTGGGATTAGGACACAGAGAGGGCAGAACAATGTCTTGGTTTAGGTGAAAGGCAGAAACAACCTTAGGAAGGAAATCGGACTTGAAACAAAAAACCACCTTGTCCTGATGCCCCTCAAAGTACGGGGCTTGAATGGACAAAGCCGCCAACTCAGAGACACGCCTAACCGAAGTGATGGCTACCAAAAAGGCCACCTTCTGCGTAAGTGAAGACAAGGCAATATCATTCAAGGGCTCAAAAGGAGAATCCTGAAGAGCAGAAAGAACCAAATTCAAATCCCAAACAGGGAGCAAAGGTTTTCTAGGAGGCCGCACGTGCGTGACTCCCTGGAAAATAGTCTTAACCAAAGGATGTAGGGCAAATGACCTTTGAAAGAACTCCGCCAGGGCAGAAACCTGCCCCTTCAGAGTACTAAGCTGGAGCCCCAGGTCCAGACCATGTTGAAGAAACTCCAGGATTCTGGAGATGGAAAATTCCCTACAAGGCAACGCCCTGATCTCACACCAATAAATATAAGACCTCCAAGTCCTATAGTAGATATTAGAGGAAGACCGCTTCCTAGCACTAATGAGAGTTCGAATCACAGCATCGGAAAGACCTTCCTCCTTCAAGATGGAGGTTTCAGCAGCCACGCCGTCAAAGCCAGCGTTGGTAAATTGGGATAACGTAGTTGACCCTGGGTGAGCAGATCCGGCAGCAGGGGCAGAACGAACTGATCCTCTGCTAACCTTACCACATCTGCGAACCAAACCTGTCTTGGCCACCTTGGAGCCACCAGAATTGCTGACGCACCCTCCAGGGCCAGCTTGCGCACCACTCTGGCCACCAAGGGAAATGAAGGGAACAGATACAGAAACCCCAGATCCCTCCAGTTCAGAGACATGGCATCCACTGCCAGAGCCAGTGGATCCCGTGAGAGAGACACAAATGTCGGAAGTTTGTGATTGTGACGAGAGGCAAAGAGGTCCACCACCAGGGACCCCCACCTGAGACAAATCAAGCGAAACACTTTGGGGCTGAGAGACCATTCCCCCCGACGAGCTGAGAACCTGCTCAGAGAGTCCGCCTCCGTGTTCTCCGCTCCCGGAATGTAAACTGCTGAAATGCACGGGACGTGGGTCTCCGCCCAGGCCAGAATCAAAGACACTTCCTTGAGGGCACTCCTGCTGCGAGTCCCTCCCTGGTGATTGATGTAGGCGACCGCCGTCCGATTGTCCGACCGGACTTGAACCGGCAATCCTTGCAACTGATGAGTCAAGCGAAACAGAACCATCCTGATGGCCCTCAATTCCAGAACATTGATGGACTCGTGAGCCTCCTGAGGCCCCCACAGTCCCTGAAACTGACGATCCTTCCAGAACCCCCCCCATCCTGATAGACTGGCATCCGTGGTGACCATCTCCCAACAAGGGGCCAGAAAGGATCTGCCCCTCGACAGATTGATTGGATCCAGCCACCACTGAAGGGAGCACCGAACTCGAGGGGTCATCAGGAAGGACTGATCCAACGACAGTGGTGACCAGTCCCAGGCCGCCAACAGATGGAGCTGGAGTGTCCTTGTGTGGAACTGAGCAAAGGGAACCGCTTCGAAGGAGGCTACCATCAATCCCACCAGCCTCATCCCCAGTCTGATGGCAGGACGAGGGATAGACAGGAGGAGTCGAACCAACTCCTTAATCAAGAGAACCTTGGACTGAGGAAGAAACACCCTGGCCTGGGAAGTATCCAGGGACATTCCCAGAAAAGACACTAACCTGGACGGAGAAAGGGAGGACTTGGGGTAGTTGATCACCCACCCGAATCTCTCCAGAGTGGACACCACAGTTCTGGTGTCCAATACCGCTTGGCTGAAGGAAGATGCCATAATGAGAAGGTCGTCCAGATAAGGGACAATGCGAATACCCTGGGCTCTGAGGAGAGCCATCACCTTGGTGAAAACCCTTGGAGCCGAGGTAAGACCGAAAGGAAGTGCCACAAACTGAAAATGCAGATCCTCCACCACGAACCTGAGAAATCTCTGGTGCGCTGGAAAAATCGGCACAAGCAGATAGGCGTCCTTGATGTCTACGGACGTCAGAAAGTCCCCCTGCCGAAGAGAATGGATAGCTGAACACAGCGTTTCCATGCGAAATTTCCGCGGACGGACGAACCTGTTGAAGATCTTTAGATCCAGAATGGGTCGAACCGAGCCGTCCTTCTTGGGCACCGTGAACAGATTGGAATAAAAGCCCCGACCCCTGTCTGAGGGGGGCACTGGGCAAATAACTGCCATATCCAACAGACTCTTTACTGCCGCCTGGAGCTCCTGCGCGGCCAGAAGGTCCGAAGGCACCCGAGACCTGAGGAATCTGGGAGGGGGCCGGAGCTCGAACTCCAGCTTGTAGCCGGAAGTCACCACTTTCCGGATCCATCTGTCCGAGACCTCCCGGTCCCAGACCTGGGAGAAGTGTTGCAGCCGTCCCCCCACCCACATGGGTGAGGGCGCCCCCTCATTGCTGAGCTGGCTTGGCAGCGGGTTTGGGCTTAGAGCCCCAGCTGTATCCTGGGCGGGCACGTCCTCTGCCCCTGTTCCAGGAATGTCCTCTGGCTGCGGGGAAAACAATTCCTCTGCCAGCTCTAGCCCCATGAAAGGAAGGAGCAAAGGAACCCGCCCCCCGAAAGGGACGACGCTGTTTTTTGCGTTGAGGTAACTTACCACCCTTGGCAACTGAATCCAACTTCTCACCAAAGAGCCGTAATCCCACAAAGGGAAGAGCGGTCAGCGACTTTTTAGACACAAAATCAGCGCAACCAAACCGAACGCCGAATAGTCACCAATAGAGCCGACGTTCTGCCACACATCATCAGTGTGTCATCCAAGGCGGCTAGTACAAATGACAAAAACAATTCACCCCTTTTAAGGCCAAGGAACTCATCACTATCCGGATCTAACCCGGAAGAAGTCAACAGGTCCCTGACCACCGACCTGGTAGCCACCACCAGCAGTGCTGAAGCACAAACCGGCCTCATGGCTGACCCAACACTGGCAAAACCATGACAAGCCATTTGGTCAATGTGTTTATCCTCACCATCTTTAAGCGTGGAGCAATCAGGAGAATTTAAAACAGTAGTGTTGGATAAACCCAGAATCTGTGCATCCACCTCGGGAGGGGACGCCCAACACTTAACCGTATCCAAGGGAAAGGGATATTTTTTGTCCCAACCCTGAGGGACACCTGGGAGCCGGGCAGGCCTCTCCCATTCCTTAGCAATAATCCCATCAAAATGCTTTTGGTTAGGAAATTCCAAGCGCAGCCTGGATTCTTTGAAAAATTCCCCCTTTTGCTGTGGAACCGCCTCAGGAGGAGAAATAGCCAAAACCTCAAACATCTGAGCCAGAACATTAGGAGTATCCGAAGACCTCCCCAAGCCCGCTCGGTATCAGCACCCACAAACTGCTGATCGTCTGAATTATCTGATTCTTCATATACCTCCCCTTCCTCAAGTTGGGAGTAATCAGACCAGTCCAGATTATCAAGATCATCCAAGTCGGCCGCCGGTGAAGACGGCGACAAGTGCTTTCTCTTAGCCGGAGCCTTTCTGGTGACCGTGCTGGAGAATAATTTTTCAAGATTGGCCAATCGGGCACACATCTCCGATTGCAACTGCCCGCCCATGACAACGTCAGACTGGGCACGGATCAAACTGGGAGGGGGGGAGGAGAGACCGGCGGCGCTGAACCAGACGCCTGGGGTCTGGACTGCCGTGTAATAGTCTGCTGTGCGCATGGTATACACAGAAATACATCATCGCCAATAAGGGATGCCCCACACCCCATACACTTCCGGGATTGCCCCGAAGGGAGCCCAAGCCCAGTATCCGGGGATGCCTCCATAAGGTGAACTTATAGTTGGTTGCAATGACCGAGGGAATTACGCATATAAGCAACCCGGGATGCCCCTTTAATGTCCCAAGTGGGAGGATTTGCAATAAGCCAGTTAAGATCCCAGGGACCCTAGGACCGAGAGAAACCCCCTAACACCACTGTAGGTTATATCTGAAAGACATAATAAAAAAGGCTAATAAGAAAAGCGGAGTATAAAATATATATATATGACATAAAAATATATAATTATAGGTGATGGGACAGAAGGGGGGCCCACCGGGCCACGCACTGTGGTCCTGAAGACAGCTTCCTCTCTCCGTGAGGTAAAGAGCAGCTCTGAGGAGAGAAGGGGGGCGTGGCCAGCTTCTTCTGAGAAAACAGGCACAGAGAAAAGCACCTCAGCAGTGTCTGTGACACAGGGGCGGGCCGCAGCGCTGGAAAGCCCGGCCCCGCCCCCAAGAGTGAAAGCGTGAGGGGAGAAACTCCCCTCCGCCATGACAATGCAAAAAGGCCGGCACCGCAGCCATGTGCGGCCGCGGCGCCGGTCTCAGAAGAGACAGAAGGAGGGGAGCGGGCCGTGGCTTAGACCCTGACGCCCGGCCCCGCCTCTTTTACCTCAGGGAGAAAGCCTGCATAAAAATGGCGGCCACAGCGCCGTTTTGACAGAGAAATACACGCTGTTATGAAGTAATAAATAAGTTAATAACTATTGGGAGGATAATTTAATAAATTAATACATTAAAACATTATTAAGAATTAATGATTACAAAATTTGGACCTAACACCGAATAAGGGGCCCTGCTCCTACCCTCCGCTATCCCGCTAGAGAGAGGGGCATTACCCAAAGGGGGGGACCACCCAAAGTGTAAGGCCAAGGGACAGGGCATCCCAAACCGGGGTCACCGTCCCGAATGACCGCCTACCCTCTTATATAGGGTCTCACGGAAGAGCATTTGCTCTTAAGCACCAAGGGTGCTTTTCTACCCTCACGCGGACCATCAGCCTAGGCTGGGAGGCATGAGGTAACAGAAAAAAAAAAGATCCAGGCGGAAATAGATAACTAAAGGGCCGGGAGTCATCCCGGCTACCTGAAATCCCCCTGTGCAAGGAGGAGACCACATCTTCTGACTTGCTCGCCGACTGCAGAGATGAAGACTGGGTAATGAGTGGGAGGTCCCAGGTATTTATGGACTGGGAGGGGCTCTCTTTTTTCCTGGCATCTCTGCATATTGCCCTCTACAGGTCAGTATTACCCACACGTTATGAATTTCTTGAAGCGGGGTGTGTGACATACTTAGAATAGAGTTCATGCGATGGAAGCACAAGTTGTCACCAACTCCAAGCAGGTAAGGTAATGGCAACAGTTTTTTTTGAGATATAGAAGCTGTTTTATTGCTATACACCATGATACAATTACTGGAGCTTAAAGTGACCATAATTGGACATCAAGCGTCTAGAAGGTCCAGTTAGAAATCCATACCGCCAATTTGGGATGACCCGCTATATTAAACCCCGTCAGTCGCATGATATTCCTACCTTGTCGACGAGCCCACGCCGTCCACCATAACTGAATGGCTGGTGTGGCCACTCACAGCTATAGAGGGATGCAGGGGGATTTAACTGCAAGTGTACAGCATGAAAACTCACCAGGTAAATCTTGCAAAAGTAAGTGTCAAGGTGGGCAAACATGGTGTATGTGTTTGTAATCCTGACCCTAAATGTTCTATTCTCCTTTAAATGAAATTCTAAACACGTGAATACATTAAGCTGTGTAATTAAAATTACAGACAGGCAAGCATATATGTAAAGCTCTGGGCAGACTAAATGCTTAGCTGTGCTCAAACCGGAGTTTCAAGGAAATTACTGGTACTACAGCCACTGAACTGGACAAGCTGCTTGGGATAAATATTAGTTTGACAGATGCCTTTAGCAATTGCTCGTTTAAGAATTCATGACCCTTTTCTTTTCCACCTGCTTTAGTGTAACAGAATTTTGCCTGTGGAACACTGAACACTGTGAAAAGCAAAATGAATGGTCCGCACTCCTCTTCTCATAAAACTTCACTTTTAATTATGCATTTAAAATCATCTCCATAGTATATCAAAAGCCAGTAAAATCAGCAGTAATCAAAGTCCTGGAAAGTCATATATACAGTATAGGCGACTTCGGACTCCTATCTCCAGTCCTTAATCATAGTAGCCTATTGCATGAAACATTGCACTTATATATAATAAAAGATGTATATAAGGCACTCACCTGATAGGAGGCAGCCAAGCTACAACCTGGAGTCTCACTGTGAGGAGAGCCCAGGGGCGTGCAGCCACACATGAAGTGTTAACGCCTGATGGTAGAGGGGTTGTGATGCTGGCAAAAACACACGCAGGGCCCAATGACTAAGATGAAAAGGGGGCCCAGGGGAGAGAACAGGCAAACAGTTTGCAACTTAGTAACGAACCTGGTGTAGTACTCATAGAATTAAAAGCCATGTAAAAAGTATGTGCAGTAGAAATAGATATGGGCTTCCTGTAGGTGGAAGTTCAAATAGTACCAGTTAATTTATCTCCCGTCAGTAATAGATCTAAGAATTCTATTTGATGTTTGTTGCAATTCATAGCAAAAGATAGATTCAAATCATTAGAATTGCATTGGGTCCCAATGTGCCCTGATGTTGAGAAGAGCAAGCATTTCACGTCCTCAGCCACTAACAAACGATACACAGTCAAAACGATTGTTAATTGTAATTCAAGGGGGGTGGTGTACCTCATAACATGTGGTTATTGCAATGTTCAATATGTAGGGTGCACGAAAAGGCAGCTAAAGGTCAGATACTCTGAACATATGCAAAGGATTGGTAGGAACGATCTAACGCGGAATACCAGTGTGGCTAGACAACACAAGGCGTGCCATTCGGAACTCCCCCCGAAATTTAAGATTATTGGTATTGAGTGGCTAACAGCAGACCCATGGGGTGGGGATTTCCTCAAAAGACTCTTTATCAGGGAAGCATATTGGATATTCATTTTAATGACCAGGGCTCCTAATGGCCTCAATCATAGAGGTGATATTGCATACTTTACAGATAGATAGGGACATTATTATTGGTCATGATATTCTGGCAGGTTATTAACTATTATATATTAACTAGCTGGGTGTACTATTAAATATTATGCATAATTAGTTTGTACGGAACCAGATATAAATTCTTTTGTACACATATTTTAAATATGTTTATATACAATTCATTACTTATATTTATATTTGCCTTATTTATATTTGCCTTATTTATATTTGTTCTTTGTGACCAATCTAAATTGCTGCGATATCTATTTCTACTGCACATACTTTTTACATGGCTTTTAATTCTATGAGCACTACACCAGGTTCGTTACCAAGTTGCAGACTGGTTGCCTGTTCTCTCCCCTGGGCCCCCTTTTCATCTTAGTTGTTGGGCCCCGCATGTGTTTTTGCCAGCATCACAAACCCTCTACCATCAGGGGTTAACCGCTCCACACTCCATGTGTGGCTGCACGCCCCTGCGCTCTCGTCACAGTGAGACTCCAGCCTGCAGCTTGGCTGCCTCCTATCAGGTGAGTGCCTTATATACATCTTTAATTATATATAAGTGCAATGTTTCATGCAATAGGCTACTATGATTAAGGACTGGAGATAGGAGTCCGAAATGCGTAAGTCGCCTATACTTGACTTTCCAGGACTTTGATTACTGCTGATTTTATTGGCTTTTGGTATACTATGGAGATGATTGTAAACGCATAATTAAAAGTGACGTTTTATGAGAAGAGGAGTGCGGACCATTTGCTTTGCTTTTCATGCTATTTATTGGGTTTTAGACTACCCACAGCCGTGCACACTGGGGATTGGGTGGTGAGCGGACATTCCCTATATTGTCCCCGAACACTGTATATCTATAACCAATAATGCAGAGGAAACTCAGGCTCAATAAAACTGTTTAAAACACTTTATAGAAGGGTGGAAATGTCTTTGTTAAAACCAGACCTTCAGCATTATTTCGTAATAAGCCAAAATCCTTAAAAATTATTCCCCAGCATCTAAAATTAATATAATTTATGTTTTTAGTCGCTTACTTATTATTCTCTCCCCCACTGGGCTACAACTCTGTTCAGGACTCTAGGATACGGGAGCCCCCATCTTGCCTCAGAAGCATCACATACTGAGGAGTGGAGAGGGGGCAAAAGTGCAGGGAGCAGTTTATAGCTGTGGCAGAGCTGGGGTAAGGAAAAGGTCAGCAATCCCAGAATGCAGAGCAACATAGTCTGAAGACACTTCCTGTCTGCTGGCAGCCTGAGACTCCGAAGGCTCAGTAAATGCATGTAGGATGATTTTTAATGTGGGAAATCTGTACAGGGTGGGGGAAACATATAAAATAGACTAGACTAAAATAGACTAGGTTATTCAGGGTGAAGGTCCGGTTTAAATATAGATGGTATTAAGTATAGCTAGCTGTCTTTAAAGTGGACAAAAACCCACGGAGCTGGAATCTATAAGAGCCGCGGCCGCATCCCCGCTATCCCTCTAGCAGGGCATGTGCCAGCGCCAGGCATTTGTGAATAGCTGAAATAAAGTTTCTGTGTGTGTGAGAGTGGTGATTGGTATGTTAATGGAGCTGCGACCTGATCAGATGGCTAGGCTGAAAAGTTGCAAATTAGATAGGACTAGATGGAAGATCTCCCATGTTATCTTCTCCTATCTAGTCCTATCTAATTTGTCAATGGCTGGTGCAGGCATGCTCCCTGTTAGAGGTTAGAGGTTAGCGAGGGATGCTGGCCTTATACGATGGCTTAGACAATGTGATGTCAGCGGCTCTAAATTTACTGATTGGACAAGCGCCTGCGCATGCGCTATAGGACCGGGAAGAAGTGAGTTGGCTTTGGTGATCAAGGGGTTTCAAGCAGCGGGGCACCCACAATCGGGGTGCTCCAAAGGGAAAAAAAGCCAAAAGGACCAAATCCTAGGATAGTCAAAATCCTGGGTTTTGGTCCACTTTAAAATGCTCTTAAAGACATTTGTTATAGGTATACATTGGTTTATACAGTGTATCTTTTCAATGCTACTATAAAACATTATCATTAAACAATTACAAATAGTGTACAAATAGGAATATATATATATATATATATATATAAAAGATATAGCTAGTAACATAATACAATAAGACACAGAGCCTTGCCCATATCGACATGAAATACAAATAACCAAGCTGGCGTGCACAGCTCTACATCTTTCCTATACCAGGCCTGTATACAACTTATATACTAGTTCTAGTTTTGTTGACTCTCTATTGGAAAATAAGAGTGTTGCAAATGAGACTGGGGAGGACATTGGGGTGTCAAATGAGTAGGATAGTGATGCACAACCTTCGGCCTGCACTAATTTCAGTTGCAGACCCCGGCACTTCGGTCTATCTCTATCCACCTCTGAGGACCCCACCCCCACATACCTCTGCCCACCTTTTCCTATCTCACTGCTAATCATCTCACCTAGTCCTGCCTTACCATTTCCAACCTCATCTTAACCCACATCACTTTTCCCTAACTCTGCCCACTTCTTTCCACCTCACTCCTGCTTGCCTCACCTCTGCGCACCTACCTCTGCCTGTCTACCTATCTCCGCTCACCACCTCCCATCTCTGCTCCTCTCACCTTTTCTTGCCTCACCTCTGTGCACCTACCTCTGCCTGTCTACCTATCTCCGCTCACCACCTCCCATCTCTGCTCCTCTCACCTTTTCTTGCCTCACCTCTGTGCACCTACCTCTGCCTGTCTACCTATCTCCGCTCACCACCTCCCATCTCTGCTCCTCTCACCTTTTCTTGCCTCACCTCTGTGCACCTACCTCTGCCTGTCTACCTATCTCCGCTCACCACCTCCCATCTCTGCTCCTCTCACCTTTTCTTGCCTCACCTCTGCCAACATCTGCAGATACATAAAAGCATATACAATGCTTTAAGGTTGCAGCTTTACTACAGTAAACTGTGTTTTCTCTGCTTAGGTTCTTGATTCAACAAAGTTTGTGACAAGAAAATAGTCTGTTTTTTGAGAAAAAAAATTTTTTTTAGCTTTTTCTTCTGATTCAACAAAGAAAAAAAAACACGCCTCATTTCTACACTCATTTTTTCACTTGTCTTTTTTCAGCTGGAAAATTCGAGAAATTTCAAGAAATTCTCCCTTACTAAAGCATGTATGGAAACCCACATTTTTAACCGGACGAATTTAATTAGTTATTTAAAGTGGACAAACAGTCAAAAATTACTTAAACCAGGCCAACACTACAAACAGGGCTCATATGCATCCCTCCCCAGGCCAATTTAGATTGCTGCACATAAAAATTAATTACCTTATTCTAACTCTTAATGGCGGATTTTAAAAACAAAATGGTGGCTCATGCATTTGCAGGCCACCTGCAAACAGGAAGTGCTACTTGGTTTCCTGTTACCGTGCATAGTCAGTTATGTCAGTTGAATCCAGGAAGCAGCATGGCTGAGATGCTGGGAGAGCATCTTTTCCAACTGTGCCAGGCTGTTGGTCCAGTTTAAGTTTTTCGCATTCAATTTTCCAACCAAAACAATTTAAAAATGTTATAAAGTAGACATATAAAGATAAGCACATACAATGACAAGCGTTTGGGCTTCAGCTCTTCTTCAGGTCAATATTGGTGCTGACCTGACGACCTGGCCTGGGTTCTGACCTGCTGACCTGGGTTCTGACCTAATGAGAGGCTGAAGCCCAAAGCTTGTTGTGTTTCACTGAACGAACACATTAAACATAGGGACCAGTGCCCTTTAGAGCAAACTTATCTTGGTATGTTCTTATCTTTATATGTTTACTCTATGTATACCACTGGCTTTTATAGGGGCCACTATGCACTAAACCATTACTGTAGTTCCTTAGTAACCAAAACATTTTTTCACTATTATTACTGCGGCCCATTGAAGTGAAACAATAATATAATGCGGCTGTTGAGTGCTGAGTGCTGTTGCTCCCAGAAGCAGGAGTTTTGGTAACAGATTTATACTGTGATTTACTACTGTGATGTTTGCTGCAAGGTTAAAATTAAATAGCAACATATTAATAACATGAAATGACTTCATTACTTTTAAAACTCCTTCCTTACTTTCTTGGCAGGGGACTGGGCTGCCTGGTTGTATATACATAAACAGCATACCTGCTACCCAGTGCTTTGTGCTTGCTCCTCATACTGTCGCTCCTTATGATTTGAGTCTATATACATTACCGCAGAGCCACAGCAGTTTTATTTTTGCCTACAGACATCATGCAGCTGCATCCCCGCATCTTCAGGATGGGAGTTCGCTCCCGCCGTAAGTCATTCAGATAGGTTGGGACATGCGCTGCCGGGGAAGCGGCTGCTGCGCTTCTGGTTGCTGAAGCTCTGTGTGTGTAAACAGAGCCATTTGCTGAGCATTACATATGCATGGCAAATTGCTCTGATTGGATGACAGGCCACGCATGCACCATAGGACCGGGGGAAAAGTGAGTTTGTGTGGGCATTCTGGGGGGTTTCCCACAGTGGACCTTCCGAAATCGAGAGTCCCCTGGGGTAAAGATTATATCCTGAGATAATCAAAAACAGGTTTTGTTCCATTCCAAGGCTGCACCCTTCAAAAAGTGTTTTATAACCACATTGCTATGTTGAACAGTTAGGTTAGTTATTTGATGTTATGTTAATTACTTAAAGCGGAACAAAACCCGGGAATTTTACTTTCCCAGGTTTTGTTCTATGCCCCTGCGGGCTGTGTGCATGCTCCCACCTAAGCCTATATGAATGGTTGGGGATGGAGAATGTTCACAGTGCCAAGGATAAAGGGAATGCGGCAGCACGTGTTCCCCATTCAAAACAATGAGAGCTGTCTGCAGAATGATGTCACAGCAGGCGGCTCTCATTGGATGAGAGCCTGTGCATACGTTGATGGAGCATGGGAATGGGACAGGGCTGGCTCTAGGTTTGTGGGGGCACTTGGGCAAGAGGGTCTTAGAGGGCAAGAGGGACATCTCCGCTGTCACAAACGGGTAATCTCCTGCAGTGGATCGCCCTCTAGTCCTTATTGCCTCCCCTATAGCCACCAATTGTCCTCTTGTCCTTGTTGCATTCTGTACCCTTCAGCCCTTACTGCTTGCACCGCTGCCACTAAATACTCCATCACTTCTGTCAGTTGTCACCTGGTTCTCGCCACCTTCTTCATGCCTCCCTTCCCTTGTTGCTGAGGCCAGCCATGAGAAGGTCTGCACAGAACACCAGCCATTCAGTGGTTCGGGACCACTGAAATATAATACAAGAACAAGTATGGGCCCCTGAAGGTGCCTGGGCCCTGGCAACTGCCTGTGCTGGCGCCGGCCCTGGAAGGGGAATTCTTACATGCTCCCTGGGGGGGTTTCATACACAGAAAAAAGCCAGCAGCCAGCACTGGTTTAGATACCAGGCCAGAGTTATGAGATATAAGTATGACAACGTATGACAAGCATGATAAGTATGACAGTATGACAAATAGATCTTTTTAATGATCTTTTAAAGTGGACCAAAACCCAGGATTTGACTATCCTGGGTTTTGCCCCCCCCGGGCACCCTGATCAGGGATGCCCCCCTGTGTGAAATCCCACAGGTCGCCTGATCTCACTTACCCTTGCTCGGTCCTATGGAGCATACGCAGCCCTCTTCTCCAATCAGCACGCTCGGATCTGCAGCGATCCCAGTGCGCTGGTGGATGCATCCCCCACTACCCTTTAACAGGGAGCGTGCCCATGCTGGCCAATCACAAATGCCCATCACAGGCACACGCCCTGCTAAGGGATAGCGGGGATGCGGCCTCTGCTCACGCATGCGCCGTTGGACCGGGAACAAAGGGCAACCTGGGGGGTTTGACAAGGGAGTTTTCAGGCAACCTGGGGGGGGCGAGTATGCCTGCCCTTGAGTCTCATAGACTCCAGGGTGGGTTTTGGTCCACTTTAAGGACATTCAAGGGCCATTTTACATTTGGGTCTAGGGCACTGCTGATGTTTTCATTTTCAACTAGAGCAATGTTCCCTCCATTCTGTCATCTTCCCTTCATGCAGTCTGGGGGTGTTTGGCTAATTTAGTTACTTTACATAGACCCTAAAACACTTTCTGAATTTCACCCCCATATGGGTTGATTCAGAGCCCCTGTTAAAAATCTCGCCAGTGTAAACTCTCACATACATGGCTGATTCGATGCCCCTTCGGTAATTATTTCATTTGGGCGTATATAAGCGAAAAGTCTGTCTTCAATATGTAAATTTACAACTCACATGACATGAATTATTCAGTCAGCAAGTTCTGCTAGTTTTCATTGATAAAAGGAATGTCTCTACAGCCAGCATTCTTTTTTTATAATGAAACTGACAACGGGCTTGTTTTTTGTTTTAATACTAAATGTTATTTTCTTTAAAAAGAATGCCCACCCCCCAAAAGGCAACCAGCCTGGGCACCACGCATATCGGTCTTATGCCCATTAGAATGGGTTCTAGACTCTTTGTGGGCACCCATGGAAGAACCCTGTACCCAGACAAATGGACACTGGGCTCTTCAGCAGCCAATGGGATTGCGGGTAATATGTCGGTTTTAGCAACATGTCACCTGCCAAGTCCAGCAGCAGCTGGCTCCTGACCCTGGTGAACTGGAATAGAGGTCCCCTGGTTCCCTTACCAGTGTTTAAACAAAAAAGAGACCATGCAAAAAAGGTTAAAGGAGCGCTATCGCAAAAAATGGCCCAATGATGAAAATCCATATAAATTTGCTGGGTGGCGGAAGGAGGAGCCACTTATACACCAGGCATCCAAAAATATCCAGCCAGACATTTTTTTTTATTTTAATGGAAGGAAAAGGACATACAGGGTGACAGGCTCTTTCCCCCCCCCCGATAGGCAAAACATGTCACCACTGGATTTTATTCCTACCATGAGAGAATAAACCACAAGCTTGGCAGGAGTTTTATTCAGGTTTGGTGTATAAGTGACCCCCTCTCATTAGCTGAAGTGTTTATATGTATTTTTAATATTACACAATGTCACCACTTACTAGTCCCGTCTTCTTACTGATGCTTGTGCTGTGCCGCACCATTCTTTGCTGTTCCTCTTTGCCCCCTCCCCCACCAACTTTTGTTGGCGCTCCTCAGATGAAGGAGGAACATAGGTTCCCCCTTCTGTCATCCTTGCTATCCAGCAAGGGTCTGAGGTGAGGGCCGGGGGAGCTGCTTTTTATACTAGGAGGCAGGGCCTCCATGGAACCTCCTCCACATCATTAATGATGTCACAGGAGCGGAGAGGCTTAGAGGGGATTTCTCAGTCAATTCGCTAAGGCATTTTTTTCGTTAGATAAAAATTGTACCTAACAAAAAATATATATATTTTCAACAATCTCATCCGAGCGAAGCCGGCAGCATTTTGCTGGCATGAACGGACGGTGAAAAAATGGTTTCTTGCCCAATTTTCTACCAAAACCCCGGAATTAAAATATACTTTTTGAGTGGTTTTTCATTTGGAGGTCTTGCAACCAAACAAAAAATCAACAAAAAATGAAAAATCTCACCCAAAAATTCTTGCAGACAAAAATGGTCTTCTGAATCAGGCAATCGGTGGAACAAGGATTCAAATAATCATGTTCAATTAAAAAATATGTCCATTGTTACCTAAACAATACATTTCACTCTGTTTTTTCTGTTGCTATTTGCCTGAAGGTTGTGTTATGTAAATTTTTAAATTCCATGCTGCAGGAAAAGCTGGCTGTTTCTGGCCACCGCATAGTATCAGGGAGATATATATATATATATATATATATATATATATATATATATCTCAGAGAAACATATGGTAGTGAGCTTTCCAAGGCCTCAGGAACAGGAAAGGAGCATACTAAAATGTGATCTGGGGTTTACTGACATTTTCTTTTACTTACCAATTATGTTTATCACATATGTAGTGTATATAACACCAATTTTATAGTCATTAAATTGTTAGTTTTTATAAATTAGTACATTTTTTCTCTATAGCTGCATGTTTTGTGTATACCTGGCTACACCGCCTGTTGGAATAGTGGGAAAATATTGGTGCACCAAGGGACTGGTCATAGGAAGACCCGGGAAAACTCCTGGTGGGCTGTACTGCTTTAGGGACAGTTGGGCAGCTGCTTTTAACACCCATCTAATCCATGCCTTCCAAGTCTCCATCCCATCTCCACTATAAACTCCTAGCTAAGAAACCCAAACCCATGTTCAGCCCCTAATGCTATAGTTCAGAATCATGACTGTAGGGAGGCATATCCGCCACTGCCACAATATCTGACCCTACAGTACTAAAGTTTTAGTGCCATCAAGTTACCCATATCCATTCCTGTTCATGGCCTGTCCCTACAATGCTACAGCCTTGGAAGGCACTCTTTAGTAGGGATGCCATGTGCTGGTCATGGGCTGGTTCCGGACAGTAAAATCACAGGCTGATTTGTCTGCCACTGGGCGCATCCTATGTAGAAAATGTGTTAAAAGGCAGCTTAGGGCCGGATCACATTGCTGTGATGCCCCACAATCACAACCTTTCATTTTTGTGTTCGCCTTTTCACCGCAATTACAAAAAGCCTTGTCTGCAGTGATTTTGCTGAAAATCTGTTGAAAAAACACTGCAACTGCAATAGTGAAAATACTCTTTAATATGCACCTTAAGAGTCCAGAGCTATGACACTTGTGTGCTTATTTCCTGCAACCAGTTATAACATTTGTGAAATATACACATGCACAATGGTCAGTCTCACTTTTTTAAATCATTAAAGCAATGCTATACTCAAGTCTCCACTCCACCTCATTCATGGTGTATGGCACCAAAGAGCATTGAATCAGGTGACCAACGGAAACCAGTCAGGTTTGATGTGCAAGCCCACTGGGAAATCCAGATTGGTCACATGGTTACCAGCCACCACATGAGGAAGTAGTTAACATACTTACCATATACGGGTATAGGAATGCTTTAATCTATTACTTTTTCTTACAAGGAAGCAGAAGATATTAATATAGTGAATATTGTGATGCATTTGTACTGTGTTCATTTTCCTAATTCCAAAATACATTCTGAGCCAAAAACATTTTTTATGGTTCTTCCCTAATATGTTAAAAGAAAAAGCTTCTAGCTTAAGAATAAGTGTTTTTTGCATCCTTTGGCACATTTTTCTCTTAAATGTAACTCAGAGGATGCATTTAGGTAAGGTATAAGTTTAAAATCCCAGGTTTACTGTACGGTAACCTTAACCCCTTGTCATTAAACACACATGGTATGTAGTTGGTAAAGCAAACAGAAGATGAGAAACTGTATGGGATGAATAAAGATATTTACTAAAAAGATAGTTCTCATCTCATATACAGTTAAGTTCACTTTGGAGTAAAAAGTGCAATTTAGGTGCACTTAGGTGTGCTTATTTTCTGAATGGACCAGAGGGCAGAAAATGAAAGGGAATTACACTTGTTACTTCAAAAGTCGGATCAGAGGATCTCCTGCCACCTCCTTCCCGGGCACCGATCACCGGCATCTGACAGCTGAAAGAGCTGAAGCCGGCGATTGTGATGACACCCAAAAGGGGCGGGGCTTAGTGGGGAGATGGGCTGGAATGACGGCATTAGCCCCGCCCCCCAAATGGGCGGGGCTTAGCGGGAAGATGTCAGCCGCCATCGGAAGAGCAGAGGGGAGAGAGCCTTCCAGATCGGAAAGACCTGGGGGGGATCGGAGCCCCCCCCCCCCAGGTGAAGAGGAAGGACAGCGGGAGCCAGCGCACACGGAGGTAAGTAAATGTCATTTTTTTTTTTTTACGGGAAAAGCCGGTGGCAGCTGAAACGGGGGGGGGGCACCCTATTCCGGGCCCTCCCCTGCAGCCGGAGGAGGTCCGATGAACGATCGAAGACCACCATCTTGAAGAGGAGACCCAGCTGAATCAAACGAGGGGTCAGGTTTTTTTTTTTTATTTTTTACTATTAGTGGGGAAAGTCAGGCACGTAAAATTTACGTGGCTGGCGGTTAACTGCAGGGGAGGCAGCCACGTAAATTTTACGTGGCTGGCGTTTAAAGGGTTAAACTTATTAGTATCAGGTACAGAAGTTATACACTTCTGTTTCATTTTTCACACACTGCTGTTGCAGTTTAGGTGCAGTTTGGACTTGCATTTTCATTTTGATGTTTAGAATTGCATTTTTGGCTACACTAACACCTGTCCGGAATCATATGCATATACATTGCACAGATCGGCAGAAAAGCGATGTAATGTATCCTCCATGAATCCTTTCACATCTCTCCATGTTAATGCAGTGCTATTGGAATGTAGCCAGAAAAGTACCTGCATGCTGTTTTCCAACCATACCATGTTCTCACTGTACACTTGTAAAACACTCCTGCTAGAGAAACCCGGATGGTTCCAGATCCCCTGCGAAGGTAGACCATTAAAGTCATTAAAGGACGTCTATGTTATCCCCTGCTATACCCAGCCAAGCGTCCCAAATAGCCTGTGTTTTTTTTTCACAATATTAAAAAAACTGTAACTGGTAATCTGATGTTTGAATGGTGGCCATATGGCTTCCTGAACGTGCCCCCCCCCCCCCACCCAGGGCTCTCCAGCATTTATTCATCCAGTTACAAGCTAAACTTTCAAATTGGTTTTCTGAGGTGCAGATTAGCTTGTAGTGCTTTCAGATTTATTCCAACTATTATAACTGATATGGTTGACCCTCAGTGCTGAACTGTGTAAATTAAATCTTCATTGGAGAGCACCAGGGTACACTTCTGCTTCACCAGAGATCCATACACCTGCCATTCGAACATCATGCTGCATTCTGTTGTATTGTTTTTTAATACTGTGCAAAGGCTTTAGTAAAAAAAGAAACACAGGCTATTTTGGGGCACTGGGCCCGGATAGATGATGACTACATACCCTTTATATGGTCACTTTGAGCAGGTTTAAAGTTCAGTTCCACTTTATTGTTGGCATATACAATACATCTGTTCCTCACATGCCAACCCAGTTCAAGGGGTTAGGCCACCCCACTTTTTAGCGAGCCAAAGCCGGGGTAAAGCAGTGTTGCTGGAGGGTTGCACTGTCCACTGCCTCCTTACAGTATTGAGGGAAGGGCTCTGGGCTTATTTTGGCAGGTAATCTTAGGAGTTGTCTGTCTGTCACCATGGTAGGCTGGAATGCGGTTAAGTTGGGCTTTTATGAGCTGGCGATATGCCCAACTTCATACGTGCAATCGATTGCACGCATGTTGCCCTGGTGCCTCCGGTTGCTGATGAGTATCTTTTTAGGTATGTCTTTGGTTTCTCTTTGCCTCTTTCATTCCCTGCTATGTAGTCACATCTTTTTTTGTCTGGCTTGCCCATATTTAGTGTGCGTTGTCCCTTGCATTGTATCTCCTCCTGTAAAGTGAACCTCAATCACCCCTTTTGACTAGTTGGGCCTTGTTCCCTGTAGCTGCTTCTATCTAAAGTAAGGCAATGTTAATGTTCATTTTCTTTTTGCTCACACAAGTTATAGCCTCTCACCTAACACTATCTTCCAAGTCCCTTTTTCTTACTCATCCAAAGAAGGTAGTCTTACCGGTGGTTGTCCCTTTATGCTTAGCATCTGTTCTGTCAGTGTAGGTGCACTTGAATGCTGCATATTTATTGACCTTTGTGCTTTGTGTTCTTTATGCAGAAACTATAAGTTGGGACATTCCTTTAATGTACAATGTGTTATCAATCCTGATCTTCGGTTCCTACGCATTTTGGCTGGATTTTCATGCTCCATGCATGATGCCTTTATTCTTTGGCATTAAAGACTGTGTGGTCATTTTGAGTCTGGCGAGTTGTCTGGCGGGTGGCTGCTTAGTAAGTGTTCTCATTATTCCTCCTTTATTGCTGATGGAGTATTTTCATGTAGAACTTGTGTTTTTTAGAGGTAGTAATGTGTTAATGATGTATGTGGTTAATACTATTTTGTGTTTATTTGTAGGTGATTCTGGCTACCCTGTGCTACCATGGCTGATGACCCCCATTTTGTGCCCTCAAAGTCAGGCAAATGCATCATATAACCGGGCTCATGCCAAGACCAGGGCAGTGATCAAGCCGGCCTTTGGTTTGCTTAAGACATGGTTTAGGTGCCTGGACCATGCTGGGGGTGCCCTCCAGTACCAGCCCCAGATAGTCATCAATATTATTGTTGCCTGTATGGTACTCCATAACTATGCCATACTGGAGCAGGTTCTGCATTATGTTGATGTGTCCCCCTCTGCGGCTATGATGGATGTGCCTGCATCATCATCACCCTTTATCGAGGCACACAGAGTGCTTCTGGTGGAACCACCTTGTTTTGTCTCATTTTAATTTTATTTCTATTTTAATTTTCCCCAGTGTTATTTTTGTGGTGTGTCTATGTATATATATCTATTTTTGGTTTAATGCAAGCCTTGCCCTTTAAGGTTTGTTCTGTAAGCTTCAACCCCACTTTTTATGTATTCAGTGAGATTAAACTGAATGACAGAATCAATTAAGCTTGTTTTGTTTATTGTTGTCACAAAAATTCTGACATACTACTAAATATTGAAAATTGTGAGTCCACTGAGCTTTCAAAAGAAAAACTAAACAAATTAAATCCTATAAAAAGGGGTATCTGGCTCTGCCACTAGGCATGCCAGGTTCTCATTTTGCACCTGCCACTGTGCTATCAGTGCCTCCCTCTGACAGTAGCTGTTTTATTGCTCTGCCACCATTTCTTGGCGGTCATGGTGGACCAGGCACTGTTTTGCTTGCAGGCTCTGCTATCTGCTCGCCAATCTGCCTCCATCAACTGCCCCTGTCTTACCAGAGGAAGATGGCAATGTGTCTGAGGCTGCCGTCCGCTTCCCCGGGTAGGGACACTTGCAACTGGAGCTGTACTTGGCCTTTCCACATGTGTTGGTGATGGCAACTCCTCGCCAGCAGAGCTGGCCCATGGCGGTGATGTCTGCAGCTGCTCTTCATGCTCCAGCTGTGGCAGCATAGGAAGTGTGGGAAGCATCTGCTGCAGAGAAAGTGGGGGAGGCATCTGCTGCAGAGGGATTGGGGGACCAAGCTGCTGCTGTTGCAGAGGGAGTGGGGGAGAAAGCTGCAGTGTCAGCTGTAGAGGCAGCTGCAGTGTCAGCTGTAGAGGCAGCAGCAGCTGCAGTGGCGGCTGTTGAGGCAGATGTTGTGTCTGAGTGTGTTGGATGGGCAACTGGTGTAGCAGAGGGTGTTGATGCTGCTGTTGATTTGAGGCAGATGCAGTGGATCCTTCTCCTCCAGCTCCTGTATGGCAGCCAGTAGTGGGGGGTCTGTAGGGCCAGACAAATCCGTTAGCTTGCTGCTGTTTGATACACACGCAGGACACAAAAAGAGGGCTGCATTGGATTCCAGGGTTACCCACTTTGGCCACATAACAGCCACTTACCAGATCCAAACCTTCCATTGGTGCTGTCCTTGAATACACCGTCCTCGATGACGTAGCCCCACTACTTGTTTGTTGGTGTGCTTGGGTGGCCATGTGAATTTGCTGCTTTTTTCCTGCAATGTGAATAGGGCATAAGCTTAGTCAAGGCCCGTACTTTGTGTGGCTAACCAATGGCTAACCCATCTCCTTCCATCTTTTAAAAGTAAGCAAGGTGTGGCACGTACACATGCGTTCAAAGTTCATTAATTGGCTTTGTGGTGGTGTGTGGCACTATTCCAAGATTGGCCTTTCATGGTCAACCAACAACATTTTGGCCCTGCTGGCATCATGAACTTGCCCATTGGAATATGGAAGACATTCAAATTAGCACAACTACCCAAACAATGACACAACATACCTATTCCAGCATAGAATCTTTCATGTCAGCAAACGTCTTTTGCACTTGAGCCACATCCTTTTGCTCTGGTCTTACACTATTAACCTGCCTGGTGATGATCTTCCGCAGCTTGGAGTTGACAGGTGTTGCTCTAGAACTGCGTCCATAGAGTTGACCATAATGGTCTGACACCCCAGTCACTAAAGCCATACATTGGGCATCATTACGACTGCTGCTCAGGGTGCCCCACTGAAGGCGGCATCCAACATAGGATAGCACATCATCTCCCTGTGTCCTGGTGGGAATAGGGGACATCTGCGCTATGGGTGGTTAGACCTGGTGGTTGCCCTGCTGCTGGCCTAAACCCCTGCTGTGTGTGACACGGTAGGAAGTAGGGGTACAATCTCTATTGGGAAATGGGGTGTGGGGGACTGCCTGCCACTGCTTTGGCTTGCCCTAGCACTTTGCCTGCCACTGCTCTGGCTTGCCCTAACACTTTACCTGCCACTGCTCTGGCTTGCCCTGGCACTATGGCTGGAACTGGTGTGGGTTGCCCTAGTACTTTTCCTGCCACTGGTCTAAGTTTAGCTGAGGCGGTGCTGGCTTTTGCTGACTGTGTGCTGGCATGCGCTTGAAGGAGGGCTGTGGTGATGTGGGGCACATCAGATGATGCAGACACAACCAGGGAAATGGCACCCTCGCTGTTCACCCGTGATCAGCAGGACAACATCATGCTTGTTAGTACCCAAGCCTGCATTTTTACGCTAATAGGAATAGGTATAGCTATTCAGAGTTGCAAGTGTATAGTCAGTCAGGACGATCATAGATAGTAATTTGGGGGTGCAAGTAGCTAGGAAGGCAGGGTGGAGAGAACGCCTCCATTTGCAGCCTAACAGAGACAAAAGCTAGTGTGCAAATGGGGAACACGTTGGGACTCTTTGGACCAAGGTGGATCAATTGGAGCCTAGCTGGGTGTGGCAGCCAGATACCAGGGGGCAGCCCAGGTGGTACTAACACCAGATGCTTAGATCTGTAAACAAGGCTACACAGAAACATTCATGCAGAACTAAAGTGGTGGGGGTTCTGTTAACAACCTGCTTACCAAGAGGACATAGGCACTCTAAATTGTAGCAACACTGGAGGAGGAGAGCGAAACCACCTTCACATTTACACAGGTCATGCAGCATTGGTAGCAGGGCCTGAAAAGGAGAAAGAAGCTAAACAATCACAACTACAATCACATTAGACAAGCCTGTGTTTAAAACAATGCTATTCTCTTCTAGTGTCATAGTTAAGCCAAAGAGTGCGGCCCACCTGGAGGCGACGAGGCCAGCCAATGCTACAAAGACCTGGGGGACATGTAGGTGGAGGCGCACAGGTGGCAATGTTCTATCCCTCCTCTGCAGGTGAGCTGCAAGCTCAAATGGACCAACCTGCGAAGAAGGAAGGCCGGATGTCGGGCAGAGAGTCTCATGATGTTGGCCATGATGATTCAGGTATGACTATCGCGCACAAACACACAAAGGAAGACACAGACTAAATACACACACATATGTGTTGTAATGTGGATTGTTGGGATATTTCCTTCTAGATGGCCAAGATGTCTCCATGGGTGAACAGCGAGACTATGGAGGTGCTGGGATCCAGCCTCAGAAAGAAGAAGTTGGGTGATGACCCACACACAACACAAGCCAATTCACACCTCAGTCACATTGACTAACAGACTAATAGGTGTGGCAGGTCCCAGTGAGTAGTGAGGCTCCCAAACCCCGACTCCCCCACCGGCCTAAGTTTATGGACATGTGACTATAACTAACATGCCTTCTTCAACAGATTTGCAGAAAGCCACTAATTGTTTTTTACAGTATACAGAGAATATACACAACAGTGTCTACAAGAGCTGTCTTCTGCTGTCCATAGGCTGGTGGGGGAGATTGCAGAGCTGGCCACAGCAATGGGGAGCTCCCCACCTTAAGACCCTGGGAGCCTGTCCCATTCTTTCCCCCCCCCCCCCCCCCCATTGTAAATAGTTAAAATTCATATGTTTTACAATGTTTTATTTTTTTATAACATTTTATTCTTTTAACATTTCATACTTCAGAAATTTTGTTTTGTCTTTCTTTTATTGTAATTGTTTCATATAGTAATGTGTAATTATATACATGGGGGCATTCCAAAAACAATACAATTAAGAAGGAGGAGCTACACTGGTAAGGAAGAATGGGTAGTGGTAAGCATTTAGAAGAAGAAAGAACACTGGATAACTATACAGAATGTGGTACAGGTAAGCATTTAGAAGAAGAAAGAACACTGGATGGCAATACAGAAAGTTGTACAGATAAGCATTTAGAAGAAGAAAAGGTGCTTCATGGGACAATCCTAAACTAAGACCAAGCAAACAGAGCAGCAACGCTGGAGAGAAGGATTGGTAGAAGTAGAAGTAAGCACTTAGAATAGGATGCACTGAATGATCTGTCAGAGAGAGAGTGTCTTCTGCTCCTAACACAGTCTCATCCTCACGTTCCTTTTCTGTTGGTGTGCCGCAAGGTTCTGTCCTAGGCCCCCTACTTTTCTCAGTCTACACCTGTGGCCTTGGCAAACTTATAACTTCACTAGGCTTTCAATACCACTTCTATGCAGATGACACTCAGATATATCTCTCAGGCCCCAATCTCTCCTATCTCGCCTCCCCAACTGCCTTGCAGCTATTTTTTCATTCATGTCATCCCGCTACCTCAAGCTAAACATGGATAAGACAGAACTGGTAATTTTTTCACCATCTAACTCCCCTCCCCTCTCTAACACGTCTATTTCTGTAACCAATTATACAATAACCGCAACTCCCCAAGCTCGGTGCCTGGGGGTCATTCTGGACTCTGCCCTCTCTTTCAAACCACATATTCACTCCCTGGGGCCTCCAACTTAAAAACATCTCACGCATCCGTCCTTTCCTCTCACTTGACACCACTAAAATGCTAGTGCATGCCCTGGTCATATCCCGACTGGATTACTGCAACATTCTTCTTTGTGGCTTACCAACTAACAGACTGGCACCCCTCCAATCTATCCTGAATTCTGCTGCTCGCCTTATCCATCTGTCCTCTCGCTCCTCCAATTCTGCACCTCTCTGCCGATCCCTACACTGGCTGCCAGTCCCACAGCGAATCCTGTTCAAAACTCTAACTCTCACATACAAAGTTCTCCCCAATCAGACCCCTCCCTACATCTCATCTCTAATCCAACAATATCAACCTAGACGCAGTCTTCGCTCTGCTGCTGACCTTCTTCTGTCCTCCACCCTGGTCACCTCCTCTCATGCCCGCCTCCAAGACTTCTCACGTGCAACTCCAATCTTCTGGAATGCCCTCCCCCACGCAATCCGCCACTCCACAACCCTCAAAACCTTCAAAGGTGCCCTTAAAACTCACTTATACAGACAAGCATATAATCTGGCCTAACCAATCTTCTAAAGGGCATATGCCCTTTGTTTGTGATCCTTCCCCCTCGTCTTCACCCCTCTTCCTTTAGACTGTAAGCTCGCAAGGGCAGGGCTCTCTTTCCTATTGTATCTTGTACTCAGAATAACCATTGTCAACTCTGTAAAACTGCTTTTGAAATAGTATATGTACCGTATGTTTCTACCCTGTCTGTAACGACTACGGAAGATGATGGCGCTATATAAATAACACATATAAATAAACAATAATAATAATAACCGCAATAAGTAAGTAACCAAATGCCAGGGGCCAGGGGCTGAGAGGATTGCATATGCGTACAAGCCAGCGTATGCGTACACATTATGGAAATGCGTACAAAATAATGACTGAACGAAGCGGTTCCGATGGAGGCTCTGAATCATGCAAGTGCTTGTACAAGCACTGAAAAATACGGGCTTATGCATGAAAAATAAAATAGAAGGCAGTGTTTCTTTTTATGTCTGGAGAGCTAAATTTCCTCATTCCAATAGACACTCTGAGGCCAAAACTTTGATTTGTGGCCCCTTCCAAATATGTTAAAACACCTCTAGCTACAGGTTTGAGATGAAATATTGAGTAAATGTTTATTTTTAGAGAATAGCTGCTATTCTTGCCTTTGGTGCATTCATATCATATATTTTTAACTCACAGGAAGCATTTATTGAAGGTATGACATGAGGTCAAAATCCTAATGTCACACATGTCTGGACTTACCCAGACTGTGTTGGGTTGTAAGCTTAGATCCTAGAAACCCCCCAAAAAGTTTAAACCCTAGACAAATACATCATTGGTGAGTTTGAAAAAAATATTCTGCTGGACATGGATACGTGTCTGAAGTCAGACAGCCCACTAAACCAGAGCTTAGGAGTTATCATACAAAATTATTTGTACCATTTTGTATAGTGGCCATGAGGAGTTATAGAAGGCTAAAAAATTCCTTGGACCCCTATACCAGTTCAAAAGTGGTGAAATTAAATAAGACACCATAGCAAAATCTGGACAAAGTCCTCTGCCTCTGTCGCCTCCTCCTCTGCTGGACAGCCACACTTTTAAAAAGAAAAAGGTGTCTGTAATCGAGTGGGTGGTACATGGCTGGAATTGTGGGGGGCATGCCACCCCCCTGCATTTTTACCTGCCATAGGGATTGCTTGAATCCCTTAGCAGTTAAAAAAAACAAGATGCCAAATATCCCCGCGTACCCCCTGGGACACACGTACCACAGGTTGAGAACCAGTGCCATAGAGGATATATTACATGACTGTTTCTGGAGATCTAATAAATACAGAAATGCACACGCATCTGAACAGGTGTGAACGTAGCCTCGTTCACACCTGTTCAGATGCGTGTGCATTTCTGTATTTGTGTGCAGTTGCAGATGCAGTTGGATGAAATGCATTTTGCAGATGAACTGCATTTTCTTTTGCAATTGCAATTCTATAGAATAGATACAGAATACAGACATATACATACCTGTCCAGATGCACTTCACTTCCTGCATTTTGCATATCTGTATAAAAAGCGTACGTAGTGTATCATGTATGGGCCCCTTTCACACCTCTCCAATTTTAAAGTGGACCAACACTCAGGATTTTCACTATCCTGGGTGTTGGTCCACTTCAGCGGGGCATCCGAGATCAGGATGCCCCGCTGTGTGAAACCCCCCAAAAAACGTACCTTTTCGGCGGCGGACAAGCGAAGGATAAGCCGCCGCCGCCGCCTCCCGCGCGTCCCTCTTACAGGGCGCGAGCCCGCGCCAGCCATTCACAAACGGCTGGCGGGCACTGCTAGAGGGGCGCGTGGGAGGCGGCAGTGGCTGATCCGTCGCCGATAAGGTAAGGTTTTTTGGGGCTTTTGGGGGGTTTCACCCCGCGGGACACCCCGATCTCGGATGCCCCGCGGTGAGGGAGGTGATCGGCCCGGGAATCTTATAGATTCCCGGGCCGATCACCCCTGGGTGTTGGTCCACTTTAAACAGTACAGCTAAAACCTAGGCTAAAAGTCCTGTTTGCTGTGTTCCATAATTACAGCACCTATTCTACCTGTGTTTTCTACATGTGCTACCTATTCTACCTGTGCTAAATAAACAATACATTCATGTTGTGTTTGTCTTTAAAAGGTGTATTATCAAATATTAAACACTTTTTTGTGACCGTAAGGCTATGTTCACACCTCTGTGCTTTCTCCTTGTTGTGTGCAACTGGCTTAGGTCATTAATCTATCAATATATGAGCTGACCAAATGGTATTTTGCCTCTAGTGTGACGCATTTGTACAGTGTTTCTTTTCATTTCTAGCAAGCTAAATTTCCTCATTCCAGTAGACACCCTGAGGCCAAATTTTTGGTTTGTGGCCCCTTCCCAATATGTTAATACCTCTAGCGAGTATAGCTGCTATTCTTGTCTTTGGTACATTCATATCATATATGTTTAACTCACAGGAAGCATTTATTGAAGGTAAATATCCGAATGTCAAACAAGTTTGGACTTACCTATGCCATGTTGTGTTGTAAGTTTAAATCCTACATCATTGTTGGGTTTAAAAAAATGATTCTGCTGTACAGTACATGGATATATAAGTCAGACAGCTCACTAAGCCAAAGCTTAGGAGATGATATACAGAATTATGTCTCCTCCTCCTCTGCTGGGCAGCCACACTTAAAAAAAGGTGTCCAGAAGGGGGTTCAGGTAATTAGGTGGGTGGTACATGGCTGGAATGATGGGGAGCATGCCGGCCCCCTACATTTTTACCTGGCATAGGGACCGGCACTTGAATCTCTTACCAGTTCAGTAGATGTGAAAATAATATAGTCCATACAAAAATATTTTATCCAATTAAATGGAACAAAACTCACCCCTCTATGTCTTCCTTTTCTTGTCCCCTGACGGGGTTGAGGGCTCCCTTCTGGTCTGTTTTTTATGCCAATTAAATGGAACAAAACTCACCCCTCTATGTCTTCCTTTTCTTGTCCCCTGACGGGGTTGAGGGCTCCCTTCTGGTCTGTTTTTTATGCCGGTGGTGGCGGCTTTAGCAGCCTCCCCTAAGGCATCGGATGTTGAGGGGTAATTCTACTTTGGCTAAAGGGGAAGGAAAGTTTATACTTAAGTTTGCAGTTTAAATTTAAGTTTATTAGTTTATATTTAAGTTTACAGGCAGGACCTCTATGGAATCTTCCCCGTAAGATTTCCTGAAGGGGAAACTATATGCTCCTCCTCTCCAGTGATGCATATAGTCACATAGAGGGGGTTCCAAAAAGGAAAAGCCTCAGTTTTATATAATCCTCCCTCCCCAGTGGCCTGCCATTAGTCTGGGTAGGACACAAAGGCAAAAGGGGACCAGTTTCCCCATTAACAGCAGATGAATTGGGGAAGCTGCTAAAGCTGCTGTCACCAGCATCAGAAGACCAGCACTTCAGACCTGGAGGTCCAAAGCCAGCAGACCAGTGCCGGAGATGCCATCTGAAAATGGAAAGACGCCGCCCGATGCAGAGGAGTGAATACTGTTAAATGCAATGAATTGAAATGTTTTTGGTGTGATGTCTTACTTATTTTCACTAATTGTGAACTGCTAAGGGGTTCAAGTCACTCCTATACCAGTTGGTAGGGGAGCAGCAAGCCACCTGCAAAACATGCCGATGGGTGGCTTGCTAATACCCTGCCCAACTACCCGTACCCCCTGTGGCCAAGGTGGTGCAGAAGAGCCTGGTGCACATTCTTCTAGCACTCTTGGAAAAGCCATGAACCTGTTTGGAAGGGCATATAAGGGAGAGGGGGGGGCAAAGATGCAGAACACGCTCAACGCAAATGCATTAAAAGCCCAGCATATGTTTTGATACAGTGCCCTTCTAGCGCAGATAAAATCTCTCACCAAATGCCTGCAATTAATGCAGTGGTATAGATAGAATCCCTCCGGCTGATGTGTGCTCCCTTGGCTGATGTGCGGGGCAGTCGTGACCTAGAGATAGGGAATTGGCCTTGTGACCAGAGGGTGGCAGGTTCGACTCCCAGCCATAGGACATGTCTGAAGTACCCTTGAGCAAGGCACCTAGCCCCCAATTGTTTCCACGGATGCAGTGGTAAAATTCCATGTGTGCGTAAGCATTCAATGGCCACTAATAGCACTATTACAATTATTATTATTAAAAGGCAATTATACAAGTGATGTCAGAGGGTTTTATACTGCATGTCAGTAATAAGCAATTGGATGGCGCTGTCACTTTTTTAGACTCCAGAGCTATCGGCTTTTGGTATTCTTTTTGATATTCTTTATTTGAGGAATATCAGCATCTGTGGCCAGTCATGGAGTCTCCAGAGCTGGCTAAAATGAGACGCATGCCCGCACCTTAGCCTATTGGATGGCTGGGGGGAGAGTGCGCACACAGCCCATAGATGCAGGGGATGAGGCCGTTTGCACAATAAAGAAAATCAGAGCCATATGGCGAATGACATAGTCACAGCAAACGGCTCTGATTGGACGAGAGCTAATGCATGCACCAATCGAGGGGAGAGGAGAGTTATTATGGGCAATCTAGGGGGTTTCACACAGGAAAACCAAGGGGATCTATAAACTTAAAGTGACTAGACCACTGGTCTTAGCAAGGTCTGCAATTATGTATACTTTCTTATGTAACTCATCCAAACCAGTTTACCATCAAGACAAAGACCTCACCATACCAACCAGTCTATGCCATTCATATATATCTATATAATTACCGAAATAGGTCTAATCTACACAGGATAACACCACAACACCAATATAAATCTAATTAATTAAAGCTCCACATGCAAATGTGTAGAAATTAAAATAAATCTAACCACCAACTCCCAAATACACACAACACATACTATACACCAATAAGACTACAAATGAATAAGGCATAGAATACACCACATATAACAAATGAATATAACTGTAAAACAGTTGCCCCGGGGGTCGCCCGAACACCTCTCCCGGGTCCTCTCATCCAATCAGCGCGCTGGCTGCCACATCCCCCCCCCCCACCCTCTTACAGGGAGCGTGCCCTGGACCAGCAATTCACAAATGCCTGATGCGGCCACTACAGATAGTTCAGCACTGTTTTGGTGAGTGCTTCTATATTTGTGACACTTGAATAGTTAATATTTTATCAATATTGTTATTGCTATTAATTGGTACTTACTTATATATATGCATTTTAGTACTGCATTATATATATATTTTTTTCCTTTTTATATATTTGTGCTCTTTTTCTTAATAAAATATGAATATTTTAATTATGTTTGGTTTGCTGTGCAGACAGTTAAAGAGATGACTTTGTCTTTCTCCTCATTCCTTGCTTTTAGCTGGGTTCTCCAACCTTTCTTGCCATGTAAGCCACATTTTGAGATGGTCTGAGATGACCTGAAGCCACATTCAGCATGGATAGATTTTAAAAACAACGTAACCCCAATAGAACAGGGAACAAATATTTCAACTTGTAATGCCAGGAAATACTCAAAAAAGTTAAACATGACAGTTCAGTGTGCAGGTGGATCTCCCCCAAAACATGTTCATACGGAAGACAGGTAAACTGACACACTTTTCTGCCTGCCTGACTCTGCTTTTACTCATATTGAAGAATCATAGCAATGACAAGACCTAGTTCTGGCCACTATATACCACCCCAGCCTCAACATTGGGTAGATGTTCTCAATTGTTTTGATCTTGTAGACTGCTGGAGAGCCCCGCTTCAGGGTTTGCAAGCCACATGTGGCTCCCGAGCTACAGGTTGGGGACTACTGGCTTAAATTTTGTTTCCCTGTCTAGCACAATGCCTTGCCTTTACATATTTTGGACTGTGTCATGCCCCCATTTACTAAACAGACAATCATGTGCCACACTCTCTAGGTTTTGTGAAGATATAGCAGATGTGGGTTTGGGCATAGTGGCAGAGGACTAGCCATTTTTGCTGGCACAGGCATCACTTCTATAGGATAGAACAAGCATGTTACACAGCATATTATTTCACTATTTTATATCCAGAGTTTGCCCATAGCTTTGGGAATATTACAGCAGAACAATAATATGTATAATAAACGTGTTTTTAGAAATATTTACAAAATTACTACCTATTTTACCTGTAACATGTTCTACATACAAAAGTTCTGTATTTGGCCTTGTGTATTTTCAGCTATTAAACACATATTTGTGACCATAAGTGTGTGTTGTGTGTGATCTGTCAAGTTAAGTCTGTCTGTTAAGGAAGCAGAAGCTATTAATGTGCAAAAGCTGTTTTGCCTATAGTGTAATGAATTTGGACTTTCGTTCCTTAATTTCTAAATTTCCTCATTCCGAAAGACATTCTGAGCCCAAAACGTGGGTTTTCTGGGCCCTTCAAATATGCAAAATGCCTAGATTGCAAGATTATCTGTTTTTTCTTCCTTTTGTACATTCATATCATACATGTGTAACTCATATGATGCATTTATGTTAAGGTATGACATGAGGTAAAAATCTCAAATGTCTACATTTTTTACATATGTTTTGATTACCTTGGGCCATACTGAGGTTGATTCGGATCCTGTTGAGAAAACTTGCTTCTTTTTTAGGAGAGAATATTGCCATTCACTTTCATTGTCTATCTTGGGGCTTATTCAGAGCCAGGTGAAAATTTATTTTTTTCGTAGACAATGAAAGTGAATGTAATTTTTCTCTCCTAGAAAAGAAGATGTTTTCTCACCAGGCTCTGAATCTACCCCATTGTGTGGTAATTTTTGCCCCTGAGAAAGTTGGTGGTCAGAGCGGCAGCAGGACTTTCTATTTTGGCATCCATCTGAGGTGGGGGCGGAGTCTGGCTCTTGCAGGTTCACCTGTAAGTCTATGGTTTGATGTTTTTCCCTTCTATTTTGCACTTCCACATTTGTATATATATTTTGCACATTATTGATGTCCTTGTCTGGAATCTGTTTTATGATTCCAAGCTTTTCACCTATTTAGGGATACACTATAGATCCAGATCGTAGACTCCACAAATAGCGCAGTGACTGGGTGCCTGCGAGTTTAGATCTTTACTGCGCTCTCTGGATTTTCTGTGTATATTGTATTAATGTTTGTCATTTATATGTATACATATTTATTTATATGTCTTATCTTATTCTCATGCACATTTTCTTTCTAGTCCATATATTGTTGCCTCCCTGCTCATCAACCTTCTTCTTGTATGTTGAATGTTTCCATTTTAATTTATTTTATATGTGTTGTTATCTATGTAGAACTGGAATTAAACATTGATTGACGATAAAGTTTGTGCTTCCCTTGGTGCCTTGTTTTTGGTGTCCATTAAAGTTTATTTATAGATATTGGAGGTTACATGGGTATGAGCATAATTTTTGATTATTTTACACTGTGCCAGCACATTGCTTTTTAAGTAGCTTTAGCCCCTGAACACATACACAACTGATAAAGCAACAGAAAATTAACTGTATAAGAAAGATGAGAAGCAATATGTGATATTTACTAATAAGGATTAAAAATTAAATGTTCATCTATACAATACATGGTTACATGTATGAAGTCAGACAGTCCACCAAGTCAAAGCATGGGACTTACTGTATCATAAAGACATTTTGCGCCATTTTTTATAGTAGGAGAGTCTGAGTGAGTCATAATGATTTATAAAAAAATATGGGTTCCAAACAACTAATTTAAAATCATTTTAAATACTTATACTTATTATGTATACAGCACCCAAAGGTAGCATGGGGTATCTGAACAACAAACGCCCATTTTGAATTATACATGGGATGTACAGTATTATGGAGTGGCAAGCAAAACCCAGCAGGTTTACAACTCACCAAGTGTGATGTAATGAATATTTTTATGTGACACAGCTATACTATCTATTGTATTTTATTGTAAATCCTACTCAGGCAAGTGAAGAATGAATCTATTCCACCTTATAGATCATTATCTCTTCGCAAATATCATAGTATACACTGGGCATAGTATTTCATCATTTTCTTACTTTTCTATCCAGAGTTTGTCCCTGGACTTTTTTTTGATGGACCAAAGTATGTATACTTATAATGTACATGTTTTAAAAGGTTTAATTTCAATTATTAAAAAATGTTTTGTGGTCATACGTGTGTGTTCAGCTGTGTCAATTGATTAATGCAGCTTTAGTAAGATCCTAACACATCCAGATTCATCCCAACTTTAATATATATTAGTATATATATATTAGTATAAATTATTCCCTAACTCCCTCCTCCAGAGCCACCAGTCTCTCTAGCTCTGTCTGAGGATGAATGACTTCACCTGTGCATCTGTGTGGAAATCTGCAAAACGTGACCTGTTGGAGAGGGTTGGGGAACACTGGTTTATACTAATTCACAAGCCAGACAGAGACTACTTTCACCCAGTGCACTAATGGTCTTGTCTTCCAGGTAATCAACATTCAATAGAGTGCAATCTCATGCATTCAGCCAAAATGCAGCTATATCACCACAGAATGACCCTGGCATGATAGGAGCCAGTTATAAAAACAATTTGACTAGTATTAGAGTATTGATCAGTATTAGAGATGAGCAAAACTGATTTGATTGAACCAGAGTTTCAGGTGAAAATCAATTCAGCACAAATCCGAATTTCTGCTGACCAAAGTTTTGAAATCCTTGAATAAAAAATGTAATAACTCACCTGCTCCCTCACTGTCCGCTCTATCCAGTCCATGCTGTCTCGTGGTGGCCCGTCTGAGCTCCGGCCACTTCTCTCTCTGCCACGGGGCACAGGGAAGAGCTATTTATACTGGTGAGTGAGCTAATGTCAGATCACTCTGCAAGGATATAAAAGGCCCCTCTCTGCAGCAGGAGCAAGATGTCAGAAGTTATAGAAGCTATACCGGTTCACAGGGCAGGATGGGCTGGCAAGTAACCTGCCATCAAGTGGGTGACTTGCCATAAACCCCCGCCCCCCATATGGACTATGCAGGCTGGTAGCCTTCAGGACCAGGAGCAGGCTGTTCTGCCTCTCACCCCTGGTCTACCATTCTCCATAGCTGATGGGCAGGCTGGTTTTGCTTGGATGTTTAGCATCTTTTTTTATGTCAACTGGCAGAGCAGTACAATGAGCTATGCAGAAAGGACACATCAGCAGAGGAGAGATGAATCCCTCTATTCTGCCAACCTTTGTAAAGTATAAGGGGTTTAGGGTGCTTGGCGCTTTCAGATTTAGGTTGTTTTTTCTTTTTTCATATTGATATTTTAGCAAAATGTGTTTTTTATTCTGCTTTTAATTTCATTTTTTAGGGAAACCCTGTGCAACCAATGAATTCTACGATGGAACTTCCAGAAAGATGATGGCACTACAACAAGATGGGTACACCTAGAAAACTTAATGTGTGTTCTTTACTTTACTTCCCATGAACCCCTATACCAGTTCAATTATCATCACCCGCACCACCAATGGGCAGGGTGGTGTGAATGAGCCCGGCATCCTATAGGATGGGCCGGGTGCTGAGGACCTGTGCTATAGATCATATGGGCTATTACTAAACAGGGCTGTAGGTTGGCAGTTCAGCCCTTGAGCCCTGGAATTACCATGCCTATGCCTGGTTAGCTGGGTTGGTAAGCTTTTGGGGGTATGCACCAGACATTTAAAAAATACTTCCCATCGGGCATCTACTCACACTCCTCGGGGATTTGGAAGGAAGGGGAACAAAGGTTACCTCCCTATCTCCCGGCTTCCAGCCCCTATACCAGTTCACGGGGTAGGAGGCTGCCATGTCATCTGTTGGCACAGGGGAGTGACATGGCCGTACCCCACCCAATTTTCCACACCCTTATTTGGGATGCCAGGGGTAAAGAAGAGCCCAGTGGCCATAGGCATGGGCTTGGGGTTTTTCCAGGTGTGCCCACTGCACACTTGAAGGCACACCAAACTCATAGCAAAGAGAATGGGCAGGCCAGGTAGCCTTTGAGCCTTCGATTACCAGCACCTATGTAAAAATAAATAAATATATGCTGCCTGTCCTTTTCATTGAAACAAAAACTATGGTGGCAAAACTTGCATACAGTCATTCAGTAAACTGTCATGTGAGTTGTAAAATGGTATGTTATGGAAGTGAAAAAACTCTCTAGGCTTTCTCGTATGTTTCACGCACATGCACGATTGTCTTGCATGTGTCTCTAAATCATACCAGAAAGGGAGAATCCCCACATGCAAGATAAATCTCACACAGGTGTGAAAGTCCTGACCTTTGCTGAACAAGATCACTGTAAAGAACTGTATTCTCTGCTGCCTATATGGAAAGGCTCTCCTGGATATCTTCATTGTTCTCTACCTGGATGACATGCTGATTTTTCTTCCACAGCATTCTACAGAAAATTGATCTGGGGCTTTTCTAGAATCACTATCAAGAGTTTCAGATGTGAAAACTGATTGAAATGATACGTCATGCAGTTAGTTCTTGGAATGCTAAGCAAATGTGGGTTCACAAAAAAAATGGGTAGTTGTTTTAAAAGTTCCTGAATGTGACTGAATGTTTCCTTTAGTTTCTGGTCTGCCTATAGGTGAAATGTTTCACTCACCGAGGCTTGGGGAAGAGGTGTTTAGGTGTTCATAGAGTTCCTTGCGATCCCACGGTACATGCATGGGGGCACCAATTTTGACCACTCAGGTAGGCCTGGTGTGGGTACACACAGCTAGAGGGAAGTAAATGGACCTATTATTCAGAATAGATTGCCAGGTGACATAATATATTCTGATTGGCTGGAACCCTGTGCATGCACTTTGGGATTGACAGAAAGATATGTTTTACAGTGATTCCCCTGGTTTTATACTCAAGGGTATGTCAAATCAGAATGGGTTGGCTGATTTCTTACCCCTGGGTCCGCTGGGATGTGTACTCCCATGCTTAGATATTCAGTCAGGGATACCAGACGTTCCCCGACCTCTATCCCAGGCACTGTGGCATGCATGGCATATAGCGCTGATTGGACCAGAGCAGACATACGCGCCATGAGATTACTGTTGAGGTGAGTATCCCTCACCAGGGGGCTTCACACAAAGAAACACGGACCAAAACCCAGGAATGTCAAAATCCGGGGTTTTGATCCCCTTTAAGCAGACTGCAATGTTAACTGTGGAGGCTGTTTAAAGACTGATTGAAATGTGCAGGGCTGCTCTCAGGAATCTAAAGAAATCCAATCTAAAAGCCCGGGGAGTAACCATCACACATATAAAGGATGACTAGTGCACTGCCCTAATTACTGCGGGCGCCCTGTTCAACCTGAAGAACATCAAAAAAACAACACATACAGGACAGGTGGTTGTTCTACAGGGCTGGCACTTATAAATCACCACTCATTACTGCCAAAAAAACAGCGATTTAATTCACATAAAGTATATGGCACATGACACGTATTCTACACAAATTCAGAGTAAAAAGTACACATTTAAAACAGCAATTGCTAAATGACATACATACATATAAAGGGGCCCCTACCAGGAATGTCCTGGATACCACGCCTCACCCAGTCACTCTGCATACATACATGCTGGCCAGCATTTGCCTAACGGGGAACAAGTCCACCAATCAATTAGGGGCCAAGCAGCAGCAAATTTGTCTGGGAAACGTCATATGTCCTTTTTGCATATCCACGGTATATTTGATAGGTATGGCAGCCTACTATGTACAGCACTGCAACGAGATTCGCCCGCAGGCACTCACGTGTCCCGGATATAGGAGTATAAGAACCTCCACACGAGTTCCAGGTTGCACACACGGGGTTATGTGTGATGGCGGTATCGGGCCGCGGGAAATCAGGATTGGAAAGCCGGTTCACCGCACAAGCACCCAGTGCTGCAGGAGTACATCACAGCGGCCGCCGCCGCCACAACCACGCGTCGCACGCCAATCTCCAAATGGGCTCTCCGCAGCATCAACAGACCACCTCATAGCACAGTGAGCTGCCTGGCCACGCACGTGGCTTCAGCGCGATGACGTCAGAGCAGGATGATACAAGCTTGCGTGGCCAGGCAGCTCACTGTGCTAGGAGGTGGTCTGTTGATGCTGCGGAGAGCCCATTTGGAGATTGGTGATCCTGGTAGGGGCCCCTTTATATGTATGTATGTCATTTAGCAATTGCTGTTTTAAATGTGTACTTTTTACTCTGAATTTGTGTAGAATACATGTCATGTGCCATATACTTTATGTGAATTAAATCGCTGTTTTTTTGGCAGTAATGAGTGGTGATTTATAAGTGCCAGCCCTGTAGAACAACCACCTGTCCTGTATGTGTTGTTTTTTTGCTGCTCTCAGGAATGCTTCCTAGATCAGCACACAGACACAGAGGCTGGAGTGGTGGGGCGATGTGATCCCCCGTCTCCCCAGCACCCCTCTAGTGATTACCCTGTCATCAGATCGCAGGGGACAGGATTGCCAGGGGACACCGGATGGGGGGGGGGGGTGAGTGTTTAAAAAAAATAATAAAAATAATTTTTGTTTGTGTGTGTTTGTTTTTTTTACACCAAAGCTGGCCCCTGCACCCTGTTCTACAAGCCCCCATAGCTGGTCCCCAGGCTGGTTATGCTGGGTAGTGGGGACCTCACGCCATTTTTGGGGGGGGGGGATTTATAAGGGTTTTTAACCCTTAAAAATAAAAAAATGCCCCCCATTATGTAATGTACGGGAGAGCGACACTGAGCGAAAGGTAATACACTGAGCCGCCTGTAACAATACATGTGACGCTACATGATGCTGTTAGAGGCGCTCACCAGATTTGCTTTCTTAAATGTGGTTTCCCATACAGCGCCCAGCGTTCACCAGGCGCTTCCTGCCACTACGAAGCGCTACCTGGCGCTATCCTTTCATAAAATAATGTGGGGCTGATAAAGGAAAAGTTCATTTACTTTACTAGTGCAAACGAGCTGCTAATCATCCTTCTGCATCTTATCTTCCCGCTGCCCTGGTTCTGGCTGTCAGGTGGGCATGGCCTGTCTATGCCCGGCTCCAACATGAGTATTTTAGCACACCGATTGGTTCAGACTTTTGTTTCTTTTTTTCCTCCTCCATCTTTTATATTTGCTGTAGGTATTATTTTAGTGGCATTTATTTTAAGATTTATTTGAGGGTAGAAACGTTTATAAATGCATTCTTAGGTATGTAAATAGGAGCAAATTAGTATATAGGTTTAAATTAATCAATAAAAACTCTATGCTAAAAAACATGGGACGATTCCGCGGGGTTGATAGGATTAAGATTGCACCGTCCACAGTATTACTGCGTGAATTACACCACCAGTGCTCATCAAATCTTTAGTGCCACACCAATCACCAAACAGAATTGCACGCAGGGCCAAATTATAGGCTGGGATCGAGGGGCTCGCGCCCCGGGGCCTCCACCACTTTTTCTGCAAGAGGGCCTCCACCAATCTGGGTACACCTGTGGTCTGGTTTGTGACCTCGGGTCTGGGAGCGGCGGGCCGACAAAGAAGTTACCAGTAGCAGCCCACCTGTGCGCCTGTGCAAGCCTGGGTGTTGCTGTGTTAGAATTTAAGGCCAGCTGGGGTGCCATTTTATTGGGGGGGGGAGTTTTTCTCACCTACAGCTAGGTTTTTATTAATTATTTAAAATAATTTATTTAGATGTAATGCATACATGTTAATGTGTTCTGTGACGTTGGGAAGCCGGAAAGGAAAGCGAGATGGATATGGTGATTGCTATATGCCATTGGATAAGTATATTAAATGGTTTATTGAGAAGAGTGGTAGCTAATGCTAAGTAAACAAACCCCTCGATTCCAAGAGCCAAAGTTAATTGATTTCGTATCGAGAATCGTAAGTTTGGGTGGGTGTTTGTCATTTTTTCTTGTTTTTTTGGCCATTTCGTATTCGCACGATCGTTCGCGCATAGACGTATATGAACATACGCATTTCGTACGGGAATCGTATAATTTGCGTTAGTTCGTGTGTTTTTCCCGTCCAAATCGTATTATTTGCGTCCGATCCTATTTTTTACGTCCTTCACATGGGCTTGCGCCCAATTCAGAGAGGTGATTGCTAATTGTTTTGAAGCCCATTAAAGAGCTGCTTTACGAAATGTTTGCCGGCAGCTATTTGGCCTCGGGAGTAGGATGGAGCGGAGCGAGTTTGTGGCACATCAAGGGCTTATGCTTTTTGGCATTGAGTTGATCGAGATGTCTGAGAGCAGATTGCCCCTGCGTCGTCGCATGAACATCGATAGCATGAATGATGTTGAGCTGTTCGAGCTGACCAGGCTTAATCGCGCTTCCCTCCATAAATTATATAGTGAGCTGCGGCCATGGTTAGCCCGCACCACAAGGAAGGGGCATGCAATTTCAGGTATGACCAAGATGCTTGGCTGCCTGCAATTTTTGGCGAACGGCTCGTTCCAGAGGCTGGGTGCCCTCTCCGTGGGGATGTCACAGCCTACGCTGAGCCGCGCACTGTCTAAATTTTTGGAAGGCATGGCTGCCATAACTCAAAAATATATTTATTTTCCTGATGATATGGCAGCCAGAAACGCCATTAAGCTTGGGTTTTATAATGTGGCCGACATGCCCAACGTTATTGGTGCAATTGACTGCACACATGTGGCACTCGTACCTAGGGCAGCCGACGAGTATATATATAGGTATTGAGATTGGTTATTATGTTGCCCAACGTGTCATGTAACCTGTTTTCCTTTGCGGCAGCATATTTGTTTATCCCTCATTTGTGTAGCTGCTTTATCTCGGCTTTTCATTAGTCTTTCCCAATAGAGTGCAGACATGTTTTGTGGTTAATTTATTATTTTGGGTCAAATATCAATTACCCTTTTTGTATGTTTTTGCCTTAAGGAATCGTAAAATGGGACACTCCCTTAATGTCCAGGCCGTGGTTGGTCCGGATATGCGGTTTATGAGTGTCCTTGCCGGCTACCCAGGATCGTCCCACGACTCCTATATCCTCAGGCGATCTGGGTTGTTTCGGAGATTTGAGGCAGGTGAATTTTCGGGGGCATGGCTGCTTGGTAAGTGTGTCCTATTTGTGTGTTATTAAATGTGGCATTAATCTTGGATTTGTTGATATGTTTGTTTTAGAATTCTTTACATAAGCGTCCAACTGCCTTTTTCTTGGCTCATATATTAGGAACTTCCCCAAAAAATGCTTGCCTCGCTTTGGCCTTCAGAATGTTTTCCCTTTAGTTAGGATGTCTGTAAGTTCCTTGTGCCTAAATATATTGGTTTGGAGTTTAGACCCAAGGATCTTTGACCTTTGGCTCCTTTTGTACTATTGGTGTTTAAATGTCAAAGTGGACTTAAACTGCATACATTGTAGTTTCCAGATAAATGTGGATAGGCCCTCAGCAGCATCCTAATTGTAACATGTCTGAAAACTACAAATATATGTAAAATCCAAATACCCTTGTCCGTGCAGATGTTGGTTAATTAATTGGTATATAGAAGTGCCATTTTTAATTAGGTTATACCTTAGTGGAATTTTTTGTGGCCCTAATGTGCCCTGTTTTTTTTTTGGCACACTTTACCTTACATCATTATGATATCTGTGAAATTTTTGGTGTTGGTTGTGTTGCCTTTTTAATTTTGATTACATTTAATTCTCTGTTTAAGGTGATTCCGGGTACCCACTTCTACCCTGGCTCATGACGCCTGTGCTGCGGCCCCAGGATGCCTCTCAGGAAGCGTATAACCGTGCGCATCGCAAGACCCGGGCTGTTGTGGAGAGGGCCTTTGGGCTTCTGAAGACACGTTTTCGTTGCCTTGACCATACTGGGGGGGCCCTGCAATATGATCCCAAGAAAGTGATCGACATTATAATGGCATGTGCTGTTTTGCACAATTTTGCCATCATGGAACGTGTCCCACGTTATGTGGACAGCCTGCCCTCTTCAGCCGTCGAGGATGAAGTCGAGAATTTTGTGGGGCCCCCCAGTGAGTCTGGCCAATCTGTTCGAGCCAACCTGATCAGCCAGCATTTTACTTAACTTTTTTCCCTGTCTCACCATTCTGTGTGTCTGTGTTATCCTTTGTGTTACATATGTTGTTTTGCCGTAATGTGGCATTACCTCTAAGTAAAACATTTAGACCTTAATTGTTGCCTAATGTATTTAATGTAGTTTCCTTAGCTTTAGCTTTGCATTGTTACACCTCTTCCCACCCAAATTATCTGGTTTAGCCCAAGCTGTTTAAAATGTCTTCCCACTAAAAACGCCACAAGTATTGTAAGTGAAGGTTTTTTTTTACTTTGAAAAGGAAAAATTATAGTGCTTAACAGAAAACATTCCACATACATCTGTGGTTACAAATGGATAACATTACCAAAAAAACATCGAGCACATCTACACCTGGAAGTGAGTGGCACAACCAAACAAGGACACCCAGTCCAAAGGCCAGCCTAGTCCAGTCATTAATATTGCCTGTGCCCAGGGATATTTGGGCATGGCCATAATGTCACACAAACATGTCTGCAAACAGGAGGAGCACCAACCAAATACATATTTAAAGCCATAAGTGGCCAGATACACTCCACATAGACCTATGGCATTGGCTAGTGGCCTTAAGCATTACTCTAAGGAGCTATATGGGAGCAAATACAAAACACAACCTGCCTGAGCAACACAAAATGGATTGTTTGAAACCTCAAAGGACAAGTAAATACAGTGGGGGTTAAGAGAAAAGATGTCCCACACACCCATGGCTTAATAGGGTGGCTGCCCATAATACCCAGGTGGAGGTCCAGGTGGAGGTCCATGTGAATGGGACCTAGCCTGGGCCATGGCAGCATTGTGAATTTGAAACTGCTCCACAATGTTTCTCTGCATATTGGTCATCTCAGCCATGGCTGACTGGATGCCATTACTTGCATTGGCCACGTTGCTGTTGAGGGTACGCAACTCCGCGAGGATGCCCTGTAGACTGGTATGGATGTTGACCATGTCGGCATGCCTTTGCTCACGCTCTGTAACGAGCTGGGCGTCATAAGAGTCCCTTTGTTGGGTCCATAATTGAAGCAGGGCACTCTGCCTCCCCTGGGTAATTGTGGGGCGGCGTAATGGAGTCCGCCGCACAATTACCCTGGCTCTTGGGCGTGCCCTGCCGCGTGGTGTCGTACCCTCAACAGCAACCGGCCTGCTTTGCAAATCCTCAGCAGCAGAGTGAACACTGGGGACTGTAGTGTCAGTCTCCCCATGTGCAGGCACAATGGATGGAGATTCACTCTGCTGCTGAGGATTGGCCAGAGAAACATTATGGAGCAGTTCCAAATTGGGACCCAGGGGGAGGTCATCCGACGTGCCCTGCACGGAGACATCATCATCTTCCTCCATGTCCTGGATCTCTTCCATGAGTGTGCGGGTCTGTAGGGACATATAAAAAAAAAAGTGTAAGTTGGCGTCCAAATTTGGGATTCCAACAGTTTAACACATTCTTAAGCACTTGGTAGTATTTATGCTACTAAATTAACTTACCGGAAATCTCTGATCTGGGCTCCTATGCTGTACGGACCTGGTAGGCATAACCAAACTGGGGGGTGAGTTTACCCTTGCTGAGGGATCATGCTGGGCTGAAGAAGAGAAAAACAAACCACGTAAACACACACATAACCTTTTTTTGGATAGGTAATCAAATATAGCTCTATTTGTTAGATTATTCAACTCTAGAGCAATGGTGACCTTTGTTCAAACACACGCAAGTTTACATAGGTGCAATGGCTCTCAAAAACTGCTAACTGACCTCAGTTCTAAGTCAGGAAGTGTACCCAGTCAGCATACAACTTTCAACGCACATTTTGTGATTTAGCCTACCATTCGCTAGGTCCGTGGTACTCAAACAATTGTTGTAAAGGCCCATTTCAAGGTATGTGGTGAGAGGTGAATGTCTGGCCATGGTGCTGACGCAGGGGGTGTCTAGTTAAAAATAAATACACTGGTGGAGGGGCTGGAGATTTCAAAGTGCCAACTAATAAAGGCTGCTTGCCCTTGCTGGGCTGGATGGGCCAGAGCTGAGGGGACAGGGATTGGATGGCTAAAGGGGGGAGTTAACGTATTGATGGTGATGGGATGGATGGAGGAAATCTGTTACAAATGTATGGGGCTTATGTGGGGGGGGGGGCATGGGGGGACTGTGGCAGATGGGCCAGAGCAGGGGCAGCGGGACACGATTGTGCCCAGAGAAATTTTGACAAAGTTACTGTGTACCTTGCAATGCCACTTCCTGTGCAGTACTTCATATTGCAATGCTATGTTTCAGGGAGCCATCACATTGGACAGGAGACCAACCACTACATCGCCGATCAAGGGGGCAGCTCTGAGCACGTCAACACAGAATTAAATGAGTGCAGGGCTGTCTGGCCAGGGGTCCTTGAATGTGGTGCCAAGGTCCGCATTGGGACCCCGGGCCGCCAGTTGAGTCTCGCTGCTCTAGGTCAGATATGTTTGTGGGTGGCTAATTAAATTATTAACTCAAACACAACTCACACAACCAAAAGGCAACCCATACATAATGATGTGTGTTTTGTGATTGATTCCAAATATATCACTTATCTTGAGAAACTTCATGACTTTAACAATCCAATTGGACATTTGATCTTTGCCATAATGGCTGTGGGCCTAAATGTGTGATTCCCAGGGACCAAAAGAGGACACAAACAGCCACAGTAGTGCGAGGCCAAGCAAGGCAAACCATAGGGGCATCCCGTTATCTTGTTACTAGTGAACTGTAGATTATTTAGCAAACAGGCAAACATGCAGATTTAAGAGTACTCACCGTGGGTACGGGTCGGTGAGTCTGTGTCCCTTAGACCAGCATGTCCACCGACCGCGACCGGATGGAGAAGTCCAAGCACAATCTCCTCAGCAGGGGTAAACTCCAATTTAGATGGAAAGCCACCTCCAGTTTTCATGCTGAAAAGAGAAAATCGTTTGGTACTCAGAAAAGGTGCATACAGTACATCCAAAACATTATATTTAGCGAAAACATTTATTTACCTGTAATTATGCCTTTTAATTTCTTTTTGCCGTACAGCATACTTCAGATCAGAGATTTTCTTCTGAATTTGGGACACATCTTTCCTCTCTTCCCCCGCTGCATTTACTTGTCGGAGGATGGTTTCAAACAATTCCATCTTGCGCTGCTTGGTGGTGTGTTTGGATTTGCTCCCATATAGCTCGTCATAGTATAATGTAAGGCCACTAGCCAATGCCATATTTTGGTCATGGGAGAATCTCCCACTCAACTGGCCGCGGCGCAATGTGCGGCCAGATGGTTGGCTTGGCTGCTCCTCCATGTGTGCAGACACATGTGGTGACATTATGGCCTGGGGCTGGGTAGGGGAATGGCCGGATTGGTGGCTTCCCAATGACTGGACTGGACTGGCCAAGGGACTGGGTGTTCTTGCGTGGCTGGCCACCGAACTTCCAGGTGTAGATGTGGTCATGGTTGCAATTCGGGGCCCTCTTGGGGGGCTAGGTTCCCGGCTGGTGCCAGGTCGGGGGCTCTGTTCCCGGCTGGTGCCAGGTCGGGGGCTTCTGGCCCTGGATGGGGTTCTTCGGGCCCTGTAGGGGCTTCTGGCCCTGGATGGGGTTCGGCGGGCCCTGTAGGGGCTTCTGGCCCTGGATGGGGTTCGGCGGGCCCTGTAGGGGCTTCTGGCCCTGGATGGGGTTCTGCGGGCCCTGTAGGGGCTTCTGGCCCTGGATTGTGTTCGGCGGCCTCTGGCTGGGCTTCGTGCCCTGGATGGGGTTCTTCGGCCTCTGGCTGGGCTTCGGGCCCTGGATGGGGTTCGGGCCCTGGATTGGGTTCTGCGGCCTCTGGCTGGGCTTCGTGCCCTGGATGGGGTTCGGGCCCTGGATTGGGTTCTGCGGCCTCTGGCTGGGCTTCGTGCCCTGGCTGGGCTTCGTGCCCTGGATGGGGTTCGGGCCCTGGATTGTGTTCGGCGGCCTCTGGCTGGGCTTCGTGCCCTGGATGGGGTTCGGGCCCTGGATTGGGTTCTGCGGCCTCTGGCTGGGCTTCGTGCCCTGGCTGGGCTTCGTGCCCTGGATGGGGTTCGGGCCCTGGATTGTGTTCGGCGGCCTCTGGCTGGGCTTCGTGCCCTGGCTGGGCTTCGTGCCCTGGATGGGGTTCGGGCCCTGGATTGTGTTCGGCGGCCTCTGGCTGGGCTTCGTGCCCTGGATGGGGTTCGGGCCCTGGATTGGGTTCTGCGGCCTCTGGCTGGGCTTCGTGCCCTGGCTGGGCTTCGTGCCCTGGATGGGGTTCGGGCCCTGGATGGGCTTCGGGCCCTGCTGCGGGGCATGGGTTGCCGAACTGCCCTACTTGAAGGCATGGCCGGTGTGGGCTCCCTTGTGCTGCCTCTTCTGGGGGCAGAGGTGGTGGGTGCTGCAGTTGCCAGCTTTTTGGCTGCAGGGGCACGGGGCTTGGGGCCCCTTTTTTTGGTACCTGAGGGTCCAGGGTCCCTTGGTGGGGCCGAGGTGGGAGTCTTGCCTCTCAGTTTTCTCCGACCTTGCTGGGACCTTGTTGTTGGGCCCTCCGCGGTCTTGCTTTGCTGGGGTCGCTTGCTCATAGCCTTTTTCGGTGCCATCGTACACAAATGCTCAAAGAGAATGAGCTTTGGGTGCAGGGACCTTTAAATAATGAGCCCAGCGTGTGACGCCTATGCGCACGACTACGCGCTCGTACGAACGTACGTTCGAGCGGAACCAGGAAACCGCTGGGGTTTCACTTATCTGCTGCCTTGAAGAAGCATAAAGATGGCGCCCACTATCTTCACCCGTCAACAGGAAGAGATCCTCATGCTGGTAAGTGGCTGCCTGTGCATTTTAATCTAATAGTCAATGATGGCCTAAATGTAAATGATGCGTTTGGAACTAGTTTGGGGTCTCTTAATGTTTAATCACTGGCTCCTCACACTTCATCCTCAAGGGCCGAGCCTGGCCACGTTTTCAACTGTCTATGCTGATGTCCTAATTCGGCCAATTGCTCCGGCTTAGCAACAGTTAATTAACCTGTGGAGTAGCGGGGCGAGCTGGCAAACCTGGCCTGTCTCGGACCTTGATGCGGATGTTTGAGGAACACTGTTTTCCTAAGCCATAAAAACACAACGGGAAGCCACACACGTGGTCCAAAAGCCGAAGCATTAGGCTACATCTTGGATGTTTAAACCATCCTAACATGCCATAGATGCAGGTGGGCTGATTCTTGATGTTGGCTATTATCTGTATGTACATGGTGTGTGATACATATAACATAAGACCAGACTGTCATTCACAGTCAACGTCCTCTTTAAGGCACTCCCCAAAAATGGCTGCCACTCTAAATGTGTGTGTTAATGACATTAAATTCTCAACTTGTGATGCAACACATATGGGTCTGTGTGTAAAAGTAAAAGCTCTGTGTCCATTATGTTTTTCAGATCATGCTTCAGCGCCGGTATGACTTCGCGCCCAATGTGTGCGAGAAAAGGGACATCGCCCGGGAGATCATCGCGGAAATCCACCGTGTGACCAGCACCACCTTCACTCACACCCAGATAATGCAGCATTGGTCGGACCTGAAACGTCTGCACATGCCCCGGGTGCGGAGGTTTTTTGGAATCCATTTCCCAAGTAAGTACAAAGCAATTGCATGGTATATGTTCCAAATGTATAAGTTATGCCTTTATTTATAATGACTTTTCTTTGGTAGTGTTGGAAATGGATTTCAGAATTCGCCGCACCCGGAGACGTACAGGCCGACCAGTGCTGCATGACTCTGCATCTGTGAGTGAAGGTGGTGGATCTCCCGGGCGACGGACCTACCCCTCCTCTGTGGCCTCCTCAGACCAGCCCCTGGACCTTACCACAGAGGAGGGGCAAAGCCGCGTGGGCGTGGAGTCATACCTGGCCACGCATGGGGAAGGCTCTGGTATGTCACTCTTCATGTATAGGCACAAAGATATACATGGCAGGCCAAAAACTAAGTTATCCTTTATTATGTATTTGTAGAACCTTCTGGAGCGGGTGAGATAGTGGAGGAGGAGGCAGCAGAGATGCTTGAAGTCGATCCTGGCGAAGGTGAGTGATGTCAGCCAGACTGGGAGCCAGATATGTTGGGAATAGTGACTCTCTACAAGTACTAACCAAATGTCACATGTTTCTCCAGGGACTTCTTCACAGCAGAGCCAGGACCAAGGGCAGCCTGTTGGCCCCAACCAGCCATCTGTCGGCCACCAACTCCGTAAGTCTCCATGCCATTATTCATATTAATGTTTTGTTAGCTAATAACACACACATAACTAAAGGCGTAGCCAAGGTGTAGTTCACACTTTCATGTGGGCACTTCGTTAGCTTAAAGCGGACCCTAACTCGTATTAAGAACATAATAATTAGCCAACACACTGTACCTACAGATGTGAAACATTGAACAAACAGCCTTCAGCCATCTAATGCATGTTATTAGACTGAAAAAAACCAATATTGCGGAATATGGAATGCGCAATATTTACAGGCAGCATGGGATACAGATTGAAAAAAGTAAGGTGCTGCCATGCATTGTGGGAGTGATGACCTTTCCCTCAACCCAGCTATGCTCTGGATTCCCAACGCACCACTGTAACCTACTCCCCTGTACTTTATCCAACTCTCCACTCCTCATTAAGTGTTATGCTTCAGAGTCCAGATGGCGGCGCTGTAATCCCAAAACCTCCCAAATGTACTTTGATCTGGGGCAGAATCATTTGGGAATAGTTATTGGTTTTCATTAAATAATGTTGAAGGTCCGGTTTAAGGAGTTTAAAGACTTACCTGTGAGAAATGCATTAACTTTATCCCTTGGAAGAATGACATATGTCATGCATTTACATGTATTTGATTAACCCCAAATCTATTTCCAGCATACAAACCGGTCTGGGACTCCTATTTATGTTTATTTCTCTATTGCTTACAGGGATTATCCCAAAAACCGTGCAGGAAAAAAAAAAAAAGAATGAAGGAGTTGGTGGCCGAGCTGCTGGCCATACAGGCGACGTTGGGGCCAACAGATGAAGAAGAGGAGGATGATTAGTGCCCTTGGTCCTGGCTACTTTTGTTAACTCTTTTAACATTTTTTTAGAGGGTTCCAAAGTTTTAATGGTTTTAAAAAAAAAAAAAAAATAATTTTACGATGTTTGTAAAAATAAAAATTAAAAAGTTTTATATGTTTGTAAAAAACCAAAAAAAAAATTTTACTATGTTTATAAAAAAAAAAAAAATGTACTATGTTTGTTAAAAACAAATAAAAAAAATTTTAATATGTTTTAAAATCCCCCCAAAAAAAAACCAACTAAATAATTTAAATAAATTATATTTTAAGCCTTCATAAATGTGTCTTTTATAATATGCGCACCCAAAAACAATTACACAAACCAGAAAAAACACGCTTATAAACATATAGACATATGTACATTATGTGGTTTGGGTAAGTTTTAGGGTCGTCAACATGAAGAAGGATGCAAGCGCTAAGGGGTTTAGGTAAGTTTGAGGGACCGAGAAATGAAGTTGGATGCAGCCGCTAAAGGGTTTAGGTAAGTTTGAGGGACCGAGAAATGAAGTTGGATGCAAGCGCTAAGAGGTTTAGGTAAGTTTGAGGGACCGAGAAATGAAGTTGGATGCAAGCGCTACGGGGTTTAGGTAAGTTTGAGGGACCGAGAAATGAAGTTGGATGCAGCCGCTAAAGGGTTTAGGTAAGTTTGAGGGACAGAGAAATGAAGTTGGATGCAAGCGCTAAGAGGTTTAGGTAAGTTTGAGGGACCGAGAAATGAAGTTGGATGCAAGCGCTACGGGGTTTAGGTAAGTTTGAGGGACCGAGAAATGAAGTTGGATGCAGCCGCTAAAGGGTTTAGGTAAGTTTGAGGGACCGAGAAATGAAGTTGGATGCAAGCGCTAAGAGGTTTAGGTAAGTTTGAGGGACCGAGAAATGAAGTTGGATGCAGCCGCTAAAGGGTTTAGGTAAGTTTGAGGGACCGAGAAATGAAGTTGGATGCAAGCGCTAAGAGGTTTAGGTAAGTTTGAGGGACCGAGAAATGAAGTTGGATGCAAGCGCTAAGAGGTTTAGGTAAGTTTGAGGGACCGAGAAATGAAGTTGGATGCAAGCGCTAAGAGGTTTAGGTAAGTTTGAGGGACCGAGAAATGAAGTTGGATGCAAGCGCTAAGAGGTTTAGGTAAGTTTGAGGGACCGAGAAATGAAGTTGGATGCAAGCGCTAAAGGGTTTAGGTAAGTTTGAGGGACCGAGAAATGAAGTTGGATGCAAGCGCTAAGAGGTTTAGGTAAGTTTGAGGGACCGAGAAATGAAGTTGGATGCAGCCGCTAAAGGGTTTAGGTAAGTTTGAGGGACCGAGAAATGAAGTTGGATGCAAGCGCTAAGGGGTTTAGGTAAGTTTCTGGTTGAGGGTGCGCATGCGCAAGATCTTATAAACATACGAACGCACGAATCTAAGAGGCCAAAAACCAATGAAAACCAGAGGCAAACGCAAGTAATTGGAAGAGGTTGACGATGGAAGCAGCCGAAAAAACAGGCTGACGCCGCAACAGGTGAGCACATGAACGTGATTTTTACGATTGGCAACTGACTGAGGCAAGTTCGGGAGATATCATACGAACGGACGTATCTTTTAGGATAGAAACGTATTTGCTTATTGAATCACTCGCAAGTTCATACGAACGCACGAGCGGACGTGAAAAATAGGATGATCGTGAGCCAAATCCAAGCTGTTTCATGTTTCTTTGAATCAACCCAAAAGTGAATGTCTTAAGGAGGAGCAAGAAATCTTTTTATATGAATTTATCCAAGCTGTACAAAGCAGTTCTTATTCTACACCTCCACTGCCAAGCTAACATCTCTGTGGACGAGGTGCGCTGAGGCCACGGGAACAGCATGTGATCTGCCAATGAGCTGCTGTGCCCCACCCACAATGGGTTTCTCAGTGCATTGATAAGCTGAGGCTGCAGGGGCTGGTCATGGTCTTGGGTGAATATGACCTCTTTTAAAACAATGGTACTGACATATTACTATTATTGTAGTGACAGATACTGTGGTAGGAGTGGGTATGGCACCCCAGCAGTCATAATGCTGAGGCTTTAGAACATGTGCTAGTGTCGTGGGGCCAGGGACAAGGAAGGGAGATGAAGGAGACATATGAGGCAGGAGGGGGTTTTGAAGAAGAATCAGTGGATTAAGTGCGCAGGGTGCTGGGGGTATGGCCAATGGCTTCAAAAGCAGTGGAACCCACAGGTAGGACAATTTAAAGTGGGGTGGAGGCCCCCGAACAGAAAGTCTGGTGGAGGCCCGCATAAGTAACTGTAGATTAATCACTGCCTGTATTAACAAGTGCTCCCAAGTGGTGGGGGGGGGGGTATTGGAGTGGTAGCCCTGAGTTGCCCTTCTTTTAATAAGATCCTGCCTACAGGGAATTTTCTTTGTGCTACCTTTGGCTAGTCTGCCTCTTACATATTTTGCTTTTTATTTTTGCTGTTTTGGCTAGTGCTTCTTCCCAGTGGCCACTTGAGAATGAAATACAAACTTTTATTAAAGGTTTATAATAATAAAATTAAAAACTAACTCCCAATAAAAAATTACATTTATTATGACTATTACTATGTCATAATTATAGTTTTTGTTTATTAAAGCGGACCTTCACCCTGAATAAAATCATATCTTATATGTTTCCCACACCCTGTACATACAGATTGCTCATACTAAAAACCATCCTACCTGCATTTACTGCATGGAGCAACAGGCAGCCTGCAAACAGGAAGTTACTTCTGACTGTGTCACTCTGCACTGTGGGATTGCTGTCCTTTCCCTGACCCCAGCTCTGCTCTGTCTGTGCAAAGCACAGCTATAACCCACCCCCTGTACTTTATCCCGCTCTCCTCTCCCCAGTATGTGTGATGCTTCTGCGTCAAGATGGCGGCGCCCGTATCCTAGAGTCCTGAACAGATTTGTAGCCCAGTGGGGGAAAAAATAATAAATAAGTGACTAAAAACCTAAAGTATATTAATTTTAGATGCTGGGGAATAGTTTTCTAAGGGTTAGGGCTTATCATTAAATTATGATGAAGGTCCGGTTTAAGTAGTGTGTTGTGTGAATAGGCCTCTAAACCATAAGAGGCATGGAAAACAACGAAATAGAAAATTGAAAAAAACAGGCCTTGTAGCACAGAATAACAAGTCTGAAGGGGCTTCTTAGGTTTAAGAAATAATTGTTTTTCTTAGTCATCCTTTAGAGTTTTTCCTAGAAGGCCATGTAGCCTGTTACATATGACCGAAACTCTAAGGACACTGCTACTTACACGAGGAAGGAACGTCTTTTTAATTTTATCATCTCATAAAATAGAACAGTAAACTTAGTAAAAATGTCATTCCCACTGGTTCCATAAAAACTTTGTTAGATCTAAAGATTAACAACCATACTTTTATTGCAATATTTAAAATATACACATATATTTATGTGTATGAAAAACTATATGACTAGTTTTCTACCACTGGGAAACATGTGCCATTGCTATAGGGACATAGAAACAGGGCTGCTGCAGCCTACAGGGAATGAGCCTGCAGGTGGGTAGATAGGTAGGTAGGTGTAATGTGCCTTAACGTTGCCAAAAATAAGTAGTTCATGGTCCTTGTAGCATCGAAGATAGCTTAGTTGGTCGAGCATGAGTCATTTAACCTAAGGGTCCAGGGTTGTAGTACAACTTTTGGTGATATAATTTATTTTTGTTAATTCAGTTTTAATTTGAGCTTTTGCATAATACAAAACATGGACAAAGGCGTAAAAGGGCTTAAACATTCTGTAGATGCTTATTTAAGGACCGACTTCATTGCAAATTTGTACTCCAGATTACACAATGTTTGGGTGAACTGGGTACTCCTAACAGTGACGGGGTGTTGCATGGCTAGGACTCCTCAAGTTACCTCTTGCCATAGATGTTCTTTCAGTGATGGGGAGTCTCTATACAGCATCCAGCTGGACTAGGTCTCCAAAAATCTTTCCTTGATGTCCTTTATAACAGAGATCAACTATTCCATGCTATTAATGGAGTCCATTTCCAGTATCCATTCTGAAATTTTAGAATGCTGTTTGGACTGTCTAGGTATCACTATTCTAGCCATGGTCAGGTAGTGTTTGAGGGTCCCTTCCTTGACTTTGATATGTGGTCTGGTAGAAGCGATAGGAGTGTTGTTTGAGGAGAGTTGGGAACCTGAGTGCCCATAGCCCCAGCATAGATCTCCAAGATCCTCTCCCAGAATCAATGGATTACATTACATAACATTTTCTCTTTTTGTCAACTTTTGCTCCTTGCCTTTCTTGTCCATGATTCCTCCTTCTAATTGCCTTTCCTTTATCTTTACATTTTTATTTCCACTAGTGATGAGTTGGGTCGAAATTTGTCCGAACTTGCCACCAAACTTTGTGTACGGGAACTTAAATCTGGAAAAATCCCAAAAAGTCATTAAAGTCAATGGGGACTCGAACTTTGGGGCCCAAAATGACTGTAAAATGGGACCAGCAAAGGCTAGAGGGCTGAAAAAGCAAGGGGAACACCAGGGTGGTTGCCCTGCACAAAATAGGCTAGTACTCAAAACAATAACTTAATCACTTAAACAAATACATACATAAATAAAAAAAAAAAATTTAATATTTTTTTTACTTGTGTCAGAGGTCAGGGAGATTTCCCTGCACAAAATGGGGTAGGAAATTTACTCAAAATACTCACAGAAAACAAAAAAAGAAAAAAATACACCAATAAAGAAAAAAATTAAAATATAATTTTTGACGGGTGCTGGATGCCTTTACATTATCACAGTAAAAAAATTAAGAAATACACCAATAAAAGGAAAAAATTAAAATATTAATTTTTTTACTGGTTGGGGGGGGGGGGGGGGGAGAACACCTGGGCAATTTCCCTGCACAAAATGGGCTCAGGAAAGTACTCAAAACAATAGGAGAAAACTAAAAAATTAAATAAATAAATAAAGGAAAAAATAAATACATTCATCCATCAATATGTACATATATGTACATATTTACAAAAATATATACATATATACATCAATAAATGAATATATACCTCATTATTTACATATATACATCAATAAATATATACGGTACATCAATCTATATACAAATAAATAGAATCAAATATTGAACGCAGGGGACCCATCGCTTAGTACCAGGAGATGTGTAGACAGGTAGTCATCCACCATGCCAGTCAAAGTCATCCTCCTGGTATTACGGGCTGTATACAATGGTGGTGGATGTGGCAGACAATGGAATAAGTTGTAAAACATTGTGGCCATGCTCAGCCTCCTCTGTGAGGTGGTGCTGATGCCCCTGCTGCATTTGCAACTTGCCCCTCCTCCTCCTATTCCTCCTTGTGCCCCCACTCAGCCCTCTGCCAGTAATGCGTCCACCAGCATGTGTTTGTACGTTCTCATTTCTCAATCCTGCTCTAGTGTTGGAATCAAGAAGATGATGTTGTCCTTATAGCAGGGATCAGGCAGGGTGGCCACCCAGTAATCAGCACTGTTGACTATGTGGGAAACTCTGCAGTCATTGCACAGGCACTGGAGCATGTAGTGTCTCATGTGAGCCAGGCTGCCCTGAGTCAAGGAGAAGCTGTCCTCAGTGTCAGGTGCAGCCTCCTCCTACTGATCCTGCCTCCAGGCATGCTCCAGTGATGCCCATGAGCTGTGTTGGGTGCCACCCTGATTTGAAAGACAGAAGTTCCCCTCCTCCTCCAATTCCTTCAAAACCGTCCCTTGGCTGGACTTTGGCGTACCTGCCCACTGTCGGGCCAGAAACTCACAATGCAAGCCACGTGTGCAAAGCCATGACAGTGGGGAAAATGGGCCTACCTGATTCTCCTCTGCTTTCTCCTCTGCCCCATGGCCTGAAGTGGATGGGGATGGTAGCGTGGACAATGGCATTAGAGATGAGCGAACTTTTGAAAAATTTGATTCGGCGGTACGAATTTATTCACGACAAATCGCTATTAAAGCGGCTATTTCTGTGCGCCCAAGAGCCTCCATAGGGTTGCAGAACATTTTGCTTGGCTGTAACATGCATAGGATGCATGCTGGGCTAGTGAAATACTATTGTAAAGAAGTATGACATGCAGATCAGAGGCGTCGCTATTAGATTCGCTGACGCAGAGCGGCATAATTACAGAGCCTTGAGGTGGCATCAGCAAGATGAGCTCATATATTGCCTGAAAGACACACAGTGGAGTTGGTAGCAGCATAGGGAGCCCATATGTTGCCTAAAAAACACACCCTGAATTTGGCAGCAGCATAGGGAGCCCAAATATTGCCTGAAAGACACACTCTGGACTTGGCAGCAGCATAGGGAGCACATATATTGCCTGAAAAACACACCCAGGAGTTGGCAGCAGCATTAGGAGCCCATGTATTGCCTGAAAGACACACCCAGGAGTTGGCAGCAGCAGCAGCAGGAGCCCAAGCATTGGCTGAAAGAGACACTGGAGTTGGCAGCAGGAGCCCAAAAATTGGCCTAAAGACACACCCTGGAGTTGGCAGCAGCAGCAGCAGGAGCCCAAACATTGCTTGAAAGAGACGCTGGAGTTGGCAGCAGCAGCCCAAAAATTGGCCTAAAGACACACTGGAGTTGGCAGCAGCAGGAGCAGGAGCCCAAACATTGGCTGAAAGAGACACTGGAGTTGCCAGCAGGAGCCCAAAAATTGGCCTAAAGACACACTGGAGTTGGCGACAGCAGCAGCAGGAGCCCAAACATTGCTTGAAAGAGACACTGGAGTTGGCAGCAGCAGCCCAAAAATTGGCCTATAAACACACCCTGGAGTTGGCAGCAGAAGGAGCCCAAACACTGCTTGAAAGAGACACTGGAGTTGGCAGCAGCAGCCCAAAAATTGGCCTAAAGTCACACCCTGGAGTTGGCAGCAGCGGCAGCCCAAACGTTGCTTCAAAGAGACACTGGAGTTGGCAGCAGGAGCCCAAAAATTGGATGAATCACACACTGGAGTTGCAAGCAGCAGCAGGAGCCCAAACATTACTTTAAAGAGACACTGGAGTTGGCAGCAGCAGCCCAAAAATTGGCCTATAAACACACCCTGGAGTTGGCAGCAGCAGCAGCAGGAGCCCAAACATTGCTTGAAAGAGACACTGGAGTTGGCAGCAGCAGCCCAAAAATTGGCCTAAAGACACACCCTGGAGTTGGCAGCAGCGGCAGCCCAAACATTGCTTGAAAGAGACACTGGAGTTGGCAGTAGGAGCCCAAAAATTGGCCTAAAGACACACTGGAGTTGGCGGCAGCAGCAGCAGGAGCCCAAACATTGGCTGAAAGAAACACTGGAGTTGCCAGCAGGAGCCCAAAAATTGGCCTAAAGACACACTGGAGTTGGCAGCAGCAGCAGGAGCCCAAACATTGTTTGAAAGAGACACTGGAGTTGGCAGCAGTAGCCCAAAAATTGGCCTAAAGACACACCCTGGAGTTGGAAGCAGCAGGAGCCCAAACATTGCTTGAAAGAGACACTGAAGTTGGCAGCACCAGCAGCAGGAGCCCAAACATTGCTTGAAAGAGAGACTGGAGTTGGCAGCAGGAGCCCAAAAATTGGCCTAAAGACACATCCTGGAGTTGGCAGCAGCAGCAGCAGGAGCCCAAACATTGGCTGAAAGAGACACTGGAGTTGGCAGCAGGAACCCATGGTATGGATGATGGCGCAGATAGGCATCGGCCAACTGACTACGTAGGATGTCTCTGTAGTAGGCCAGTTTGTCCTCCCTCTCAGTGGGTGTAAAAAATGCCCCCATTTTTTGCCGGTAGCGAGGGTCCAATAAGGTGGAGAGCCAGAAGTCATCCCGCTGACAAATGGAAACAATTCTGGGGTCACTACGCAAGCACGTGAGCATGCTTCGTGCCATTTGTGCAAGTGACTCGGAGGGACTACCTGTCTCCATCTCCACTGCATACTGCCACGGTGTCTGTGTCCTCTGTCTCGCCTTCCTCACAACCCTCTAGCTCCTCTGGCTGCTCCTGCTCCTCCTCTCCTGTCAGCTGACTAGATAAACCAGCCATTTCGCCAAGCCTAAACTGTGCTTCACTGTGCCACTCCTCCTCCTCCAGTTCAGCTCCAACGGGGTTCATGTGGCCGTAAGATATAGATGCCATGTCTCCAGTGCCCTGACCAGCCATGGTTTCCAACATGTGCTGTAGTACATGAAGCAGTGGAATCATGTAATTCATTCCGTAATCCTGGAGACTGACAAATAAAGTGGCTTCCTCAAAGGGTCTGAGCAAATGGCAGGTGTCACGTATGAACTGCCACTGGTTGACATTGAAGTTACACAGGGGAGTCCCCCTATCCGCTTGGATCATCAAGAAATCCGTGATGGCCTTTCTCTGTTCGTATAGTCGGTCCAACATATGGAGGGTGGAATTCCAACGGGTGGAAACATTGCAAATCAGACTATGTTGGGTGCTACCGTTCTGACGCTGTAGCTCAAGAAGGGTGTGCTTGGCGGTGTAGGAGTGGCTGAAGTGCATGCAAAGTTTCCTTGCCATTCTTAGGATGTCTTGCAGATGGGGGGAAGACTTCAGAAACCGCTTCACAACCAGATTGAAGATGTGAGCCATGCAAGGCGCATGGGTCAGGCTTCCTTGTCGCAGCACAGACAAAATGTTCTTCCCATTGTCGGTAACCATGGTTCCCATTTTCAGTTTTCTTTGAGTAAGCCATGTTTGGATTTCTTGATGAATACATTTTTGCAGTTCCTCCCCTGTGTGACTCCGTTCGCCAAGACAAACCATGTGAAGCACAGCGTGACACCTCCGTGCCCTGCACACATGGTAGACTGGAGGGGCACTGAGACTTGACCCTACAGTGGAGGGTGAGGAGATGGCGGAGGATGAGGAGGCCGAGTCGCACGGTGTCACAGGCACAACGCCCAGGCAGCGCGGAGGCCGAAGCGGCGTGACCTATCCAAGTTGCTGCTGCTGCTGCAAAGGGACCACATTCACCCAGTGGGCCATAATCAACATGTACTGTCCCTGACTGTAATTACAGCTCCAGACGTCGGCGCTGCCATGCACTTTGGTACACACCTACAGGCTCAAGGACTGGCCCACCTTCTGTTCAACAATATTGTGCAGCGCTGGTACTGCCTTCTTGGCAAAGAAATGATGGCTTGGGACTTTCCACCTCTGCTCGGCACAAGCCATCAGTTCTCTGAAAGGTGCAGAGTCTACCAACTGAAAAGGGAGCGACTGCAGCACCAGCAACTTGGACAGGAGCACATTCAGCTTCTGCGCTGTAAGATGAGTGGGCGCATACTGCTGTCTCTTGGACATGGCTTCGCTGATGGATTGCTGGCGGGATGCATGACTTGGAGGAGGAGGAGCATCTGGAGCGACAGAGGATGGGCATGACGCACAGCTGCCTTCGGCTGAGGTGCTGGAGCCTTGGCTGGCAGAAATTTGGAGCGGCGTGCCACTTGGTGAAGAAGCAGCCTGGACCACCTCTTTGGAGCCTCGGTTCTCCCAGGCCGCTTTATGGTGATGCAGCATATGTTGACGCAGGGCCGTGGTGCCAACATTTGGGCCCTGGCCACGCTTCACCTTCTGCCTACACATCTTGCATTTGGCCATGCTATCCTCCTTCGGATGCTTGATGAAAAACTGCCACACTGCGAGTAGCTAATTTTCCCACCAACAGCCCACACTGATTCACTGCTACTGCCGCCAACTCCAGGAACCCCTGCTCCACTACCTCCCGAGAAGGTAGCCTGCCGTGCAGCAATCGATCTACCCCAGCCCTGGCCCTGTTTGGCCCCAGACTTTACAATTCTGCCCCCATGCTGACTGCCAACCATGCTGCTAACACCTTGCTGCCTCAGCTGCTGACTCCGTGCCAACATTTGGGCCCTGGCCACGCTTCACCTTCTGCCTACACATCTTGCATTTGGCCATGTTACCCTCCTGCGGATTCTTGATGAAAAACTGCCACACTGCGAGTAGCTAATTTTCCCACCAACATCCCACACTGATTCACTGCTACTGCCTCCAACTCCAGGAACCCCTGCTCCACTACCTCCCGAGAAGGTAGCCTGCCGTGCAGCAATCGATCTACCCCAGCCCCGGCCCTGTTTGGCCCCAGACTTTACAATTCTGCCCCCATGCTGACTGCCAACCATGCTGCTAACACCTTGCTGCCTCAGCTGCTGACTTCGGGGCAACCTGCGCCCCTCTTCTCCTGATGATGATGAAGTCCCTTCTGCACCCGGCTCCCAAGTGCGATCGGTTTCATCATCATCATCGAGTTGTGTCTGCACGTCACTGATGTTCTCGGTTTCCTCAACAGTGTCTGGTGCAGGAGCTGGAACGCTCGCCACACCACCTCCCACGCCACTCTCCACATCACTATTTGTCTGCCTAGCGAAGGAAGCCACCTCCATTTCTTGGCTGGGCAGTAGCTGCTGACTGTCCTCTATCTGATCATCCTCACTAAAGAGTGGAGCTGAACCCAAAGCATAGGATACGTCGCTGGGGGAGGGAACGGCATAGGACAGAGGCAATGGGAGGACAGGGACTGCTCCCGGGCCATGCCAACTCAGGGTTGTGTCAGAGGAACCTACCGACTGTAGACTGGGGTGTCAGATGTCACTTGTGATGATGTGGATGACTGCGTTAACCAATCTACGAAGGCAGATACATTACTGGTGGAGACACGACCGCTAGCAGATACTGGCAGATCAGGTCTCTCACCACGACTCCTGCTGCCACTCGCCCCTAGTCTGCTGCGACCTCTGCCTGCTGAATCTAGGCCTCTGCCACTCCTCTGTGAACATCCTGGCACTTGTCTGCCTGACATTTTTATGTATTTTAACCCCCTTGGCGGCGATCCCGAGCGTGACTCGGGGTTAATTTGCGCTGTAAGTGGCGGTAACCCCAAGTCACGCTCGGGATCGATCTGGGAGCAAGAGCGGGCGGCGCAGCCTCCTTACCTTCTCCCTGCGATCCAGCGATGTCTCCGCCGCGATCGCAGGTGAGAGCCGCGGCTGCGGCATCCGTCTCCGCTTCCGGGTTCCGTCTCTGTGAGCCGCAGAGGCTCATGGGGGCGGAGCCGTGTGTCAGAGACAAATGCAATGGTAACGCTTTCGTTGCCATTGCATTTGTCTATTTCACAACGCCAGGGAGGTTAAATGCGCAACAGGCACTTTAAAAAATGTGTTTACTTTAAAAAGCAGAAGGTAAATAAACTGAGAAACTGTTTCTGTGTAACAGATACTATGAAAATTGGCAATATGGGATGCCCAGTGGGCAGGGGTTTTTACAGCAGACACAAAAACAATTAGAACTGTGCTCTAGTTAGAAGAAATCCGCTTTAACACCTGCTTGTGTGTAACAGATAGGGTTAAATGTGCTAATATGGGATGCCCAGTGGGCAGGGGTTTTTACAGCAGACACAAAAACAATTAAAACTGTGCTCTAGTTAGATGAAATCCCCTTTAAGAGCTGCTTGTGTGTAACAGGGTTAAATGTGCTAATATGGGATGCCCAGTGGGCAGGGGTTTTTACAGCAGACACAAAAACAATTAAAACTATGCTCAAGTTAGATGAAATCCCCTTTAAGAGCTGCTTGTGTGTAACAGATAGGGTTAAATGTGCAAACATGGGATGCCCAGTGGGCAGGGGTTTTTACAGCAGACACAAAAACAATTAAAACTATGCTCAAGTTAGATGAAATCCCCTTTAAGAGCTGCTTGTGTGTAACAGATAGGGTTAAATGTGCAAACATGGGATGCCCAGTGGGCAGGGGTTTTTACAGCAGACACAAAAACAATTAAAACTGTGCTCTAGTTAGAAGAAATCTGCTTTAACACCTGCTTGTGTGTAACAGATAGGGTTAAATGTGCTAATATGGGATGCCCAGTGGGCAGGGTTTTTTACAGCAGACACAAAAACAATTAAAACTGTGCTCTAGTTAGATGAAATCCCCTTTAAGAGCTGCTTGTGTGTAACAGATGGGGTTAAATGTGCAAACATGGGATGCCCAGTGGGCAGGGTTTTTTACAGCGGACACAAAAACAATTAAAACTGTGCTCTAGTTAGATGAAATCCCCTTTAAGAGCTGCTTGTGTGCAAAAGATAGGGTTAAATGTGCTAATATGGGATTCCTAGTGGGCAGGGGTTTTTACAGCAGACACAAAAACAATTAAAACTGTGCTCTAGTCAGATTAAATCAGCTTTAAGACCTGCTTGTGTGTAACAGGGTTAAATGTGCAAACATGGGATGCCCAGTGGGCAGGGGTTTTTACAGCAGACACAAAAACAATTAAAACTGTGCTCTAGTTAGATGAAATCCCCTTTAAGAGCTGCTTGTGTGTAACAGATAGGGTTAAATGTGCTAATATGGGATGCCCAGTGGGCAGGGGTTTTTACAGCAGACACAAAAACAATTAAAACTGTGCTCTAGTTAGATTAAATCAGCTTTAAGAGCTGCTTGTGTGTAACAGATAGGGTTAAATGTGCAAACATGGGATGCCCAGTGGGCAGGGGTTTTTACAGCAGACACAAAAACAATTAAAACTGTGCTCTAGTTAGATGAAATCCCCTTTAAGAGTTGCTTGTGTGTAACAGGGTTAAATGTGCTAATATGGGATGCCCAGTGGGCAGGGGTTTTTACAGCAGACACAAAAACAATTAGAACTGTGCTCTAGTTAGATGAAAACCCCTTTAAGAGCTGCTTGTGTGTAACAGATAGGGTTAAATGTGCAAACATGGCATGCACAGTGCCCAGGGGTTTTTACAGCAGAAACAAAAGCAATTTAAAACTGTTATCTGGCTATTAAATCAAATGAAAATAAAAAAAAGCTTTCTCTGTCACTTTATCTGCTGTCCCTGCCTCGATCTTTCCCTGGCTCTCTGTCTTTCCCTGTATTTCCCTGTCTTTCCCTGTCTCTACCCAGCTCCGTTATTGCCGCAATACAACGCTGAATTGTGCACCACCAAGATGGCCGCCGCTTATATAGTGCTGTGACATCACCGGGGTTCCTGGCTGCTGATAGGCTGCATGTGACCTTCCCATGATACCTTTCCCCAGGGGATATGTCCAGACATGTGCATCCACCATTTTACAATGCCTGCAATTGCAGTAAATTGAGTTTAAAGGAAAAATTTGATCGATAGAATCGCGGGGAAATTCGGATTCGTTCAGAATCGAATATTTCATGAAATTCGGAACAAATTCGGGTTCATCCAAATCGATTCGCTCATCTCTAGATGGCATCATCAGCGTTGACCATATTGATGTTGTATAAGAAGCACTGCAGCACCGCTCTGATGTCCCTTATGGAGGCCTACTCACTGGTGGTGAAGGGCTGCTGGTCTGCACTTCGACACACCCAGGCATTTTGGAGCTGAAACTCCACCAATGCCTGCTTCTGCTCACAAATCCTTTCCAATATATGTAATTTCCACCTGGTGGGCAAGTCATATATGAGGCAATGGGTGGGAAGGCCGAAATTTCTCTGTAATGCAGGCAGCGCTCAAATTGGTGGTGCAGGGGCAGCGCTGACTGCTTGAGGAGGAAGTAGAGTAGGAGGAGGAGTCTACAGGAGGTCCCGATTGATGCCTTACAATTCTGGGTGGTGGTAGGATCTGTACCACAGTGCTTCCCACCTCAGTCCCAGCCGCCACTGCATTCATCAGTGGGCAGTTAGAGAGATGTAATGTCTCTGTCTGTGCTTACTTGTCCACATGTCCGTGGCAAAGTGGACACTGGATGTATAGGCATTGCCCAGTGCACATTTTATGTTTCACACAAGCTGTTGGTGCAGGGATGGCCTGGTGAGAAAAGTAGTGGCAGCTGGAAACAGTATATTGTGGGATAGCCAGAGATCTTTAAAACTGTCTGTCTCCAAACGGGCGAGGTTGGGGTATTTCAATGGCCAGCAACTTTGAAATGCTCACATTCAGGGCGAGGGCTCGTGGGTGAGATGGGCCCAACTTCTGCTTCCTCTTGAAAGTTTGTGGGAGAGCTAAATGTTTCCCTGGGATGATGTGTACTGGCTGGGTGGGACTGCTGCTGCTTGTTCTGGTGGGGTTAATACATTCTCTCTTTGGGGGGAGACAGGTGGCTTTGTTGTTGGGGAGGTGGAGCTACAGGCTGAGACAGAGGGAGACTTGGGTGTTTGTGTGTTTTTCTGCCACTCCAGCTCATGTTTTGCTTGCAGATGCCTGGTCGTGCAACAAGGTGCAGAGATAATTAGCAGCTTTCCCTTAATTCAGCGACTGTTGGCACAGCTTGCAAATGGCCTCAGTCTTTTCTGTTATGGACTGTGTGAAAAAATGCCACACTGGTGAGATCATGTGAGCATGCTGTGTGGGGACACTCTCACCCCAGTCTTCACAAATAGTTTTGGTATAAAGGGACACTTCCATCCCAGTCTTCACAGATAGTTGTGGTATAAGGGGACACTTTAACTCCAGTCTTTACAGATATGTTTTGTTATAAGGGGACACTCTCCCCCCAGTAAATGCAGATTGGTTTGGTTTAAGGGGGCAATCTCATCCAGGATTTACAGATATGTTTGGTATAATTGGGGACACTCTGATCCCAGTGAATACAGATAGGTTTGGTATAAAAGGACACTCTCATCCCAGTCTTTACAGCTAGATTTGATATAATACAGCAATCACCGCAGGCTTTACAGCTAGGTCTACTATAAGGGTTTATAAAATCACCCCAGTGCTTAGAGCTAAATGAGGTATAAGGGGACACCTAGAACCCAGTAGTGACAAGCCAGTGCTATCAGCATTCTTCCAGGTCCAGCCCGAATGCAGAGCGTGTGCATAGAGTTCTGTTTGAAGTCCGTGTTCAGCTCCAAGTGCTCGAACCCGCAAAGTTTGTTAGGGATCCAAACTTTGCAGGTTGGATCCACTCATCACTAATTCTCACATCTTCTTTCCAAAAAGCTTGCTTTTCTTTTCATTGTAGTGTCAGTTAGTGACGGGATTCCAATTTGCGATGCCCCACTGTGTGAAACCCCCTGGATCACCCTACTTTCTCTATGTTCCCACAGTTCATGCATGGGCTCTGGTCCAATCAGCACTGTATGCCGTTCATGTAAAGACAGGGATGAGAGTGCTCTTGATGACATAGCCATCTATGCATGCACCATCTTGAAGGATCGACAAAATAATTAAGAACCCTCTGCATCCTAGATATTCAGTCTTCACCCTTCTCCCATCAAATTGAAAACTCCACTCGGACATCAAGATCAAAAACCCATGTCTATCCGAGAATTGAATGTCTCACACTGATTTAATTGCTGTAAATAAACATACTTTTTCTATTCAGTCTAACACTTTATCCAGGAATAAATACCAAGTAAGCTTTTGAGAAAACTTTGTCATACATGATGTTATGATCATCATGTCTTGACAAAGACGTCTCATGACGAAAAGAACTGAGTTTTCTCAAAAGCTTAGCTTAACTTATAATTAGCCTGAAAAGGTATAACCTGATTTCTTCACTTTCTAGTAATCTATTAGTAATGTATGTCTAGTAATGACTGTAATGTGTAAAAGTTCACCCCTGTGTATCTCTCTATCCAAATCCTAGTTTATACACGGAATGTACATGACCACAATAAACTGATTCTGATAATGCATGGCATATGGTGCAGTTTCAGTCAAAGCTCTGGCATATGGGGCAGGGAGCGCACCCCTGGGCTCACTGCAAAAATGTATTCATGTATGGCATAGACACCCAGAAGCAGTAAGGAAGCTAGCTCAACAGCTCACAAATGAAATTGCAATTGACCAATGCAATCAAGTGATAAACCAATTCACCAGTTGTCTTTAAGAGAAAATGTTCAGAAAATCCTTTCCTAATAAAAGCAGCACTAGATCTGCACAGCTACTGGACTTGATACATTCATTGATGGTTTTTCCAGATAGACACAATTGTCTACCTGCTGCACAGCAAAGATGATGTGATTACTTGCTTTAGTGTTTAACAAATTTGGAAGGATGCCAAAAGCCCTGCATGCAGATACTGAAACTGAATATACAAGCGGCAAGGAGCAAACCATTTGGAAAAAGAAAGTAATTGTGTTCCAGACTACCGTTCCATACAACCCAGAAACAAAATGGCGTTGCAGAGAGAAAAATGCTCACTCTGTGAAAGTGCTAGAAGTATGCTGTTTGATGCAAAACTACGATACAATTGTTGGAACACTAAGTGTGCTATACTGGACATCTATAAGGCCAGAAAACCTGCTACATGCCACTGTTCGAATTGCTTTCTGAGAAAACCATCCTCTAGGTCACAGTCACTTAATATGATTATATTAAATATAAAATAATTTCATCTATAAGACAGAAAGTAGAAAGGGAAATTATTTCCACTTACTTGCTCTGGGTCCCCTAAATTTGCAGGGAGACCCAGACCTTCAACACAACACCAGTGATAACCTCCATTTTGTGCCGCCGGTTAGCACTCCTTCATATAGCCATTCGTCCAGTCCGTGTCCCTCCACAGCTGTGAGATATTTCTCTGAGGATGTTTAAATAATGAATGAGCCCCAGGAAGGTCCCGCACCCAGACTCGCTGTTACTAAGCGCACTGTGAATCATACATCCAACATCAGTTGGAGTGCAGATTGCTTATATCTATTTTTTTACATCCTGTATATGACTGTCTGCTTGTTATGCTATTGATAAAGTTAGTTTAAAAGAAAACCAAGATGTGTTAGACCATGTGACCGTATACATAGTGTGTTTAGCCTGCAAACAGAAAGGAGCTGTGTCCTTTGCTCCATGTTGAGATGTGTTGCTGATGTATTCTGTTCACGTTTATGTTTCTGATTGTTGCTGAATAAAAAGCCGTAGTTCCTGCATGCTGGAATATTGCTGTGTACAATCTGCTACAACACCTATATTTGAGAATGCAGACGCAGTGTGTGACATGTGGGAAAGGTGAGTTTTTGTGGGCTATCACAGTGAGACATCCCAATTGGGATGCCCCAGAGGCAGTAAACGAATTGCGCTCTGAGGGGACCTGGACCTGCAAATTTGGTGATAGTATTATTGTCTCATTTATCTTTATCCTTATTTGAGGTAATCTTTTATTTTGTATGTGCCATGGTATATCGGTCGCACTGCTAAGACACTGCTGTGTCACTTTCTGCACTGTGCACTTTGCGCCCCAGCACTTTACTGGGGTTCTGCTTATTCACTGAATATCTGTAGTTCCTCTATTTAGAATCTTACTCTTTTTGTATCCACAATCTATGTGGTCACTATTTCTATATACATATACCATATAGGTATATGTTCACATGCATTGTTTATTTTCACGCAGTTGACTCTCATATACCTGGCATATTTCAGAGCATAATTTATAGACTCCAATGTTATATTTATGCATAGTTTTTAATAGTCCTGCATGGTTCACCCACAGCGCCCGGTCATTGGTTTTTGTAAATCTTTTAATCATGTGTCATGTTGTCATTGTATGTCTTGTGTCCATGACTTAATATTGTAATAAAATCTAGTTATTAGTTTAGATAGTGTGTGCGGCTTGTTCATATGGTGAGAATACAGCAATCTAGACTGGTAGATTAGTTAAAATTGAATTAGATTACCGCGCTAAAAATTATTGTATTCTGCTGAAAATCCTTTTTACAAAGTGGCACTGCTCAGCGTGTTATAATCTGAACATCCCACAGATCTTAACAACAATAAAAGCAAAATGGTATCACACAGAGCAGTCAATTAACTATCAACATGATTGGTCATTAAATCATTAGTAGAAAGTCCCATTAGTATCCCATGGGTTCAAAAGTGGTGTCACCGTGGTTGAAACGATCTTCAAATCACCTATACACGTGCCCGCCACCTCTTAGGTTATGCTCTTACCAGAGAGGAATTTAATCAATCGCCTTTTTAATTTTGATGTTGTTCACAAAAATTCCTGCTTATATGGAATTGTGATTTTTCCTTGCAAAACTCCACTTGGAATAAATCCCAGTATCCTCCTTCTTTTGTATCTCCAGAATTTATATATAAGGATGCCTTCAACAGGAGCTCAGTTAAAGTTTCAACCATGAAAGCAAAAAAGAAGGAGAAAGGGATCTAGCGCAATAGGTTTTTAATAAACATTAAAAGCTATAAAAAGTGCCAATCTCGCACTCACATTAAGACAGTAAAAAATGCGCATTAAATACCAGGAGCGGTTCTCACCCAACCTCTATTCCATCGGCCGATAGTGGAAGGAATGGGGGTACCGCCTCCAATGTATAATTCCAAGGACTGCAAGGTGGATATTCCTAGTGCTGCCGCTGTCCTCAGTAACGCGTGTCGTTGCTTGTAGCAACTTCTTCCTGACTGATGGCGCAGCGGCATCTGCGGTGTTTTAAATTCTTAAGATGGAACGGAGTAGCGTGAGTTGATACATGTTGTATTGGATTCAAAGCGTGATTTTAATGTTTTAAATGTGAGTGCAATCTGGCACAATAAACTATTCCTTGTTTCCAACATTGTTGCACTATGGTCGTGTTGTGTTTTCTCTATTTTACATGTGCTTTATGAGAGACACAACTGTATAAGGCCTGAAGTACTGCTGATAACCAACTCAAGATCCTGAATGTGGGGTGAACTTATTGATCATTTGGCATATTATCCCTGGATGTTCCGATCCTGAATGTGGGGGAACTTATTGATTATCTGGCACATTATTTCTGGATGTTCCGGTAAGAGCATTGTATTGGTGGTGGGAAACGTCACTGAATTGGATATTGTGGCACCACTACACAGTGGTGAAAGCGAATGAGTACAGAATAACCACACGGCTACTTGGAGGCCCATAGATGCTCTGTGCACTTTATTGACTTTATTTTCTGTGTTTGACTCATCAGTGAGATGGTAGTCTCAGCACGTGGAGCTTCACAATAATATAATACTGTATTGTTGTTTTTTTTTATTATTTTGAGCGCAGTATTATTTATTTAAATTTTGTCATATAAGGTGGTTTGTTCACTGTAATACTTTATATATCTATCCTGCACCTGGTATAACTTATGGCTAATTGCAATAGGGATTGCATTGTAATTACACACCGCTAATTCAAACTTTTCCATTACTAAGGGACTAAAACGCAAGTGTGCCAACAATCTTCAGGATACAAGTGCTGGTTGCTGTCCCTCAGCTGTTACTGATTACCAAGTGGATTCCGCTATTTAGTTAATCGACTGAGCCACATTTTCATTTTTAAATATAGAAGTAAGAAATATTTTTCTATACTATTTATGTATTATTGCATACAATTGTATACACAGGAGCTATTGTGAGGCTGTTAAAATATGTATCTTTTTTTTTTATAAATATTTGCGATACAGGTCCTTTAACTTGTGCTTGTGTCTGTATGCATGTGTGTAGCACTGCAAATGTGACCAGGCCTGTGGCACACAGATTCACAGATGCCCCCTGGGCAAGGAAAACTCTTTGGGCCTCTTTGCAATGTCACATAAAGTTATTTCGACCTTCAGCTACACTGCCACTGATAGATCTTCATCGACCACTAATCAACATCCGGTCCTACCTGCCTTCTCTACTGCCACTGATCTACTTGGTCCTTGTCAGCTTTTTCTCTGACGTTAACCTCCTCTGGTTGGCTGCATCATCAGAATCCCACCATGGCTGTGTGTGGCTACATCAGCCATTCAGTTGTAGCGTGATGCAGCAGACACCACATGTGTGGGATTGGCAGCAAGGTACGTATAATTGGCAGGGTTTCACACAGCGGGCATCTTTATCTGGCTGGGTATTTAACCAGACCTAGAGTCCTATAGATTCTATGGCCAGTGTTTGCCCACTTTAAAGAAAAAATGAAAGCCACAGCGGACCAAACAACTTTTTGCAGTATGCAGCATAACATTGGGGCCAACACTAGCGGCCTAACCCTAGTAGTGACATTTTGTAAATAAATTAATGTCAAATATTTATGTATTCTGTAGCTATAAAAGGAGTTTGAATGCTGCAGTCCTAATTATTAAAGCAAACCAAACCATTTTTAGTTTTCTAGCTTTTCTGGAAAATGTGGCATTGTGCACTTAGGTGCACCCATGCTATACCTCTCTGTGCGTCATTGGTGGCAAACCAGGTTGTGCCCAATGCCACATTTTACAGCCATTCTGGAATGCAAGAGAGACTAATATTTTAACCAAATTCCAGGCTTCTCTGACCTTTTGGATTCTCTGACCAGTGTGCTGTTTTAAACAGCGCAGGATTCGCCATGATGTGGCTGTGCAACAGTGGGCAGTATGGTGCCTTTTTTCATCGCCATATATATAGTGCCGCTAACTAGCAGTAAGCTGTCGTTTAAAACAGCTTCTGCATATAATTGCATTCACAAGTATTATGCAAATTGAATTTAAAGTGGACCTAAAGTCCAAAAATTAAAATAAAACCCAAGGGACCTATTTACATTCGAGGTGCAGGTCTGGGTGTTCTCTCAAAACAAAGCCAAATGCTGTCAGCTGTGCTTCTTCCTCTCTTAGTAGCTTCTGTATTCATTTAGTGCGGAAAACCACACTACATGTAGTTTTTATTTTAGTTTTTATTTTAGTTTTTATTTACAGCTGAAACTGTAAACATGATCATGATACTGTAAAGAGATTTGTGGCTTATTCAGAGCACAGATGGGTTTGTACAGATACAGGTATAATGCCGAACAGGATGTCCAAGAATGAGGAACAAAACCAGGGAGAGTGAAATTTTCCAAATTGGGATGCCCCTCTGTGACACCTGTGGATCACTCTAAAACATACCTTTCCGCTGGTCCCAAAGCACATGTGCGGGTTCTTGTCCAATCAGCATTGTATGCAGTGCATATTAATGCATGGCATTCAGCTCTGTTTGGAACAGAGCGCTGATATAGAGAAAGGGGAGCAGCAACATCTCTGGGCTCCCTGAGGTCTGTGGCACACTCACACCTACAGCCTATCTGAATGGCTAAATGCCGGAGCATGTCTTCAGCCGGACGAGAACCAGGGATGTGGCCGTTCACACAGTGGGACCATAAGATTAATAGATTGTCCGGCTCTGGAGTATTTTAGACTCTAGGGTGGGACAGTTTGATCATCGTTCCTCTTTAAGGTAGCTTACTATTCTTTCATTATAGTTTACTGAAGCTGCTGAAACTATTCAGGGATCTATGACACACAGCACTTTGACAGGGGATTAGAATAGCATTAGTCTCCTTGATGTCCTTTGTGAAACAGGCTTGTCACGGTCATTAAAATTCACATATACTTTAACAGTTGTTTCTTGTACACCCCAGGGCAGTTTTACTGATGTACCTGATAACAATCAAAAAAACAAACAGTGAGTGGGCAACTATTCATTCCACATTGTTTCACAAGGAGGAGACGTCTGAAAAAACCTGGAGGGAGGGGACATCATCATTGCAAATACGTAAGAATGAACATCCACTGATTTCTGATAAACTTCTAGGTACAAGGTGCCCTGAATTGTGCTATTTTAAAGGTCACAGGTAGGGATGAGCGAATCGATCCGGACGAACCCGGATTCGATCCGAATTTCAGGAAAAATTCGATTCGGATCGAATCCGAATTTCCCCGCGATTCGATCACTCGAAGTTTTCCTTTAACATCCATTCATTTACATTACAGGCATTCTAAGATGGCGGGCGGGACATGTCTGGACATGTATCCCGCGCCAGTGCAAGCTGGGGCAGTCACATGCAGCCTATCAGCAGCCAGCAAGCCCGGTGACGTCACACAGCGGTATTTAACGGCGGCCATCTTGCTTTTCCTCATTTCTCTATTGCATTCGTGACAGACAGACAGAACGCTGTGTAGCTGAGGCAGTTAGACAGGCTGGAGACAGGCTGGAGACAGGGACAGACAGGGACAGGCTGGAGACAGGCAGGAGACAGGCAGGAGACAGACAGGAGACAGACAGAAAGCCAGGGAAAGGTAGGAAAAACGGAGCTGGCTGACAGGGAGAATTTTTTTTTTTCATCCAGCCTTTGTTAGCGTTTTCAGGCTGCTTATAGTAACTAACTGTGCATATATACTGAACTGATCTTAAGTCTGCTGTGAGGCATCCCATTCTGTGACTAAAGCAGCCTCTATTTAATAGCATAATAAACATTTGCACTTATTCTCATAGAAATCAGGCCTGATAAAGACACTTTTGCTGTGCATGCTCTCTGGTTTTTGTGGCACTGGCATCCCATTCTGTGACTAAAGCAGCCTCTATTTAATAGCATAATAAACATTTGCACTTATTCTCATAGAAATCAGGCCTGATAAAGACACTTTTGCTGTGCATGCTCTCTGGTTTTTGTGGCACTGGCATCCCATTCTGTGACTAAAGCAGCCTCTATTTAATAGCATAATAAACATTTGCACTTATTCTCATAGAAATCAGGCCTGATAAAGACACTTTTGCTGTGCATGCTCTCTGGTTTTTGTGGCACTGGCATCCCATTCTGTGACTAAAGCAGCCTCTATTTAATAGCATAATAAACATTTGCACTTATTCTCATAGAAATCAGGCCTGATAAAGACACTTTTGCTGTGCATGCTCTCTGGTTTTTGTGGCACTGGCATCCCATTCTGTGACTAAAGCAGCCTCTATTTAATAGCATAATAAACATTTGCACTTATTCTCATAGAAATCAGGCCTGATAAAGACACTTTTGCTGTGCATGCTCTCTGGTTTTTGTGGCACTGGCATCCCATTCTGTGACTAAAGCAGCCTCTATTTAATAGCATAATAAACATTTGCACTTATTCTCATAGAAATCAGGCCTGATAAAGACACTTTTGCTGTGCATGCTCTCTGGTTTTTGTGGCACTGGCATCCCATTCTGTGACTAAAGCAGCCTCTATTTAATAGCATAATAAACATTTGCACTTATTCTCATAGAAATCAGGCCTGATAAAGACACTTTTGCTGTGCATGCTCTCTGGTTTTTGTGGCACTGGCATCCCATTCTGTGACTAAAGCAGCCTCTATTTAATAGCATAATAAACATTTGCACTTATTCTCATAGAAATCAGGCCTGATAAAGACACTTTTGCTGTGCATGCTCTCTGGTTTTTGTGGCACTGGCATCCCATTCTGTGACTAAAGCAGCCTCTATTTAATAGCATAATAAACATTTGCACTTATTCTCATAGAAATCAGGCCTGATAAAGACACTTTTGCTGTGCATGCTCTCTGGTTTTTGTGGCACTGGCATCCCATTCTGTGACTAAAGCAGCCTCTATTTAATAGCATAATAAACATTTGCACTTATTCTCATAGAAATCAGGCCTGATAAAGACACTTTTGCTGTGCATGCTCTCTGGTTTTTGTGGCACTGGCATCCCATTCTGTGACTAAAGCAGCCTCTATTTAATAGCATAATAAACATTTGCACTTATTCTCATAGAAATCAGGCCTGATAAAGACACTTTTGCTGTGCATGCTCTCTGGTTTTTGTGGCACTGGCATCCCATTCTGTGACTAGAGCAGCCTCTATTTAATAGCATAATAAACATTTGCACTTATTCTCATAGAAATCAGGCCTGATAAAGACACTTTTGCTGTGCATGCTCTCTGGTTTTTGTGGCACTGGCATCCCATTCTGTGACTAAAGCAGCCTCTATTTAATAGCATAATAAACATTTGCACTTATTCTCATAGAAATCAGGCCTGATAAAGACACTTTTGCTGTGCATGCTCTCTGGTTTTTGTGGCACTGGCATCCCATTCTGTGACTAGAGCAGCCTCTATTTAATAGCATAATAAACATTTGCACTTATTCTCATAGAAATCAGGCCTGATAAAGACACTTTTGCTGTGCATGCTCTCTGGTTTTTGTGGCACTGGCATCCCATTCTGTGACTAAAGCAGCCTCTATTTAATAGCATAATAAACATTTGCACTTATTCTCATAGAAATCAGGCCTGATAAAGACACTTTTGCTGTGCATGCTCTCTGGTTTTTGTGGCACTGGCATCCCATTCTGTGACTAAAGCAGCCTCTATTTAATAGCATAATAAACATTTGCACTTATTCTCATAGAAATCAGGCCTGATAAAGACACTTTTGCTGTGCATGCTCTCTGGTTTTTGTGGCACTGGCATCCCATTCTGTGACTAAAGCAGCCTCTATTTAATAGCATAATAAACATTTGCACTTATTCTCATAGAAATCAGGCCTGATAAAGACACTTTTGCTGTGCATGCTCTCTGGTTTTTGTGGCACTGGCATCCCATTCTGTGACTAAAGCAGCCTCTATTTAATAGCATAATAAACATTTGCACTTATTCTCATAGAAATCAGGCCTGATAAAGACACTTTTGCTGTGCATGCTCTCTGGTTTTTGTGGCACTGGCATCCCATTCTGTGACTAGAGCAGCCTCTATTTAATAGCATAATAAACATTTGCACTTATTCTCATAGAAATCAGGCCTGATAAAGACACTTTTGCTGTGCATGCTCTCTGGTTTTTGTGGCACTGGCATCCCATTCTGTGACTAAAGCAGCCTCTATTTAATAGCATAATAAACATTTGCACTTATTCTCATAGAAATCAGGCCTGATAAAGACACTTTTGCTGTGCATGCTCTCTGGTTTTTGTGGCACTGGCATCCCATTCTGTGACTAAAGCAGCCTCTATTTAATAGCATAATAAACATTTGCACTTATTCTCATAGAAATCAGGCCTGATAAAGACACTTTTGCTGTGCATGCTCTCTGGTTTTTGTGGCACTGGCATCCCATTCTGTGACTAAAGCAGCCTCTATTTAATAGCATAATAAACATTTGCACTTATTCTCATAGAAATCAGGCCTGATAAAGACACTTTTGCTGTGCATGCTCTCTGGTTTTTGTGGCACTGGCATCCCATTCTGTGACTAAAGCAGCCTCTATTTAATAGCATAATAAACATTTGCACTTATTCTCATAGAAATCAGGCCTGATAAAGACACTTTTGCTGTGCATGCTCTCTGGTTTTTGTGGCACTGGCATCCCATTCTGTGACTAAAGCAGCCTCTATTTAATAGCATAATAAACATTTGCACTTATTCTCATAGAAATCAGGCCTGATAAAGACACTTTTGCTGTGCATGCTCTTTGGTTTTTGTGGCACTGGCATCCCATTCTGTGACTAGAGCAGCCTCTATTTAATAGCATAATAAACATTTGCACTTATTCTCATAGAAATCAGGCCTGATAAAGACACTTTTGCTGTGCATGCTCTCTGGTTTTTGTGGCACTGGCATCCCATTCTGTGACTAAAGCAGCCTCTATTTAATAGCATAATAAACATTTGCACTTATTCTCATAGAAATCAGGCCTGATAAAGACACTTTTGCTGTGCATGCTCTCTGGTTTTTGTGGCACTGGCATCCCATTCTGTGACTAAAGCAGCCTCTATTTAATAGCATAATAAACATTTGCACTTATTCTCATAGAAATCAGGCCTGATAAAGACACTTTTGCTGTGCATGCTCTCTGGTTTTTGTGGCACTGGCATCCCATTCTGTGACTAAAGCAGCCTCTATTTAATAGCATAATAAACATTTGCACTTATTCTCATAGAAATCAGGCCTGATAAAGACACTTTTGCTGTGCATGCTCTCTGGTTTTTGTGGCACTGGCATCCCATTCTGTGACTAAAGCAGCCTCTATTTAATAGCATAATAAACATTTGCACTTATTCTCATAGAAATCAGGCCTGATAAAGACACTTTTGCTGGCCAAAGCCCTACTGGACCCTGCCAGGTCGATTCCTGCCCGGGGCATCCCATTCTGTGACTACAGCAGCCTCTGTTTAAGACCATATAAGCATTTGCTCTTATCATATTTGAAATTAGCCTGATAAAGACACTTTTGCTGGCCAAAGCCCTACTGGACCCTGCCAGGTCCATTCCTGCCCAGGGCATCCCATTCTGTGACTAAAGCAGCCTCTGTTTAAGACCATATAAGCATTTGCTCTTATTATATTTATATTATAAGACACTTTTGCTGGGCATAGGCTTACTGCTGCCTGCCAGGTGCACTTCTGTTGAGGCATCCCATTCTGTAACATAGCATACCCCTCTTTATTTACACTAAGCAGCTCTCTTATTTACACTAAGCAGGCCTGTTGGAGGCTGAGTGTTACTGCTCACTTTTGGTGTGCATTATATTCTGTTTTATATAGACCCACTGCTGCCTGGGGGTTCTTAAAATATCACCTACTACCACGCCAGTTAGACTATGTCGGGCAGACAAGTGCCTGGAAGTGAAAAGAGGAGTGGCAGAGGCCAAGATTCCGCAGGCAGAGCTCGCATCAGACTGGGGGCCAGTAGCAGCAGGAGTCACGCTGAGAGACCTAATCTGCCAGTATCTGCTAGCGGTCGGGTCTCCACCAGTAACGCATCTGCCGTGGTAGATTGGCTGACGCGCTCATCAACAACATCATCACAACTTACATCTGAGACCCCCAGTCTAGGGTCGGTAGGTTCCTCTGACACAACCCTGAGTTGGCATGCCCCGAGAGCAGTCCCTGTCCTCCCATTGCCTCTGTCCTACGCCGTTCCCTCCCCCAGCGACGTATCCTATGCTTTGGGTTCAGCTCCACTCTTTAGTGAGGAGGACGATCAGATACAGGAGGACAGTCAGCAGCTACTGCCCAGCCAAGAAATGGAGGTGGCTTCTTTAGCTAGGCAGACAAATAGTGATGTGGACAGTGTCGTGGGTGCTGCGAGCGTTCCAGCTCCTGCGCCAGACACTGTTGACGAATCCACGAACATCAGTGACGTACAGCCACAACCCGGTGATGATGATGATGATGACGATGAAGCCGATCGCACTTGGGAGCCGGGTGATGAAGGGGCTTCATCGTCATCATCAGGAGAAGAGGGGCGCAGGTTGCCCCGGAGTCAGCAGCTGAGGCAGCAAGGTGGTAGCAGTCAGCATGGGGGCACAATTCCAAAGGCTGGAGCCGGCCGGGGCCGGGGTAGAGCACCTGCTGTGCGGCAGTCTACCTTATCGGGAGGTAGTGGAGCAGGGGTTCCTGGAGTTGGCAACAGCAGCAGTGAATCAGTGAGGCCAGGGGGTGGGAAAAGTAGCTACTCGGCAGTGTGGCAGTTTTTCCTGAGGCATCCGCAGGAGGGTAACATGGCCACATGCAAGATATGTAGGCAAAAGGTGAAGCGTGGCCAGGGTCCAAATGTTGGCACCACGGCCCTGCGTCAACATATGATGCGTCACCATAAAACGACCTGGGAGAACCGAGGCTCCCAAGGGGTGGTCCAGTCTGCTTCCTCACCAAGTGAGCTCCCAATTTCTGCCAGCCAAGGCTCCAGCACCTCAGCCGAAGGCAGCTGTGCGTCACACCCATCCTCTGTCGCTCCTGCTCCTCCTCCTCCTCCTCCAAGTCATGCATCCCGCCAGCAATCCATCAGCGAAGCCATGTCCAAGAGACAGCAGTATGCGCCCACTCATCCTACGGCGCAGAAGCTGAATGTGCTCCTGTCCAAGTTGCTGGTGCTGCAGTCGCTCCCTTTTCAGGTGGTGGAATCTGCACCTTTCAGAGAACTGATGGCTTGTGCCGAGCCGAGGTGGAGAGTCCCAAGCCGTCATTTCTTTGCCAAGAAGGCAGTACCAGCGCTGCACACTTTTGTTGAACAGAAGGTGGGCCAGTCCTTGAGCCTGTCGGTGTGTAGCAAAATACATGGCAGCGCCGACATCTGGAGCTGTAACTACGGTCAGGGGCAGTACATGTCGTTTACGGCCCACTGGGTGAATGTGGTCCCTTTGCAGCAGCAACTTGGACAGGTCACGCCGCTTCGGCCTCCGCGCTCTCTGCCCATTGGGCCTGTGACACCGTGCGACTCGGCCTCCTCATCCTCCGCCATCTCCTCACCCTCCACTGTAGGCTCAAGTCTCAGTGCCCCTCCAGTCTACCATGTGTGCAGGGCACGGAGGTGTCACGCAGTGCTTCACATGGTTTGTCTTGGCGAACGGAGTCACACAGGGGAGGAACTGCTTAAATGTATTCATCAGGAAATCCAAACATGGCTTACTCCGAGAAAACTTAAAATGGGAATCATGGTTACCGACAATGGGAAGAACATTTTGTCTGCGCTGCGCCAAGGAAGCCTGACCCATGCCCCCTGCATGGCTCACGTCTTCAATCTGGTTGTCAAGCGGTTTCTGAAGTGTTCCCCCCATCTGCAGGACATCCTAACAACTTCACGGAAACTTTGCATGCACTTCAGCCACTCCTACACCGCCAAACACACCCTTCTTGAGCTACAGCGTCAGAATGGTATCCCCCAACATAGTCTGATTTGCGATGTTTCCACCCGTTGGAATTCCACCCTTCACATGTTGGACCGATTATATGAACAGAGAAAAGCCATCACGGATTTCCTGATGATCCAAGCAGATAGGGGGACTCCCCTGTGTAACTTCAATGTCAACCAGTGGCAGCTCATACGTGACACCTGCCGTTTGCTCAGGCCCTTTGAGGAAGCCACTTTATTTGTCAGTCGGCAGGATTACGGGATGAACGACGTGATTCCACTGCTTCATGTACTACAGCACATGTTGGAAACCATGGCTGGTCAGGGCACTGGAGACATGGCGTTTACATCTTACGGCCACATGAACCCCCTTGGAGCTGAACTGGAGGAGGAGGAGGAGGAAGAGGAGGAGGAGGAGTTGCCCAGCGAAACACAGTTTAGGCTTGGCGAAATGGCTGGTTTATCTAGTCAGCGGACAGGAGAGGAGGAGCAGGAGCAGCCAGAGGAGCTAGAGGTTTTTGAGGAAGGAGAGACAGAGGACCCGGGCACACCGTGGCAGTATGCAGTGGAGATGGAGACAGGTAGTCCATCCGAGTCACTTGCGCAAATGGCACGAAGCATGCTCACATGCTTGCGTAGTGACCCCAGAATTGTTTCCATCTGTCGGCGGGATGACTTCTGGCTGTCCACCTTATTGGACCCTCGCTTCCGGCACAAAATGGGGGCATTTTTTAAACCCACCGAGAGGGAGGACAAACTCAACTACTACAAAGACATTCTACGTAGGCAGTTGGCCGATGCCTATCTGCGCCATGGTCCATACTCTCGCAGGTCTGACTCGAGGGGACCTCTGCGCTCACCTTCCACTGCCATGGCCGCTGGGGGGGTTGGCAGCAGCAGCAGCAGAAGCTCCATCAGCAGCAGCAGCCTCAGTCTTCAGTCGCTAATGAGTAGCTTTCTACACCCGCATAGTGAGGCTACTCATGAGCAGCAGGAAGACCTGGAGCAGGACCTGAACCAGCAGGTCATGTCATACTTTGACATGACCATGCCAACACACCTTGAGGATCCGCTGGACTTCTGGGCAGCCAAACTTGATTTGTGGCCGCAACTAGCAGAGTTTGCCCTGGAAAAGCTGTCCTGCCCGGCAAGTAGCGTGCCATCTGAGCGGGTGTTTAGTGCGGCGGGGGCCATAGTTACGGCGAGGAGAACTCGTCTGTCAACTAAAAATGTGGAGAGACTCACCTTTGTCAAAATGAATCAGGGATGGATCAGCCAGGATTTCCACCCACCAATGCCTGATGCATGCGACTAGATTCAGCATGGTGCCACGTTTTACACTTTACAAATGGTGCAAAACATATTTATGTCTTTAGGCCATTTTTTGGGCTCCTGCTGCTGCTACTGCCAACTTCTGCCAACTCCAGGGTGTGATTCATCCAATTTTTGGGCTCCTGAAGCCAACTCCAGTGTATATTTGGGCTCCTGCTGCTACTACTGTCAACTCCTGCCAACTCCAGGGTGTGATTCATCCAATTTTTGGGCTCCTGAGGCCAACTCCAGTGTATATTTGGGCTCCTGCTGCTGCTACTGTCAACTCCTGCCAACTCCAGGGTGTGATTCATCCAATTTTTGGGCTCCTGAAGCCAACTCCAGTGTATATTTGGGCTCCTGCTGCTGCTACTGTCAACTCCTGCCAACTCCAGGGTGTGATTCATCCAATTTTTGGGCTCCTGAGGCCAACTCCAGTGTATATTTGGGCTCCTGCTGCTGCTACTGTCAACTCCTGCCAACTCCAGGGTGTGATTCATCCAATTTTTGGGCTCCTGAAGCCAACTCCAGTGTATATTTGGGCTCCTGCTGCTGCTACTGTCAACTCCTGCCAACTCCAGGGTGTGATTCATCCAATTTTTGGGCTCCTGAGGCCAACTCCAGTGTATATTTGGGCTCCTGCTGCTGCTACTGTCAACTCCTGCCAACTCCAGGGTGTGATTCATCCAATTTTTGGGCTCCTGAAGCCAACTCCAGTGTATATTTGGGCTCCTGCTGCTGCTGCTGCTGCCAACTTCTGCCAACTCCAGGGTGTGATTCATCCAATTTTTGGGCTCCTGAAGCCAACTCCAGTGTATATTTGGGCTCCTGCTGCTGCTACTGTCAACTCCTGCCAACTCCAGGGTGTGATTCATCCAATTTTTGGGCTCCTGAGGCCAACTCCAGTGTATATTTGGGCTCCTGCTGCTGCTACTGTCAACTCCTGCCAACTCCAGGGTGTGATTCATCCAATTTTTGGGCTCCTGAAGCCAACTCCAGTGTATATTTGGGCTCCTGCTGCTGCTACTGCCAACTTCTGCCAACTCCAGGGTGTGATTCATCCAATTTTTGGGCTCCTGAAGCCAACTCCAGTGTATATTTGGGCTCCTGCTGCTACTACTGCCAACTTCTGCCAACTCCAGGGTGTGATTCATCCAATTTTTGGGCTCCTGAGGCCAACTCCAGTGTATATTTGGGCTCCTGCTGCTGCTGCTGCCAACTTCTGCCAACTCCAGGGTGTGATTCATCCAATTTTTGGGCTCCTGAAGCCAACTCCAGTGTATATTTGGGCTCCTGCTGCTGCTGCTGCTGCCAACTTCTGCCAACTCCAGGGTGTGATTCATCCAATTTTTGGGCTCCTGAAGCCAACTCCAGTGTATATTTGGGCTCCTGCTGCTGCTACTGTCAACTCCTGCCAACTCCAGGGTGTGATTCATCCAATTTTTGGGCTCCTGAGGCCAACTCCAGTGTATATTTGGGCTCCTGCTGCTGCTACTGCCAACTTCTGCCAACTCCAGGGTGTGATTCATCCAATTTTTGGGCTCCTGAAGCCAACTCCAGTGTATATTTGGGCTCCTGCTGCTACTACTGCCAACTTCTGCCAACTCCAGGGTGTGATTCATCCAATTTTTGGGCTCCTGAGGCCAACTCCAGTGTATATTTGGGCTCCTGCTGCTGCTGCTGCCAACTTCTGCCAACTCCAGGGTGTGATTCATCCAATTTTTGGGCTCCTGAAGCCAACTCCAGTGTATATTTGGGCTCCTGCTGCTACTACTGTCAACTCCTGCCAACTCCAGGGTGTGATTCATCCAATTTTTGGGCTCCTGAGGCCAACTCCAGTGTATATTTGGGCTCCTGCTGCTGCTGCTGCCAACTTCTGCCAACTCCAGGGTGTGATTCATCCAATTTTTGGGCTCCTGAGGCCAACTCCAGTGTATATTTGGGCTCCTGCTCCTGCTGCTGCCAACTTCTGCCAACTCCAGGGTGTGATTCATCCAATTTTTGGGCTCCTGAAGCCAACTCCAGTGTATATTTGGGCTCCTGCTGCTGCTGCTGCTGCCAACTTCTGCCAACTCCAGGGTGTGATTCATCCAATTTTTGGGCTCCTGAAGCCAACTCCAGTGTATATTTGGGCTCCTGCTGCTGCTGCTGCTGCCAACTTCTGCCAACTCCAGGGTGTGATTCATCCAATTTTTGGGCTCCTGAAGCCAACTCCAGTGTATATTTGGGCTCCTGCTGCTACTACTGCCAACTTCTGCCAACTCCAGGGTGTGATTCATCCAATTTTTGGGCTCCTGAGGCCAACTCCAGTGTATATTTGGGCTCCTGCTGCTGCTGCTGCCAACTTCTGCCAACTCCAGGGTGTGATTCATCCAATTTTTGGGCTCCTGAAGCCAACTCCAGTGTATATTTGGGCTCCTGCTGCTACTACTGCCAACTTCTGCCAACTCCAGGGTGTGATTCATCCAATTTTTGGGCTCCTGAGGCCAACTCCAGTGTATATTTGGGCTCCTGCTGCTGCTGCTGCCAACTTCTGCCAACTCCAGGGTGTGATTCATCCAATTTTTGGGCTCCTGAAGCCAACTCCAGTGTATATTTGGGCTCCTGCTGCTGCTGCTGCTGCCAACTTCTGCCAACTCCAGGGTGTGATTCATCCAATTTTTGGGCTCCTGAAGCCAACTCCAGTGTATATTTGGGCTCCTGCTGCTACTACTGCCAACTTCTGCCAACTCCAGGGTGTGATTCATCCAATTTTTGGGCTCCTGAGGCCAACTCCAGTGTATATTTGGGCTCCTGCTGCTGCTGCTGCCAACTTCTGCCAACTCCAGGGTGTGATTCATCCAATTTTTGGGCTCCTGAAGCCAACTCCAGTGTATATTTGGGCTCCTGCTGCTACTACTGTCAACTCCTGCCAACTCCAGGGTGTGATTCATCCAATTTTTGGGCTCCTGAGGCCAACTCCAGTGTATATTTGGGCTCCTGCTGCTGCTGCTGCCAACTTCTGCCAACTCCAGGGTGTGATTCATCCAATTTTTGGGCTCCTGAGGCCAACTCCAGTGTATATTTGGGCTCCTGCTCCTGCTGCTGCCAACTTCTGCCAACTCCAGGGTGTGATTCATCCAATTTTTGGGCTCCTGAAGCCAACTCCAGTGTATATTTGGGCTCCTGCTGCTGCTGCCAACTTCTGCCAACTCCAGGGTGTGATTCATCCAATTTTTGGGCTCCTGAGGCCAACTCCAGTGTATATTTGGGCTCCTTCTGCCCCTCATAGTGATGCCACTTCAACTCTCTGCAATTGTGCCGCTCTGCGATTCTATTAGCGATGCCTCTGATCTGCATGTGATATTTCTTCAAAGTATTATTTAACAAACCCAGCACGCATCCTGTGCGTGTTACAGCAAGGCTGAATGGTTTACAACCCTATTGAGGCTGTAGGAGGCTCAGAAATAGCCGTTTTTAATAGCGATTCGTCGCGAATTTATTCGGGTCGAAACGATTTTTGTCGGAAAATTCGGCGAATCAGTCGAATCGAATTTTTCAAAAGTTCGCTCATCTCTAGTCACAGGTATACAGTACACAAAATCACTGTACACACTGTATCAGACTCTGCACATATGCTGGGATGTGAAACCCCCCCACTGCAATAGTGAATACGTCTTTGCCAAGCCACTCGATAAATCCTGCACTAGGGCTGCATCAAGGTGTACCAAGGTAGCATGTTTCAGCACAGCCTGGTGCAGGATTCATTGATCAGCCCCAGTCTCCACTGTTATATCTTAGCAGTAGAATTAGAATCAGTTTATTGTTTGTGTTTCGCTTAGCATGTAACGCAGTGGTTACCATATAGGAGAAGGAACATAAGTAAACATGGGTAAACTCGACAAAGGGGGGTATAGGAGTATATTACATTGGCTACAAATTTATTGAAACAGCTACCGGTATGTTGTTATCAGGGCCGGATTATGAGAGGGCGCAAGCCCCGGGGTCCCCACCACTTGCCCTGCAAAGGGGGCTTCCGCTAACCTTTGGGTTATGGTCCGGTCCAGGAGGATTTTCAGGAGGACAGCAACACACCTGGGCGAGCCTTTTTTTGTTTTTGCAAACCTGCAGCCAAAACCACCACAGGGCAGGACAGAGGGTCTAGAGCAGCTATAGTGATGGTGCAGAGCTGCCAATCGATGGCAGCTCACTGCACATACACCACCAAGCACAGCCTCTGGCAGCTCAATGCAGGGAACTGTTTTCTTCTGGACTAGCTGGGTGACTACACTACCTCCCCTCACCCAGACTGGCAAAGCAGGAGTTCCTGAGCAGCATATACTCACACAAGTCTGGCATAAGGGACTTGATATGACGTTCCAGTAAGTAGGCGGGTACCAGACAACCACCGATCAGTTGCTTGACTGGACTATTATTTTAAAGAAGAAAAAATATTGTATCTGGGGCCTCCAGCAGATTTTGTGCCCAGGGGCCTCCACCACACCTAATCCAGCCCTGGTTGTTATATACATACTCTGGATATTAATATCAGCGTTTACCAACAACACAAAGCTGCTAAGGCCACAGGTGTTTAGTACCTTGATGGCATGTGGAACAAAGCTGTTCATAAACCAGTAGGCCCTGCTGTGGTGGGCTCTTAGTCTTCTACCTTACAGTATTAGCTCAAAAAACATACGGTCATAAAACAATAAATAGGGCCCCATAGCAAATCCCATAGTGGGCCCCCAAACAAAAATACCTTCCCCACATTAAAGTGAACCAAAACCCACAACACCCAGCAATACAGTCAAAAAGACTTAAAGGACTGGCAAAAGCCCTCCTCAGGAGCATCCCCATGTGTGAAACTTCCAGGATTGTGCATCATTTTACTTCCTTCCTAGATCTCATAGTGCATGTTTAGGCCTCCCGCACCAGTCATTCAGCGGCTAGGGGAGGCACCCGACATTCAATTAAGTCAGCATTGTTTGCCATCAATCAATGCTGTTTGAAGGAGAGCCTGTGAATGGGACGTGGTGGATTTCAGGTGATCTTGGGGGTTCAAACAAACATGGTCATCCCACATCAGATCTGTGGCTTGATTTAAGTTCTAGGCAGTTTTGGCATACTGTGGTCCCTGGGTCATCCAGTAAGGTCTAGTTTGTACTAAGGCGCTTCTGCAGTCTGCAGGGAGCACCAGCAGCTAGAGCTGTGGAATAAGGATATCAACACCTTGTTTCCCCAAGTGCGCTATACACAGAGCGCTAGGCGTAACCAGTGCATTAGCATCTTGGTAGTGTCAGTCCGGTCCTTTGCCAAAGATGCAGCAAGTTAGGAGGGGACAACTTGCAAGAGGGCCCCCTTTTCCCAAGGGCCAGGTAGCAGCTGCCTCCCCTGCCGCTATGGTATTTACGCCCTGGCCCTGGGTGTGTTGAATTGTTCAGTATGTATTGTTGCAAATATTAAAGGAGCCACATCACTCAAACTTGTTAGTCAGATAGCAGTTCTATAATATGTTTCTAAATGCTGGTCAGAAAAAAGGTCTTGGTGGGCATCTGCAGATGTATGTGAAAGTGAAACTTCCAAATCCAAACCTCTGTGTAGATACAGTCCTAACTCCAGTCTATAAGATTCCTTTTCCTTTGGGACATACACAGTAAAGGATACATTGGAAGCTGCTTATTCAAGGTTGCCCTATACCTTTAGTGCAGCACAAAAGCCCCATCCACCCCCTGTGCTAAGCCTAATGTGGGTGTTAAAAAAAGCTGTAGACCTAAGTGAATTGAGTGAATGACAATTCCAGTCACACTGCTGCACAGGATTGTGTGACAGATTGATTATCTGTGCATTCTCTCCAAGATGGCTGTGCCCAGGACCCACGTTACCTAGAGACTGGACTTCAACTTTAAATACCTCCTGCCCATGTGCTTGCACAAATCCAAAAGCTACAAAAGAAAAAGGTGGAAGCCACTCCAATCAATTTATAGCTAATTGTGAGCTGTGCAATTAGAATAAACAAATCTTAAAGCGGACCAACATCCCCCATGGCGAGGGTGTTGGTTGCCACCGGCGCCACTGCTATATGTGTGCTGTGGCTCCTTTAAAGTGGACCAACACCCTTCGCTGTCAGGGTGTTGATAGCCACCAGCAAAGCTGCTATATGACAGTCTGGGGGGGGGGGCATCCAGAATGCTGGAGCCCCCTCACATATAACCCCCAGGACAGAGGGTGTTGGTCCACTATAAAGGAGCCACAACACACAACCCTGTTAGCCAGCAACCAATCCTATATTCTGTTTCTAATGTCTAGTTAAAAACAGTTTGACATACATCTGAAGATGTACAGTATGTTGAAGCTGCACCGCCAACACCACAGTGTCTCTGAGTAGGTGCAGTCCCAGCTCTATGGGATATAACCCTTTTGGGACAGCCACACCAATGGATACATTGAGAGCTTTAGATATGTGCAACCACATGGGGAGGGGGTTTATCTGAATGTCCGACCCACCCCACCACCCATGTGCTGCACAAAGAGATATGGCAACCTCAAGTAAGCAGCCCCAAATGTATCTGTTGCTATATGTCCCAAAAGGGGGCTCTAATAGACTAATGTTATGATTGCACCTAGACAGAGGCACCATAGTTTTGACTTTAGAAAACATATTATAGGATTGGTTGCTTTCTAACAGGGTTGAGTACCGAGGTTTCTGTAAGAATTGTATGCGAAATATAAAGTGGATAAGCACAGCCAAATGCACAATAATCACAGTCAGAATCAAGTGTTAGTACAAAACAGGGGGTGCAAGGAGAACCAGTGCATTTATAATCTAATCAAGCAAAAGAACAAACTGGACACTCTGGTATATCCAATGCTTGCACCTAAGGAATTCCGCACTCAACCCTGTTTAATAAATGCCAATTAATGCCAAAATAGTATAATATACAATTTTATTCAAAAGTAGAAAAAACAGAGACAAAACCCAAAAGGAGAGGCTATACAAGATTAAAAACACATGAAAGACAGTTTAAAAAGACAAAAAGTCCAAAGTTATGCGGGGGGGGGGGGGGGGGGGTTTGGCTAGGCAGTGTAATAATCCCAATAATAATTCCAGATCAAAAAAAATAGCAAATTCATATTAAATCATAAAGGCATGACAATATTTGTGTTGTCACCAAGCCAGAGTGTTAACCAAAAAAGTGTGCAAAAAGAATGTGCAACCCAGAAGAAGCATACAGCCCTTTAAAAGATCAGGGCTGAAGCTGAAGCTGTGAACAAAGAGAGCGGTGAAAAGCAGATACACAGTGTGTGTTAAGTAATACGTGATAGCAGAACATCCAGAGATAGTCTGTGCAGTATGAGTAGAATCTGGCTTGCTGAACCGCACAAAATAATTAATTATTCAATACATTGAAATCATCTTAGAGAATAATTTGTACATCACCGTAATCCTGGAATGCCTGCCGAACACCCCCACACACCGCACAAAACAACCGCCGACGCGCTGCGTGGATGTACCACTTCACCTGGACGGGACTTGTAAGATCTATGTACTTCCCCTCTTTATACAAACCGGCGTGCGCTCACACGCCCAACGTCACATCCGGCCAATGCAAGTGTCTCACCCGATGCATACAGCAAACCAGCGGGGCAAAAGCAATGACAGGCGGCGCGCGCAGCACCACCCGATCTGGTGCATATCAGCGGCCGCGCGCCCAGACCGGCACCCACCCCGACGCCCCCCACACACATGTTGTGGGGGGCGCCGGGGCGGCGCCGGCCAGGGCGCCCAGCCGCCAACAGCACACCCGCCGCAGACGCCGCGGTGCTGCAACATCAGAGAGGAGAAATACATATACAACTATAACAACATTAGTTTTTATTTTGTGTTTTACTTACTGATATTAATACATACCAAATACAATATAGCCCTTTGGGTTTAGTCTCGAGTAACCCTAACATATATTCCTATCTTTTAAAGTGTGTTTCATGTATCACATCGACTAAATGGACAGACCTAATCATTAATCACATATAAAACCATAAATTGTTTGAATAAAGTCTCTACATAGAATAGATATTATTCTTATAAACTGTTTATTGTTTATCTTGATTCATATTAATTTCTAACTGTTAATTATTAATTATTAAAAGATTATTAATAGTAGTAAACAATGGCTCCTAAGATTATATTAATTGTCACTCACTGACCCTCTGTCACACTAAATTGTCTCAATGATGTATCTATCATAGAAAGGTAGAGGCTCTTAGTTTGCTACAGTATTATTGAAGATTATAACACCCAGTTTATGTAATAGGAAACAATCCAAGATATCTATGCATGCAAAAAATCATGCATAGGCAGTTAATAAATCCTAATACACCTTTATTCATTTGCTAATTGGCATATTTGATTTATTTATTTAATAATTATAAGGGACTACTTTTTCCTTCCATCATTACATGCATTAGTGGTAGATTTAATTGATTATACAGAACCACTGTTATAATTACAATTAAAACTGGATTAGTAGATGGATTGGAATTAGACACCCTAGTAATTTCGTATTGAATCATTTGATCCTAGATGCTGATCAGTTGATTCAAATTAATTCAGGTCAAACAATCAATCCCATCCTCAAACAATTAATGTACAAATATGTAGAAAAGATATATAAAAAAATAGAAAAGTGAGGAAATAAATATATATGTGTGTGGGGGGCGTCGGGGTGGGTGCCGGTCTGGGCGCGCGGCCGCTGATATGCACCAGATCGGGCGGTGCTGCGCGCGCCGCCTGTCATTGCTTTTGCCCCGCTGGTTTGCTGTATGCATCGGGTGAGACACTTGCATTGGCCGGATGTGACGTTGGGCGTGTGAGCGCGCGCCGGTTTGTATAAAGAGGGGAAGTACATAGATCTTACAAGTCCCGTCCAGGTGAAGTGGTACATCCACGCAGCGCGTCGGCGGTTGTTTTGTGCGGTGTGTGGGGGTGTTCGGCAGGCATTCCAGGATTACGGTGATGTACAAATTATTCTCTAAGATGATTTCAATGTATTGAATAATTAATTATTTTGTGCGGTTCAGCAAGCCAGATTCTACTCATACTGCACAGACTATCTCTGGATGTTCTGCTATCACGTATTACTTAACACACACTGTGTATCTGCTTTTCACCGCTCTCTTTGTTCACAGCTTCAGCCCTGATCTTTTAAAGGGCTGTATGCTTCTTCTGGGTTGCACATTCTTTTTGCACACTTTTTTGGTTAACACTCTGGCTTGGTGACAACACAAATATTGTCATGCCTTTATGATTTAATATGAATTTGCTATTTTTTTTGATCTGGAATTATTATTGGGATTATTACACTGCCTAGCCAAACCCCCCCCCCCCCCCCCCCCCCTCCCGCATAACTTTGGACTTTTTGTCTTTTTAAACTGTCTTTCATGTGTTTTTAATCTTGTATAGCCTCTCCTTTTGGGTTTTGTCTCTGTTTTTTCTACTTTTGAATAAAATTGTATATTATACTATTTTGGCATTAATTGGCATTTATTAAACAGGGTTGAGTGCGGAATTCCTTAGGTGCAAGCATTGGATATACCAGAGTGTCCAGTTTGTTCTTTTGCTTGATTAGATTATAAATGCACTGGTTCTCCTTGCACCCCCTGTTTTGTACTAACACTTGATTCTGACTGTGATTATTGTGCATTTGGCTGTGCTTATCCACTTTATATTTCGCATACATTTATTGTCTGGGGTGGGCCCTCGTTTGGGTCCCACTGGATAAAGCACGCCAACATGCCGTATAATTTTGATGTGGCGGAAGATAGTTGGTCTAAAAAACTGGCAGACTTTAAGGAGACCTTTAGACTGCCTGCTGACTCACAAGCTGTTAAAGATCCCTCTTTTGAATATATTTTTAGAAGTATTAGACGGCACAGAAGGGACTACTTACGGGTGAGATGGAATCTAAATACTCTACAAATCTATAAAGAACAACGATTAGTACCCCGTGGCTTGAGAGTCCAAATTTTTCCGTCCTGGGAGGTATCTGGTGACTTTAAGACCCAATGGGAGAATGCACTCTCAGATTGCTCCTTGACCTTAATAGATCTACTAATTCAAGAAGATACCCGGTTGTTAGATATGATTAACAACAAACTAAGGGAATTGTATGCACAATTGAACCTACTAACCCTAGAGACACATTGTAAAACCTTGATGGATTCACTCACTGCAGAACTTGACAAATATGAACAGGAGATTGTATCGCAGAAGCGACGTAAACTAGAGAGGGACAGACAGGACTCTACACAAGGTAGGATGTATAAATGGAGCCATTCTGGTAACCAAAGGGGCTTACAGACTAAGGAACATCACTATAGCTACCAGAAACATCGCTGGGAAGGATCCAGCTATAATAAACAATTCAATAGATTGACTAGTGGCCCACAGGTTACCGAACAGAGACCCTCTCAGAGACCCTCATCTCCAAGGCCAGATTTTCCTTCAGATCAATCCACCTCGTCTGAACTAAGTTTTTTAGATCAACTCAGCATAGACGGACGAGGAGGGGGGGCGGTAAGACGAGAAAGAGAAATAGATGTCAGAAACAGTGGTCTGGACCGACGTCTCAGACCAAGGGAGACCAAGAGGAGGAGAGAAACATCACCACAATATCAGAGACGACCCAGGACACACAGGAACTAGAGATCATTAACCTCACTGATATACCCCTAACTGACACTCAAAGGAGTGTACTCTCTAAAGGGCTTAGTTTTTCACCTACACATAGTATTAATAAATTTGACACAGTGAGGGACTTATACATGTTCTGTAGACAATTAGCATTAAAATATTACTTCTCTGCTCCTGAACAGGCTCAATCAGGGTCTGAATGGAACAGGGAGGAACTGCAAGCCCTAAGTGACCTGACGGACCTCCTGGATGAACAAGAAATGGACCAAACACCCACCCTGAGGAGACCTTCAACATTCTCTCCTTCTTGGCAGAATATCCCTGCACTCCAAATATTCTTCGACCTGGTGAGTAGGGACATTAGAGCCCTAAAACCAAAGAGGGGTTACAAAAATCTGACCAAGGAAGAATTTGAGGCTTTGAGGTCCCTACAAGATCAGGACAACCTGATCATTAAGGAAGCGGACAAGGGGGGGAATGTGGTATTGATGACCCGGGAGTTCTACACAGGTGAGGTACAGAGACAACTTGGGGATACTGATACGTATAGACCTCTCACTCGCAACCCTGTAATGCAATACAAAGTGGAATTGGATGTATTGTTGGATAGAGCGTTTGAGGCCGGGACTATCAGCAAAAAGACCCTAGACTTTCTGAAGGTAGATTTCCCTTGCAGCCCCACACTATACATACTCCCGAAAGTGCATAAGAACCTCACTAGACCACCAGGGAGACCCATCATCTCTGGGATAGGTAGTCTGACAGAACCAATCTGCAAATTTATTGACCAAGTATTACAACCACATGTCACGGCACTGGAATCATATGTGCGGGACACCACCGACATTCTCAAACGGGTAGACACGCTATGTGTACCAGAAGGGACCCTGTTAGTGACGTGTGATGTGGAATCCTTGTATACAAGCATTTCGCACACACTCGCTATACAAGCAGTGGAGTATTTTCTCAGAATGGAGTCCAACGACAAACGGGATCAACATCAACTCATTATCGAGTTATTGACGTTTGCACTTACACATAATGCTTTTGTCTTCGATGGGAGACACTATTTGCAGATTAGGGGGGTGGCGATGGGCGCAAAATGCGCTCCATCTGTCGCCAACCTGTTCCTGGGATGGTGGGAAAGGGAGACAGTGTGGGGGGAATCTTTGGACCTGTACCAGCCCCATATTTTGGGCTGGTACAGGTTCATAGATGATATCCTCCTTTTATGGCATGGACCCCGGAACTTATGTGAGGATTTCTTGGAGGCATTAAATACCAATGACTTGAATATACACTTGACCTATCAAATTTCAACCAAAGGCATTGAGTTTTTGGACCTATATTTACAAATAGAGGGGGATGGCACTATTGCCACCTCTTTATTTAGGAAGAAAACTGCAACTAACAGCATATTGCATTACTCTAGCTTCCACCGGAAGAATCTGAAAGATGGCATCCCGATCGGACAATGGTTGAGAATCCGAAGGAATTGTTCGAAATATGCAAACTTCATTGAGGAGTCAAATAACATGCAAACACGATTCCGGAAAAGGGGATATCCGGGCAGGGTTATCAGAAAGGCGTCAAAACGAGCCAGAGAAACCCCAAGGGAGGATCTGTTAAAATATAAATGTAAAAAAACACATAAAGAGGTAAGATTCGTCTCGACATTGAACAGCGATTGGGGGAATATTAAAAATATTCTCCAAACACATTGGGGGATTCTACAATCTGACCCCCGCCTGCGGCGGTGGACACAAAAGGGTCCCTTGATGACGGCCAGACGAGCACCCAACTTGAGGGACAAACTTTGCAGGAGCCACCTAGAAAGATCTGTCTCTTGGCTACAATGTGGACCCACTATCAAGGGTTGTAGACCCTGTGGACACTGCAATATATGCGGCTTTGTAATGAAAACTGATCGGATCATAAATTTAAGGACTAAGCAAATATACAAAATCAGGCACTCCCTGTCTTGTAATTCGAAGGGGGTGATATACGTAATTAAATGTACTTGCCCCATGTATTATGTGGGCGAGACAAAGAATACAGTAAAACTCCGCATACAAAAACATTTTTCAGACATTAGGTTAGGAAATAGGGACGCAGCGGATTCTAAACCACTTACCCCGGTTGCCGCCCACTTTAGGAAACATCATCAGGGTGGCACACAGGGTATTGAATTATTCTTCATTGATCAAGTCACCCTGGGTATAAGAGGCGGGAACTTAAAAAGACGCCTCCAGCAAAGAGAGGCCCGGTGGATTTTCCAACTGCAGAGCCATGTACCATTAGGGATAAATGAGGAGTTCTCCTTTAACCCGTTTTTGGGCAGGCAGGATTGAGCCGATTACATCTACGAGGGAATTTATACCTAGGATTTAGCATAATATCCTTTACCTACACCCTATTTGTATACCCACAAAGATGCCATTACTTTGTCCAACAGATTGGATAAGAGCCTATGTTGGACAACTGTTCATATTGTTGTAATATTCAGTATTGGGGGATGGGCCCCAGTCTTGGTTTCTTAATTTCGGGCTATATTAAGGGGTTTTGCACTGAATATATGTATTCTTTTTATGGTTTTTTCACTGTGTTTGTAATAAAGTGGGATGCCCAAGACTAGAGATGAGCGAACTTTTGAAAAATTCGATTCGACTGATTCGCCGAATTTTCCGACAAAAATCGTTTCGACCCGAATAAATTCGCGACGAATCGCTATTAAAAACGGCTATTTCTGAGCCTCCTACAGCCTCAATAGGGTTGTAAACCATTCAGCCTTGCTGTAACACGCACAGGATGCGTGCTGGGTTTGTTAAATAATACTTTGAAGAAATATCACATGCAGATCAGAGGCATCGCTAATAGAATCGCAGAGCGGCACAATTGCAGAGAGTTGAAGTGGCATCACTATGAGGGGCAGAAGGAGCCCAAATATACACTGGAGTTGGCCTCAGGAGCCCAAAAATTGGATGAATCACACCCTGGAGTTGGCAGAAGTTGGCAGCAGCAGCAGGAGCCCAAATATACACTGGAGTTGGCTTCAGGAGCCCAAAAATTGGATGAATCACACCCTGGAGTTGGCAGAAGTTGGCAGCAGCAGGAGCAGGAGCCCAAATATACACTGGAGTTGGCCTCAGGAGCCCAAAAATTGGATGAATCACACCCTGGAGTTGGCAGAAGTTGGCAGCAGCAGCAGCAGGAGCCCAAATATACACTGGAGTTGGCCTCAGGAGCCCAAAAATTGGATGAATCACACCCTGGAGTTGGCAGGAGTTGACAGTAGTAGCAGCAGGAGCCCAAATATACACTGGAGTTGGCTTCAGGAGCCCAAAAATTGGATGAATCACACCCTGGAGTTGGCAGAAGTTGGCAGCAGCAGCAGCAGGAGCCCAAATATACACTGGAGTTGGCCTCAGGAGCCCAAAAATTGGATGAATCACACCCTGGAGTTGGCAGAAGTTGGCAGTAGTAGCAGCAGGAGCCCAAATATACACTGGAGTTGGCTTCAGGAGCCCAAAAATTGGATGAATCACACCCTGGAGTTGGCAGAAGTTGGCAGCAGCAGCAGCAGCAGGAGCCCAAATATACACTGGAGTTGGCTTCAGGAGCCCAAAAATTGGATGAATCACACCCTGGAGTTGGCAGAAGTTGGCAGCAGCAGCAGCAGGAGCCCAAATATACACTGGAGTTGGCTTCAGGAGCCCAAAAATTGGATGAATCACACCCTGGAGTTGGCAGGAGTTGACAGCAGCAGCAGCAGGAGCCCAAATATACACTGGAGTTGGCTTCAGGAGCCCAAAAATTGGATGAATCACACCCTGGAGTTGGCAGGAGTTGACAGCAGCAGCAGCAGGAGCCCAAATATACACTGGAGTTGGCTTCAGGAGCCCAAAAATTGGATGAATCACACCCTGGAGTTGGCAGCAGCAGCAGCAGGAGCCCAAATATACACTGGAGTTGGCTTCAGGAGCCCAAAAATTGGATGAATCACACCCTGGAGTTGGCAGAAGTTGGCAGCAGCAGCAGGAGCCCAAACATTACTTTAAAGAGACCCTGGAGTTGGCTTCAGGAGCCCAAAAATTGGATGATTCACACCCTGGAGTTGGCAGCAGCAGCAGCAGGAGCCCAAATATACACTGGAGTTGGCTTCAGGAGCCCAAAAATTGGATGAATCACACCCTGGAGTTGGCAGGAGTTGACAGTAGCAGCAGCAGGAGCCCAAATATACACTGGAGTTGGCTTCAGGAGCCCAAAAATTGGATGAATCACACCCTGGAGTTGGCAGGAGTTGACAGCAGCAGCAGCAGGAGCCCAAATATACACTGGAGTTGGCTTCAGGAGCCCAAAAATTGGATGAATCACACCCTGGAGTTGGCAGAAGTTGGCAGCAGCAGCAGCAGGAGCCCAAATATACACTGGAGTTGGCTTCAGGAGCCCAAAAATTGGATGAATCACACCCTGGAGTTGGCAGCAGCAGCAGCAGGAGCCCAAATATTACTATAAAGAGACACTGGGGTTGGCTTCAGGAGCCCAAAAATTTGATGAATCACACCCTGGAGTTGGCAGCAGCAGGAGCCCAAATATTACTTTAAAGAGACACTGGGGTTGGCTTCAGGAGCCCAAAAATTGGATGAATCACACCCTGTGGAGAGTCATGTGGAGAAAAAGTAGCTTAGTTAGTAATATCTACATAAAATTATGAATAAACAAATGCAAAAGTATTGCCAAAGTGAAGTTTTGTTTGAGGGTGTGTTTCCACCTTTTAATTAAATCAGAAACAAGAAGGTATCATTGCCTCTGACTAATTAGCCCTCAAAAATTCTTGGAATTTTTAATCTGGAATCATGTCTGATCCGTCTTATCCGAAGAATATTAATAAAAAGTAAGAGTAACGGAAAGGATTTTTTATCAATACTTACTTGTGGTCCGATGCGGAGGAATGTCTGTAACTGGAGAGCAGCGCCTTAAATCTGTTTTGCACGATCCATCTTTCTTTAGTGTAGGTCTGGCCCCGTCATCAATCTACTGGAATACATCAGGCATTGTTGGGAGGAAAGCTTGGATGATCCAAGCGCCATTCATTTCCACGCAGGGCAGTCTCTGGAAAAAAAAAGTCTGTATAAACCAGGGTCTTTTTCATATAAAAACAAATGGTTATTCTTGCTTGTAAACCATATGTTCCACAGATTTACCAGTCATTGTGTCAGCCAATGAAGCAACTTTGTCTCGAAGTGCTGCAAAAGCAGTCCACTGCATCACAAGTGGCATCTGACACCCCCAGTCAACTGTCTGTCTGTTATGCTTTGGGTTCAGCTCCACTATCCATTGATGAAGATCTGATAATCATAAAATTCAGCAGCTACTGCCCAGCCAAGAAGTGGAGGAGACACTCGCCTCTTCTTCCAGTAGCCGGCAATTAGTGATGAGGAGAGTGTCGTGGGAGGAGGTGTTGCAAGCCGAGGTAGTGGAAGAGGGTCCCTGGAGTCTGCGGCGGTGGCGGCGGCAGCAGCAGCAGATTATTGCGGACTGTTGTTCGGAAAAATCAGCTACTCAGCGATGTGGCAGTGTTTCATGCAGCATCCTGGGGAGAAAAAGTAGGTTAGTTAGTGTATATACATAAAATTATGAATAGACAAATGCAATAGTATTGCCAAAGTGAAGTTTTGTTTGAGGGTGTGTTTCCACCTTGTAATTAAATCAGAAACAACTAGCTATCATTTGCCTCTGAATAATTAGCCCTCAAAAATTCTTGGAATTTTTAATCTTGATGTCTGAGGGATTTCTCCTCTCAGACAGCGTCACCATAAGTCCAGCCTGCTGCATTACACTTGGAAGAACATCTTGTTTGCGCTGCGACAAGGAAGCCAAAGTCATGCGTCCTCACATGGCACACGTGTTCAGTCTAGTTTTTAAGTCTTGCCCCCATCTGAAAGAACAACAGGAAAGAAAGTTAGCATGCACTTCTGGCACTCCTACACCACGAAGCACAACCCTATTGAGCCTCAGCGTCACAACGGTGTACCCCACCATAGTCTGATTTGCGATGTTTCCACCCGTTGGAATTCCACCCTCCATATGCAGGATCCACTATAGCAGTGGTCCCCAACCCTGTCCTCAAGGCCCACCAACAGGCCAGGTTTTGCAGATCTCCACAAAGATGCACAGGTGGAGTAATTAGTGCAGCTGCAGAGCAATAGAGCTGGCTATTTGGAGATCCAAAAAACATGACTTGTTGGTGGGCCTTGAGGACAGGGTTGAGGACCACTGCACTATAGGAACAGAGAAAAGCCATCACGGATTTCTGGATGATCCAAACGGATAGGGGGACACCTGTGTAAATTCAATGTAAACCATTGGCAGCTCATACGTGACACCGACCGTTTGCTCAGGCCCTTTGAGGAAGCTACGTTATTAGTCAGTTGCCAGGACTATGAGATGAACGATGAGATTCCACTGCTTCATGTACTACAACACATGTTGGAAACCATGGCTGGTCAGGGCACTGGAGACATGGCACATACATTTCACAGCCACATGAAGCCTGTGGGGGCTGAAGTGGAGGAGGAGGAGGGGGTGGGGCAAAGCAAACCACAGTTTAGGTTTCACAAAATGACCATTTTATCTAGTCATCTGACAGAAGAGGAGGAGCAGGAGCAGCCACAGGAGCTAGAGGGTTGTGAGTAAGGTGAGACAGAGGACCCAGACACACCGTGGCAGTTTACAGTGGAGATGGAGACAGGTAGTCCCTCCGAGTCATTTGCACAAATGGCACGATGCATGCTCACATGCTTGCGTACTAGTGAGCGCAGAATTGTCTCCATTTGTCAGCGGGAAGACTTCTGGCTCTCCAACTTATTGGACCCTCGCTTCCGGCACAAAATGGGGGCATTTTTTACGCCCACTGAGAGGGAGGACAAACTGACCTACTACAGAGACATCCCACGTAGTCAGTTGGGCGATGTCTATCTGCGCCATGGCCCATACTCCCGCAGGTCTGACTCGGGGGGACCTCTGCGATCACCTTCCACTGCCATGGCTGCTGGGGGGGTGGAAGGAGCAGCAGCAGCAGCTCCATCAGCAGCAGCCTCAGTCTTCAGTCGCTAGTGAGTAGCTTTCTACACCCGCATAGTGAGTCTACTCATGAGCAGCAGGAAGACCTGGAGCTGGACCTCAAACAGCAGGTCATGTCATACCTTGACATGACCATGCCAACACACCTTCAAGATCCACTGGATTTGCTGGGAAGCCAAACTTGACTTGTGCCCGCAACTAGCAGAGTTTGCCCTGGAAAAGCTGTACTGGCCGGACAGTAGTTGATTTAGATGGCAACTGGGCTGCTCTATATAACGAAGCAAAATGGCAAATTTACCTCACTATATGAGCTATTGCCCCTCAGATTTACACAGGGGCTGCTCTATATTATGCTGCAAAGTGGCAAATTTACCTCACAATATAAGCTATTGCCCCTCAGATTTACACAGGGGCTGCTCTATATTATGCTGCAAAATGGCAAATTTACCTCACAATATAAGCTATTGCCCCTCAGATTTACACAGGGCCTGCTCTATATAACGAAGCAAAATGGCAAATTTACCTCACTATATAAGCTATTGCCCCTCAGATTTACACAGGGGCTGCTCTATATTATGCTGCAAAATGGCAAATTAACCTCACAATATAAGCTATTGCAGCTCTATATAAATAAAAATAAATAAATAAAAAAAGGGCCTGTAGAAGCTTATTTAGTATAACAGATAGGGTGACATGTGCTGGTTTGGGATGCCCATATGGGCTAGTGTTTTGGCAGCAGTACAAAAACCAATGCAAAATGCAATAGCTTAATAAAGCTGATGCTGATCAACGCTTATGTTGTATAACAGATAGGTTTAAAATAGCATGTGCCTTGGGATGCCCGTGTGGCCTGTTATATTTCAAGCTGAACAAAAAGTAACAATAATCCAAGTATGAGACATCATTTTGACCTTCTTCACAGCGCCATACTTTGAAAAAAAAAAATTAATTTCATGCCGATCAATCCAAAGGTCAATGCCCCTAACAAAAATAGTGTTCGGCATAAGTTTTCCTTCTGGAAGGACGTAACCTTTAGTTTACATGGTTGGGGTAGGTTATCTTACAAATTGGGATACCACAGGCAGCAGTGTCATTGAAAGAGACAGATTGTAATGCAGGCCATACGCAAGCAGAGAAACTCAGGCTGCAACAGGCCTATTTAGTTTACATGGTTGGGGTAGGTTATCTTACAAATTGGGATACCCCACTGTATATGAAACCGAATATAAATGCACACCCAAAAGTGGACACTCAGCCTCCAAGAGGCCTGCTTAGTTTAAATAAGAGAGCTGCTTAGTATGGTAGGTAGGTTATGTTATGTTACAGAATGGGATGCCCCAAGCAGACTTGAGATCAGTATATATGCACACAGCAGCAGTGTGTTAGCAGGCTCATACAGGCCAAATTTCTTTAAATAACTGTGCAGCTTACAGTTAATGCAGAGGCTAATGGTATGTTACAGAATGGGATGCCCCAAGCTGACTTGAGATCAGTATATATGCACACAGCAGCAGTGTGTTAGCAGGCTCATACAGGCCAAATTTCTTTAAATAACTGTGCAGCTTACAGTTAATGCAGAGGCTAATGGTATGTTACAGAATGGGATGCCCCAAGCTGACTTGAGATCAGTATATATGCACACAGCAGCAGTGTGTTAGCAGGCTCATACAGGCCAAATTTCTTTAAATAAATGTGCAGCTTACAGTAAATGCAGAGGCTAATGGTATGTTACAGAATGGGATGCCCCAAAGCAGACTTGAGATCAGTATATATGCACACAGCAGCAGTGTGTTAGCAGGCTCATACAGGCCAAATTTCTTTAAATAAATGTGCAGCTTACAGTAAATGCAGAGGCTAATGGTATGTTACAGAATGGGATGCCCCAAAGCAGACTTGAGATCAGTATATATGCACACAGCAGCAGTGTGTTAGCAGGCTCATACAGGCCAAATTTCTTTAAATAAATGTGCAGCTTACAGTAAATGCAGAGGCTAATGGTATGTTACAGAATGGGATGCCCCAAAGCAGACTTGAGATCAGTATATATGCACACAGCAGCAGTGTGTTAGCAGGCTCATACAGGCCAAATTTCTTTAAATAACTGTGCAGCTTACAGTTAATGCAGAGGCTAATGGTATGTTACAGAATGGGATGCCCCAAGCAGACTTGAGATCAGTATATATGCACACAGCAGCAGTGTGTTAGCAGGCTCATACAGGCCAAATTTCTTTAAATAAATGTGCAGCTTACAGTAAATGCAGAGGCTAATGGTATGTTACAGAATGGGATGCCCCAAAGCAGACTTGAGATCAGTATATATGCACACAGCAGCAGTGTGTTAGCAGGCTCATACAGGCCAAATTTCTTTAAATAAATGTGCAGCTTACAGTAAATGCAGAGGCTAATGGTATGTTACAGAATGGGATGCCCCAAAGCAGACTTGAGATCAGTATATATGCACACAGCAGCAGTGTGTTAGCAGGCTCATACAGGCCAAATTTCTTTAAATAAATGTGCAGCTTACAGTAAATGCAGAGGCTAATGGTATGTTACAGAATGGGATGCCCCAAAGCAGACTTGAGATCAGTATATATGCACACAGCAGCAGTGTGTTAGCAGGCTCATACAGGCCAAATTTCTTTAAATAACTGTGCAGCTTACAGTTAATGCAGAGGCTAATGGTATGTTACAGAATGGGATGCCCCAAGCTGACTTGAGATCAGTATATATGCACACAGCAGCAGTGTGTTAGCAGGCTCATACAGGCCAAATTTCTTTAAATAAATGTGCAGCTTACAGTAAATGCAGAGGCTAATGGTATGTTACAGAATGGGATGCCCCAAAGCAGACTTGAGATCAGTATATATGCACACAGCAGCAGTGTGTTAGCAGGCTCATACAGGCCAAATTTCTTTAAATAAATGTGCAGCTTACAGTAAATGCAGAGGCTAATGGTATGTTACAGAATGGGATGCCCCAAAGCAGACTTGAGATCAGTATATATGCACACAGCAGCAGTGTGTTAGCAGGCTCATACAGGCCAAATTTCTTTAAATAAATGTGCAGCTTACAGTAAATGCAGAGGCTAATGGTATGTTACAGAATGGGATGCCCCAAAGCAGACTTGAGATCAGTATATATGCACACAGCAGCAGTGTGTTAGCAGGCTCATACAGGCCAAATTTCTTTAAATAACTGTGCAGCTTACAGTTAATGCAGAGGCTAATGGTATGTTACAGAATGGGATGCCCCAAGCAGACTTGAGATCAGTATATATGCACACAGCAGCAGTGTGTTAGCAGGCTCATACAGGCCAAATTTCTTTAAATAAATGTGCAGCTTACAGTTAATGCAGAGGCTAATGGTATGTTACAGAATGGGATGCCCCAAAGCAGACTTGAGATCAGTATATATGCACACAGCAGCAGTGTGTTAGCAGGCTCATACAGGCCAAATTTCTTTAAATAAATGTGCAGCTTACAGTTAATGCAGAGGCTAATGGTATGTTACAGAATGGGATGCCCCAAAGCAGACTTGAGATCAGTATATATGCACACAGCAGCAGTGTGTTAGCAGGCTCATACAGGCCAAATTTCTTTAAATAACTGTGCAGCTTACAGTTAATGCAGAGGCTAATGGTATGTTACAGAATGGGATGTCCCAAAAACCAGAGAGCACCTGGCAGGCAGCAGTAAGACTATGCACAGCAAAAGTGTCTTTATCATGCCTAATTTCAATTAGAATAGGTGCAAATGGTTAGGTTCTTAAATAGAGGCTGGTGTAGTCACAGAATGGGATGCCCTAAAAACCAGCAGTAAGTACACCTGGCAGGGACAAGTTGTGCTATGCCCAGCAAAAGTGTCTTTATCAGGCCTAATTTCAAATATGATAAGAGCAAATGCTTATATGGTCTTAAACAGAGGCTGCTTTAGTCACAGAATGGGATGCCCCGGGCAGGAATCGAGCTGGCAGGGTCCAGTAGGCCTTTGGCCAGCAAAAGTGTCTTTATCAGGCCTGATTTCTATGAGAATAAGTGCAAATGTTTATTATGCTATTAAATAGAGGCTGCTTTAGTCACAGAATGGGATGCCAGTGCCACAAAAACCAGAGAGCATGCACAGCAAAAGTGTCTTTATCAGGCCTGATTTCTATGAGAATAAGTGCAAATGTTTATTATGCTATTAAATAGAGGCTGCTTTAGTCACAGAATGGGATGCCAGTGCCACAAAAACCAGAGAGCATGCACAGCAAAAGTGTCTTTATCAGGCCTGATTTCTATGAGAATAAGTGCAAATGTTTATTATGCTATTAAATAGAGGCTGCTTTAGTCACAGAATGGGATGCCAGTGCCACAAAAACCAGAGAGCATGCACAGCAAAAGTGTCTTTATCAGGCCTGATTTCTATGAGAATAAGTGCAAATGTTTATTATGCTATTAAACAGAGGCTGCTTTAGTCACAGAATGGGATGCCAGTGCCACAAAAACCAGAGAGCATGCACAGCAAAAGTGTCTTTATCAGGCCTGATTTCTATGAGAATAAGTGCAAATGTTTATTATGCTATTAAATAGAGGCTGCTTTAGTCACAGAATGGGATGCCAGTGCCACAAAAACCAGAGAGCATGCACAGCAAAAGTGTCTTTATCAGGCCTGATTTCTATGAGAATAAGTGCAAATGTTTATTATGCTATTAAATAGAGGCTGCTTTAGTCACAGAATGGGATGCCAGTGCCACAAAAACCAGAGAGCATGCACAGCAAAAGTGTCTTTATCAGGCCTGATTTCTATGAGAATAAGTGCAAATGTTTATTATGCTATTAAATAGAGGCTGCTTTAGTCACAGAATGGGATGCCAGTGCCACAAAAACCAGAGAGCATGCACAGCAAAAGTGTCTTTATCAGGCCTGATTTCTATGAGAATAAGTGCAAATGTTTATTATGCTATTAAATAGAGGCTGCTTTAGTCACAGAATGGGATGCCAGTGCCACAAAAACCAGAGAGCATGCACAGCAAAAGTGTCTTTATCAGGCCTGATTTCTATGAGAATAAGTGCAAATGTTTATTATGCTATTAAATAGAGGCTGCTTTAGTCACAGAATGGGATGCCAGTGCCACAAAAACCAGAGAGCATGCACAGCAAAAGTGTCTTTATCAGGCCTGATTTCTATGAGAATAAGTGCAAATGTTTATTATGCTATTAAATAGAGGCTGCTTTAGTCACAGAATGGGATGCCAGTGCCACAAAAACCAGAGAGCATGCACAGCAAAAGTGTCTTTATCAGGCCTGATTTCTATGAGAATAAGTGCAAATGTTTATTATGCTATTAAATAGAGGCTGCTTTAGTCACAGAATGGGATGCCAGTGCCACAAAAACCAGAGAGCATGCACAGCAAAAGTGTCTTTATCAGGCCTGATTTCTATGAGAATAAGTGCAAATGTTTATTATGCTATTAAATAGAGGCTGCTTTAGTCACAGAATGGGATGCCAGTGCCACAAAAACCAGAGAGCATGCACAGCAAAAGTGTCTTTATCAGGCCTGATTTCTATGAGAATAAGTGCAAATGTTTATTATGCTATTAAATAGAGGCTGCTTTAGTCACAGAATGGGATGCCAGTGCCACAAAAACCAGAGAGCATGCACAGCAAAAGTGTCTTTATCAGGCCTGATTTCTATGAGAATAAGTGCAAATGGTTATTATGCTATTAAATAGAGGCTGCTTTAGTCACAGAATGGGATGCCAGTGCCACAAAAACCAGAGAGCATGCACAGCAAAAGTGTCTTTATCAGGCCTGATTTCTATGAGAATAAGTGCAAATGTTTATTATGCTATTAAATAGAGGCTGCTTTAGTCACAGAATGGGATGCCAGTGCCACAAAAACCAGAGAGCATGCACAGCAAAAGTGTCTTTATCAGGCCTGATTTCTATGAGAATAAGTGCAAATGTTTATTATGCTATTAAATAGAGGCTGCTTTAGTCACAGAATGGGATGCCAGTGCCACAAAAACCAGAGAGCATGCACAGCAAAAGTGTCTTTATCAGGCCTGATTTCTATGAGAATAAGTGCAAATGTTTATTATGCTATTAAATAGAGGCTGCTTTAGTCACAGAATGGGATGCCAGTGCCACAAAAACCAGAGAGCATGCACAGCAAAAGTGTCTTTATCAGGCCTGATTTCTATGAGAATAAGTGCAAATGTTTATTATGCTATTAAATAGAGGCTGCTTTAGTCACAGAATGGGATGCCAGTGCCACAAAAACCAGAGAGCATGCACAGCAAAAGTGTCTTTACCAGGCCTGATTTCTATGAGAATAAGTGCAAATGTTTATTATGCTATTAAATAGAGGCTGCTTTAGTCACAGAATGGGATGCCAGTGCCACAAAAACCAGAGAGCATGCACAGCAAAAGTGTCTTTATCAGGCCTGATTTCTATGAGAATAAGTGCAAATGTTTATTATGCTATTAAATAGAGGCTGCTTTAGTCACAGAATGGGATGCCAGTGCCACAAAAACCAGAGAGCATGCACAGCAAAAGTGTCTTTATCAGGCCTGATTTCTATGAGAATAAGTGCAAATGTTTATTATGCTATTAAATAGAGGCTGCTTTAGTCACAGAATGGGATGCCAGTGCCACAAAAACCAGAGAGCATGCACAGCAAAAGTGTCTTTATCAGGCCTGATTTCTATGAGAATAAGTGCAAATGTTTATTATGCTATTAAATAGAGGCTGCTTTAGTCACAGAATGGGATGCCAGTGCCACAAAAACCAGAGAGCATGCACAGCAAAAGTGTCTTTATCAGGCCTGATTTCTATGAGAATAAGTGCAAATGTTTATTATGCTATTAAATAGAGGCTGCTTTAGTCACAGAATGGGATGCCAGTGCCACAAAAACCAGAGAGCATGCACAGCAAAAGTGTCTTTATCAGGCCTGATTTCTATGAGAATAAGTGCAAATGTTTATTATGCTATTAAATAGAGGCTGCTTTAGTCACAGAATGGGATGCCTCACAGCAGACTTAAGATCAGTTCAGTATATATGCACAGTTAGTTACTATAAGCAGCCTGAAAACGCTAACAAAGGCTGGATGAAAAAAAAAAAATCTCCCTGTCAGCCAGCTCCGTTTTTCCTACCTTTCCCTGGCTTTCTGTCTGTCTCCTGTCTGTCTCCTGCCTGTCTCCTGCCTGTCTCCAGCCTGTCCCTGTCTGTCCCTGTCTCCAGCCTGTCTCCAGCCTGTCTAACTGCCTCAGCTACACAGCGTTCTGTCTGTCTGTCACGAATGCAATAGAGAAATGAGGAAAAGCAAGATGGCCGCCGTTAAATACCGCTGTGTGACGTCACCGGGCTTGCTGGCTGCTGATAGGCTGCATGTGACTGCCCCAGCTTGCACTGGCGCGGGATACATGTCCAGACATGTCCCGCCCGCCATCTTAGAATGCCTGTAATGTAAATGAATGGATGTTAAAGGAAAACTTCGAGTGATCGAATCGCGGGGAAATTCGGATTCGATCCGAATCGAATTTTTCCTGAAATTCGGATCGAATCCGGGTTCGTCCGGATCGATTCGCTCATCCCTACCCAAGACAATGTTTTGTCGTTGGGCTATATTACATGGGCTTATGCTTTCACGTATGTTGCCTTATGGATGGTGGATGTGGATAAAGATTGATATTAGTTCACGTTTAGAAGTGGCTGATTTTGACACGGGCGCGGTTGTGCCATCACTTTTTAATCACTTATGTATGTAATGTTGTAATATTGAGTACTCATGAATGGTTTTTCTTTCATAGTCCCATATGCTTGGATCTGTATGACGTGTGGCGAGAAGACATCATCAACCTAGGTGTGGAGGGGAGAAGGACGTGAAGAGCTTTAGTCCAATATGCAAATTCATTTGGTAATAATTGGAATCCCCGGGCTGAACAACTGCTCACAGCATATGTAAATACATCCGGGAACAACTGGAACCCTCTGATCGAACTATGACTATAAATACATCTCTACATCGGTCTTGGAATGTCACAGCCTCAGGCGATATGAATTATATTTACTTCCAGCAGGAAGAAGAATCAGAACACCCTCAGCGCTTTATGTGGGAAATCACCCTGAAACAAAGCTTGATGTGGAAACAAGAAGAAACTTTTATAACCCAGTTAGATCATCTGGGCTAGATTATGGCTATTGGCACGATGGTGGACTTGAAAAAGATACCAGGCTCAGTACCCTCCTTCTTTTTGCTCACTGGTTTGTCTCCACGGACTGAGTTAATAACTGCAATACTTATAATCGGGTGCTGGTATTATATATATATATATTTTTTGATTTATGTCGTTACTCACACCACCCATCTTATATATTTCATATATTTTTTTTTTTTTTTTTTTTTGGATGATCAATTTTTGGGTTTTTACTAGGGAAGTGTATATTTGGTTGTGCTGGGTTTATATGATTAATAATTGTTTTTTCACTAACTGCATTATATTAATGTATGGTATACATTTATTTTTTGATCAGTATCATTGCACTTCATTCACTTTATACATGTTAGGCATTAGAGAGATATATATATTTATTTCCTCACTTTTCTATTTTTTTATATATCTTTTCTACATATTTGTACATTAATTGTTTGAGGATGGGATTGATTGTTTGACCTGAATTAATTTGAATCAACTGATCAGCATCTAGGATCAAATGATTCAATACGAAATTACTAGGGTGTCTAATTCCAATCCATCTACTAATCCAGTTTTAATTGTAATTATAACAGTGGTTCTGTATAATCAATTAAATCTACCACTAATGCATGTAATGATGGAAGGAAAAAGTAGTCCCTTATAATTATTAAATAAATAAATCAAATATGCCAATTAGCAAATGAATAAAGGTGTATTAGGATTTATTAACTGCCTATGCATGATTTTTTGCATGCATAGATATCTTGGATTGTTTCCTATTACATAAACTGGGTGTTATAATCTTCAATAATACTGTAGCAAACTAAGAGCCTCTACCTTTCTATGATAGATACATCATTGAGACAATTTAGTGTGACAGAGGGTCAGTGAGTGACAATTAATATAATCTTAGGAGCCATTGTTTACTACTATTAATAATCTTTTAATAATTAATAATTAACAGTTAGAAATTAATATGAATCAAGATAAACAATAAACAGTTTATAAGAATAATATCTATTCTATGTAGAGACTTTATTCAAACAATTTATGGTTTTATATGTGATTAATGATTAGGTCTGTCCATTTAGTCGATGTGATACATGAAACACACTTTAAAAGATAGGAATATATGTTAGGGTTACTCGAGACTAAACCCAAAGGGCTATATTGTATTTGGTATGTATTAATATCAGTAAGTAAAACACAAAATAAAAACTAATGTTGTTATAGTTGTATATGTATTTCTCCTCTCTGATGTTGCAGCACCGCGGCGTCTGCGGCGGGTGTGCTGTTGGCGGCTGGGCGCCCTGGCCGGCGCCGCCCCGGCGCCCCCCACAACATGTGTGTGGGGGGCGTCGGGGTGGGTGCCGGTCTGGGCGCGCGGCCGCTGATATGCACCAGATCGGGCGGTGCTGCGCGCGCCGCCTGTCATTGCTTTTGCCCCGCTGGTTTGCTGTATGCATCGGGTGAGACACTTGCATTGGCCGGATGTGACGTTGGGCGTGTGAGCGCGCGCCGGTTTGTATAAAGAGGGGAAGTACATAGATCTTACAAGTCCCGTCCAGGTGAAGTGGTACATCCACGCAGCGCGTCGGCGGTTGTTTTGTGCGGTGTGTGGGGGTGTTCGGCAGGCATTCCAGGATTACGGTGATGTACAAATTATTCTCTAAGATGATTTCAATGTATTGAATAATTAATTATTTTGTGCGGTTCAGCAAGCCAGATTCTACTCATACTGCACAGACTATCTCTGGATGTTCTGCTATCACGTATTACTTAACACACACTGTGTATCTGCTTTTCACCGCTCTCTTTGTTCACAGCTTCAGCTTCAGCCCTGATCTTTTAAAGGGCTTCTTCTGGGTTGCACATTCTTTTTGCACACTTTTTTGGTTAACACTCTGGCTTGGTGACAACACAAATATTGTCATGCCTTTATGATTTAATATGAATTTGCTATTTTTTTTGATCTGGAATTATTATTGGGATTATTACACTGCCTAGCCAACCCCCCCCCCCCCCCCCCCTCCCGCATAACTTTGGACTTTTTGTCTTTTTAAACTGTCTTTCATGTGTTTTTAATCTTGTATAGCCTCTCCTTTTGGGTTTTGTTTCTGTAAGAATTGTCTATTTTTTCATGTTTCAGGTTAGTTAGTTGGCTTGAGAGGCTGTCACAGTCACACCTAGTGGATCAAAAAAAGAATAGGGGTTTACATTCATGGAATAACATACAGCAAGTGAAATAAGTATTGACCACATCACCAATTTTGAAAGTAAATATATTTCTAAAGGTGCCATTGGCATGAAAATCCCACCAGATATCAGTAACAACCCTTCAAACATGAAATCAAACCATAGATAATCCAAGTTATGTTTAATAAAGAGAAATGACATGAGGTACTGAACACAGGAAGAATTAATATAAAATTAATATTAGCTGGTTCAAATGATAGCCTAAAAAGGTTTTTCATTAGCAAGGTGCCACACAAGAAACATCTCATGATGGGTAAAAAACAGAGAGCTCTCTGAAGACCTTTACAACCTTATTATTGCAAAATGTAGTGATGGCATTGGTTACAGAAGAATTTCTAAACTATGGAAGATTCCACTGAGAACTGTTGGGGTCATAATCCAGATGTGGAAAGAACATAATTTCAAAATAAACCGACCAGGACCTCCCAACAAGATTTCAGGCCGATAAGTGAAAAATGATTAACAGAAAAGTTGTCCAGGAGCAAGGGACCACATGTGGAGGGCTAAAGGAAGACCTGGAATCAGCAGGTACAATCGTTTTTTAAGAAAACAACTGCCATGACCCGTATGTGCGCTCACCCCACAAGCCCCTATTGCTGAAGAAAAATCATGTTGAAGCGTGATTAAAGTTCGCTCAACAACATTTTGACATTCCGTGGAATACTGGGAGAATATAGTCTGGTCAGATGAGACCAAAGATAAACTCTTTTGGATGCCATAATACACACCTTCCATGTCCCATCCTGCATATAACCTGCATATAACCCCTAAAAAAAACATACCAACATTAAAGTTTGGAGGTTGGAAAATCATGGTGTGTTTTACAGCATATGGCACTGGCACACATCATGTAGTTGAAGGAAGGATAAATGGACAAATGTTTTGAGACATTCTTGATAAAAATCTGCCGCCTTTGACCAGGATTGTGAAGATGAAATGAGGATGGACATTTCAGAAAGATAATGATCCAACCACACAGCCAAGGAAACCCCCTATTCCCCACTCTGCAGGATGCTGCAGGATACAGGACCCCCCTGTAAGAGAATACGTTATCCCACTCTCCCTGAGAGGAGAGGGGGGTACTTGATTCTACCTGCTTGGCAAAGGATATTTTGGTTGAAACACACTGCAGTGTTTTTGGGATACCCCCATTCACGGAATCATGCTTTTAATGATTACCTAATAAAGGATTCATGCTTCAACATTGTGGATGTTGGATCTTTATCTGGTTCCCTCCATTCAGCGTAATCGGGACTGGTGAGCAACATCCAAAAATGTTTCTCTGTTTACCACCTGAAGGGTTCTCTGTGGGTCACAGGTACACATTTTTTCCCAGGGGGGTTGCCTAACCAAGTACTAATTTGGGTTCTGGCTATGGTTTTCTTGGTAAAGACTAGGGACCCTCCCCGTACTAACCAAATCCTCAGGGGTTAGCTGCTGGGTGCGGAGTTGGAATGACAATCCAAAAGGTCTAGATTAGAACCTTCAGGAAAATTACTAGCTTGCAGCTAGCTTTCAACAAGTCCTTTTGCGTAATCGATTACTTATATCCCTGTCCAAATACATGATTCGCCTCAACTACTAAGAATAATCTTCCCATGTAAACCTATCTTGTTCATGATCCCATGTGATAAGAATACTCAATGCTAGTCAAAAGGCTGGGAATCTTTACCCAGCAAACAAGAGCCATGACCAAGGCGCCTCTCAGGGGCCACAATGCAAGGCACAAAACATGACCCTCATTGTGTGCCATGTTACACATGGGACTTCTAAGGCAGGTGATGGTTAGCTTACCAGAATTCTTAATCAGAGTCTTTTAGACTTTACTTCACTACATTTACAGCATCACCAAATCAGGATGTCTGGCAGTTCACCTCACTGGGGACAATACTCCCCACTTATTTATCACTGTGCACTCACTCCGCTAACCTGATTAGTTGCTGGTGGTCACGTGTTCTGCTGTCATTGCTGGAATGAAAGCATAAAATAATTCCAGCAACCTGGAGATCTAGTAATATGCTACTGGAACATCTACAGTATATACACAAGGAAATGTTACTACTTATCTAGCGTCTTGATATGATTCGTGCTACTATTAAAAACTACACATGTTGCCAAAAGCATGAATATCATTTTTCAAACGTGGGTTGAATAAACAATGCATGACTGACAATGTTTTGAACAAATGCCAGGGTGCTGTCAGTTCAAAGACAAGGTGTTTCTATCTTTTATCAATCTTATTTTTCTAAGATTTTTTTAAGCATACAAGAAGACAATTATTTTCAATGTGACAAATTCAGTCGAAACTCACCTGTCTATAAAAGACAAGATTAGGAGGTGTGGTGCCAGAAGCCCAACTGACATTTACATGTATCACATACCTATAAGGAATAACAGATTTGCAAAAAAATTTTCGCAGGAGAAGCTCCAGACAGAGTACATTATTAACTGTTAACATGGGTCTCCACTTCTGTACACAGAGCTGCCAAATGTACAGTCTGGCTTGCAAGTTAATAATTAACCACTTGTGTGACCCATAAACTTCCTTTCTATCCTTTAAGTGCCAGCCTACCTGGAGTTTTTGTCACCCTTTGTTGCCAGATAATTTTTCACTATTTTGCGCCAGGCATGTTCAACTGTGATTTTTCCAGAGATTTCCCAGGAAAATTATATATAGTCTGTGCTTTAACATGAAATGTGTTGTTTGACATTTTTTAAGTGTATTTTCAATATTTTGGGGTGAAATATGTGCAAAAAAATCTATTTTTTACAATTTGTAGTGTTTTTTTGTAATAAAGTCAATAAAATCTTATTGCTTGTGAAATCCTAATTTCTCACGGTTACAACAGTACCACATATGTATTGGTAGACACCCTTTCCTGCCCAGGAGACTCCCCCAAACTGAAACAGCGCTTTATGAGATTTTCAGGATAAAACACAACTATGCTATGCACAAGAAACTATATACTCTCTGGAAGTACACACCTCAAGCTTTCTAAGTGTACCAGGCTTGTTGATGTGGCCGCAGTTTTCTAGATGTAATCCCTTAATGCATTTTTGGGCACACAGACTTTCCCTAAAAAAAGATAAAAAAGCAGAATCAAAGCCACATTTTCCTAAAAAAACAATATGCAAACAAGAAAAAACAAGTTAAATCTGAAAAAGCAACATCCCCCGAACAGAACAATACCCAACATGCATAGTTACTGTCAAAGAAAGAGTTGCCAAACACCCCAAAGTAAAGCATGTGCGTAAGGATAATTTTACTTGAAAATTTCAGCTCCGCAGACAAAGTGCACATTTTTTTCTACCAAAACAACCCTTTACATTTGGAATACCCCCAAAAAACATATATTCCCTGAAAGTACACGTTAATCTATGTTTAACTGTGATTTTTGCAGGAATTTCCAGGAAAATTATATATTTTATTTTTGCGGCGGTGTTTAGGCTTTAACATGAGATGTCTTGTTTGTAATTTTTCTCATTCCTGCCCAGGAGACACCCCCAAACCAAAATGAGCGCTTTATAACATTTACAAATAAAATAAAACCACTATCCACACAAGGGTTAAATCTAGAAAAAATTGTCGTGGGGTCCCCCTTCCGGGGGGGGATTTTTTTTTGGGGGGGGGGGATTTTAACGGTTAAAAACCCTTAAAAAATCCCCCCTAGCCAGCATAACACTTACCTCCCATCTATCTTCCACTGTGTCTCTTGCCAATCACTCTGGCTTCTGCTCTGCTTTAAAAATCCCCCCAAAAAATGACCAGTGATGCAGGGCTTGTAGAACAGGGCCCAGGGGCCAGCTTTGGGGTCTCATGAACCCCTTTCCAGTTCACAAGGGGTTAAATGAAAAAATGCACAAAGAGAAAAAAAATGACATTTACTTCTTATTTTTTTTTACTCTACTCACCTCCGATCCTGTGTCCCTCGCTGATGTCCTGCATCGATGAAAGCTGCTGATGACAGATGCTGGTAGTGATCAGAGCAGGGCAGGTGAGGGCAGAAGATCGGTGGGCAGAAGCCTTCTTGCCTCTCACCCATTCTGCACCACTACAACCAGCATCTTTTAGAGCCAGAGCAGGGTGAGAAACTACGAGGAGCTCCTCCCACAAAAAAGGCGTGGCTTGGGATTGGATGCCATTTCCCCCCTGAGGAAGAGGAGACCCCCAGCTTTCCATTTATACCGGAGGTGAGTTTTTTTTTCTATTTTCACAGTAGCACGGGGAAATGGCAAGTATGTAGATTCTACATGCATGGAACTTAACGGTCGGAGAAGCAACCTCGTAGAAACTATGTGCTTGGCATTTAAAGGGTTAAAAGCCACACTGGCCTTCCCTTGAGACTAAAATTACTCTTGGGCCGACCGGTAAACAACCTTTTCAAAGTCCAAAATCAGGATGCCCTGCAGTGCGAAACCCCCAAGGTTGCTGTTAAACTTACCTTTACTGGCAGCTCCCACTAAGCTTTCTCCGCCCCTTCCCTGTAGCTGAGGTGCACTCATTCAGATAGGCTGGGGGCGGCAACACTTCCCTTTCTACAGCAAAGCCCGGGATATGGCCAAACTGGCTCACTTTAGCCGGCATTCTTGAGATCAGCCAATTATCGGTCTCAAAAATTCCAGGTGGGCGTGGCCTCAGGCGAGCTGGAGGGTGGGGGCACAGGGGAACTAAATGAGTGTGTTTAGCTATATGCTTGCTGTTTTCAGGTGCATTTCATTCTGCCGACTGATTTAGCAGTGCATCAACAACTGATCTTCTAACTGCAAATTTCAATACCTGGAGCTACAGAGCTCACTAAAAAAATCAAATGCACTAATCTACATAGAAAGATTCCCCCACACATCAATGTGTGGCACAGTAAACCTGTATGGCTGCTGGAAGTCACATGAAAATATGGGTCAGTCCCTGGTATTATGCTCAACTTGAGAGACACTGGACATGATTCAGAAAAGGCTGTTAATAAAAATGTGTTGGTTTTTAATAAAAAAAAGATTAAGGCACCACCAGAAGAGCACTGGGGGCTGATAACTTACTAGGCCTAGGGAATGGTCCTTCGGCCACTGACACAGTGACCACTATGCTGGTAACTAGAGATGAGCGAACTTTTGAAAAGTTCGATTCGGCCGATTCGCCGAATTTCACAAAGAAATTCGGGTTCCCCATCAAAAATACCGGCATGGTGGGAGCGGGCCGGCCGGTTCCGCTGTCAGCGAGCCGGCCGGCCCGCTCCCACCATGCCGGCATTTAAAAAAAAAAAAAAAAAAAAAAAGCATTTTTGCAGGCATGGTGGGAGCGGGCCGCCCGGCTCCGCTGTCAGCGGAACCGGCCGGCCCGCTCCCACCATGCCGGCATTTGAGAAAAAAGGCAAACACTTACCTGCAGGTCCGGAGCGTGGAGGCCGGCGCCGCTCTCAGCTGTCATCTGAGGGCGCGTCATGATGAACCGGCCGGCCCGCTCACACCATGCCGGCATTTTTTTTTTTTAATTTCAGGAAAAATTCGATCGGCACGAACCACAAAATATTCGGGTTCGTGCCGAATCGAATATTTCCTGAAATTTGGAGCGAATTCCGGTTCGTCCGAACCGGTTCGCTCATCTCTACTGGTAACCTAGCTGGTAACTCAAAATAAAGGTAATAAAAAACCAAAACAACGTTGAATTGCACCTATAATCAATACCTGATCATTTTAGGTTCATATTTTGTTATGTCCACACACTTTACTTATTTAATTGAAGTAAATCGGAACGACCTGTATAAAAAACACACATTTTTAACAGCATATGCTGTCACAATTCTATCGCTACATCAGTGTAGTGTGATTCTGGTGTTTTATATGCCCTGTATCCTACTGTATGAACAGTATTTTAGGTGGGAATTAAAAATTAAATGTTAATTCATTAGTTTGAAGCTTGAAAGGAGTGGGAGTCAACTCTTGGAGACCTGCAATTGCAACCAATTCTATGTAACACATCCGCAGTGAATCTCAAAAAATTGCTCATCACTATTGACAACTGAATGCTGCCCCCTAGCTTTCAATGTCACAGCAACCTTTCTATACATGATGTGAGTAACCCCACACAAAGATGCATTCCAGACAGTCTCAGTGATACATCCGTGTGCTCCTTATGAAATGCCGGAATGAGGCGTGAATGCAAACTGTTCAACAGTGAGAAAGTATGCAAAGATTCTGGAAGTACTGGAATATCCTGCTTTTTCCTTGGTTTTTATCTTTGGTGTTCATTCAGTTTCTCACTTGTTTAATAGTTAGCTGGCCATTGTCACTGGGATAACCAGAGAGACAAACTATTATTTGATGGATGATCAGAAAGATTGGAAAGTTTTGAGAAAGATTCTCCCATACACATACGTAATTTCTCTTGCAATAGCAGAAATAAATGGTAATAGTATGCTGCTCAATAGCCCTATATATTTGCAAAATGGAAGATTGTGTACTGAAAAATTGTCGCACATACCAGGAGGTGCTCCTGGCAACTTCACTTCCGGTACCTTGATGCCTCTGCCATAAGCCGCTAGGGGCTCCCTGCACCCCCTTCCTCCATGATCTCTACTGCACTGGCAGGGGGCTCTCTGTAGCCCCCCTTTTGTTTCCTTGCCCCCTCACTCCTGACCCCCTGCCCCACCTAGTTACCCGCAAAGCAGCCCATCTGCCTCCTTCATGTTTCTTGCATGCTCGCCATGACAGAGCATGACAGTAGCCCACAGCTGTCATGTGGCACTCTTCAAAGAGCCAGTGGCGGACAAGCGCCAAAAATCAGCCCTGGATGAGGTATACGACAAAAACCGTACATAGTTATAACCCACTCTTTTCAGTTTTGCCAGGATTAGACTTTATCTGTGTTTTTCTTTTTTACAACTAGCTATATAGCCTACTGTTTTATAGACAATTAATCGGTTTTATTTCTAGTGGAGAACCCTCATCATCCAGCCCTTATCCCCAGTTCCCAGCATTTAATGACCCGCAAACATCACCTCTTGCTAGCATCCCAAAAAGATACACTCCTGACCAATATGTAGGAACCAGCACAAGTAAGTGCACAATTTACCTGCCCCTGGCCAGCTGGGCCATCCTTGCTGAGCCCCCCCCCCCCCCAACCATGATGCTAGGGCTATAGCACTGACTACAGGGCACTGAGAGGGAGACTAACGGGGCAGAGATTGAATGTAGGTATTATAAGTAGAAGCAGCAGCCCCACTGGCCCCAAAGCAGTGCAGCCCACCGGGCATTGTCCCGGGTCTCCCTATTGTCAGTCCACCCCTGGCGATACCTTTTATTCCCTACGAATAAAATAGTAATGGGCCACGCTATCAAACGCTAGTTCACGCTAGTTCTACTATACTCTGCCTGGTGAATCAACATCAAAGCTTTCTTTGATATAGAGCCTTCTAAGCCTTCTAAGCCCCCCAGCCCCTGTCACTTTGCACGGCGCTCTGCTGATTAGGCCTTGGCTTTACTTCCCCTAGATTGCCACAGGACAAGCCGCTGACTGCACGTCAAGAACACGCAAGTGCCACAAACGTGTGGGGGCAGAAGAAAGATAATGGTCGCCTTATATCAAAAGTTAATATAAAAATCAACATTACACAATAGGCTTTCTAAACAGCCCACTGTGTGTTAAATGACTGTTGTTCCTCTTTAATAAAGAATTAATAAAGAATTGCCTAACTCTATAAATAGTGTAATAGACAGCAACCGTTAAGGCTGATTCATTACTAGCGCCAGGTCTGTAACGAGGAGCTCTGAGCGACCACTAGTAGTCAGCTATGACAGCTATGTTACAGAGCACCTCAGTCGCTCGCCAGCATTGATGAATTGAATGCGTGAGTCACCATAAAACCAGTACAGCGCTATATGGGAGCGAACGGTAGCGACTGGTCAGTGTCTCACAGCGCTGGCGCACAAAATTGGGTTGCTGTAGCCCAGAGCGCCAGAAGCTGTGTGATTAAAGTCTGTTTTCGAACACATATCCACTAGTAACAAAGCGAAAACATATGGGATTACATTGTTATTACATAACACTTTAATACCAGACCTGTAATGACAATTCTGCATAAAAATATAAAAAATCTAAAAGTTTTCAAAAATGACATTTAATAGATCAGGTGAGGTCACACAATGATTTGATAAAAAAAATAAATATATAAATGAAAGAAAACCCTGTTTAAAGAGAAGAGAAGGAACATCCATTGAAATGTATGGGAGAGCAACAGGTAGCGACAGGTAATACCAGGTGCTCTGGAAGCCAGAGCACCAGTGGTATCTGCTGAGCCGTCTGTGATGATGAATCAGTCGCTACGTGACGCTGTAAGAGTCGCTCACCAGAATCTCTTTGATAAATGTGGTATTGCGTACAGCGCCCGACGGTCACCGTTCGCTACCTGTCGCTACCTGGCGCTATGGCTTGATGAATAACCCCCATAACTCTAAAAATGTTACAACATTTACACTCAAATAGACGCTTTTGCTGATGTGTGGCTTCAAAGTACATCTGTCACTGGGAGGCCGATTCATTAATAGCGGCAGGTAGCGACAGTTGAGCGACTATAGCGGCATTTTCAGAGCGCCCGCTAGTAGTCGCTGTGCTTGGCCGTTGTTCGGGAGTTGATAGCGACTCAGTCGGTTTGCCGTAATGTTGAATATTGGGTGAGGAGTCGCTATTTGACAGGTTCCGCGCTGTATGGGAGCGCATGATAGCGACTGGTCAGAGCGACCGGCTTCCACCATATTCATTAACAAATCACGCTCAAAAAATTCTCGTGCTGTAAAATGCATGTTTAAACGCCAGAGCGCTGGAGGCGATGGGTTAAAAGTAGTTTTTTAACCCCCAAACAACCATATTTTTGGAAACCAAAAAAAAAAGTTTTTTAAATAATTTTGTAATATGAATACATTAATATCAAACCTGTAATATCAATTCTGTACATTTTTTTTTTTTTACCTTAAAAAAAATTATCTAAAATGGCAGAAGTGGTCACAGAATTTTTCACATTGAAAAAAAAAAAAAAATTAATAACAATTAATTATGAATATTTAAAGATTGTTCCATTGAAATGCATTGGAGAGCGCCAGGTAGCGAGAGGTCATACCTGTCGCTGTTCAAGGTCGGACGCTGGCGCTGTGGGCTGAGGCTGGAATAATGATGAATGAGTCGCTATATGGTGCTATCTCAGTCGCTAAGCAGGATCGGCTTGATAAATGTGTGATTGTGGTGGGGAGCCGGCGTTCTCGTGGCGGTGCCCGTCATTACCGGCCGCTCACCCGTCGCTAGCTGTCGCTATTCCTTCATAAATAAGGGCCTAACTAACACCACATAAACTTTCAAATTCATTATTAATATTTTTGCTTTTATTTGTATATGAAGATTCCATTTTCTTGGCTCATTTGCATAAATGTCTCTTCTCCAAGCTTTTTTTCTGAATAAATCAGACCAATCTATTGAACTCTGTAGAGGCCTTGCTGGTGCCATAGGTGCAGAGGCATGTTTTAGTCATGCTGAGTCCTGGTGACAAGTTTACTTTAACCATTCTTCTAAATATAGAACACAAAAAAGATTGTATCTTGACAGCAGAATGCGGCCTGGCTGCTTATTATATGACAGGCCTTCTATTCAAAACTGCTGGGAATTTTGTTGTTTTAGCATCAAGGTTACAGTACACAAAGGTACATTCCAGACAGTCTTAGTGATGATTTACCCTAATACATCCTTTGGCTCCCTATGACGAGCTGGAATTGGGCGTGAATGCAATCTAATTGCAGGTCAGGGGGAAGACCACGATACCATAGGAACTGGAAGAGCTTGTTTTTCAGTGTTAGGTGTTCTACCGGTTGCCCGCTGGCTTTTGGTAATAATAATAAGTAGTTGTTCCACAGAGAATTCTATACCATAATACCCTAATTTCATTTGTTTCTCTGTGGATGGAACTTACTGAGCAAACCAGAGTGAAAGAGACTATGGGGGGTTATTTAAGAAGGGATAGCGCCAGGTAGTGCCTCGTAGCGGCAGGTAGCGTCTGGTGATTGTTGGGCGCTCTAGGCAAAACTACATTTAAGAAAGCAAATCTGATGAGTGACTCTAACAGCGCCATGTAGCGTCACATGTATTAATCCAGGCGCCTCAGCATATAGCGCGGCGCTCTAGCCTCAGGAGCGCCACGTATTACCTTTCGCTCAGTGTTGCGCTCCCATACATTTCAATGCCAGTTCCTTTGCTTGTGTGTTTGACATTTTTTATTTGTTTTTTTTTTTTTGCTCAAATCATTGTGTGACCTCTCCTGGCTGCAAACAAACACTTTTAGAAACTTTTTGGATTTTTTTATATTTTTATGCAGAATTGTCATTACATGTCCCAGTTTTAAAACAATGTCATTCCATGTGTTTTCACTTTGTTACTGGTGTATATGTGTTCAAAAACAGACTTTAATCACACAGTGTCTGGCACTCTATGCTATAGCGACCAGATTTAGAGCGCCAACGATGTGTGTGTCCTTTTTCAATTAGTAGGGTGTGGAGCGCTGAGAGTCGGTCGCACTGTTAGAGCGGCCAACATACATTACATTCATCAATGCCAGTCAGGTTACTACAGCGACTGAGGTGCTCTGTTACAGCACCCGATACCCGCTTACAGCGTCTACTAATGGTCACTCTAAGCGCCGCTATACAGACTCTCATCTGCCGATACCTGGCGCTAGTAATGAATCTGCCTCCATGATTATGCAGAGCCTGAGTACACCAGCACACAGAGACGATGAGCCTTATTTATGAATAGCGCTGTTTAGCATCTTTCTGGTTACTATAGCGCCAATTTATGAGCACTGGGATCTTGTTCTTTTTTGGCATTGCTATCATGTCTACAATGGCGCTGTAAGCCTCAGCGTCGGATTCTTACTAATTTGTCTCGGTTGTTGCATTAGGTATTGGCACCTGTTGGACCCACCTTCCGATTATACCAGTGCCAGTGAGTGCCGTGCACATCGTATCTACTACTTTATGGCACCATTAGCGTTAGCCGCTATCTTTTCAGTGCTGATCTGACTTTCATTATAACAGTTACAATATATCACTGCTGCAGGGGACAAACTTTACAGTGTGTTTCGGCTGCATTTTTGCCAAATTACACATTGAAAAGAAGCTATGAAAAACATTTTACCCTTAAAACAAAAGAAAACGTTTGGCGACATCTAGGTTTTAAAGCGGTCCTTCACTCTGAATAAGAGTCTATCTTATATGTTTCCCACACCCTGTACATACAGATTGCTCACATTAAATATCATCCTACCTGTGTCTACTGCATGTTATGAGCCTTTAAACATCCAAGATGGCGGCTCATGGAACATCAGGCAGCCTGCAAACAGGAAGCGCCTTCTGACTGCTGCTCTGCATTCTGGGATTGCTGACCTTTTCCTGACCCCAGCTCTGCTCTGTCTGAGCAAAGCACAGCTATAACCCACCCCTCTGTACCTTATCCCACTCTCCTCTCCTCAGTAAGTGTGATGCTTCTGAGTCAAGATGGCGGCACCCGTATCCTAAAGTCCTGGACAGAGTTTCAGCCCAGTGGGGGAAAGAATAATAAGTAAGTGACTAAAAACTTAAAATATATTAATTTTTGATGCTGGGGAATCTTTTTTTAAGGGTTTGGTCTTTTCAATAAGTGGTGAAGGTCCGGTTTAAGTTCACATTATTGACAAGTCACAATGCAAGTTCTGTACATATAAATGTGCGTAATATTAATTATAAGCATAAAACACTTCAATACGGTTCTGCCATTGTGCTCTATTGTGCTGGCGCTGCCTCAACCAGAGAGCCCAGCGATGCGACCTTTACGGCACTAGTGTTACATAAGATGCTAGCTGGTGGACGCATCGGTGCAGCCTGTTTATGGTTTCTTAAATCACACATTGAGTGCCACTGAGGCAAAAAAAAGTGGCACTGAGAGCTGCTGATGCTTAATAAATCAGGCTCTCTGTTCTGGAAGCTCAGTGCTTGCTGGGTTTATGTTGCAGTACACCTATGTATATGCTATGTGGTACACGTCTGATGCATGGCAGCAAGCCCTTTACTGTGGCACAGAGCAGTGCACTTGGTAAATAAACCCATATGTTTCCAGGAGATCTAGAAGAGAGCAAAATGATTAAGAGTTCACTCCAACTATGCCCAAAATTAAAGATGGCAGCACCCACAGCTGCCAGCTACAAGAGGAAGGGGAAACAGCAGGGAACCAAGGAGAAAAATGCAAGTAGCAAAGGTTCTCCTTGGGCTGGAAAATTTCTTTCATCACAAGTTTGCTTTAAAGTGTTAGGCCCTTATTTAAGAAGGGATAGCGTCAGGTAGTGGCTGGTTAATGAGAGGTAGCGACATGTAGCAACTGGTCAACGCCGGACACGGCACGCAATTACACATTTATCAAGCAGAATCTGTTTAGCGACTGGGATAACGCCATGTAGCGTCTGATTCATCATTTTCACAGCCTCAGTGAACAGTGCCGGCGTTCAGCCTTGCACAGCGCCAGGTATGACCTCTCGCTACCTGACGCTCTCCCATACATTTCAATGGACGATCCTTTTCTTCTCTTTAAACGGGTTTTTTTTTTTTTCAAAAAAATCTCAAATAATTCTGTAACCTCTTCTGGCATTGAAATTTGCAGTTGCAGTTTTTTCATATTTTTTTTCATTTTTTATATATTTCCTCAGAAATGACATTACAGGTCTGGCATTAAAGTGGACCAACACCCAGGGGTGATCGGCCCGGGAATCTATAAGATTCCCGGGCCGATCACCTCCCTCACTGCGGGACATCCGAGATCGGGATGTCCCGCGGGGTGAAACCCCCCCAAAACCCCCCAAAAACCTTACCTTATCCGCCTCCCGCGCGCCCCTCTAGACGTGCGCGCGCTGGCCGTTTGCGCATGGCCGGCGCGGGCGCGCACCCTGTAAGAGTGACGTGCGGGAGGCGGCGGCGGACGCGCTGTCTTGGACGTCGCTGTCACCCGCTTGGACGTCGGCGGGAATTGGACGGCGCGGTCACGTGGGAGCGTGGTGAGGTGAGTTTTTGGGGCTTTCTGGGGGGTTTCACACAGCGGGGGAACCCCCAATCGGGGTGCCCCCCCGAAGTGGACCAAAACCCAGGATAGTCAAAATCCTGGGTGTAGGTCCACTTTAAAGTGTTCCTGTTACAATGCTGTTACAATGTAATTCCATATGTTTTCGCTTTGTTACTAGTTGATAGATGCTTGAAAACAGACTTTAAACACACCGCCTCCTGCGCTCTGGGCTTCAAACAAATATTTTTCAGCGCCAGAGTTTTGTGAGGCTGTTTTTTTCCTGAATATGGTGTGAGTCGGTCGCTATGAGTAGTCGCTAACATGCGCTCCCATACAGCGCTGTACTGGTCAAATAGCGACTCCTCACAATGTATTCAACATTACTGAACAGCGACTGAGTCGCTATAAAGTAGCGACCCACGGCCGAGCACTGGGACTACTAGCGGGCGCTCTGAAAATGCCTGCTACAGACGCTCATCTGTCGCTACCTGCCGCTAATGATGAATCAGCCTCTTAGTAAATACACATCGCTGTGTGAAGGAGCGTACAAAGAGATAAACCCTTTTATAAAAAATACAGGCAGAAAAAAGTCCAGGGACAGAGAACTTTTTTTTTGTTATATATGAGTGCATAATGCATAATTAATCATTTTTCCTTTTCTGCATTACCAACATTGATTGTAGTCTCATTTAAAATACGAACCATGATATTTTGGTATTTTTATCATTTTAGCGCCAGATTTATAACTAGATAAAATGCCTAGCTCTGTTTGACGTTAAGGAATGCTTCCTGCGTACTTGTGCAGAACATAGCTTTGCAATGAACTTGTCAGCAGTTTTGTTGTTTTGCTATCAAGGTTTGTGATCAAAAATACATTCCAGACAGTAGGGATGGGTTTCCCTGAACGGAGAATGCAGGTTATGTAATGATGCAATCAGGCATGGGGGCAGGGACCACATTCCCTACCAGAGTAGCCTTTGGTTTCCCAAATATATATATCAGTACCTTGAATCAATATTGCTGACATCATCGCCAAATAAAGAAAGTTATTGTCCAGACAAGGATTTTTCTGAAGAACTAAATTGTTTTAATGCCACCTGGTACCAGGTGTATGATAAGACTAACTACATAACTGTAAATGTAATTCAAGCCATGTTCCCACTAATTACAGTATCTTACACATTAAAACGGCACAAATAGGTATCAGTGATAGTATTAATGCCTGTATGTTTTGGTGAGGTTCAGTTTTTAGCAGATGTTTGCAGCTAGCAGATTTTAAGGCGCTGTTTGTCCAAATGCCATCTTTTGTGGAAATGGTATTACACACATCACCCTTTACGTCATACAATCATTTTCTATTTGATTGTCTTTTTAAAGTTAGCTTCTGTAGATATAGAAATGTCAAATGTCAAAACATATGTAAAATTTTACATTTTAACGATCCCCCTCCCCGCAACATATACACATATATACACACACATTGGGCCTGATTTATCAAGCACTTTCTGCCAGACAGTGCCACATCGGTGTTTTTTTTCACACTTGTGCATGTTGCTGCATTACAAGAAGCACATTTACTAAAACATTAGCGATGCAGCAACTTGCTGAAACATGTATAAATCATATTTTGCACTGCTACTAAATGCACTGAAATGGCAATGTCTGGTGGAAGTGCTTGATAAATCAGCCCCATTGTCTACCTTGGGGGGCAATTAAGCAATCACCTGGTGCTGAATCAGCCCAAGTTAGATAACTAAAGTAAATGGCAGTTTTCCCTTTTCTCAACTGGTGCTTAATCAACCTCTTTATTGTCTTTATTGATTTGATTGGTAATTTGAGAAATTCACTAATAATATTAAATCTGTTTTAGAAAAAGATTTTAGATTGATTAGTTAAGGCCCTTATTTAACAAGGAATAGCGCCAGGTAGCGACTGGTGAGCGAACGGTAATGACGCTCACCGCCACGAGACCGCCGGCTCCCCTCCGCAATCGCACATTTATCAAGCCGATCCTGCTTAGCGACTGAGAGAGCGCCAGATAGCGAATCATTCATCATTATTCCAGCCTCACCCCACAGCGCCAGCGAGCGACCTTGAACAGCGACAGGTATGACCTCTCGCTACCTGGCGCTCTCTAATGCATTTCAATGGAACAATCTTTAATTAATCATAAATAATTGTTATTTTTTTTTTTTTTTTTTTAATGTGAAAAATTCTGTTACCACTTCTGCAATGTAAGATTTTTTTTTGAAAGGGAAAAAAAATAAAAAATAAAAAATTGTGCAGAATTGATATTACAGGTCTGATATTAATGTAGTCTTATTACAAAATGTTTTTATAAACTTGTTTTTTTTTGTTTTAAAAAATATGGTTGTTTGGGGGTTAAAAAACTACTTTTAACCCATCGCCGCCGGCGCTCTGGGGTTTAAACATGCATTTCACAGCGAGAGAATTTTTGTAGCATGATTTGTTAATGAATATGCTGGGAGCCGTTCGCTATGGCCATTCGCTATCATGCGCTCCCATACAGAGCGGAACCTGTCAAACAGCGACTCCTAACCCCGTATTCAACATTACCGCACACCGACTGAGTCGCTGTCAACATCCGAACAACGGCCAAGCACAGCGAATACTAGCGGGCGCTCTGAAAATGCCACTACAGTCGCTCAACTGTCGCTACCTGGCGCTATTAATGAATCGGCCTCCCCGTGTTGAATGTATGTTGGTTTGTTTGTGATACAAGTGGATGATTTGACCAAACAAGAAGCTCTTATTAAGAAAAAGCTCGGGCCACTTGTACAACTACCATTATACCACTTGAACAACGCTCATGTATTTTTGGCCCTGTACCTGACAACAGAAGGTTGGAATTTTTTCAGAATAAGCATATGCTCCATATCTACTCTAATCATTTCCTTTTTGTTCTATGCACCTTTTAAAAAACCTTTCAGATTTTTAATAAATACATATTCATTTGATTTTGAGTAACTCCACACATAATAAAATGTAAATAAAATGTCTTCATTTCATTGGGATTGACAAGGAGCAGTTTTACACATAAGGAGCAGATTTTTCTAATGAAATTGATCTTTTTATCTACAAATATGTAAGTAACAGTAACCTATGGGTTCCTCCAGGCTAAGGGGGTTATTTAAGAAGGGATTAGCGCCAGGTAGTGCTTTGTAGCGGCAGGCAGTGTCTGGTGAACGCCGGGTGCTGTACGCAAAACCACATTTATTAAAGCGAATCTAGTGAGCAACTCTAACAGCGCCATGTAGCGTCACATGTATTATTACAGGCGGCTCAGCGTATAGCGCCGGTTCTCTAGCTTCCAGAGCGCCAGGTATTACCTTTCGCTCAGTGTCGCTCTACCATACATTTCAATAGCCGTTCATTTGCTTGTGTTTAAACAGCATGTTTGACTATTTTTTTTTCTCAGATCATTGTGTGGCCTCTCCTGGCTGCAAACAAAACACTTTTAGAAACTTTTTTGACTTTTTATATTTTTATGCAGAATTGTCATTACAGGTCTGGCACACTAAAGTGTTATTGTCCCAGTGTTAAAACAATGTCCTTCCATGTGTTTTCGCTTTGTTACTGGTGGATATGTGTTAAAAACCAGACTTTAATCACACAGCGCCTGGTACTCTATGCTATAGCGACCAGATTTAGAGCGCGTGTGTCCTTTTTTGATAAGTATGGTGTGGAGCTACCTTTTGCTTGCTGCAGCGCTGTACTGGTGTTAGAGTGCCCATCGTACATCACATTCATCAATGCTGGCCAGGTTACTACAGCGACTGAGGAGCTCTGTTACAGAGCCTGATACCCGCTTACAGCATCTACTAGCGGTCGCTCTAAGCGCTGCGCTGTGAATCGCCCTCCACGTTGAAAAGCCTCTCCAATTGTAACCATTTCACCAGACAGTGTTCTGTTATTTATAAACTTCTAGACCCTGTAGAGCTGATTTTTTGCAACCTCAATGTTTAGAGGATTTTTGAATCATATATTTGCATTTTATTGTGTGTGTTAAGTTGTTGAAGAGTCTCTCTGCACAGTAGATTTTAGACACTTCATGTGCATTTCTCTAACATGCCTCATTGATTAAAGGAACAAACAGTATTCCACTGCCCCCTGCAAGAATAGTGGAGAGAAAGGCTTATAGGTTGTGTTTCCTGTGCATTTTTGGAACATGACATGAACATGAGTGTACCTTTTAGTTGCATGTTTAAAGTACATCTTCACAAGCATGATGTCAAAATGACAAAAGCTACTAAGCTCTCATCTGGTAAACACCACCCTGAACTGGAAATGTGCAAACACCAAGCCCTTTAACAAGTTTGTATAGCATACATATGCACGTAATAAAAATATTTGTTGAATTCTGCTTTTTGCCCCAGATTGTTCATAACTAAAGCACGAGGGGCCTGACTTACCAAAGCTATGTTGGGCTGTGGCTACCCTTGCTATACCAGTACAACCATGCCCACGCACACAACACACACAGTTGTGGTCATTTTCCATGCAGCCCATTTGCTCCTTTCAGACTGAGGTGATTGCGGGGCATTTGTGATCACCCTGCAAATGCCGGTGACACTCTGCATATAGTAATCTATGGGTGCTTTCACTTTATCGTGAGTACAACGCCCAGCAAAAGCCTTACCTTGCCTTGTTTTGGAAGGTGCTGTCCTGGAGTGGAAATCACAAATACCCTCCACATGCTGAACCTCAGCCATTACAGGGGACACTTGCCCTAAAAGCACAATCTCCCGCAATCCTTATGTATAAAATCAGCCTGCAGGATTCCCCTTTTCCTGAGCTCTAAGAGCAGGCTGATCGGCTTGCATTACTTTGGCTGGCATGAGAAGGCCTACTCCTTGTTACTCCTTGTAAGGCCTACTCCTTGTCACTTACCTCCATGGCTGCATCCAGCCGTCATCCATTTTGAAGCACTTCCCTCATGGCTGTTCCTAGCTGTCTCCCTTCCCCCAATGCTTCCTTCTCACATGCTCAGGTGCGCGCACGTCTCCGTCCACTAGAGGGCGAGCGCACTAGATTCCTAAGATTTAAAGGGCCTGTACAGCACTGATTGGTGCCTGGTCATCCAATCCTGCATCCACTTCTCCTATTTAAAGAGGCACTTCCTTTCCATCAGTGCCGGATCTTGGTCTCTCCATGCTTGTTGAAAGTCAGACATTCTTGGATTGCTCACCCGTGTACCGACCTCTGCCTGTCCCCGACTCTGAACCTTTGCTGCCTGCCCCGACCTCGGCTACTCACCTTTACCGCGAACCTGTGCTGCCAGCCCCGATCTTACTACGCCTTTTGCCTGCCACTTGTGTACCTCGCTGAACCTCGGCTGACTGCGGGACTGGGCTGACACGGTACCTGCCATCGGTCCCACAGTTAAAGCGGATCCACACCCGAGTCCGCTCCACCCGGTCCGTGACACTCCTATGAAGCATAATATTACTGCAGTCTGCAGTTTGCTTAAAGTTTTTACCAAAATGTATTTTTCAATTGATTCACAGTATTTAACAGTGTGTAAATAACTTCATTAGAGTTTAAAAACAATAATTACGTTTTTAATCTACATTTTTGCATTATTTGCTTTATTTACTTGCAGCTCTGATAAATGATCCCACAGATTTTTATAGTCTTTTTGGCAACTGTTATCATCTTAAAACACACCAGACAACTGTAATATGACACACATTGCAGGTCATGCAAATTATTTAATGAATGAAGTTTTGTATGCTTTTGGGTGTGATTTTAAACCTTCACCTAAGGGGGCTTTTTGTACCCCAAAAAGTGTTGTTATTATCATGAAAAAACTTTTCCTTGTTGTTTTATTGTATAAGTGTTCAGAAATGTCACTCCGTGCATTTAAACCCCTGTTTCCTTTTGATTTGTACTTGTCCTATCAGTTGTGTGAGCTTTGCTGTACCCGACTATGCATTACCTTACACATTATTAAATGTGTGTTGTTATTGGCCAGCTTAGCAGGCACAGCCAAGCACACCTACACTAAAAATAATGAAATGGCAGCAAACAGCAATATCTTGCATGGCATTGCTAGGATTGGGTCACCTTTAGAATCACCACATATTTTATCTTATGTTGTCTATATGTAATTGAGACTCTAAAACATTGACTATTTGTTTGAAGCTTATCACTTCAAGAAGTGTTACATAAATCTTTAAACTTACACAATGTATTGTAACTAATGTTACATGGTATTCTCTATTCTTATGTGAATTGTGTACAGACCTAAGCCTTACTGTGCCTGAACTAGATTCTACCCCAATAAAGGCTGGCCGCTTTGGGCCTTATTTAGGAAATGCTAGCGCCATGTAGCGGCACCAAAAATTCATATTTATGACCCAATAAAATGTGTAGCGCCACTCATTGCGCTGTGTAACTTTCCATGTATTAGAAGCACCGGGTGTTTGATGAGCACCGGCACTGTGTGCCCAGCAGTGACACATCACATGAAGCTCAGTGTTGTTCTATCTTAATCTTCAATGGTCTGTTCTAGTTAGGTTATTTTTGGTGACTTGTGATTAGTGTTTATTCATTTTTCGTGCCCTTTCATCTGACACGGGATCTCTGGCCTGTTCAGGATGTTTTTTTCTTTGTTTATTGTACTTAGGTTATCCACCGCAAATTTGTGTTTTCATGCCTGCCAACCATGTGTCATGTCATTTGTGTGTCCCCGATGTAATTCCATGGGTTTCTGCTTTGTCACTGTGCTGCCTTCCTTTTTAAAAGCATTTTTAAGTATGGCGCTGTATGCCTGAGATTCAGTGTTATAGAACACCAGTGCTGGCGCTGTGGTTTTACATGTTAAATATGATATAGAGCAACAGAGCACCACCGGCACTACCTGTCGATGCCTCCATAGAAAAACGATCAAGCAAAGGTGCACATGGCGTTCAGCGCAGAAGACTAGCAGCGTCGTCTGCCTGTGGCCGGCGTTATGGTTGAGGCGCTAATAGCACCTCACATCAGACGCCCAAATGGCGCTACGAGGTGCTAGTAATAAATTAGGCTCTTTATCTGCCTGAGCTGACACTAGCTAATCAAACCCTAGATTTACATTTACACATTTCTCTCATTCTGACATTTAGCATTTAACTGCTGAAAGATACATTTCCATTATGTTTTCTGCCCTCAGTGCTGCTTGGTATTCCTGTTATAGTGATTTTAATTTTCGATTTTGATTGTATACCATTGGTTTTGGACAGGATTATATTGTTCTAAACTAGCCCCTCCTCTTACCTTCTTGCAATCTCGTGCTGGTTGCCCCTGCTGCCTCCATAGCTGCCGCAAGTTCAGAGCAATCCGGTTCTGGCCCCTGGGTAATGCGTGGCCTGTGACTCACAGGCCACACCCACCCAGAAGCCGGAACCGGGTCGCTATGAGCTTGGGGCTGCTGGGCGCCGCTTCCTTAGCCCCAGCTCGCCGTCTCTGTAGTCGTCGCTCCTGCAAGATCAGAGCGAGCTCACTCTGATCTTGAAGGAGCGGTGGCTACAGAGGGGCGGGAAAGTTCAGGGTGGGACGATTACGGCCTGGGGGTAGCGTGGCTTGTGACTCCTGCCAGCATCCAATGAAGTAAGCACACTGCCTGTATTGGAGATGCCAGCACACTGACTGTATTGGAGATGCCAGCACACTGCCTGTATTGGGGATACCGCTCACTGTCTGTGATGTGGGATACCGCTCACTGCCTGAAAGGTGGGATACCGCTCACTGGCTGTAATGTGGGATACCGCTCAGTGCCTGAAAGGTGGGATACCGCTCACTGGCTGTAATGTGGGATACCGCTCACTGCCTGAAAGGTGGGATACCGCTCACTGGCTGTAATGTGGGATACCGCTCACTGGCTGCAATGTGGGGTACTGGTCACTGCCTGTAATGTGGGGTCTGTAATGGTGTGATTGGGGGAATTTCGCACACTGTCTATAATGGAGTGGTTGGTAGGGGAGATTTTAGAACACTATTTCATTCAGAATATTTTTTTCTAAGTTTTCTCCTCCAAATCCAGGTGCATCTTATATGCATCTTATATGGCGAAAAATACCATAATTTTTTCTTAATTTTCCCCCAATTTTTCCTTTGAAGCCAAAATCGTTTTTGAGTATTTTTATCCAATCCATTACAGTACACTAAGGGGAGTTAATACACAGGTTTTTATTATTGGTAATTTAACCTTCCATAGGAGGTGGTTGGTCCGCTTTAAAAAGAACCATCCCTCATTTTCACTTGAAAATGTCTGATTTGCTCTGTTTAACTTCATTTCAACTGAGTGGGATGTGTCTTACTGCAATGCAACATGAAGACATTCTCAGCAACAGTAACTGCACTGTACCTTTGTACAATTAGAAAAAATTATATTTAAGTATACCTACACTCTTAAACTCATAGACTAAAGTAAATTTTGCGGGGTAGCCAGAATACATTTTGATGCAGTCCCAAGCTGAAAGGCCAGAGGGATACCTTACTATAGGTACAGTATGGCAAAATCAGTACATTGTACCTGAATGAATAACAAAAGTTGATTGAGCTATACATAGTTTTGTCTCAGCAGAGCCCTGTCGAGTAAAAATCACTATGTCAAACAATACCCAGCCTTATGTTTTAAATACTGCAGTTTCATATTAGTTGCTTATATAAATATCATTAAACCTGCCATTGCCCAGGACAGACACAAACTGTTCCTAAGGACAGCTCTAGGATGAGAAGAGCCATCTAGCTTGTTATTGGAGCAGTTCAAAATCCTGAATCTATGATGGTGGTATGTGGTTACATTAGTGCCTGTGGCAGGAGAAGCATACGCACCTCAATAGTCACTATCAATGCTTAGCCGTATATAAAGGTTTTATAACAGCATATGATCCCATAAGGAAAATGTATTTTCCTGGAAGGTAATGCATATTTCAGCCAAGACAATGCAAGGCCTCATACTGCATCTTTTACAGTAGCATGGTTTCGCAGAAGATGAGTCAGGATGATTAACTGGCTTGCCTGCAGCCCAGACCTTTTATCAGTAGAAAACATTTGGTGCATTATAAAATGAAAAATCCAGCAAAGACTACCCGAGAATGATGAGCAGCTAAAATCCTATATTAAACAGCAGTGGGATAACATTCCACTCCCAAAACTCCAGCAATTCGATTTCTGGCAATCTGCACACTTACATACAAAAGGGAATGCTACTCAATAGTTGACATGGCCCTGTGCCAACTTTTTGAGATGTGTTGCTCAATTTCTAAATTAGTTTCCTCTTAGCAATTCTTTACATTTTACACAGCATCCTAACTTTTTAAGAATTAGGGTTGTATGTGATTTTTAAGATAGAGAATTGTAAGGGCCACCCCTTTTATACTCCTGAAAACCTAAACTAAAGTCATTCAGCAGCCTATTAAAAAAACTAAAGGGTAGTTACCTTCCATTCCACTACCTCCATTGTGATGAACAGAGAGAGTGTGGAAGCACACCTGTGAATGATAGCAAGTCGCGATCTCAACCTGTCATCAAAGACGACCTTGTGGTCAGGCCCTGGACAGCACAGGATGTGGTGGCAGCAGCAGATCCAGTGATCAGGTGAGTTACGGATCGCTGTACTAACTCCAATCAGTGATGGGGGACAAAAAGTAAGTAGCTGCCACCGATTGGAGGCTGTCAGCAGCAAACGACTCAAGAGACTCAAACCCCACACCATATGGCTATGAACTGTGGGATACTGACCAGCCTTGCTCTTAGCCTCAGTTGTGTAGACTATGAGCATTTTACATTCTGAGGGAGGTAAGCTAGTTTAGAACAAGGTATTATCAAGATGGCTGCTGCAGGTGACACAAAAAATAAATCTGTGCCCAGAATTAGGCTTTTAAATTAATTTAGGCAACCCTGATTCAATAACATATCAGTATTAATAGTTATAATAACAATAATAATTCAAACATCCAATCAGGTGTGTAAGTTTTTTTTAATGATCATGTAGTGGCTAAATGGAAATGACCAATCTTCCCCTGGACCTGGAAAGGAAGTGGTTAGTCATTTAGTATTTTAACAGTATGATCACAGAGCACAATGTGGGTTACATTATGGGTCTTTAACAACATTAATTACCAATGATTAGGCTAATAAATGTCAAAATCTGTTGCAAAACCCAATACTTTGATGATATTCTGTATATACAGTGTATTTTATTGGATCTGGGTTTACCTATGAAGACAAGAGTGTTTAATGATTGTGTATCATTGGAGAGTTAATATGTAATCACAGGGTTACAGGAAATGTCATTTATATAAAGTGAAAACAGACTTTTTGTATACAGAAAGCCGAACAATTGATTCTTCACACAAAGGGTTTTTGAACTGCAGGGGTTTTATGTACAGAATTCTATAGTCTGGGAGTGTAAGGGCAGGCATCCAGAAACAGGGCACAGCCCCTCCAGCTTCTGCAGATAGTCTAAGGCAGGGAATGCTGGCACAAATGATATCTGATATCATTTAGATGATTTAACATATACACTTTTAAAGAAGATCGTTATATTAAACTGATTTAAGTAAAATCAGAGATAAAAATAAACCTGATGTTCCATCTTTTCCTGACTGTACACAATGGCTGCTGATTGAACTAGAGATTAACAAGAGCCCGCACATGCATCATAGGACCAAGGAAAGGTAAGTTTTGCTGGGCAACCTGGGGGGTTTTACACAGTGTGGCATCCCGAATCGGAGTGCTCCGGGGGCAGTGACCAAAACCTGGGTCAAAATCCCAGGTTTTGTCCTCTCCCTGTTTTGCCAGGTTTTTGGTGTTCTGCCCTATCGTTTCCCTCTTCTGGGATGTAAAATAAACCTGTGAGCTAAGATTGTGCTCCATACCTGTGATTTACTTATCAGCAAGTTGTTTCCAAATGTCTTGTATACTTGGGGCTCTGTATTGCTACAGTAAGAATTCCACCAATTTAACAGGTGAGCTAAATAGCTTTGGCTAAGTCTAAGCAGCACTCATCATTAGCACTCCAGGAGAGAACGCTGCCAGTAACCCTCTATCCACTGGAACACAAGATTGTCTTTCCTCCTATCTGAAGTAGTTTAATTTCAGCAAAATGGATTAAACATGTTATCTCTGACTAAGGCCCTTATTCATCAAGCGATAGCGCCAGGTAGTGTCTGACGAGCGCCAGGTAGCGGCAGCTAACGGCGACTACCGACTCAAGTACGCCCGGCGGCGGTCACAATGACGCATTTATCAAGCTAAATGAGGCTAGCGCCGGCGAGAGCGACGGCTAGCGCGGCATTCATCATGAAGCCGCCTGGACCGAACAGCGCCGCTGCAAATTCCTTCACAGCGACACGTATTACCTGGCGCTACCTGCCGCTCTCCCATACATTTCAATGGCAGACGCTGCAATGATTGTTTTTAGTGGTTTTTGTGGTTTTTTCTTTGGTCCCAAATTCAACACATGTTTATATTGATATGTTTTAATAATCTGGCTGGTTATTTTTATGTATTTGAACTTTTTATTATTTTTCACAATGTAATGTTGTGAGTGACATGGGTATTGCATCTCCTCCACCCAAACTCATTGGCATCAAAATCGCTTGTTTTCAACACAAACGGGGCTTGTAAAGCTATTTTGTAGCCTGTCAGGTTGGGCGGTCACGTTCGCTCTTCGAAATTGTCAGCGCCCAAGCTATTCGGCAGCCCTGTCTTTGATGAATCTGTGTTGGTCAGTGTTTGTGCAGTCGCTGTTTTAATTCGCTATGTGGCGGCGCGAGCGTCGCTGTGCCTCGCTGCGCTGCGTTGTGCGGCGCTGTGCTGTTCATACATGTGCCCTTCTGCCATTTGCAAGGAATTCACTTCCCGCGACCCCAGTCGTTGTTAATGAATACACTGTAGTTGTGAGCGTGGCTGCCCACAGATTGCAGGATAACATTCAGTCGTACCAGCTCATAACAACCCGTTATGCATTCTCATGTGTGCCACATTTTCAGGTAGTTGTCTACTTTGATTGTGTGATGACTTTTGGATTGATTCAGATTTGTATATGTAAGGCCCACGGTGTATGCTTTAGAAGGACCTATGCATTACAGTATGTAGAATCCCCTGCTAAATCAAGCTAAGAATTCTTGGCGCCTTTGGCCCTAGCTTGTTTTGCAGCGTCATTTTAATGTATTTCCGCCACTTAGCGTGTACATAGCTGATATTAGCTTGTCCCTGTTGCGCGCATGTTTGCTTTTGAATTTGGAAGCACAGTTGCTTGCGTCATATCCGGTTCCGGGATCCTCCTTTGCGTTTCAACGCCACCTTAAGGTAAAACTGTCTAGCGCTTATGCCAATAGCTTGTTTTTCTGCGTCATTTTAATGTATTTCCGCCACTTAGCTTGCACATAGCTGATATTAGCTTGGCCCTGTTGCGCGCATGTTTGTGTTTGAATTTTGAAGCACAGTTGCTAGCGTCATATCCGGTTCCGGGCTCCTCCTTTGCGTTTCAACGCCACCTTAAGGTAAAACTGTCTAGCGCTTATGCCACTAGCTTGTTTTCAAGCGTCATTTTAGTTTTTCCGCCACTTAGCTTGCACATAGCTGCGAATAGCTTGTTGCTGGTGCGCGGAGCGTTTTTTTTTTTTAAACTTTTTCCCAATGTCGCTTGGGTCATTTCCGGTTCCTGTTTCCTCCTTAGCGTTTCCAATATGATGCCCAGAAGGCGAGTCATGCGCCTCCCCAGCTCCTCCTCAGACTCCGACCCCACCACCCCTCCCCCACCTCCCCAACCTACCTCACCTTCCTCAAGCACCACCCCTCCCACCCCTTCCCCTCCTGGGCCTATGAAGGCCAAGCGCACCCGGGTGGATAGTCGGGTCAATGGCCAGGTGGTAAAAGTGAGTATTTTTTTGTTTGTCTTTTTAGCTGAAAAGTTTCAGAACACACAGGGGGGATTGTTTATGAAAAATTTTGCTTTGAATAACACATTTCAGCAATCCCCGTGGGGCATCCCCATTGTGGATGTCCTGCTGGGATGCCCCCCCTGGAGGGCCCTAAATATTACTGTAATTATATTGTAATTTTGGGTGCAGGCGCACTCCCTGTTAGAGTCAAACGCCACATGCCAACTTTGCCGTGCATACCCAGCTGAGCTGGTATGCACGTCCCAACGGCCTTGTATGCGCATGCCACAGCGGCGCAGAGCCCTGTGTTTTGCTGGGGGAGTGACGTGGGAGTGGCCTCAGTGGTGTATTTGTGGCCTTCCAAGGGGGTTGCAGACAGCGGACCACCCACAATTGGTGTGGCCCACCAAAGTGCACACAAACCCAGAATAGTCATAATCCTGGGTGTGGGTCCACTTTGATGTGGTCTATGTATAACTGTTTATGACTGTTTTCTGATGTCATGTATTTATGTTATTTTGTTTGTTCTTTTTTCATAGGACTTCTGCCTCGCCGAATATGACTATGCCCGTGGAGGAAAGAAACGCATAGCCATGGAGGTGAAGGCCACAGTGTCCCGGCGCTTCCAGACCGAGCTCACAATCCGCTCGATCCAACAAAAGTGGTCCGATTTCAAGCGCCGGGACCCTGAAGGCGTGTACCGCCTATATGATGCCTACGCATCAGGTAAGTTAAAGCTTATGTTATGTTTTGCCTTTGTGCAGAATCATCTGCTAAGCTCTGTCCATTTGTGCTCTTTAGATTAATTATTTTCTTTCACCCCCTCCACACAGATAAGCGTCCTCCCCTGGGGAAACGTGGGAAGGGATTCCTCCCCCGAACCAGGCAGGCGGACTCGGGGGAGTCATCGGGGGAGGGTCCCTCCCGCGGGTCCTATTTAGAGGACCCAGGGGAGGAAGGGGATGACGCCCCAGAGGAGTGTGCTGCTGGGGGGCTGGCTGGATCAAGCCTCAGCTCCTCACACTCTGAGTGTGAGGAATCTCACCAGGCAAGGGGCCACTCTCAAGCAGGGAGTGAGAGGGAGGAGGGTGGCCCTTTGCCTGGTGGATCTTCCGACCAGAGTGTGAGGAGCCGAGGCTCCCCGCCTCCTCCTCAGAGCCCTCCCTGGGCTTCAAGTGGCGCTTCATCCCCTGGTGAGTGTACATTTTTTAATTGTTAGTCTGTGACAGGTTTCATCTTGCAATGTGTCCTTAGCCCTTGCCATTCCTCTCTAATTTGCAGGGCATCATATAGGCGGCACCTCCATGGCATTTTGGCGTAGGATTCTCCACGGGCATAGTCATGGTAAGTGTTATTGGTTACCCATCACATTCCCAATGTTATTACATTCATTCAAGTGCACCCAAAAACATTGATGGTGCTCGGTTTCTGTAAGCTTCCAGGACCAATCACATCCCTCACCCAGGGCCCCCCACACCCAAACAAAACCACAAAACTCCTTACCTCTTTGGGGGTTGGCAAAGCCACCGTCCAAGCCTCCTGTGTGACACTGTAGATGTGTGTGCGCCTGCGCTCTTTTTCAAAATGGCCTGCGCATCCGCACACACTCGAGGAGTGATGTGTTGAAGGCAGCGGGCGCGGAGTAAGTTGGCTCATGCAAATTGTGTGGCTCGGCCAAAGTGGACCCAAACCAAGATTAGCAGCAATCCTGTGTATAGGCCCACTTGTAACAGACACATGTTTCCTGGTCCATTGTCACAGCTGGTTTGATAAGGTACCCTAACCTCACAAACCCCACTACAGTGCTAGCCAACTGTCAACCACCCCTATGTTTCTGGCAACACCATGATGGGTGTTTGCATTTCTTTTCTTGGGTTAAGTTGTTCCCGCTCCAACATGTGGCCCACTATTAACATTAGCCAAACAACTGCAAATGATTCCTTTAAATAGCACTGTCTATGTTATTTGCACATTCTCTTTAGGGATACATGTGTGAAGCCTTACAAATTGACATTAACTCATGGTCCAGGAAATATGCTAATTTAGGTCAACCTGTATGTAACCATGCAAGCCTTTGCATTTTCAGACTCAATAACCAGATGGATGTCAAATAGTCATGTGTCATTTGCCCACTAATTGTGTTTTTGCCTTTTGCTTTATGTTGACAGATGTTGCGACGCAGACGGAGCCAGAGACCCTCCTCCCCACCCCAGCTCCAGGGACGGCCAGCAGCATGGGCCCCCGCCACAGCTGCGATGGTGAGTACATCCCACTTCATATGCCTAAAGACTTGTGAAACCTATGTCTTCTAGTCACATCAGCAGCCAATTTAAATTTACCTATGTGTTAATTTCACACACATCTCTATTCAATGTGTTGGCACAATAATCCAACATGCCTGTTTGCATGCTTGATTGTTGGCTCACATCCTTCATTAGGCCCCATAGAGACTATTTTTGCGTTAGACACAACCAAATGGGCCCGATTAGGTCTGGACCTGTAACATTATAGGGTAAACTCGTGGACTCGTTCGGACTTAGGCCCTGATGTTTGGCTGTTACTAAACACAAAAATGGACACACAGGGAATTAGACCTTCTTTGCTTCCCAAGAGTTAAACTGGAACAACAACCAGGATTTTGACTTTCCTGGGTGTTGTTCCACTACGGTGGGGCACCCCTGATCGGCACCGCTGTGTGACAACCCCCTGAACTCACGTTGACTCCAAAAAATGTACAAGCCATTGCAAATTGCCTCCTCCTCCGCCTCCCCCGCGCCCCTTTTTACGGGGGCGTGCCTGCGCTGGCAATTCACAGACGGCCGGCGCAGGCACGCACACGTCTAGAGGGGCACCAGGGAGGGCCCAGCGGCACTGCCACACAGAAACTGAGGTAGGTATTTTGGGGTTTGGGGGGGGTTTCACACCCAGGGACATCCCGATCTTGGATGTCCCGCGGGGAGGGAGGTGATGGGGCAGGGAATCTGATAGATTCCCGGGCCGATCACCCGTGGGTGTTGGTACACTTTAAGCTAAAATGTATGCTTGGGATGTGTTGTTCACATTCCTGCCAGTCAATAGTACTCATATAATGTTAACCAATAAGCACACAGTGGTCAACAATGTTAATGTGAGTGTCACCTAATTGGACACACTGACATTACATTGCTACATCTGTGTCTGTTGAGGTCACTGCCAAATTAATAATAAATTGTTGTTTCTACATTTCTACAGCTTGTGAAAACCAGCATCGCAGACTGTGGCGGGAGATCCGGCTCCTGAAGCTGATGCTGCTGGCCAGGAAGAGGCGCCGACGGCGTCGTTAGGGTGGGGGGAAGGCTGGTCTCTTGATGGCCGTTGTTGGCCAAGGTTGGCCGTGTTGGCCATTGTTTATATTAAAAAATTTTTGATTCACATCATTACAGTGTGTTGCATTGCAAAGCCTAGTTTAGCTGTCTCCCAAAACATTTGTGGGTCAATGTAGCCATACCTTTTGAGCCATTTCAGGTGTTAACCATAGTAAGCTATGGGCTCCAATGTGTGGGCTAAATTGACCAATACATTGACATATGTAGATCCAGATACTCATCCCTGACTGTGTTATTAGCGAGGTCTTAGGAAACACACAATTTAGAGGTGGGTGAAGCAAATATATTTACATAACCAAAAAGATACAAAATTAATATTCTTGGCTGGGTGGCCGGGGAGGTTGGGAGTCATTGCTAGGGGCGGTGTTGGGGGACAACAGTGCAGTAAAAAATATAGACTGCTGTTGTATGAGCTGTTGTAGCAACAACAAAGTTTGGTCCTGCCGCTGTATTGCTTCTTCCTGGCGCTGTACAGATTGCTCAATTACATTTGCCAGCCGACCAAGTTCCTGGTTCTGTAGTTGGTTTTGGCGTAACTGGTCCACCTGGCGCTGCAGGGCCTCATTTTGTTGCTGACACATCAGCACCTGATTTTCCAACGCCGCAATGCGCTCATTAGTTCCATCACGCGGCTGTTGGCGACTGTAGTCCTCCAGCATCCGGACCCCTAGCTCGTAGAAATCGGCACTGGTTGGTGCCACACCTCCTCTTGCTGTGGTTTGAGGCTAAACAAATTGTAAACCACATTTTAGTCAAACAGAACCAATGCAGTTATGCCCCTCAAAATAATTCCCATAAACAGTCACTATACAACTTACCCTTGTCTGAGCCTCTGAAGCTTGGCCACATGGGACTTGGGAAGAGGTCCCAGCTTGGGGTTCTGGTTCCGCCTCCTGCCAAAACAACAATGAAAGGAAATGTGACATGTTGCTTCTTCCACTACCCACGAAGATGCCAATGTGGTTCGAGGTCGTCTACATCAGCCATGTTACCTGCGTGTCCTCCGGCACAGGTAGGCTCGAGGTTTCGCTGCCAGAGAGTGGCAATTCAACATCCGAGATGTCGGGCAAGTTGCCATATGCTAAACAGGAAAATCAGGTTAGTAGGTCTGTGGGCCAAACTCTAATGTAACCTGGTTAGGCTATCGAGGCCATACCTCTAAAAAGTTCCAAAATACACACTAGACCAAAGGTCTCTGTTAAACTCAGATTGTTAACATGTATGTTACAGGACTAAGACGCACTAATTTCTGCAAATCACATCAGAAACATTGCTTAAATTAAACATACCCGCAATATCCCAGATGTCTGGAGTGGGGTCCTCACTCGAGCTTGGACCTTGAAAATACATGTGGACACACAAGTTGCCAGAAGCAAGTGGCACAAAAGTAGAGCCAAAATACAGACTAGAGCAAGGCCAAACCACTTACCCTCATCTCTGGCAGCTGGAACTTGAGGGGCCCTTTCTGGACAGCCACTTCCGATATTCGGGTCAACTAAAAAAAAAAAGGAATGTCTCTAAATAATCAGCAAACTACTACGGGGAATGTTTGGCTAAAAAGATGTCCGCAAAAATACATTGCTATCACTCAAATAACTAATAGACTGACCCTGGGGAGGCAACCAGCACTCCCAAGAGGCATCTTCAAGTTTACCAAGCAAACATGTAGCTTAGTAGACTAACCAAATTGAACCAGTGTAACATAAACAGCATAAAGGATACATTATGTATTGCTCTACACACCAACAGGGTCCTGTTGACCGGCAACATCGGAAGTGGGGTCCAAAGATGAACCAGTCACTTGGCCTACCAAGAAAAAAGAGGAATGAGACACATGCACTTGAGTAAAAGTGGATCAAGCAAGGTGAACACATGCACTTACCGACATCCAAAGAGTAGGTGGGATCCGGAGGAGATGCTGGGGCCAAGGGCATGGGAGCTAGGCCAAAATAAACCCAACATTGAGCCATAGTTAATGTGCGTTGCAAAATACAACATGCATTAAGGTGTGTGAGCAGCTCTTTCACTAATATTCACTAATCAAGCCAAGTGTGGCTCCCACATTGATATGCCGATATATGGCTACACATCTCTGGCGTCCTACATATCTACACATGTTAGGGCCTTGTTAGTTAGTTGCTGTGAGTGTTACAGTGGGCGTGCAATTAGGGCGCAGGCACATATTATTAATACTCAACAGGGCAAACCTTGATTGTTTGAGCTGCTCCCACACCCATTTGTTAACAAAACAACCAGCAACCAAATTATGGGTAAATACCTTCAATGGCAGACTGGGGTAGCCTTGAGGTTGCTGGAAGGGCAGGAGCTTGGGTGTCCTGAGGCACATCCCGGACAGCAGCATGTGCACCTATGCATAAAGCAACAGACAGAAAAGTTACAAATGTTTGAGCTGTAATGTAATACTTCACAGGTCCTACTGTTAGTTGTTCAGAATGTAAAAATGCAAATCACATACATTAACATTAGGTTATTGTAAAAGCCAGAAAATATGTACCTTCAGTCCAACTGGTGGTGTCATCCCCAGGATCCACACCCTGCAGCCGAGCCAGTGGGATTTTGGCCTTCAGCATCTCCTCATACGGCCTGTAGGTACTCTTTGGAGCCTGGATGAACCCACTGTCCACATCAAGATCGTGATTCATCTTTTTCATAAGGGCCCCTCGCAAAGTGTAGAAGCGTTTCCTGCAGGATGGGCCACTACGTGGGTGTTGAGCTGTGCTACTAAGCTCCACACCAATGGCATCCCACAGTTTGCTTCTTTCTTGTTTGCCTATGGACTTGCTTTGGGAGCCAAAGAGTAGCTCCCATTTAGCAAGTGTAAGGCGCACAAGATGATTATTCTCCGCCAAATTAAATTCAGGCTCCCTCTTGGCACCTGGGCGCTTAGCCTGGGGTGCTGCCCCACCTTCAGGCTGTGCCCTTTTCCGTAAGGGAGGTCTGCGCACAGCACCCACCAAACTCCTACTCGGGCCTGCTGTGGCCGGCAGATGTCCTGAATTTGGCTCCATCCTGTAGCTGCACACACACACAAATACACACCCAACAAGCACGCATGCAGACTACAGAATGGCATCGCAATCTGTTAGGCTTGGGCAGGTTTTATGTGCTCTAACAGCCAATCCAAAAGCAGCCCACTTAATTGATTCACACATACAGCCCAGTTCCTTCTAGGCACACCTCCACTGCACTGACAGAAGCATGTGTGTTAGCCAATTAACTCATTACAGACCTCATTAAACAAACAACACACACCCAAATCCAACAATGGACTGATGTATCTCAAACCCTTGTGACATGTGGTCAGCCTAACGGCTATTTAAAAAAACATCAGCTTCCCTTTCATTGGTCCACCCCTGATTTTTGGGCCATGTCCGTTAATGCACGCAAGTTACGGCTCAAGTACGCTAGTAGCGCTACTAGCGTGCGCGTGCGCACTCTGTTTTACGCACACCTGGGTCGGCTAATTGGCGCCCGGAAATAGCAGAGCGACGCAAAAGGCGGCAAAGCGGACCTGTCACTTTAGAAAATGAAGTATAAAAGGAAGGAATGTTCTAGCTTCTGCTATTCTTACACTGTGGCAAAGGCTGTGGTGTGGTGCTGTGCTCGCTTCCCTTAGCTCATTTGAGCCTCTGTCTGGTTTCTGTCCTCACTCTCTGTGGCTTGTTGGGTGATTTCTGACATCAGTGCTGTTTCTTTAGGAGCTTGGTTTTGGTGGCATCTGCAAATCTTGTGTAGCATACAGCAAGTGAGGCTTGATTTTGGGGCCTTTTGTGGGCTGTGCAGCAACTCCCCTCTTGGTTGTGCCTAACTTAGAAAGCTGGTTTTCAGCAGGCTGGTGGTTTGGACCACTATAGTTCTGGTTTTGTGGTGAGCTGCATTGTAGCGGGTGTGTGTGGAGTGTGATTGTTTGTGTGTGTGTTGTGTGTTAGTGGTTTTTTTTTTTTTTTTTGTATATATCTTTAGTGTGTGTGATGGATAAGAGGGTGATGTATGGTGTCTGGGTGGATGGATGTATGTGTATGCTGAAAGAGCAGGAGGAAAGGGAGCGGGGTGTTGTGAGGCTTAGGGCACCCCGCTCCTTTGCAATCCGCCTTTCAGTATGGGACTTAAGTGACGAGCAGATCAGGAGCCGCTTCCGTCTGAATCGTGCTGCACTACAGTCCCTATATGATCAGATTAAGACCAAAATCGAGCCATCCACCAAACGCACTCATTCCATTCCAGGCATAGTACGCCTGTGTGCCACTCTTAATATTTTGGCACGAGGGACCTTCCAGGCAACCTCAGCCCTCCTCAGCGGGATAAGCCAGGCTACTATGAGCCGCATACTAATCCAGGTAGTTCTGGCAATTTGTGATTTAATCCCAATTTACATCAGGTTTCCTGAGGATGAGGAAGAGGTTGCCAAAATAAAACATGCTTTCTATCTGATGGGAGGGATCCCGAATGTGCTAGGGTGCGTTGATGGTACACATATCCCTTTCCGCCCTCCCCGTGCACAGGAGCTGTCCTACAGAAACCGGAAACAATTCCATTCAATGAATGTGATGGTGGTCTGTGACCCAGACATGAGGCTGCGGGCGGTGAGATCGGGGTTCCCCGGCTCATGCCACGATTCTTACGTCTTGCAGCGGACAGTCCTGTGCCGGAAGTTTGATAACAACGAAATGCCAGCTGGCTGGCTACTGGGTAATAAATTAACCATGTCAATGTATTTTGCTAATATGTGGCCTAGTAAGCCAATTTTAACCAAACTACCACCAAAAAACATGTACTAGTACTAATTGCTGTCTCTCTCCTTGTGTTTTTTCTACAGCGGACAAGGGATATGGGCAGAGAACGTGGGTCATGACTCCGGTCAGGAACCCACGGACCTCTGCCCATGAACGCTACAATGCAGCGCATCGCAAGACCAGAAGCATTGTGGAAAGAACCATCGGCCTGCTGAAAGCACGTTTTCTCTGTTTGGCACGGCCAGGAGGAGAGATGCTCTACAGCCCACAGAAGGTTTCCAAGATCATCCTTGCCTGCTGTGTGCTACACAACATTTGCATTTGTCACCGAATCCAAGCCCCCGAGGAGACAGCACTGGTGCCAGAAATCCCCAACCTGCCCGCAGAAAGAAGTGAGGACACCCAGACTGGCGATGAGCTAAGGGAAAGGATGATCACTTCTTTTTTTGCGGTAAGCTAACTACCCTTCACTCTAATGCAAGTACTGCACTACTGGTTAAATGTATTTGACCTCCCATCAAAATGAGCCAAAAAACACATTAAGGGGGTTGTAAGATGACAAAAACCATTCTAAGGGGGGTGTAAGATGACCCAAACCATTGTAAGGGGGGTGTAAGATGACCCAAACCACTCTAAGGGGGGTGTAAGATGACCAAAACCACTCTAAGGGGGGTGTAAGATGACCCAAACCACTCTAAGGGGGGTGTAAGATGACCCAAACCATTGTAAGGGGGGGTGTAAGATGACCCAAACCATTCTAAGGGGGGTGTAAGATGACCCAAACCATTCTAAGGGTGGTGTAAGATGACCCAAACCATTGTAAGGGGGGGTGTAAGATGACCCAAACCACTCTAAGGGGGGTGTAAGATGACCCAAACCATTGTAAGGGGGTTGTAAGATGACAAAAACCATTCTAAGGGGGGTGTAAGATGACCCAAACCATTGTAAGGGGGGTGTAAGATGACCCAAACCACTCTAAGGGGGGTGTAAGATGACCAAAACCACTCTAAGGGGGGTGTAAGATGACCCAAACCACTCTAAGGGGGGTGTAAGATGACCCAAACCATTGTAAGGGGGGGTGTAAGATGACCCAAACCATTCTAAGGGGGGTGTAAGATGACCCAAACCATTCTAAGGGTGGTGTAAGATGACCCAAACCATTGTAAGGGGGGGTGTAAGATGACCCAAACCACTCTAAGGGGGGTGTAAGATGACCCAAACCATTGTAAGGGGGGTGTAAGATGACCCAAACCACTCTAAGGGGGGTGTAAGATGACCCAAACCATTGTAAGGGGGGGTGTAAGATGACCCAAACCACTCTAAGGGGGGTGTAAGATGACCCAAACCATTGTAAGGGGGGTGTAAGATGACCCAAACCATTGTAAGGGGGGTGTAAGATGACCCAAACCATTGTAAGGGGGGTGTAAGATGACCCAAACCATTGTAAGGGGGGTGTAAGATGACCCAAACCACTCTAAGGGGGGTGTAAGATGACCCAAACCATTGTAAGGGGGGTGTAAGATGACCCAAACCATTGTAAGGGGGGTGTAAGATGACCAAAACCACTCTAAGGGGGGTGTAAGATGACCCAAACCACTCTAAGGGGGGTGTAAGATGACCCAAACCACTCTAAGGGGGGTGTAAGATGACCCAAACCACTCTAAGGGGGGTGTAAGATGACCCAAACCATTGTAAGGGGGGGTGTAAGATGACCCAAACCACTCTAAGGGGGGTGTAAGATGACCCAAACCATTGTAAGGGGGGTGTAAGATGACCCAAACCATTGTAAGGGGGGTGTAAGATGACCCAAACCATTGTAAGGGGGGGTGTAAGATGACCCAAACCACTCTAAGGGGGGTGTAAGATGACCCAAACCATTGTAAGGGGGGTGTAAGATGACCCAAACCATTGTAAGGGGGGTGTAAGATGACCAAAACCACTCTAAGGGGGGTGTAAGATGACCCAAACCACTCTAAGGGGGGGTGTAAGATGACCCAAACCACTCTAAGGGGGGTGTAAGATGACCCAAACCACTCTAAGGGGGGTGTAAGATGACCCAAACCATTGTAAGGGGGGGTGTAAGATGACCCAAACCACTCTAAGGGGGGTGTAAGATGACCCAAACCATTGTAAGGGGGGTGTAAGATGACCCAAACCATTGTAAGGGGGGTGTAAGATGACCCAAACCATTGTAAGGGGGGGTGTAAGATGACCCAAACCACTCTAAGGGGGGTGTAAGATGACCCAAACCATTGTAAGGGGGGTGTAAGATGACCCAAACCATTGTAAGGGGGGTGTAAGATGACCAAAACCACTCTAAGGGGGGTGTAAGATGACCCAAACCACTCTAAGGGGGGTGTAAGATGACCCAAACCACTCTAAGGGGGGTGTAAGATGACCCAAACCACTCTAAGGGGGGTGTAAGATGACCCAAACCATTGTAAGGGGGGGTGTAAGATGACCCAAACCACTCTAAGGGGGGTGTAAGATGACCCAAACCATTGTAAGGGGGGTGTAAGATGACCCAAACCATTGTAAGGGGGGTGTAAGATGACCCAAACCATTGTAAGGGGGGGTGTAAGATGACCCAAACCACTCTAAGGGGGGTGTAAGATGACCCAAACCATTGTAAGGGGGGTGTAAGATGACCCAAACCATTGTAAGGGGGGTGTAAGATGACCAAAACCACTCTAAGGGGGGTGTAAGATGACCCAAACCACTCTAAGGGGGGTGTAAGATGACCCAAACCACTCTAAGGGGGGTGTAAGATGACCCAAACCACTCTAAGGGGGGTGTAAGATGACCCAAACCATTGTAAGGGGGGGTGTAAGATGACCCAAACCACTCTAAGGGGGGTGTAAGATGACCCAAACCACTCTAAGGGGGGTGTAAGATGACCCAAACCACTCTAAGGGGGGTGTAAGATGACCCAAACCATTGTAAGGGGGGGTGTAAGATGACCCAAACCATTCTAAGGGGGGTGTAAGATGACCCAAACCATTCTAAGGGTGGTGTAAGATGACCCAAACCATTGTAAGGGGGGGTGTAAGATGACCCAAACCACTCTAAGGGGGGTGTAAGATGACCCAAACCATTGTAAGGGGGGTGTAAGATGACCCAAACCACTCTAAGGGGGGTGTAAGATGACCCAAACCATTGTAAGGGGGGGTGTAAGATGACCCAAACCACTCTAAGGGGGGTGTAAGATGACCCAAACCATTGTAAGGGGGGTGTAAGATGACCCAAACCATTGTAAGGGGGGGTGTAAGATGACCCAAACCACTCTAAGGGGGGTGTAAGATGACCCAAACCATTGTAAGGGGGGTGTAAGATGACCCAAACCATTGTAAGGGGGGTGTAAGATGACCAAAACCACTCTAAGGGGGGTGTAAGATGACCCAAACCACTCTAAGGGGGGTGTAAGATGACCAAAACCACTCTAAGGGGGGTGTAAGATGACCCAAACCACTCTAAGGGGGGTGTAAGATGACCCAAACCATTGTAAGGGGGGGTGTAAGATGACCCAAACCACTCTAAGGGGGGTGTAAGATGACCCAAACCATTGTAAGGGGGGTGTAAGATGACCCAAACCATTGTAAGGGGGGTGTAAGATGACCCAAACCATTGTAAGGGGGGTGTAAGATGACCCAAACCATTGTAAGGGGGGTGTAAGATGACCCAAACCACTCTAAGGGGGGTGTAAGATGACCCAAACCATTGTAAGGGGGGTGTAAGATGACCCAAACCATTGTAAGGGGGGTGTAAGATGACCAAAACCACTCTAAGGGGGGTGTAAGATGACCCAAACCACTCTAAGGGGGGTGTAAGATGACCCAAACCACTCTAAGGGGGGTGTAAGATGACCCAAACCACTCTAAGGGGGGTGTAAGATGACCCAAACCATTGTAAGGGGGGGTGTAAGATGACCCAAACCACTCTAAGGGGGGTGTAAGATGACCCAAACCATTGTAAGGGGGGTGTAAGATGACCCAAACCATTGTAAGGGGGGTGTAAGATGACCCAAACCATTGTAAGGGGGGGTGTAAGATGACCCAAACCACTCTAAGGGGGGTGTAAGATGACCCAAACCATTGTAAGGGGGGTGTAAGATGACCCAAACCATTGTAAGGGGGGTGTAAGATGACCAAAACCACTCTAAGGGGGGTGTAAGATGACCCAAACCACTCTAAGGGGGGGTGTAAGATGACCCAAACCACTCTAAGGGGGGTGTAAGATGACCCAAACCACTCTAAGGGGGGTGTAAGATGACCCAAACCATTGTAAGGGGGGGTGTAAGATGACCCAAACCACTCTAAGGGGGGTGTAAGATGACCCAAACCATTGTAAGGGGGGTGTAAGATGACCCAAACCATTGTAAGGGGGGTGTAAGATGACCCAAACCATTGTAAGGGGGGGTGTAAGATGACCCAAACCACTCTAAGGGGGGTGTAAGATGACCCAAACCATTGTAAGGGGGGTGTAAGATGACCCAAACCATTGTAAGGGGGGTGTAAGATGACCAAAACCACTCTAAGGGGGGTGTAAGATGACCCAAACCACTCTAAGGGGGGTGTAAGATGACCCAAACCACTCTAAGGGGGGTGTAAGATGACCCAAACCACTCTAAGGGGGGTGTAAGATGACCCAAACCATTGTAAGGGGGGGTGTAAGATGACCCAAACCACTCTAAGGGGGGTGTAAGATGACCCAAACCATTGTAAGGGGGGTGTAAGATGACCCAAACCATTGTAAGGGGGGTGTAAGATGACCCAAACCATTGTAAGGGGGGGTGTAAGATGACCCAAACCACTCTAAGGGGGGTGTAAGATGACCCAAACCATTGTAAGGGGGGTGTAAGATGACCCAAACCATTGTAAGGGGGGTGTAAGATGACCAAAACCACTCTAAGGGGGGTGTAAGATGACCCAAACCACTCTAAGGGGGGTGTAAGATGACCCAAACCACTCTAAGGGGGGTGTAAGATGACCCAAACCACTCTAAGGGGGGTGTAAGATGACCCAAACCATTGTAAGGGGGGGTGTAAGATGACCCAAACCACTCTAAGGGGGGTGTAAGATGACCCAAACCACTCTAAGGGGGGTGTAAGATGACCCAAACCACTCTAAGGGGGGTGTAAGATGACCCAAACCATTGTAAGGGGGGGTGTAAGATGACCCAAACCATTCTAAGGGGGGTGTAAGATGACCCAAACCATTCTAAGGGTGGTGTAAGATGACCCAAACCATTGTAAGGGGGGGTGTAAGATGACCCAAACCACTCTAAGGGGGGTGTAAGATGACCCAAACCATTGTAAGGGGGGTGTAAGATGACCCAAACCACTCTAAGGGGGGTGTAAGATGACCCAAACCATTGTAAGGGGGGGTGTAAGATGACCCAAACCACTCTAAGGGGGGTGTAAGATGACCCAAACCATTGTAAGGGGGGTGTAAGATGACCCAAACCATTGTAAGGGGGGGTGTAAGATGACCCAAACCACTCTAAGGGGGGTGTAAGATGACCCAAACCATTGTAAGGGGGGTGTAAGATGACCCAAACCATTGTAAGGGGGGTGTAAGATGACCAAAACCACTCTAAGGGGGGTGTAAGATGACCCAAACCACTCTAAGGGGGGTGTAAGATGACCAAAACCACTCTAAGGGGGGTGTAAGATGACCCAAACCACTCTAAGGGGGGTGTAAGATGACCCAAACCATTGTAAGGGGGGGTGTAAGATGACCCAAACCACTCTAAGGGGGGTGTAAGATGACCCAAACCACTCTAAGGGGGGTGTAAGGTGACCCAAACCACTCTAAGGGGGGTGTAAGATGACCCAAACCATTGTAAGGGGGGGTGTAAGATGACCAAAACCATTCTAAGGGGGGTGTAAGATGACCCAAACCACTCTAAGGGGGGTGTAAGATGACCCAAACCACTCTAAGGGGGGTGTAAGATGACCCAAACCACTCTAAGGGGGGTGTAAGATGACCCAAACCACTCTAAGGGGGGGTGTAAGACGCCAATGTTGGTTATCAAGTAATGCATTTTTGTATTTGCTACAACTATACTACTTTAAAGATCTATACTAACTGCACTTTTCCTATTTTTTCAGGCACAAACACGGGCACCGTGAACAATATTTCGGACTTTCACTACTTTATTTTACTTTACTTTGCTTTTTCCTTTCTGTTTTATTTTTACTTTACCATTTCTCTTGTGTTTATTTTTAATTTGCGGTAGATTTGAATAAAAAATCTACTATATATAGATACATGTGGCTATGTGTTTAATTCTGGTGAACGTTTCCTTGGCATTCTACTTCCTATTGTAATTATATTTTTCTGGCTGATTTATGTTTTTATTTCCCTTTTCCATTTTCCTTTTATTTCTCATTTCTGTTTTTCTTTTCTTTTTCTGTTTTCCTTTCTCATTTCTGTTTTCCTTTTTACTATTTTGCTTTCTCATTTCTGTTTTTCTTTTTTCTATTTTCCTTTCTCATTTCTGTTTTTCTTTTCTTTTTCTATTTTCCTTTCTCATTTCTGTTTTTCTTTTTAATATTTTGCTTTCTCATTTCTGTTTTTCTTTTTAATATTTTCCTTTCTCATTTCTGTTTTTCTTTTCTTTTTCTTTTTTCCTTTCTCATTTCTGTTTTTCTTTTCTTTTTCTATTTTCCTTTCTCATTTCTGTTTTTCTTTTTAATATTTTGCTTTCTCATTTCTGTTTTTCTTTTTTCTATTTTCCTTTCTCATTTCTGTTTTTCTTTACTTTTTCTATTTTCCTTTCTCATTTCTGTTTTTCTTTTTAATATTTTGCTTTCTCATTTCTGTTTTTCTTTTTTCTATTTTCCTTTCTCATTTCTGTTTTTCTTTTTACTATTTTGCTTTCTCATTTCTGTTTTTCTTTTTTCTATTTTCCTTTCTCATTTCTGTTTTTCTTTTCTTTTTCGATTTTCCATTTTTCTCTGTTCTGTTTTTATTTTCATTTTCTTTCTCATTGGTGGTTTAATTGTATTTCCTTTTTATTTAACAAATAAAAAAAAACAACAAATTGTGGCTATGTGTTTAATTATGTTTTATTTTGCATTTATATTCGAATATCTGGTTGAATTTAATTTCCTTTTCAACACAAAATAAAAAATTTTTACATTTTAAAACAAATGTGGCAATGTGTTTTATTCAGAAGGTACTGGATGGCCAGGACACAGCAAAGCTAACAGGCGCTGTGTAGAATAGCGTGGTCACACTGACTGACAGCGCCTACAAAGCTGAGGGCCAACATCATATTCAGCAATGTAGGCGTTGTTCGCAACAACGCCAGGTAGCGACTGAGGAGGCCTGCTATAGCAAATCGCTACCGCCCGCGGCTGACGCTAGCGGCGCTCATAGCGCCATACTTCAGTCGCTCATCTGTCGCTACCTGGCGCTATTGATGAATCGGCCTCCCCGTCAATCAGATGATAAAGAAGCCAGAGTAAGGACGTCTCTGATCTGTACATAAAATCAACCAGTTGATGCATATTGCTAAGGTAAACACATTGTTTCTAGGGGAGTGTTTTCTTCAGTTTGTAAACACAAATTAGCAAAAAAGTTTGAAAACACAAATTTGCAAACAAATAGAAAAGAAAAAAATAACAGATAAGCTTAGCACATTGAGGACATCATTTTGGCACACAATAATGGAAACAATGTGATGGAGAAAATTTCATTGAAAGTGGAATAACACTTAAAAAGGAACAAAGCCCGGGATTTTGACGCTGTGGTCCATGCCCCCATGGCATCCTGACTTGATGCCAGGCTGTGTGAAAACCCCAGATGAAACTCACATACAATCTGTTTGCTGTGCATATTAATGATCTGCAAATGGCTCTGAGCTCACCAATCGGGAGTGAAAGCATTCACATCTCCATATGTGGGTGTGCTCCCGTCCCCACTTGCTCTCCATTGTATACATCGCCATGGGAACCACCACATAAGGTGAGTTTTCCTGGACCCGGGGAGTGTCACATTCTGATTTTGGATGCCCCAGGGAAAGTCAGCGGCCCTGAAAATCAGACTGGTTGGGTTTTGTTTTGCTTTAATGGCCACCTTAACCTCACTTTCACCTTTTACTCTGTAACAAGCACATGCATGTCCAGGAGGCATTTCTGGGGTTTTCATTTTTAAGTAAAATTAACATTTAAGTAATCAGTGGTAATCAGGGCAACTGGGTTTGTCTTTTCATATAGACATGCCAACTGGCTTTCCCAATCATGAATGATTTCTGCAAAATTGGCAGCATTGTTGTTTCAATAAATAGCAATTTAGACCTTTTTGTTATAAAAATAACACTGCTACTTTTGTTGACCTATCATAGTTTAACAGGTAGCATTGATAATGCTTAAAAACCAAAACCCAACGAACTTGTGAAATACATTTGGCCAAAGCCCCTGCTGATATTCCTAGAACTAGAAATCGATATTTTCCCTTTTCGAATCATTCTGGAACACTGTTTATTTTGCAGTCCCTCTCTGTAAGATGGCAGGCGATCAGTCATTGCATAGGTATGACAATGACATAATTGTCACACACAACATTGTGTTATGGAATAGAGGAGGCGGAGCTTTGCAGCTAAAACAGGCGCCATTATCTGGGATTAGAGTGAAGCAGAAGCACTAAAAATTGGAATAAGGTCCTCATGGGGGGAGCAATTCAGGGCATGCTAGTTAAAAATGTGGGTTTTGGTCCACTTTAAGCACTTCTTTTAGATGTGTTATTAGGTCCTTGAGGTGTCCAGCTGTGTGTTCTAAATGTGCATGACGGATGTATAGACACCATAAAAGGGAAATATGCAATTGCAAATGGGATAGCGCTCCCAGAACACTTCTGTGTAAAACTTACCCAGAAAAAAGCCCAGAGACATAAAACTCGAAGTTGCTTTGCATTCAAGGACAAATAGATCAAACCAAACAATATCAATAACATACCAAACTAAGGGCCTGATTTATCAAGCACTTCTGCCAAGCAATGCCATTTCAGTGCAAATTAGAGTAGTGCAAAATATGATGTATACATTTTTCAGCAAATTGCTGCACTGCTAATGATTTAGTAAATGTGCTTCTTGTAATGCAGCAACATGCAAAAAAATTGATTTCATTATATTTTTCACTACTCTAATTTGCACCGATGTGGTACTGCCTGGCAGAAGTGCTTGATAAATCAGGTCCTAAATATACTTTGCCTTTTTTTTACTGCTAGCAAAGAAAACACAATATGAAGTCGTTTACAGACAGGCAATACCAGGGTTTTCCCTTCAGATCTTTTGTTAGAAACTTCCTAACCTAAGGAGCCATCACCTGAAGCCCTGGCATCATAACTACACTCGAGCAATCTGGTCCTGCGTACCATAGGTTTCAAATGACTGACGTCAGAGCTCAGATGCATGACTGTCTGGTATTTGACTCAGCCAGTTTCACCCAACGACAGTGGGTTTTACATGACTGATCCCAGGCAAACTGGTTGGATTCTCCCCCAATGACAGTCATTATGCGTATATAGGTCTTGCAGCATATTTGCCATGTACAATGTAGAGCCTTTACGGTCTGAAAGGTTAACCCTTTCAAAACTGCTATTCATTTTTAGTCGTGGGCAAAATTAGCCTTCATTCCCACTCTTCCTGTATTTCAAATGATTACAGTCTTTTAAAGTGGGCCTCCATTTAAAAGAAGAAAGTTTAGTAAATTGCTCACTTTCCTATCAGTGGCATAAGCAGTTTGAGAGGGTTTAACCCCATGCAGATGTTGTGGAATGGAATAAAGATTATTCATCCTTGAATTATATGGGGGTGGCCATTTTTTTTGCATTCCTGTTCTGCCTTGTTAGAGTCATTGTGCCAAATAGAGAGTCTGTTTTATGTTTCAGGGAAGTACTTGTGTTACATGCAAAACACATTTTGTATTAAATCTGGGTTTTCGGGTTCATTTATTTGCACAGGATGTATCCTCTTTGGTCCCTGTCCCACCTCTCCATTTTGATGCATTGCAGTTTAAATAGGCAAAAGGTCCTGTGTGCTGTGCTCCAACCAAATTGGCCTGCAACTGCATAGCGTGAACACTTTCTTACATCTCATGGCTGCCTTAGATGGTGATAGTAAAATATCTATAAATGACAGTAACACACTATATGTATAATTTGCTAATAAGTATCCAAAGTATTTTGATGGGATAGGGTAAATATATACAGGATTGCCTCTTAGATGATAGAATTTTATATTATAATGAACATATGTACACCATAAGAATACATAGATCAAATGTGTTCAATCTTTGATTTTTGCCTGTAGTCAGCTGTGTAGAGCCCAGAGAGCTGCAAAATGGAGAAAACACCAGGACAATTGCCTGCACAAAATGGGTAACACTAGGGAAAGTACTCAAAATAATAACAAACATAAAACAACAACGTTAAAGAAATACATACAAAAATAAATGTATATATTCATTTTTTCACAGGTGTCAGACTCAGGGAGCAATTTGGGTGTAACACCGGGATGATTGCCCTGCACAAAATAGGGTAGGGAAACTACTCAAAATACTAACAGAAAACAAAAAATAAAGAAAAACATACATACATAAATTAAAAATAAAATATAAGTTTTTCACAGGTCTCAGGCTCAGAGGTCAATTTGAGGGTAACATCGGAGTAATTGCCCTGCACAAAATTGGGTAGGGAAATTACTCAAAATAATAATATAACAACATTAAATGAATGCAAACACACATAGGAGGTAGCCAACCAGGCACTGACACACCCATGCCCAATGAAATAAGGTGTTCCACATTGTGGCCATTCTGCAGGTGCCTGATCATGCACATGGTACTGAGACTTTTGACAATTTTACCTCACTTCAGGCACTGTTGGCACAAATTGCAAATGACCTGTGTCTTGTCATCTGTGCACTTCTTGAAAAAAATGCCACGCTGGTGAGATCCTTTGAGTTTGCCTTGGTGTGCTCAGTCCCTGTGCAGGGTGGGCAGTAGTAGCAACAGTCTGACCGCTGAGTGTTGGCACTCTTCTCACTCTTCTGCTGGCTGCCATGGGCTTTGTGATGACCACCTCTTCCCCCCTACTCTAATGGCCTTCAGTCCATGTTGGGTCTAGAACTTCATCATCACCCCTGGAAATGTCTTCCACCCCCACCTCCATGCTACCCTCCCTCACAGCTTAGGAGCCAGCAGCTACATTTTAGTACTCTATTTGCTTTATAAATGTACTGTGACACAGCTGACTAGAGGCACATGCTTTATCATATATAAAAAATTAACAATTGAACACATTAAATCTATGTTTCTTATAATTTACTCATCTTCAATACATGTTCAATTTAATCTACAATTCTATAGTTTATGAGGCAATTCTGTATATATATTTTTCCTATCATAGTAATATACTTTGAATACTTTTCAGCAAATTATATCTATGCTGTCCGACTATCATTTATAGATATTTTACTATTAGATTGGGGGCTCAGAGGGTAGGTAAGCTTATAGATGGTCAGCAAGCCTAAAGATATACCAAGATAACAACTGATTTTCATTTATCTATGTTGTGCATTGTTCTTCTAACATTGTATGCATGTGCCTTAGAAGTTGAGCCAGTTCACATATTACATCATTTTTCAGCTACTCAAAAAAAATCCAGCTTTTCAGCATTACTCCAGATACACTCAGGCCGAATTTGCCTGCAGGTTAAGAAAGGCCATGCTACCATATAATTGTAAGAGGAAATGTACCAGGTGTTTATAAAGACCATAAATCTGACAACTTCACCTGTTAGCTTTTGTTCCCCAGGACAACCAGTATGAAACATATAGCTATGACATCAAATTGTACAGCACAGGTCCAATGAAGACATTTTTATACATTTTGGATTTTGAAAAAAGATTAGAGCCAAATACAATATATTTAGTTTTTCAGTCTGTGACCCCACTGTGGAGGTTTCTCCTCATTCCCATACTGACTTTGCAGCACATGAGTGATGCTAAATATCTGCTGGGGGATCCAAGTAGGCAAACAAATCATGTGTTGGTTTTAACCTCTTGAAATGTTATAAATGTTAACATTTTGGCTGGAGCTGAGCTTTAACAAATATTACCATGGCTGCAAGTCATAAAGATTCAAATAGAGTTATATATATTGACTGGGTGTGACTTTAGCAAAGAAAGGCTTGGGGTCATAGTATGGTCACGACAGAGCACAGATTGGAGGTGAGGGTGACTTGCAGACAGATCAGAGTGTCAGATATTCTGGAGATGTTTTTGAGGTGCAGGCAGCATGAGCGGGAAAGCAATTGAATATGGGGGTGAATGACAGATGAGAGTCTAATCAAATGATTGCTATGCACCTTCATTGTGTACAGCAGTGTTCCCCAACCCTCTCCTCAAGAGCCACACGACAGGTTTTCTGGGTCGCCATATAGATGACAGCTGAACAATTAGTGGAGAAGAAGAACTATAGAGCTACTATGTGGATGTCCATAAAACATGATCTGTTGGTGGCTCGAGGAGAGGGTTAGGGAACACTGTACTATATTATATAAGTCTGTGGGTGAAGTTCTACCAATAGACTTGTGCCCTGTTTTGGTGTATAGCATTGTGCTTCATTGGAAGTTTGATGTCAACTTCCACAGCACAGAGCACCTCCACCAAAGAGTGAATTTCTGGTCCTGTGTGGTGTCCGGACTGGCTCTGAAAGCTTCTGGTAGCAGTATATGGTTAGAGCAATGGGGAGTAGGAGGAGAGGGGGAAGCAGCCTGAGAGACCCTGTGTGTGACCACCTGTCTAGTTACAGCCTGGTAGTGGGGGCACTGTGGCTTTTGTTATGGGCCCCTATGAAATCTATGTACACCGCTATCTGGAACCAAATGTTTTACTGAACAACTGCTAAATTCACAAATCAATGGCAGTGGTGTACCTTTCAGATTTATCAAAGACCAAAACAAATGTAACCAACTGGGAGGTTATTCAAAAAAGCGTGTCGCCCCCCCCCCCCCCCCAAAGACTTCCAGTCTGGGCCCCAGGCATAAGGGCTTGCAACCCAGGGCAGCCTGCAGCTCTCAACAGTTTTTTGCTGGCGAGATCTGCTGGACAAGAAAAACTCATTCTCTACAAAAATTCTCATAAAAAAGAACACTAAAAAAACAATTTTTTAAAAAAATTTACATTTTTTACCCAAAAATCTAGTTCCAAAGAAATTGTCTGCTGAATCAGGAGAGGGGGGAGAATGGTGAGGGTTTTCTCACATGACTTGTAATCTCGGCTGGTGCTTTCAGCCAGTGGTACGAGTACAAGTGGTGTGCGAGATCCTATTAGGTGGTATGTGACGAGGCTACACACAGGCCTGGATTACAAATTGATCTACTGCTGTCTATACTTAAACCAAGCCTTATTAGTTCCATAAGTACTATACTGTTCCAAAAGTTACTAAAAACAATTTATGTGAATTTTTGTTCATTTAATTTTACTTTGGTTGGTTTGTGCATTTTTAACTAGGTATTTGGTGACTGACAACCCATATGTACCACCAGGCTCGGATTGGCCCACTGGGTTACCAGGAAATCACCTGTTAGGCCTCTTGTCCCAGGCCTTCATTACCAAAACCTGAACCACATATAGCTTATTTTTGGCATCCCAGGAGCACACAGACAATACAATTTGGTATAGTGTTTCTCAGCATAGACCCTGTATATGAGCCGGTAAAACTTGCATCTAAATGTGGAATGGGCCCCCGGAGTCAGTTCTACTGATGCATCTCAGTCCGACTTGGGTGGTGGTGGAACTTAGGATAATTAGAAAATGCAAATTTGAACTTGATAAACTTTGAAGTTTGGGAACCCTTTTGTTATTCTGTTCTTGGAGTAAAAAGTGCTATTCCTTTTTAGTATTAATATTTTTCCTATACACAGTTGCTCTGAAATAAAACCATTTCCTACATTGGGTTCCATCACAAGTACGGGCCTGGGGATTCCTTTGCAGCATGTCCCCCAATTTGCTTGCCATTGGCAAATGTAACCTCTGTCTGTGACTGGAGGGTGTTGCTCCATTCACCATATATTCAGAGAAATACAGTAATGCAGGGTTCAAAAAGACAGTAAATTTTACAAATGATGAACCACAGAGTTGTGTGAAAACAACTTGATTTTATAGAACAATAAAAATAAAATACAGCTAAGGCGATATAATCAAAATTCAGAGGCCGATTCATTAATAGCACCAGGTAGCGACAGATGAGCGCCAGTAGCGTGATTTTCACAGCGCCAGCTAGTATTCGCTGTGCTTGGCCGGGGTTTGCTTGTTGACAGCGACTCAGTCGGTGTGCGGTAATGTTGAATACGGGGTTAGGGGTCGATGTTTCACAGGTTCTGCGTTGTATGGGTGCGCCTGACAGCGAATGGCCAGAGCAAACGGCTTGCTGCAGATTCATTAACAAATCACGCTCAAAAATTTCTCACACTGTGAATTCCTTGTTTAAACCCCAGAGCGCTGGCGGCGATGTGTGTAAAGTAGTTTTTAACCCCCAAACAACCATTTTTTTTTAATGTAAAAATTAGACAAGTTTTTCTAAACATTTTGTAACATGAATACATTAATATCAGACCTGTAATATCAATTTTTTTTTTTTTTTTTTACTTAAAAAAAAATCCTAACATTGCAGAAGTGGTCACAGAATTTTTGACATTAAAAAAATAAATAAATAAATAAAATAGCAATTAATTAGGATTATTTAAAGATTGCTCCATTGAAATGCATTGGACAACGCCAGGGAGCGCCAGGTCATACCTGTCGCTGTGATGGGATTATCAGTGGCGCTGTTCGTTGCAGTCGGCTACATGATGAATCCCGCGCTAGCTGATGCTCTCGCCGGCGCTAGCCTCATTTAGCGTGATAAATGTGTCATTGTGACCGCCGCCGGGCGTACTTGAGTCGGTAGCCGCCGTTAGCTGGCGGTACCTGGCGCTCGTCAGACACTACCTGGCGCTAGCCCTTGATAAATAAACCCCTTAGTGTTCTTGTGTTATGTAATGTCAAGAAAGCATACAATAAGGAAAGGAAGTTGCTTAAACCCCAACATGGCCGCCCCCTGTCTCCCTTGGCAATGTAAAAAATCCAGAGAGAGCTTCTCCCGCACCCAACGATTCTGATAGGCTAGGGTCCGGAGCTGGTTCACACCTAGGGATGCTGCTGCTTTCACTCTTGATTGCCCAGATGTTTGGCGAGCATTAACATGCATGACAAATTGCTCTGATTGTATGAGAGCCCATGCATACACTGTAGGATCAGGGAAAGGCGAGTTTTTTACTATGTCATCTGTGGGGTTTCACACAGTGGGGCATCCCAAATCAGATGCCCTGGTGGGCAGGGAACAAAACTCCGGATAGTAAAAAAGCCAAAAGGTTTTGTTCTACTTTAAATTCAAACCAGTCCCATGCATGACATGTGCCACCCAAGGATGATAGACAATCACAGGCAGAAATGTGTTCAAAAAATGTCTGATTTGAGAGCTCTGATCGGATGCTGCATCATCCTTCTTTTATACAACAGCATCCCCGTGAATCTTTATGAACCCTCTCAAAAATATTAGTAAGCTCATACTAGGTTGTTCCTGAAAATACAGAAGTTTCAATAACTTGGTGGTGTAACACTTAAAGGTATAGACTAATACCTCCATACTTACTGCAGCATGCCATTGCATCCACTGCAGAGGGCATGTCAGGCATTAAGGGACCCGAGTTTAGAAACAAATACCTTCCCCTAAAAATTATTCATACCCCTTGGACTTTTCTGCCTTTTTAAATGTTACAGCCATACAATTAATGGGACCAGCCTTGGAAACTAAAAGTTTCCAGGGCCTAAACGTTTCCCCAGTGTGAAAATCCTTTGCCAGTATAAACAATGGATAGTGAAAGTGGACACATCCCCAGGATATTTGGGCTGTGTGTGTCCTCCTGCCCCTAGTCCTTCAGGTAGGCTGGGAGCGGGAGCGCACATGATACGAGGATTCAGCTGCTTCTTCTCTGATTGGAAGAGAGCCCACACATGTGCAGTAGGATTGGGGAAAGGTGAGTTTTTATAGGCGACCCTAAAGAATCCACCTTATTAGTAAGTCCATTAGTGAGTCCATCTGTATGTAATGTATTTTTTATTATAAGCTGTTCTATAAAGGACTTTATTGAACAATCATCATCATAAAAACCAAGCAAATAGGGCAGTGGAGCAGATTCCATCTCATGTATACTCGTTTCTTGAGTTTCATTTCAAGCTTGGCTTGAACATTTCTAGGAAACCAAAACTTGGCCGGCTGTCATGTATAGATAAGGTAAACTCTCAATGAGTGGAACTAAGAAAAATACATGTTTAGTTAAAGAATGCAAAGCTAAATAAAAGCATGCTTAGCTAAAGTAACGAAGTGTGAACCAACATAAAACGTAAGTAAGCTTTTCTATGATCTAAGCTATGCTACCTCTCTACAAAAGTAACAATGCAGAAATAAGCAGGGAGCCTGATTTATCAAGCATCAGCACCTGTTACTACCACTATTGGCTATAATAATAATAATATTCTTGATATATAAAGCGGCAACATATTCTGCAGCGCTTAACAATCTGTGGGTTCATATGCAAACAGGGTAATAAATTACATAACATCCTGGATCCAGCTCCAGGGGTCTCCTCTTCACCCGGAGGCCTTCGATCCCTCTGCCCCCCCCCCCTTTGGGCCGAGAACGCCCGACCCATTCAGCACTCCTAGAGCATCGCTGCATCATGTTCTGCGATGTCCCTTTTAACAACATTAAAAATGGCCTTGGGACAGTTGGGCATTGCCTTGCTTCTGCTGGATTGCCCCCAGATGGTGGGTTGGTTTACTGATTAAACCCCACACTCCTGCTAGAAGAAAACGGGACACTCCCCATTGGGTAATGTGTATTAATAGCTACCACTGTTCGATTCGACTGATTCGCCGAATTTTCCGGCAAAAATCGCCTCGAATTTATTTGCGATGAATCGCTATTAAAAACGGCTATTTCTGAGCTTCCTAGAGCCTCAATTGGGTTGTAAACCATTATGCCTTGCTGTAACACGCATAGCATGCGTGCTGGGTTAGTGAAATAATACTGTAAATAATTTGGACATGCAGATCAGAGGCATCGCTATTAGAATCGCAGAGCAGCACAATTGCAGAGAGTTGAAGTGGCATCACTATGAGGGGCCCCTATATTGCCTGAAAAACACACCCTGGAGCTGGTAGCAGCAGGAGCCCAAACATTGGATTTGGCTCAAAGAGACACTGGAGTTGGCAGCAGGAGCCCAAAAATTGGCTGAATGACACCCTGGAGTTGCAAGCAGCAGCAGCAGGAGCCCAAACATAGCTTGAAAGAGACACTGGAAGTGGCAGCAGGAGCCCAAAAATTGGATGAATCACACCATGGATTTGCAAGCAGCAGCAGCAGGAGCCCAACGTTGGCTGACAGAGACACTGGCGTTGGCTTCAGGAGCCCAAAAATTGGATGAATCACACCCTGGAGTTGCAAGCAGCAGCAGCAGGAGCCCAAACATTGCGTGAAAGAGACACTGGAGTTGGCTGCAGGAGGCCAAAAATTGGATGAATCACACCCTGGAGTTGCAAGCAGCATCAGGAGCCCAAACATTACTTTAAAGAGACACGGGAGTTGGCCGCAGGAGCCCAAAAATAGGCTGAATCACACCCTGGAGTTGCAAGCAGCAGCAGCAGCAGGAGCCCAAACATAGCTTGAAAGAGACACTGTATTTGGCTGCAGGACCCCAAAAATTGGATGACTCACAACCTAGAGTTGCAAGCAACAGCAGCAGGAGCCCAAACATAGCTTGAAAGAGACACTGGAAGTGGCAGCAGGAGCCCAAAAATTGGATGAATCACACCCTGGAGTTGCAAGCAGCAGCAGCAGGAGCCCAAACATAGCTTGAAAGAGACACTGGAGTTGGCAGCAAGAGCCCAAAAATTGGATGAATCACACCCTGGAGTTGCAAGCAGCAGCAGCAGGAGCCCAAACATTGCGTGAAAGAGACACTGGAGTTGGCTGCAGGAGCCCAAAAATTGGATGAATCACACCCTGGAGTTGCAAGCAGCAGCAGCAGCAGGAGCCCAAACATTGCGTTAAAGAGACACTGGAGTTGGCTGCAGGAGGCCAAAAATTGGATGAATCACACCCTGGAGCTGGTAGCAGCAGGAGCCCAAACATTGGATTTGGCTCAAAGAGACACTGGAGTTGGCAGCAGGAGCCCAAAAATTGGCTGAATGACACCCTGGATTTGCAAGCAGCAGCAGCAGGAGCCCAACGTTGGCTGACAGAGACACTGGCGTTGGCTTCAGGAGCCCAAAAATTGGATGAATCACACCCTGGAGTTGCAAGCAGCAGCAGCAGGAGCCCAAACATTGCGTGAAAGAGACACTGGAGTTGGCTGCAGGAGGCCAAAAATTGGATGAATCACACCCTGGAGTTGCAAGCAGCATCAGGAGCCCAAACATTACTTTAAAGAGACACGGGAGTTGGCCGCAGGAGCCCAAAAATAGGCTGAATCACACCCTGGAGTTGCAAGCAGCAGCAGCAGCAGGAGCCCAAACATAGCTTGAAAGAGACACTGTATTTGGCTGCAGGACCCCAAAAATTGGATGACTCACAACCTAGAGTTGCAAGCAACAGCAGCAGGAGCCCAAACATAGCTTGAAAGAGACACTGGAAGTGGCAGCAGGAGCCCAAAAATTGGATGAATCACACCCTGGAGTTGCAAGCAGCAGCAGCAGGAGCCCAAACATAGCTTGAAAGAGACACTGGAGTTGGCAGCAGGAGCCCAAAAATTGGATGAATCACACCCTGGAGTTGCAAGCAGCAGCAGCAGGAGCCCAAACATTGCGTGAAAGAGACACTGGAGTTGGCTGCAGGAGGCCAAAAATTGGATGAATCACACCCTGGAGTTGCAAGCAGCAGCAGCAGCAGGAGCCCAAACATTGCGTTAAAGAGACACTGGAGTTGGCTGCAGGAGGCCAAAAATTGGATGAATCACACCCTGGAGTTGCAAGCAGCATCAGGAGCCCAAACATTACTTTAAAGAGACACTGGAGTTGGCAGCAGGAGCCCAAAAATAGGCTGAATCACACCCTGGAGTTGCAAGCAGCAGCAGCAGCAGCAGGCGCCCAAACATAGCTTGAAAGAGACACTGGATTTGGCTGCAGGACCCCAAAAATTGGATGACTCACACCCTGGAGTTGCAAGCAGCAGCAGCAGCAGCAGGAGCCCAAGCATAGCTTGAAAGAGACACTGGAGTTGGCTTCAGGAGCCCAAAAATTGGATAAATCACACCCTGGAGTTGCAAGCAGCAGCAGGAGCCCAAACATAGCTTGAAAGGCACACTGGAGTTGGCAGCAGGAGCCCAAAAATTGGATGAATCACACCCTGGAGTTGCAAGCAGCAGCAGCCCAAACATAGCTTGAAAGAGACACTGGAGTTGGCAGCAGGAGCCCAAAAATTGGATGACTCACACCCTGGAGTTGCAAGCAGCAGCAGCAGCAGCAGCCCAAACAATTTTGTTGAACAGAAGGTGGGGCAGTCCTTTAGCCTGTCAGTGTGTACCAAAGTGCACAGCAGTGCCTACGTCTAAAGCTGTAACTATGGTCAGGGACAATAAATATCCTTTTAGGACCACTGGGTGATTGTGGTTCCTGCACAACCACAAAAGCAACTTGGACAGGTCCCTCTGCTGTGGCCTCCACGCTCCTAGGCCTTTGTGCCTGTGACAGTGCACTTGCACTTAGCAATGGTGTCACAGAGAAAAGTGGCAAATTGTTAATTACATATTATTAATAGTTAACATTTATCTTATTTGAACATATTTATAATAATAACATATAATAACATATAATATAGCAACAATAACATATAACATAATAACAGTAACATATAAAATGTATCAACTTTTTTTTTTGGTTAATTTTGTATTGGTTTTTTTTTAATATTTTGTATTTTTTTAATATTTTGTATTTTTTAGAAACATATATATATTTTTTTTTTTTAATATTTTTTTCCATTGCCTTTTAATATTTTGTTAATTTTTGTACAAATTTATTTTTTCCTTTTTTTTTTTTTAGTTTTTTTTCTAAATATTTATTTTTTCTCTTATTTTTAAATTTTTGCTTTTTTTTTCCCAGTGCCCTTCCAGCCTACCATGTGTGCAGGACACGGTGGTTTCACGCTGTTCTTCACATGGTTTGCCTTGATCAACAGAGTCACACATGGGAGGAACTGCTAAAAATGAGAACTGCAAATGGGACCCATGGTGACTGACACTGGGAAGAACATCTTGTCTGCGCTGCGACAAGAAAGCCTGAGCCATGCATCCTGCCATGGCACACGTGTTCAATCTAGTTGTCAAGCTTTTTCTGAAGTCTTCCCCCCATCTGAAAGACATCCTAACAACGGGAAGGAAACTTTGTATGCACTTCAGGCACTCCTACACCGCCAAGCACACCCTTCTTGAGCTTCAGCGTCAGAACGGTATCCCCCAACATAGTCTGATTTGCAATGTTTCCACCCGTTGGAATTCCACCCTCCATATGCAGGATCGACTATAGGAACAGAGAAAAGCCATCACGGATTTCTTGATGATCCAAACGGATAGGGGGACTCCCCTGTGTAACTTCAATGTAAACCAGTGGCAGCTCATACGTGACACCTGCCGTTTGCTCAGGCCCTTTGAGGAAGCTACTTTATTAGTCAGTCACCAGGACTATGAGATAAACGATGAGATTCCACTGCTTCATGTACTACAACACATGTTGGAAACCATGGCTGGTCAGGGCACTAGAGACATGGCGCATACATTTCACAGCCACATGAAGCCTGTGGGGGCTGAAGTGGAGGAGGAGGAGGGGGTGGGGCACAGCGAAGCACAGTTTAGGCCAAAGGGTTTTGACAAAATGACCATTTTATCTAGTCATCTGACAGGAGAGGAGGAGCAGGAGCAGCCAGAGGAGCTAGAGGGATGTGAGGAAGGCGAGACAGAGGACCCAGACACACCGTGGCAGTTTGCAGTGGAGATGGAGACAGGTAGTCCCTCCGAGCCACTTGCACAAATGGCACGATGCATGCTCACGTGCTTGCGTAGTGACCACAGAATTGTCTCCATTTGTCTCCGGGATGACTTCTGGCTCTCCACCTTATTGGACCCTCGCTTCTGGCACAAAATGGGGGCATTTTTTACACCCACTGAGAGGGAGGACAAACTGACCTACTACAGAGACATCCTACGTAGTCAGTTGGGCAATGTCTATCTGCGTCATGGTCCATACTCTCGCAGGTCTGACTCGGGGGGACCTCTGCGCTCAACTTCCACTGCCATGGCTGCCGGGGGGGGTGGCAGCAGCAGCAGCAGCTCCATCAGCAGCAGCCTCAGTCTTCAGTCGCTAATGAGTAGCTTTCTACACCCGCATAGTGAGTCTACTCATGAGCAGCAGGAAGACCTGGAGCAGGACCTGAACCAGCAAGTCATGTCATACCTTGACATGACCATGTCAACACACCTTGAGGATCCGCTGGACTTCTGGGAAGCCAAACTTGACTTGTGGCCGCAACTAGCAGAGTTTGCCCTGGAAAAGCTGTCCTGCCCGGCCAGTAGTTGATTTAGATGGCAACTGGGCTGCTCTATATTATGCTGCAAAATGGCAAATTTACCTCACAATATAAGCTATTGCCCCTCAGATTTATACAGGGCCTGCTCTATATTATGCTGCAAAATGGCAAATTTACCTCACAGTATAAGCTATTGCCCCTCAGATTTACACAGGGGCTACTCTATATAATGCTGCAAAATGGCAAATTTACCTCACAGTATAAGCTATTGCCCCTCAGATTTACACAGGGCCTGCTCTATATAATGCTGCAAAATGGCAAATTTACCTCACTATATAAGCTAATGCCCCTCAGATTTACACAGGGCCTGCTCTATATTATGCTGCAAAATGGCAAATTTACCTCACAGTATAAGCTATTGCCCCTCAGATTTACACAGGGGCTGCTTTACATTATGCTGCAAAATGGCAAATTTACCTCACAGTATAAGCTATTGCCCCTCAGATTGACACAGGAGCTGCCCTATATAATTCTACAAAACCAAGAGCGGATTTAACTCACACAATATAACCTATTTCTCAGGTATATAGGGACTGCTCTATGTAATGGTGCAAAAACATAAATTTACTTACAATATAAACTGTTGCTGCTCCATATAATGGTGTAAAACAGGGCAAATGTATTGTCCAATATAAACTATTGCTGCTCTGATTAACACAGGAGGGCCACTCTAAAAGAATGGTGCAACATGGCAAATTTAGCTCACAATATAACATAGATTGCAAAATGAGATTTTCAGACAGGGCCTGCTCTATAAAATGGCAACTTTACCTCACAATATAAAATATTGCTCCTCAGATTTACACAGGGATTTAGGTTGATATATATAATAGTGCAAAACAGCGACTTTACCTCACAATACTGTATAAACTATTGCTCCTCAGATTTACACAGTGGGCTTCTCTATATAATGGTGCAAAATGGCGAATTTACCTCACTATATAATCTATTACAGCTCTATATAAAAAAAAATAAATAAATAAAAAAAAGTGCCTGTGGAAGCTTATTTAGTATAACAGATAGGGTGACATGTGCTGGTTTGGGATGCCCATGTGGGCTAGTGTTTTGACAGCAGGACAAAAACCAATTCAAAATGCAATAGTTTAATAAAACTGAGGCTGAACAAGCTTATTTAGTATAAAAGATAGGGTGACGTGCTGGTTTGGGATGCCCTGCGGCCTGGTGTTTTTTTTGTTAAAGGCAGACGAAAAACCAATTCAAAATGCAATGCTTAGATTCAGCTGAGGAAGGATCAACAAGCGTATTTAGTATAACAGATAGGCTGCCTAATGCAGGTTTGGGATGACTTGCGGCCTGGTGTTTTTTTTGTTAAAGGCAGACCAAATACCAATTCAAAATGCAATGCTTAGATTCAGCTGCGGAAGGATCAACAAGCGTATTTAGTATAACAGATAGGCTGCCTAATGCAGGTTTGGGATGCCCTGCGGCCTGGTTTATTGAAAGCAGTCAAAAAGCAAGTGCAAACTGAAGTAGCTTAATAAAGCAGCTGATGATGATCAACGCTTATGTTGTATAACAGATAGGGTGCAAGGTGCAGCTTTGGGGTGCCCTGCGGCCTGGTTTATTGAAAGCAGTCAAAAACAAGTGCAAACTGAAGTAACTTAATAAAGCTGATGCTGATCAACACTTATGTTGTATAACAGGGTGTGAGGTGCAGCTTTGGGGTGCCCTGCGGCCTGGTTTATTGAAAGCAGTCAAAAACAAGTGCAAACTGAAATAGCTTAATAAAGCTGATGCTGAAAAACGCTTATGTTGTATAACAGATAGGGTGCAAGGTGCAGCTTTGTGGTGCCCTGCGGCCTGGTTTATTGAAAGCAGTCAAAAACAAGTGCAAATTGAAGTAGCTTAATAAAGCAGCTGATGCTGATCAACGCTTATGTTGTATAACAGATAGGGTGCAAGGTGCAGCTTTGGGGTGCCCTGCGGCCTGGTTTGTTGAAAGCAGTCAAAAACAAGTGCAAACTGAAGTAGCTTAAAAAAACTGATGCTGAACAATGCTTATGTTGTATAACAGATAGGGTGCAAGGTGCAGCTTTGTGGTGCCCTGCTGCCTGGTTTATTGAAAGCAGTCAAAAACAAGTGCAAACTGAAGTAGCTTAATAAAGCAGCTGATGCTGATCAACGCTTATGTTGTATAACAGATAGGGTGCAAGGTGCAGCTTTGGGGTGCCCTGCGGCCTGGTTTATTGAAAGCAGTCAAAAAGCAAGTGCAAACTGAAGTAGCTTAATAAAGCTGATGCTGATCAACGCTTATGTTGTATAACAGATAGGGTGCAAGGTGCAGCTTTGGGGTGCCCTGCGGCCTGGTTTATTGAAAGCAGTCAAAAACAAGTGCAAACTGAAGTAGCTTAATGAAGCTGATGCTGAACAACGCTTATGTTGTATAACAGATAGGGTGCAAGGTGCAGCTTTGGGGTGCCCTGCGGCCTGGTTAATTGAAAGCAGTCAAAAAGGAAGTGCAAACTGAAGTAGCTTAAGAAAGCAGCTGATGCTGATCAACGCCTGGTTTATTGAAAGCAGTCAAAAAGGAAGTGCAAACTGAAGTAGCTTAATAAAGCAGCTGATGCTGATCAACGCTTATGTTGTATAACAGATAGGGTGCAAGGTGCAGCTTTGGGTGCCCTGCGGCCTGGTTTATTGAAAGCAGTCAAAAACAAGTTCAAACTAAAGTAGCTTAATGAAGCTGATGCTGATCAACGCTTATGTTGTATAACAGATAGGGTTAAAATAGCATGTGCCTTGGGATGGCCATGTGACCTGGTGTATTTTAAGCCAAACAGAAAATATTAACACTAATCCAATTATGAGAAATGCTTTTGTTTAACAGATAGGGTTAAATAGCATGTGCCTTGGGATGCCAGTGTGGCCTAATGTATTTTAAGCTGAACAGAAAATATTAACACTAATCCAATTATGAGAAATGCCTTTGTTTAACAGATAGGGTTAAATAGCATGTGCCTTGGGATGCCAGTGTGGCCTAGTGTATTTTAAGCTGAACAGATAATATTAACACTAATCCAATTATGAGAAATGCTTTTGTTTAACAGATAGGGTTAAATAGCATGTGCCTTGGGATGCCAGTGTGGCCTAATGTATTTTAAGCTGAACAGAAACTATTAACACTAATCCAATTATGAGAAATGCCTTTGTTTAACAGATAGGGTTAAGTAGCATGTGCCTTGGGATGCCAGTGTGGCCTAGTGTATTTTAAGCTGAACAGAAAATATTAACACTAATCCAATTATGAGAAATGCTTTTGTTTAACAGATAGGGTTAAATAGCATGTGCCTTGGGATGCCAGTGTGGCGTATTGTACTTTTAGCTGAACAGAAAATATTAACACTAATCCAATTATGAGAAATGCTTTTGTTTAACAGATAGGGTTAAATAGCATGTGCTTTGGGATGCCAGTGTGGCCTAGTGTATTTTAAGCTTAACAGAAAATATTAACACTAATCCAATTATGAGAAATGCTTTTGTTTAACAGATAGGGTTAAGTAGCATGTGCCTTGGGATGCCAGTGTGGCCTAATGTATTTTAAGCTGAACAGAAACTATTAACACTAATCCAATTATGAGAAATGCTTTTTTTAACAGATAGGGTTAAATAGCATGTGCCTTGGGATGCCAGTGTGGCGTAATGTATTTTAAGCTGAACAGAAACTATTAACACTAATCCAATTATGAGAAATGCTTTTGTTTAACAGATAGGGTTAAATAGCTTGTGCCTTGGGATGCCAGTGTGGTGTAATGTATTTTAAGCTGAACAGAAACTATTAACACTAATCCAATTATGAGAAATGCTTTTGTTTAACAGATAGGGTTAAATAGCATGTGCCTTGGGATGCCAGTGTGGCCTAATGTATTTTAAGCTGAACAGAAACTATTAACACTAATCCAATTATGAGAAATGCTTTTGTTTAACAGATAGGGTTAAATAGCATGTGCCTTGGGATGCCAGTGTGGCCTAATGTATTTTAAGCTGAACCGAAAATATTAACACTAATCCAATATGAGAAATGCTTTTGTTTAACAGATAGGGTTAAATAGCATGTGCCATGGGATGCCAGTGTGGCCTAATGTATTTTAAGATGAAAAGAAACCATTAACACTAATCCAATTATGAGAAATGCTTTTGTTTAACAGATAGGGTTAAATAGCATGTGCCTTGGGATGCCAGTGTGGCCTAATGTATTTTAAGCTGAACAGAAACTATTAACACTAATCCAATTATGAGAAATGCTTTTGTTTAACAGATAGGGTTAAATAGCATGTGCATTGGGATGCCAGTGTGGCCTAATGTATTTTAAGCTGAACAGAAAATATTAACACTAATCCAATTATGAGAAATGCTTTTGTTTAACATATAGGGTTAAATAGCATGTGCCTTGGGATGCCAGTGTGGCCTAATGTATTTTAAGATGAAAAGAAACCATTAACACTAATCCAATTATGAGAAATGCTTTTGTTTAACAGATAGGGTTAAATAGCATGTGCCTTGGGATGCCAGTGTGGCCTAATGTATTTTAAGCTGAACAGAAAATATTAACACTAATCCAATTATGAGAAATGCTTTTGTTTAACATATAGGGTTAAATAGCATGTGCCTTGGGATGCCAGTGTGGCCTAATGTATTTTAGGCTGAAAAGAAACCATTAACACTAATCCAATTATGAGAAATGCTTTTGTTTAACAGATAGGGTTAAATAGCATGTGCCTTGGGATGCCAGTGTGGCCTAATGTATTTTAAGCTGAACAGAAAATATTAACACTAATCCAATTATGAGAAATGCTTTTGTTTAACAGATAGGATTAAATAGCATGTGCATTGGGATGCCAGTGTGGCCTAATGTATTTTAAGCTGAACAGAAAATATTAACACTAATCCAATTATGAGAAATGCTTTTGTTTAACAGATAGGGTTAAATAGCATGTGCCATGGGATGCCAGTGTGGTCTAATGTATTTTAAGCTGAAAAGAAACCATTAACACTAATCCAATTATGAGAAATGCTTTTGTTTAACAGATAGGGTTAAATAGCATGTGCCTTGGGATGCCAGTGTGGCCTAATGTATTTTAAGCTGAACAGAAAATATTAACACTAATCCAATTATGAGAAATGCTTTTGTTTAACAGATAGGGTTAAATAGCATGTGCCTTGGGATGCCAGTGTGGCCTAATGTATTTTAAGCTGAACAGAAAATATTAACACTAATCCAATTATGAGAAATGCTTTTGTTTAACAGATAGGGTTAAATAGCATGTGCCATGGGATGCCAGTGTGGTCTAATGTATTTTAAGCTGAAAAGAAACCATTAACACTAATCCAATTATGAGAAATACTTTTGTTTAACAGATAGGGTTAAATAGCATGTGCCTTGGGATGCCAGTGTGGCCTAATGTATTTTAAGCTGAACAGAAAATATAAACACTAATCCAATTATGAGAAATGCTTTTGTTTAACATATAGGGTTAAATAGCATATGCCTTGGGATGCCAGTGTGGCCTAATGTATTTTAAGATGAAAAGAAACCATTAACACTAATCCAATTATGAGAAATGCTTTTGTTTAACAGATAGGGTTAAATAGCATGTGCCTTGGGATGCCAGTGTGGCCTAATGTATTTTAAGCTGAACAGAAAATATTAACACTAATCCAATTATGAGAAATGCTTTTGTTTAACATATAGGGTTAAATAGCATGTGCCTTTGGATGCCAGTGTGGCGTAATGTATTTTAAGCTGAACAGAAAATATTAACACTAATCCAATTATGAGAAATGCTTTTGTTTAATAGATAGGGTTAAATAGCATGTCCCTTGGGATGCCAGTGTGGCGTAATGTATTTTAAGCTGAACAGAAAATATTAACATTAATCCAATTATGAGAAATGCTTTTGTTTAACAGATATGGTTAAATGGCATGTGCCTTGGGATGCCAGTGTGGCCTAATGTATTTTAAGCTGAACAGAAAATATTAACACTAATCCAATTATGAGAAATGCTTTTGTTTAACAGATAGGGTTAAATAGCATGTGCCTTGGGATGCCAGTGTGGCCTAGTGTATTTTAAGCTGAACAGAAAATATTAACACTAATCCAATTATGAGAAATGCTTTTGTTTAACAGATAGGGTTAAATAGCATGTGCCTTGGGATGCCAGTGTGGCCTAATGTATTTTAAGCTGAACAGAAACTATTAACACTAATCCAATTATGAGAAATGCTTTTGTTTAACAGATAGGGTTAAATAGCATGTGCCTTGGGATTCCGGTGTGGCGTAATGTATTTTAAGCTGAACAGAAACTATTAACACTAATCCAATTATGAGAAATGCTTTTGTTTAACAGATAGGGTTAAATAGCATGTGCCTTGGGATTCCAGTGTGGCGTAATGTATTTTAAGCTGAACAGAAACTATTAACACTAATCCAATTATGAGAAATGCTTTTGTTTAACAGATAGGGTTAAATAGCATGTGCCTTGGGATGCCAGTGTGGCCTAATGTATTTTAAGCTGAACAGAAAATATTAACACTAATCAAATTATGAGAAATGTTTTTGTTTAACATATAGGGTTAAAATAGCGTTCAGGGCTAAATAGCAGAAAGGGTTAAATAGCATGTGCATTGCATGCACAGTGTGCAGCTGTATTTAAACCAAACCAAATATATTAACAGTAACCCAGTTATTATGAAATATGAATCATAGGCAGCACTAGGCACCCTGTCACTGTGACTTGTATGCTGCTGGATCGTTCCGGTTTTAAATCTTTCCCTAGCTCTGTCTACCACTCTAAATCTCCATATCTGTCTCTCTCTTTACCTATCTGTAACTGTCTCTAGCTATCGCTAACTCTCACCTAACTATGACTAACTGTCTGTCCGTGTCTGCAGCTAGCTCCGTTCTGTCTGCAATGCAAGTCTGAACTGCGCAAAAGGAAAATGGCCGCCGCTTTATATAGCACGGTGACGTCACCGGGCTTCCTGGCTGCTGATAGGCTGCATGTGACTGTCCCATCGTCACTTGCCCCTGGGGACATGTCTGAACATGTCCGTCCACCATCTTAGAATGCCTGTCATTGAGTTTAAAGGAAAACTGCGATCGATCGAATCACCGGGAAATTCGGATTCGTTCAGAACCGAATTTTTCATGAAATTCGGAATGAATCCGGGTTCGTCCAGATCGATTCGCTCATCCCTAGCTACCACATAAGGGTCGATTATTTTTTATAGGTGTGAGTTAGTGGGATTTCGCATGCAAGTTTTTCATTTCACCTTTGCATCAGCGGGAATAACATTAATGACTGAATGTGAGCTGTGGCTTTTTCCATTGAAAAAAGCCTTGCCGCAAATGTGAGCACATTTTTTTTCAATAAAAAAGACACCGGGGCCCCACCGATGGGCACTGGGCTCTTCCACACCCCCATTGCCCCCCTTGGTGCTGTAATCAGACGTCAGTACCGGCATGTCACCCACCGGTCCCACCAGGTGACATGTCTACCCACCTCAGTAAAATAGCAGGCAACGTGTTTATATCAGCATACTCTGACACCTAATCACATTGCTGCAATGCACAGGTGGCCACAGTGGACAAAGTTATAGACCACCAGTTGAGTCCTATGATTGATGGTTTCCTGCTAGAAGAATCAGGGGGAGTGCTGGAAGTCTGTGCCAAGTCTCTGATTCTAGCTGCTGTTGTGAGGCTACAGGAAGGGAGATGGCAGATATGACAAGGTAAACTGCTGATTCATGTTTATTACCTTTTGCCTGGACAGTCCCTTTAACAGGAGAGGTATTCAATAAGCTATCTACCTCAGTATGTTCTGACAATGTAAATGTACAAGCTGTGTAAATGGGGTAGGGAGTCAACTTACTATCACCCCCATTCAGGGAGGTCGTTACAACATCTAGAGAGAAAACGTTTTTTTGAAATATCGTTGGGTCAAAGCCAGTGATATAACTCATGAATGAGCCATTTCAGTTGGCCTGGTTTCCAGTATCATTAAAGGAGCACTATAGCGAAACTGTGTAATGTTAGAAATCCATACAAACACGTTGGCTAATGAGAGGAGGGCTCACTTATACACCCAAACTGAATAAAACTCCCGCCAAGCTCGTGGTTTATTCTCTAATGGTAGGAACAAAATCCAGGGATGACAGGATTAGTCTATGAGGGGTGACAGGGCCTGTCACCCTGGTTGTCCTTTTCCTTCCATTACAAGAAAGGAAATCAACCCTGGCTGGATATTTCTTGATGCCAGGTATATAAGTGACCCCTCCTCCCACCATCCAGCATATTTACATGGATTTTTATCATTGGGCCATATTTTCCCGATATTGCTCCTTTAATAATGTTTTGATTATGTAAAAGATCAGTTCCCAGTAGGCGATGCAAATGTTTATGCCTGAGCAAAAATCATGTCGCATGCAATTTAGTCAGGAGAATTTTAACATGTGAATAATATTTTAGAAACAAGGGTTTATGTCTATTAAAACCTCACCTGTTCAGAATGTAGCAAAATCAATATTTTTAAACAAAAGCTTAGTGTCTACAGTAACTAATGATACAGGAAAACCTAGCAACAGAAATAACAGCATTGAACTCTATTGGCTTCTTTGGAATTTATTTTAGGAGGGTTGTTGTTTTATAGCCAAGACTTCCTTCTGCTTACTTTTACTTTGCATTTTGCTTTTTTAAAGTAGTTGCCTTTTTGGCCTTTTATGCTTGCTATAAAGGTTTTAGCTCTCATTCCCTTCGATTGAGATCAGAATCGAAAGCCTCATCTATCAAAGCGGTTGTGCCTGTAAAAATCAGTCAACGCCAATGTGTCCGCCAACATCAGAAAAGGTCTAATGTTCCTCTTTAAAGCTGTGCCAGTTTTACAGGACTGTACTGAAGTGTTTTTTGCTTATAACAAATGATCAACACAATTATTTGTACAGAACTTGCTTTGGTGGCTTGTCAATTTTGTAAACGCAGGATCTCGCCAAATGTCACTCTTTTATCTTGACAAATTTTTTATCACAGCTTTTTTTCTTTTTTTTTTTACCAATTTAACCTTTTTCTTTTACCAATGTGTACTTTGTTGCCCAACAACTAAAATGCAGCCTAAACACACTGTAAATTGTGTCTCTTTGTTCACAGCAGTAATATCCTGTAACTGCAATGAAGAAACACTGACCAGCGCCTGTTACATACAGCTCTAATCCTGTCAGCACATAAAAATGTAATAAATATGCTGTGCAGCACCTAAAAGTTGGAGTTACAGAGTGGCCGTCACTGGCCCTGTTATAATGGCATATGGCTCCAACAGGCGCTGACCCAGGTAGGCCAATACCCCGTGAACCAAACCAAGCTGGTTATTTAACATAGGGTGTTGTGACTCTCTGTACAAATAACAGCACCACAACATAAAAATACAATTCTGTGAGTACTCACCTGTAGAATTGGTTTTGCCTGTGTCCGGTCCGGGCTGTCCCAATCCATATACGTGTGGGTATTCCGCCACCAGCTGGCGCCAGTTACTGCAAGATCCAGAGCTGTAACTCCTCCCGGCCTCCTATAAAAGGAGCTGTCTCCATAGAGTTCCCAGAATGTCAAAAAGCAGTAAATGAGACAGGCTGGGAGGCCAAGAAAACATGTTAACTAACATGCTGCAGTATGTACTCTCTCCAAACAAGGTAAGTACAACGGTCAAATACAAAAAGAATAATCACCACAAAAGAAAAAAAGAGGAAATGAACCAAGGGCGGGGTGGGACAGCCCAAACCGGACACAAGCAAAAGCAGTTCTACAGGTGAGTACTCACAGAATTGTATTTTTCCCTGTGTCCGGTCCGGGCTGTCCCAATCCATATACGTGTAGTTCATTTCACTACCGCCTGAAGCACTTTTCGGGCAAAAGCAGCGTCAGCTGAGGTCCTAACATCAACCTTGTAAAACTTAGGGTATGAACAGAAGACCAAGTAGCGGCCTTACAAACTTGTTCAACAGAGGCCTGATGCTGAAAAGCCCAGGAAGCACCAATAGCTCTAGTAGTATGAGCTGTAACACGAAAAGGGGGATCCTTCCCCTTGGCAGAGTAAGCTTGCACCTCCTCCTGTCTAATCCACTTTCTGAGAGTGGACTTGGCCAGAGGCAAACACTTTCTAGAACCTTCAGTGAGAACAATGAAAGAATCCAACTTCCTGAAGGATTCAGTCGCAACCAGGTAGTACTTAATGGCTCTGACCACATCCAAGGCATGGAGGGTCCTTTCCTTAGAGTTAGACGGTTCCGGACACAGAGAAGGCAAAATAACCTCCTCATTAAGATAAAAGGGAGAAACGACCTTAGGCAAAAAATCAGATTTAAAGCGAAACACCACCTTATCCCTATGCCGCTCAAGGTAAGGAGGCTTCATACAAAGTGCGGCCAGTTCTGACACCCGGCGCACCAAGGTGATGGCTACCAAAAAAAAACACCTTTAGGGTCAAGATAGACAATGCGGCGTCGCACAAAGGCTCAAAGGGCGGACCCTGGAGCGCAGAAAGCACTGGTAGTACAGGCTTACACGGTGGACGAACATGGGTAACTCCTTGGAAGAGGAAAAAAGTCCTGATCAGCCTATGCTTGGCAAAGGATCTTTGAAAGAAGATGGCCAAGGCTGACACCTGGCCCTTGAGGGTGCCCAGCTGTAGACCCAAGTCTAAGCCGTGTTGTAGAAATTCTAAAATCCTAGAAATGGAAAAAGTGCGACAAGGAAAACTCTTGGATTCACACCAGGAAATGTAAGCATGCCAAACTCTGTAGTAAATCATGGAAGAAGACTTCTTCCGTTCCTGAATCATAGTCTGAATAATCGCCCCCGACAGCCCCTTCCCTGTTAGGATTGAGGATTCAATAGCCAGGCCATCAAAGCCAGGGTCTGTAAATTGGGGTGCCGCAGCAACCCCTGCGTGAGAAGCCCTGGGTCGTCGGGTATGACGTAGCGATCGACCGACATCTGGATTATGTCTGCGAACCAACTCTGCCTCGACCAGCGAGGAGCCACAGGATGGTTGGCACCCCCTCCTGGGCTATCTTGCGCAGCACTCGGCCCAGGAGAGGAAACAAAGGGAATGCATAAAGGAGCCTGAACTCCCTCCACGGAATTGCCAAAGCGTCTGTGGCGAAGGCCAGAGGATCTCTTGACAGGGAGACGAACCTGGGAAGCTTGGGATTGTGTCTGGACACAAACAAGTCCACGTCCGGCTGACCCCAGCAGAGACACAGAGCGTGAAAGATCTTGTTGCTGAGAGACCATTCCCCCAGACGAGAAGTCCCCCTGCTCAGGGAGTCTGCCTCCTGGTTTTCTACCCCGGGGATATAAACCGCCGAGATGCAGGGAACATTCTTCTCCACCCAAGACAGAATCTGAGACACTTCCTGAAGGGCTCGCTTGCTCCGAGTCCCGCCCTGGTGATTGATGTAGGCAACCGCCGTCTGATTGTCCGAGCGGACCTGGACAGCCCGACCCCTTAGATGAGGAGTCAAATTAAGAAGTACCAACCGAATCGCTCTCAGTTCCAGGATATTGATGGGTAGATGAGCCTCCTGTGGACCCCCCTGACCCTGGAACTTCAGCGCTTGCCAAACAACCCCCCCCCCCCCCAGCCAGCCAGGCGTCTGTGGTAACGATCTCCCACCGGGGAGTTAGAAAGGACTTGCCCACCAGCAGATTTCTGGAGTCCAACCACCACAAGAGGTACTGTCTGACCCTGGGGGACAGTGAAAATTCCTGATCCAGAGACTCCTGCGCCCAGTCCCAACCGTACAACAGATTCAATTGAAGAGGTCTCATGTGGAACTGGGCGAATGGCACCGCCTCGAAGCAGGACACTATGAGGCCCACCAGTTTCATCCCCAGATGGGTCGAAGGTCGCTGACAAGCCAATAGGGCCTGTGCCTGCGTCTGGAGGCCCTCCACCTTCTGCTGGGGGAGGAACACCTTGACCTGAGAGGTGTCCAACGTCATGTCCAGGAAGGACCTCACCATTGAGGGAGTGATAGACGACTTGGGGTAATTGATGACCCATCCGAAATCCTCGAGAGTGGCGCTCTCGGCCTGCTGAAGGGACCAAGCCGCAATCAGTAAATCGTCCAGATAAGGAAGAACCCGAATGCCCCGGTTCCTCAGAATGGCCATGAGGCCTGCCATCACCTTGGTGAACACACAGGGAGCAGAAGCTATCCCGAACGGTAGTGCCACAACCTGGTAATGCTAATCCTGCAGCGCAAACCTCAGGAACTTCTGATGTCCGTGAAAAATCGGGATGTGCAGATAAGTATCCTTGATGTCCACTGTGGTCATGAAGTCGCTAGGCCGAAGCGAACGCACCGCGGACCACAAGGTCTCCATGTGGAAATCTCTGACTCTCTGACCTTCAGATCCAAGATAGGTTGCAGCGTTCCGTCCTTCTTGGGCACTGTGAACAGATTGGAATAGAAACCTCGTCCCCGCTCCTGGCGAGGCACAGGACAAATCACACCTGATAGCAGAAGGCCCTAAACGGCCATCCTTAGACCCTGCGCCGTCAATGCATTCCAGGAAATCCGTGACCAAAGAAATCTTGAGGGCGGCCAAACTGCCAACTCTATCTTGTACCTGGAGGACACCACCTCCTGAATCCACCGATCCGAGATGTGCTGTCTCCACATGTGAGCAAAGAGCAGTAGCTGTCCCCCCACCCGGATGGGTGAGGGCGCCTCCTCATGCCTGAGAGGGCTTGGCCGGGGGCTTGGGCTTAGCTCCCCAGGAAAGATTGACTGCAGGACCTACCTCATCCCCGGGAAACTCTGTGGCCACTTGAAAATGAAGAGCCTCTTCCTCCTCGAAAAGAGCAAAAGCCCGAAGAACCCCAAAAAGGTTGCGCAGGCTTCCGTCGCTGAGGGAGCCTTCCATCCTTGGCCAGAAGATCCAGGCGCACCCCAAATAACCTGAGCCCCAGGAAGGGGATACTAGTGAGCGCCTTTTTGGCCACAGCGTCAGCCGACCACTGCCGCAACCAGAGCGCACGACGAAGCGCAACAAGCAGAGCCAAGGCCCTGGCGCCAAGCCGGACACTATCATCCATGGCCGAGACTACAAAAGCAATAAAATCCATGCAGGCTTTGAGATCTGTATACTCCTCCGCCCGCTTGCGAGATTTGGCAAAATCAACAAGGCGTCTCACGTTTTTCCTGATGGCCAAAGATACAATGGCCGCGGCACAGACAGGGCGAAGCCCAGCACCCACAAAAGTGAACGCATGACAAGCCAGCTGATCCATGCGCCTGTCAGCAGGGTCACGCAAGGAAGCAGTATCGGGCGACGGCATAACCGTAGTGTTGGATAACCCCGAGACAGGGGCATCCACCTCGGGGGGACAGGACCAGAGGCGGATCAGCTCCTCAGAGAAGGGATACGGCCTGTCCAGACTCTTAGGCACTGAAGGCAATTTATTAGGCCTTTCCCATTCTTTAAACACCATGTCAGAGAAATGGCCCTGTTCTGGGAAGGCCATCCTCTGTCTCACAGGCCGGAATAAATCCCCCTGCTACTTCTTAGACGCTTTAGGAGGGACAATATGCAGGGTCTCAAAAACAGCAGCCAGCAATTTTTCTATGTCAACAGGGAGCCACATATCCTCATCGGAGGAGAAGCCAGGCTCACTGTCATAACCAACCGACCGATCCCCTGAGGAAGCGGAGTCTCTAAAAAGCTCTCCCTCCTCCAGTCCCGACTGCCAAAAAGGTCATCATTGTCAGCAAAATCTAAATAAGCCGGCTCTATGTGGCGCTTCTTACACGTGGCCTTCCCCGTAGCTGAACGAGATAACTGTCTCTCGATGCTGGCCACCCGGTGTGCCAAATTGGCCTGGGACCCCCTGCTGGCTTCCCCCTCACTGAGGGCTGACAGCAGCACTGGGGGAGTAGGTGAGACCGCAGGCAAGAGAGGGTTAGGGGCAAGGACGCCCGCCCTATCATGCTCCAAATATACGCTCCTGGCGCAAGTGACACAAACAGTGCTAAGTCCGCCCAGGGGGCAGGTACCGCACATGGGGCAGAGCTTCACCCGCCCGGAGGGGGCCCCTAGCTCACTATCCCCAGAAGCCTCCATTATGGTGATTATAGTTTAAAGAAATATAGGTTTCCAGGCACAAAGGCCCAAAACCTAGAGCAGATCCCTCCAAAAATCCCACAGCACATGCACCAATCTCAGGAATATGTATAAACGATATGAAAGAGGCACTCACAGACCGCAGGTAGTCACACCACAAGCCCAATGCGGAGGAAGGGGTACCGTCTGTCCGACCCCTGCAGCAGAGCGCAGAAACTTCCAGAAAGCATCCCGTCCTCAGGCTTCCCCCTCACGAGGGGAAAATGGCGCTCATAAGGTCCCTCGAGGGGTGGGCCACGCTACTATGATGCGCAATGTGTCATCGCGTGGCCCCGCCCCCCGGCTGCGGCGCGAACGAGGGCCCACAGCTGAAGTAATAAAATGGTGCCTAAGAAGGAGAAGGGAGGGAGGGTGGCCCACGGAGGAGCCTCCTCCTCCCCCGCGGCAGCGGAGCTCATTCTCCCGCAGAGACACAGAGGTCACAGCCTCACAGAGGGGCGCCCGCCCGGACGTTGTAGTATCTTGCATTAACTGGCACCACCTGGTGGCAGAATGCCCACACGTATATGGATTGGGACAGCTCGGACCGGACACAGAGAAAAATACAAATGTGCTCCAAAGCGGACTCACACGCCATCAAATTGAATTGCGTATTTCATAGATGAGGCTCCCCATCAGCAGCTTTCCGACACATTTATCTCCTCATTCATACATTATGCTCTGGACCTTTAACTTTCTTAAAACTTTTATCCAGCAGCATTTGAATTTTTTTACTTGGTTTGTGTGACTTGCCTCAGCAACTTTCCTGCCTGTGGTTGTAGTCCTAACGTAGCCCTCCTTCCACCATTTATTTGACTTTCCATCTGGATAAACCCTTCCCTTATTATGGTACATAGTTGTGTGCATTCCATGCACCCCCATCCCATTAGTTGGGATAATTTGTGATCTCCAATACTACCTCATGCGCTTTCTCTGTGCTTTGCAGCAGATACATTTAAACCATATTTTAGTGTTGCAGATTCCTCCAGGACTTTTATAACACTTTTAGACATGGGACACACCTTTGAATTATTCAGAAATGCATCCAGTAACATGGTCACATTCCCCAGTAGTAATTTACCCTCCCATTTCTGGCTTTTGAATGGTCTAGTACATTAAAGTGGACCAACACCCAGGGGAGATCACCTCACTCCAAAAAAACCCCAAACTCCTTACCTGATTCGCCGCCGCTTCCGCCGCCGCCACCTCCCGCGCACCCCTCTAGACGTGCTCGGCGCGGGCGCGCGGACGCCGAGAGTGACGCGCGGGAGGCGGCGGCGGACACGCTGTCTTGGACGCCGCTGTCACCCGCTTGGACGTCGGCGGGGATTGGACGGCGCAGTCACGTGGGAGCGGGGAGAGGTGAGTTTTTTGGGGTTTCTGAGGGGTTTAAGAGAGCGGGACACCCCCGATTGGGGTGCCCCGCCGAAGTGGACCAAAACCCAGGATAGTCAAAATCCTGGGTGTTGGTCCACTTTAATGATTACAATGATTGTACCTTCTATTTTTTACTGAGCCAGTACAAATCCACAGCTAGGACTATCCTATAAAGGGTAATTGGGCCTGATATTGATATTCCCCTCGCCTTAGATTACCTGTAATTTCTCCTAAATAATGTTTGGTTATTCTCTAAGTTAAGACACTAGGGGCCCGATTTATGAACGGTTTGCGCTGTTCAATTTGGGCGTATGTCCATTTCTGCACCCAAAATGTGCACCAAATTACTCCAAGACTGTCTGCTCATTGTTTCAAGTACACCTGTTTTGCCTGGCACATTAAAGGGAATTTCCATAGGATTGAATGGTGTGTTTTTCTTTGTGCCAGTTTTGTCCTTTTTGGTCCTAGTTTTCAACGGTAAAGGCATGGGTATGTTTGTATATCTTGTCCCAGGTCTTAGTCCCTTTTATGTACTTTTTACAAATTTTTGTTCTTTTTGAGCAACTCTCCTTTCTTGATCTCCCTAAACATGTCTTTTTGGTTTTGGTGTTGCTATGGTTGTTGTAAAGTGTCTATTATGCCTGTAGACGGGCAAATAAACACGACGAATGTGTGTTTCAGTGTGTTTACATGCGCCCATGCTTAGAATCAAAATGCGCTGAACTCACAGACTAGACGAAGATGTTGCCAAATGGGCATGGTACCTGTACCTATGCATCAGCCAATCTTAAATGTGCCATTGAATCTTGTGGCACAGCTGCAGCGCATCTATATTTTACTGCATTGTTAAATGTTCTGCTTAGCCTCACATGCCATTCTGGCCTACTTTGTCTCCACTCATCTTGCATGCGGCTAATTTAGGATTGGCTTAAGTTTGTTTTGGGTGGTATTTTATTTTGGTGTGTCTTGTGTACTTTGTGTTGAGGTTTCTTGTCCTGTTTATGCATTTTTCTTCATCATTTTCACATAGTTCACACTGGCTTAGTGTTGTGATTGTCTAAGCCACTAAAAAACACAACCAAAAGAACAAACACACAAAAAACACCAAAAATACAAGATGGACACAAGACTCAAAAAGCACAAAAGTGATTCCTAATATGTATTATTGATTGTTTGCACAACCAAACAAATAGTACATGTTAGTATAAGGCATGCAGGGAACAGTGTAAGATGTTTGTGCAATGTACGCCAGGTCACGATTTTGACCACAAAATGGCAGAGCATTGGTCCCATGTACGCTCATGAGTCTGACACAAATTTCTGAAACACGTGGGCCAGGTCAAAAACAAGCACTTATGCTACACACCACTTGGATGCACACGTTGCCGAGTTGCTTGGTGCACAAAACCTGCACCAGCCTATGTTGAGTTTTTGTAGCGGATTGCATGTGGCATTTCACTGAAATTCGCTGCCTAGCTGTCAGTAAAGGCTAAAAATACATAATTATTAAGCTGTTTCTGGCTCATTAGACACAATATATGGATGCCCCAGAGATCTTGTCTACAAAGTGTTATGTACCGAACCAGACGCAAGCTATAAACCTGTTATGACAAAATATAATAGTAATCTAATCTCCCCCTCCCCCCTGGCCTCAGTTGACTACAACATCACTACACTACTGAATATTAATTCAAGGCAAGCGCTACCAGTACTACCGAACCTGCAACTTGGAAAGACATATCTCAGCTTTCAGAAGGGGAAGCCAGTAAATGGATAAAGGCTGCAAAGGAAGAGAGAAAATCCATGCATGACACCAAAACATGGACACTTACAGAACTGCCACCTGCAACGAAGCCATAGGTTGTACATGGACTTTTAAAGTGAAGTACAATTCAGATGGCACATTGGAGCGATACAAAGCAGGACTCATAACCAGGGGATATTCTCAAAAGCATGCTACAATAAGAACTTTGCTGGCAGTAGCCAGATATTGGGATTGGCAAGGCACTTAAATGCTAAAATATTTTAGGTAATAGATTCATTTTTATGGATGCAATGCTTCCAAACCATGACCATTTATATGTTCCCCAGATCGTAAGATTTTCTTATAGTTGTTTGATAAATTGTGGATAACTGGCAGTTAGAGATGAGCGAACTTTTGAAAAATTCGATTCGACTGATTCGCCGAATTTTCCGACAAAAATCGTTTCGACCCGAATAAATTCGCGACGAATCGCTATTAAAAACGGCTATTTCTGAGCCTCCTACAGCCTCAATAGGGTTGTAAACCATTCAGCCTTGCTGTAACACGCACAGGATGCGTGCTGGGTTAGTTAAATAATACTTTGAAGAAATATCACATGCAGATCAGAGGCATCGCTAATAGAATCGCAGAGCGGCACAATTGCAGAGAGTTGAAGTGGCATCACTATGAGGGGCAGAAGGAGCCCAAATATACACTGGAGTTGGCCTCAGGAGCCCAAAAATTGGATGAATCACACCCTGGAGTTGCCAGGAGTTGGCAGCAGCAGCAGCAGGAGCCCAAATATACACTGGAGTTGGCTTCAGGAGCCCAAAAATTGGATGAATCACACCCTGGAGTTGGCAGGAGTTGGCAGCAGCAGCAGCAGGAGCCCAAATATACACTGGAGTTGGCTTCAGGAGCCCAAAAATTGGATGAATCACACCCTGGAGTTGGCAGGAGTTGACAGCAGCAGCAGCAGGAGCCCAAATATACACTGGAGTTGGCCTCAGGAGCCCAAAAATTGGATGAATCACACCCTGGAGTTGGCAGGAGTTGGCAGCAGCAGCAGCAGGAGCCCAAATATACACTGGAGTTGGCTTCAGGAGCCCAAAAATTGGATGAATCACACCCTGGAGTTGGCAGAAGTTGACAGTAGCAGCAGCAGGAGCCCAAATATACACTGGAGTTGGCCTCAGGAGCCCAAAAATTGGATGAATCACACCCTGGAGTTGGCAGGAGTTGACAGTAGCAGCAGCAGGAGCCCAAATATACACTGGAGTTGGCCTCAGGAGCCCAAAAATTGGATGAATCACACCCTGGAGTTGGCAGGAGTTGACAGTAGCAGCAGCAGGAGCCCAAATATACACTGGAGTTGGCTTCAGGAGCCCAAAAATTGGATGAATCACACCCTGGAGTTGGCAGGAGTTGACAGTAGCAGCAGCAGGAGCCCAAATATACACTGGAGTTGGCTTCAGGAGCCCAAAAATTGGATGAATCACACCCTGGAGTTGGCAGAAGTTGACAGCAGCAGCAGCAGGAGCCCAAATATACACTGGAGTTGGCCTCAGGAGCCCAAAAATTGGATGAATCACACCCTGGAGTTGGCAGAAGTTGGCAGCAGCAGCAGCAGGAGCCCAAATATACACTGGAGTTGGCTTCAGGAGCCCAAAAATTGGATGAATCACACCCTGGAGTTGGCAGAAGTTGGCAGCAGCAGCAGCAGGAGCCCAAATATACACTGGAGTTGGCTTCAGGAGCCCAAAAATTGGATGAATCACACCCTGGAGTTGGCAGGAGTTGACAGTAGCAGCAGCAGGAGCCCAAATATACACTGGAGTTGGCCTCAGGAGCCCAAAAATTGGATGAATCACACCCTGGAGTTGGCAGGAGTTGACAGTAGCAGCAGCAGGAGCCCAAATATACACTGGAGTTGGCTTCAGGAGCCCAAAAATTGGATGAATCACACCCTGGAGTTGGCAGGAGTTGACAGTAGCAGCAGCAGGAGCCCAAATATACACTGGAGTTGGCCTCAGGAGCCCAAAAATTGGATGAATCACACCCTGGAGTTGGCAGGAGTTGACAGTAGCAGCAGCAGGAGCCCAAATATACACTGGAGTTGGCTTCAGGAGCCCAAAAATTGGATGAATCACACCCTGGAGTTGGCAGAAGTTGGCAGCAGCAGCAGCAGGAGCCCAAACATTACTTTAAACAGACCCTGGGGTTGGCCTCAGGAGCCCAAAAATTGGATGAATCACACCCTGTGGAGAGTCATGTGGAGAAAAAGTAGCTTAGTTAGTAATATCTACATAAAATTATGAATAAACAAATGCAAAAGTTTGCCAAAGTGAAGTTTTGTTTGAGGGTGTGTTTCCACCTTTTAATTAAATCAGAAACAAGAAGGTGTCATTGCCTCTGACTAATTAGCCCTCAAAAATTCTTGGAATTTTTAATCTGGAATCATGTCTGATCCGTCTTATCCGAAGAATATTAATAAAAAGTAAGAGTAACGTAAAGGATTTTTTATCAATACTTACTTGTGGTCCGATGCGGAGGAATGTCTGTAACTTGAGAGCAGCGCCTTAAATCTGTTTTGCACGATCCATCTTTCTTGGTCTGGCCCCGTCATCAATCTACTGGAATACATCAGGCATTGTTGGGAGGAAAGCTTGGCTGATCCATGCGCCATTCATTTCCACGCAGGGCAGTCTCTGGAAAAAAAAAGTCTGTATAAACCAGGGTCTTTTTCATATAAAAACAAATGGTTATTCTTGCTTTTCAACCATATGTTCCACAGCTTTACCAGTCATTGTGTCAGCCAATGAAGCAACTTTGTCTGGAAGTGCTGCAAAAGCAGTCCACTGCATCACAAGTGGCATCTGACACCCCCAGTCAACTGTCTGCCTGTTATGCTTTGGGTTCAGCTCCACTATCCATTGATCTGATATCCAAGATCTGATAATCATAAAATTCAGCAGCTACTGCCCAGCCAAGAAGTGGAGGAGACACTCGCCTCTTCTTCCACTATCCGGCAACTAGTGATGAGGAGAGTGTCGTGGGAGGAGGTGTTGCAAGCCGAGATAGTGGAAGAGGGTCCCTGGAGTCTGCGGCGGTGGCGGCGGCAGCAGCAGCGAATTATTGCGGACTGTTGGTAGGAAAAATCAGCTACTCAGCGATGTGGCAGTGTTCCATGCAGCATCCTGTGGAGAAAAAGTAGGTTAGTTAGTGTATATACATAAAATTATGAATAGACAAATGCAATAGTATTGCGAAAGTGAAGTTTTGTTTGAGGGTGTGTTTCCACCTTGCAATTAAATCAGAAACAACTAGCTATCATTTGCCTCTGAATAATTAGCCCTCAAAAATTCTTGGAATTTTTAATCTTGATGTCTGAGGGATTTCTCCTCTCAGACAGCGTCACCATAAGTCCAGCCTGCTGCATTACCCAGTGGTGGACCTTTCAGAGAACTGATGGCTTGTGCCGAGCCGAGGTGGAGAGTCACATGGCATGGTTGTTGAACAGAAGGTGGGCCAGTCCTTTAGCCTGTCAGTGTGTACCAAAGTGCACAGTGTTGTCTACGCCTGGAGCTGTAACTATAGACTCATGGTGGACAATATATATCCTTTTAGGCCCCCTTGGTGATTGTTGTTTCACGCTGTTCTTCACATGGTTTTCCTTGACCATCAGAGTCACACATGGGAGGAACTACTAAAAATGAGAACTCAATCCATGAAAGCATTGCTTAATCCACGAAAACTGCAAATTTGGACCCATGGTGACTGACACTTGGAAGAACATCTTGTTTGCGCTGCGACAAGGAAGCCAGAGTCATGCGTCCTGACATGGCACACGTGTTCAGTCTAGTTTTGAAGTCTTGCCCCCATCTGAAAGACATCCGAACAACAGGAAAGAAAGTTAGCATGCACTTCTGGCACTCCTACACCACCAAGCACAACCTTATTGAGCCTCAGCGTCACAAAGGTGTACCCCACCATAGTCTGATTTGCGATGTTTCCACCCGTTGGAATTCCACCCTCCATATGCAGGATCCACTATAGCAGTGGTCCCCAACCCTGTCCTCAAGGCCCACCAACAGGCCAGGCTTTGCAGATCTCCACAAAGATGCTCAGGTGGAGTAATTAGTGCAGCTGCAGAGCAATAGAGCTGGCTATTTGGAGATCCAAAAAACATGACATGTTGGTGGGCCTTGAGGACAGGGTTGAGGACCACTGCACTATAGGAACAGAGAAAAGCCATCACGGATTTCTGGATGATCCAAACGGATAGGGGGACACCCCTGTGTAAATTCAATGTAAACCATTGGCAGCTCATACGTGACACCGACCGTTTGTTTAGGCCCTTTGAGGAAGCTACATTATTAGTCAGTTGCCAGGACTATGAGATGAACGATGAGATTCCACTGCTTCATGTACTACAACACATGTTGGAAAGCATGGCTGGTCAGGGCACTGGAGACATGGCACATACATTTCACAGCCACATGAAGCCTGTGGGGGCTGAAGTGGAGGAGGAGGAGGGGGTGGGGCACAGCAAACCACAGTTTAGGTTTCACAAAATGACCATTTTATCTAGTCATCTGACAGGAGAGGAGGTGCAGCCACAGGAGCTAGAGGGTTGTGAGTAAGGCGAGACAGAGGACCCAGACACACCATGGCAGTTTACAGTGGAGATGGAGACAGGTAGTCCCTCCGAGTCACTTGCACAAATGGCACGATGCATGCTCACATGCATGCGTACTAGTGAGCGCAGAATTGTCTCCATTTGTCAGCGGGAAGACTTCTGGCTCTCCAACTTATTGGACCCTCGCTTCCGGCACAAAATGGGGGCATTTTTTACGCCCACTGAGAGGGAGGAAAAACTGACCTACTACAGAGACATCCCACGTAGTCAGTTGGGCGATGTCTATTTGCGCCATGGCCCATACTCCCGCAGGTCTGACTCTAGGGGAACTTTGCGATCACCTTCCACTGCCATGGCTGCTGGGGGGGTGGAAGGAGCAGCAGCAGCTCCATCAGCAGCAACCTCAGTCTTCAGTCGCTAGTGAGTAGCTTTCTACACCCGCATAGTGAGTCTACTCATGAGAAGCAGGAAGACCTGGAGCTGGACCTCAAACAGCAGGTCATGTCATACCTTGACATGACCATGCCAACACACCTTCAAGATCCACTGGATTTGCTGGGAAGCCAAACTTGACTTGTGCCCGCAACTAGCAGAGTTTGCCCTGGAAAAGCTGTACTGGCCGGACAGTAGTTGATTTAGATGGCAACTGGGCTGCTCTATATAACGAAGCAAAATGGCAAATTTACCTCACTATATAAGCTATTGCCCCTCAGATTTACACAGGGGCTGCTCTATATTATGCTGCAAAATGGCAAATTAACCTCACAATATAAGCCATTGCAGCTCTATATAAATAAAAATAAATAAATAAAAAAAGGGCCTGTAGAAGCTTATTTAGTATAACAGATAGGGTGCCATGTGCTGGTTTGGGATGCCCATATGGGCTAGTGTTTTGGCAGCAGTACAAAAACCAATGCAAAATGCAATAGCTTAATAAAGCTGATGCTGATCAACGCTTATTTAGTATAACAGATGGGGTGCAACATGCAGGTTTGGGATGCCCTGCGGCCTGGTGTATTTAAAGCAGACCAAAACCAATTCAAAATGCAATAACTTAATAAAGCTGAGGCTGTAGATGCTTATTTAGTATAAACAGGTAGGGTGCAAGGTGCAGCTTTGGGGTGCCCTGCGGCCTGGTTAAATGAAAGCAGTCAAAAAGGAAGTGCAAACTGAAGTAGCTTAATGAAGCTGATGCTGATCAACGCTTATGTTGTATACCAGATAGGGTGCAAGGTGCAGCTTTGGGGTGCCCTGCGGCCTGGTTTATTAAAATCAGTCAAAAACAAGTGCAAACTGAAGTAGCCTGATCAACGCTTATGTTGTATAACAGATAGGTTTAAAATAGCATGTGCCTTGGGATGCCCGTGTGGCCTGTTATATTTCAAGCTGAACAAAAAGTAACAATAATCCAAGTATGAGACATCATTTTGACCTTCTTCACAGCGCCATACTTTGAAAAAAAAAAATTAATTTCATGCCGATCAATCCAAAGGTCAATGCCCCTAACAAAAATAGTGTTCGGTATAAGTTTTCCTTCTGGAAGGATGTAACCTTTAGTTTACATGGTTGGGGTAGGTTATCTTACAAATTGGGATACCCCACTGTATATGAAACCGAATATAAATGCACACCCAAAAGTGGACACTCAGCCTCCAAGAGGCCTGCTTAGTTTAAATAAGAGAGCTGCTTAGTATGGTAGGTAGGTTATGTTATGTTACAGAATGGGATGCCCCAAGCAGACTTGAGATCAGTATATATGCACACAGCAGCAGTGTGTTAGCAGGCTCATACAGGCCAAATTTCTTTAAATAAATGTGCAGCTTACAGTAAATGCAGAGGCTAATGGTATGTTAAAGAATGGGATGTCCCAAAAACCAGAGAGCACCTGGCAGGCAGCAGTAAGACTATGCACAGCAAAAGTGTCTTTATCATGCCTAATTTCAATTAGAATAGGTGCAAATGGTTAGGTTCTTAAATAGAGGCTGGTGTAGTCACAGAATGGGATGCCCTAAAAACCAGCAGTAAGTACACCTGGCAGGGTCCAGTAGTGCTTTGGCCAGCAAAAGTGTCTTTATCAGGCCTAATTTCAAATATGATAAGAGCAAATGCTTATATGGTCTTAAACAGAGGCTGCTTTAGTCACAGAATGGGATGCCCCGGGCAGGAATCGAGCCGGCAGGGTCCAGTAGTGCTTTGGCCAGCAAAAGTGTCTTTATCAGGCTAATTTCAAATATGATAAGAGCAAATGCTTATATGGTCTTAAACAGAGGCTGCTGTAGTCACAGAATGGGATGCCCCGGGCAGGAATCGAGCTGGCAGGGTCCAGTAGGGCTTTGGCCAGCAAAAGTGTCTTTATCAGGCCTAATTTCAAATATGATAAGAGCAAATGCTTATATGGTCTTAAACAGAGGCTGCTTTAGTCACAGAATGGGATGCCCTGGGCAGGAATCGACCTGGCAGGGTCCAGTAGGGCTTTGGCCAGCAAAAGTGTCTTTATCAGGCTAATTTCAAATATGATAAGAGCAAATGCTTATATGGTCTTAAACAGAGGCTGCTTTAGTCACAGAATGGGATGCCCCGGGCAGGAATCGAGCTGGCAGGGTCCAGTAGTGCTTTGGCCAGCAAAAGTGTCTTTATCAGGCTAATTTCAAATATGATAAGAGCAAATGCTTATATGGTCTTAAACAGAGGCTGCTGTAGTCACAGAATGGGATGCCCCGGGCAGGAATCGAGCTGGCAGGGTCCAGTAGGGCTTTGGCCAGCAAAAGTGTCTTTATCAGGCCTAATTTCAAATATGATAAGAGCAAATGCTTATATGGTCTTAAACAGAGGCTGCTTTAGTCACAGAATGGGATGCCCTGGGCAGGAATCGACCTGGCAGGGTCCAGTAGGGCTTTGGCCAGCAAAAGTGTCTTTATCAGGCTAATTTCAAATATGATAAGAGCAAATGCTTATATGGTCTTAAACAGAGGCTGCTTTAGTCACAGAATGGGATGCCCCGGGCAGGAATCGAGCTGGCAGGGTCCAGTAGTGCTTTGGCCAGCAAAAGTGTCTTTATCAGGCTAATTTCAAATATGATAAGAGCAAATGCTTATATGGTCTTAAACAGAGGCTGCTGTAGTCACAGAATGGGATGCCCCGGGCAGGAATCGAGCTGGCAGGGTCCAGTAGTGCTTTGGCCAGCAAAAGTGTCTTTATCAGGCCTAATTTCAAATATGATAAGAGCAAATGCTTATATGGTCTTAAACAGAGGCTGCTTTAGTCACAGAATGGGATGCCCCGGGCAGGAATCGAGCTGGCAGGGTCCAGTAGTGCTTTGGCCAGCAAAAGTGTCTTTATCAGGCTAATTTCAAATATGATAAGAGCAAATGCTTATATGGTCTTAAACAGAGGCTGCTGTAGTCACAGAATGGGATGCCCCGGGCAGGAATCGAGCTGGCAGGGTCCAGTAGGGCTTTGGCCAGCAAAAGTGTCTTTATCAGGCCTAATTTCAAATATGATAAGAGCAAATGCTTATATGGTCTTAAACAGAGGCTGCTTTAGTCACAGAATGGGATGCCCTGGGCAGGAATCGACCTGGCAGGGTCCAGTAGGGCTTTGGCCAGCAAAAGTGTCTTTATCAGGCTAATTTCAAATATGATAAGAGCAAATGCTTATATGGTCTTAAACAGAGGCTGCTTTAGTCACAGAATGGGATGCCCCGGGCAGGAATCGAGCTGGCAGGGTCCAGTAGTGCTTTGGCCAGCAAAAGTGTCTTTATCCGGCTAATTTCAAATATGATAAGAGCAAATGCTTATATGGTCTTAAACAGAGGCTGCTGTAGTCACAGAATGGGATGCCCCGGGCAGGAATCGAGCTGGCAGGGTCCAGTAGTGCTTTGGCCAGCAAAAGTGTCTTTATCAGGCCTAATTTCAAATATGATAAGAGCAAATGCTTATATGGTCTTAAACAGAGGCTGCTTTAGTCACAGAATGGGATGCCCCGGGCAGGAATCGAGCTGGCAGGGTCCAGTAGTGCTTTGGCCAGCAAAAGTGTCTTTATCAGGCTAATTTCAAATATGATAAGAGCAAATGCTTATATGGTCTTAAACAGAGGCTGCTTTAGTCACAGAATGGGATGCCCCGGGCAGGAATCGAGCTGGCAGGGTCCAGTAGGGCTTTGGCCAGCAAAAGTGTCTTTATCAGGCCTAATTTCAAATATGATAAGAGCAAATGCTTATATGGTCTTAAACAGAGGCTGCTTTAGTCACAGAATGGGATGCCCTGGGCAGGAATCGACCTGGCAGGGTCCAGTAGGGCTTTGGCCAGCAAAAGTGTCTTTATCAGGCTAATTTCAAATATGATAAGAGCAAATGCTTATATGGTCTTAAACAGAGGCTGCTTTAGTCACAGAATGGGATGCCCCGGGCAGGAATCGAGCTGGCAGGGTCCAGTAGTGCTTTGGCCAGCAAAAGTGTCTTTATCAGGCTAATTTCAAATATGATAAGAGCAAATGCTTATATGGTCTTAAACAGAGGCTGCTGTAGTCACAGAATGGGATGCCCCGGGCAGGAATCGAGCTGGCAGGGTCCAGTAGGGCTTTGGCCAGCAAAAGTGTCTTTATCAGGCCTAATTTCAAATATGATAAGAGCAAATGCTTATATGGTCTTAAACAGAGGCTGCTTTAGTCACAGAATGGGATGCCCTGGGCAGGAATCGACCTGGCAGGGTCCAGTAGGGCTTTGGCCAGCAAAAGTGTCTTTATCAGGCTAATTTCAAATATGATAAGAGCAAATGCTTATATGGTCTTAAACAGAGGCTGCTTTAGTCACAGAATGGGATGCCCCGGGCAGGAATCGAGCTGGCAGGGTCCAGTAGTGCTTTGGCCAGCAAAAGTGTCTTTATCAGGCTAATTTCAAATATGATAAGAGCAAATGCTTATATGGTCTTAAACAGAGGCTGCTGTAGTCACAGAATGGGATGCCCCGGGCAGGAATCGAGCTGGCAGGGTCCAGTAGTGCTTTGGCCAGCAAAAGTGTCTTTATCAGGCCTAATTTCAAATATGATAAGAGCAAATGCTTATATGGTCTTAAACAGAGGCTGCTTTAGTCACAGAATGGGATGCCCCGGGCAGGAATCGAGCTGGCAGGGTCCAGTAGTGCTTTGGCCAGCAAAAGTGTCTTTATCAGGCTAATTTCAAATATGATAAGAGCAAATGCTTATATGGTCTTAAACAGAGGCTGCTGTAGTCACAGAATGGGATGCCCCGGGCAGGAATCGAGCTGGCAGGGTCCAGTAGGGCTTTGGCCAGCAAAAGTGTCTTTATCAGGCCTAATTTCAAATATGATAAGAGCAAATGCTTATATGGTCTTAAACAGAGGCTGCTTTAGTCACAGAATGGGATGCCCTGGGCAGGAATCGACCTGGCAGGGTCCAGTAGGGCTTTGGCCAGCAAAAGTGTCTTTATCAGGCTAATTTCAAATATGATAAGAGCAAATGCTTATATGGTCTTAAACAGAGGCTGCTTTAGTCACAGAATGGGATGCCCCGGGCAGGAATCGAGCTGGCAGGGTCCAGTAGTGCTTTGGCCAGCAAAAGTGTCTTTATCAGGCTAATTTCAAATATGATAAGAGCAAATGCTTATATGGTCTTAAACAGAGGCTGCTGTAGTCACAGAATGGGATGCCCCGGGCAGGAATCGAGCTGGCAGGGTCCAGTAGTGCTTTGGCCAGCAAAAGTGTCTTTATCAGGCCTAATTTCAAATATGATAAGAGCAAATGCTTATATGGTCTTAAACAGAGGCTGCTTTAGTCACAGAATGGGATGCCTCACAGCAGACTTAAGATCAGTTCAGTATATATGCACAGTTAGTTACTATAAGCAGCCTGAAAACGCTAACAAAGGCTGGATGAAAAAAAAAAAATCTCCCTGTCAGCCAGCTCCGTTTTTCCTACCTTTCCCTGGCTTTCTGTCTGTCTCCTGTCTGTCTCCTGCCTGTCTCCTGCCTGTCTCCAGCCTGTCCCTGTCTGTCCCTGTCTCCAGCCTGTCTAACTGCCTCAGCTACACAGCGTTCTGTCTGTCTGTCACGAATGCAATAGAGAAATGAGGAAAAGCAAGATGGCCGCCGTTAAATACCGCTGTGTGACGTCACCGGGCTTGCTGGCTGCTGATAGGCTGCATGTGACTGCCCCAGCTTGCACTGGCGCGGGATACATGTCCAGACATGTCCCGTCCGCCATCTTAGAATGCCTGTAATGTAAATGAATGGATGTTAAAGGAAAACTTCGAGTGATCGAATCGCGGGGAAATTCGGATTCGATCCGAATCGAATTTTTCCTGAAATTCGGATCGAATCCGGGTTCGTCCGGATCGATTCGCTCATCCCTACTGGCAGTGCATATTCAGCTGCAAATTTGACCTAATCTAAGTAAATCTGATTACCTGATCTAAGTATATCAGAGAAGAGGGGGACAAATTAAAATTAAAATGTGATTTAATGTTAGCTAGTTCTGGCTTCGGTATATTGATATTAAACACCACTGATTTGCTATTATTTACCTTTAAGCCTAAGATATCTGAAATTTTTTCAGTGCTCCAGTTAGGTTAGGGAGGGTGGTCCGGGGTGAGAGGGACAGTAGCAGGTTATCCATGAACAGCATGCATTTATGAACTTTTGTCCCATATGCTTTAACCTTGATGTTGAATCTTTACAGATTACTTCTGCTAATGGCTCAATAGCCAAGGAAAAAAGGAACAGTGGGCATCCCTGTCTGGTTCCTCATTTGATGTCCAGCTGTCCCATCTCAAACCCCCACCACCACCACTGCCACCTGAGGGCTGGAATACAAGCCTTCCAGAATAGTGCTGGTCCCTTATCCAAATTCATTTGAACCAACGATATTAAGTTTAATGCCTGGCATAGCTGGCCTGGGCCCTGATGACCTGGGACAAACCCAGTTTGATCTCGTTGTATGACTTCTGCTACAAAGGAATTCAACATATTAGCTAATATTTTGGTAATCAATTTTAAATCGTTATTGATTAGTGAAATTGGATTGCACACCTCCTTCCCATATGCAGTTGAACCATAAAGCCAGATAGGGAGATAATACTGGACCAAATTCCTAACAATACTTACCTGAGAAACTACCTGGGCCTGGGGCCTTTGATGGTTTTAATTGCCTAATTGCTATAAGAATTTCTTCTGTGGTAAACTCTTGGCCTATTAGAGCTCTTTTCTCTTTTTAAGATTTGCATTGTTAAGCAATTCTGTTTGATACATTTTTATTCATGTCTGGGGGGTTTCAAGTAAAATCTGCAATATTCCTCTGTGATGAACTGGGGATTCTGGAACAATGATCCATTAGATTTGTGTAACCTGGGGCGGTCATTGTTTTTATTCTAGGTGTGAGGTTTTTTTTGGCTAAGAGGGGCCAGGCTTATATCCCATAGTATACAATTTATGTTTTTTTCCATCTTACGATCGTTTCTGCTTGTACAGACAGCATACGGGTAATTTCCACTCTTTTTGGCAATGTCTGGGTAAGCTTTTGTTTGTGTTCTTGGCTTAAGAACGAGAGCTGGGAAGTTTTTTCTTGTAACTCTTTTTATAAAAATATTTGACCAGGGAAGATGTTACCAGCTGGTGGTGAGACTTACAATAGGAATTTACAATTGAATGCCAACAGGCAAGCTGCATTATCAGAGACAAGGGGCCTGATGCAGAGCCTCCTCTGAACTGCCCTTAAAACCTTCCGATTGTCCGGGGCTCCCGTTTGAATCGTGGCTCAAATGTGATGCAGAGCCTCCGTCGGAATGGCTCCCTAACTGATCCGTCAATTTCACTTTACTCGGAAAGCTTTTTTTGCTCTCTCGGGTGCCTTCAATTTGATCGGGGCTCCCGTTCACGTTCACACGGGCGGTCTGTTTTTCCCTGATTTTTCCTGCCTTTTTGAACGTACCTGCTTGGTTTCCGTCGTATTTGACCTTCCATTTTGGTGGTTTTAGCAAGTATACTTACATCTCCATGGCTCTTCAGTTACACGCAAGCGCACATCCCTAAACCTCCATTGGAATATGCATATGGCACCAACTGCCAATTTGACACATATATATATATATATATATATATATATATATTTCTGTTAAATGTTTGGTGTTCCCTTTTCCTTGCCATTAATGCATACCTTAATTCTTTCTGATTGATTTTGATTTATTGTCCCATATCTAAACCTTTTGTGTCATGTAAATGTGTGATGATGTTGTGTGATTGTACATTTGCAGGAAAGACAACACACCAAATCTTTTTATTTGTTTTTAAATCAAACGTTGTTTTTATTTTTTATTTGGATTTTTCATATTTTATTTTTTTTGCCAAAACTAAAAAACAATTAAAATTTTAATGCAAAATAAAAAACATTAGGCCTCGGGGTCTTGTGCCTGTGGTTTTCTAGTATCTGTGAATGATAAACAACCTTAGTTTAGCATTGTTTTTATGGTTTGGTTGGGCGTGTTTTTTTTGGGGGCACTTTTTAAACCGGACCTTCAGCGTGATTTAATGAAAAACCCAAACTCTTAAAAAACGATTCCGCAGCATCATCTGTTAAAAAAAGATACAAGGACCCACCATTAATCCACAAAATACATTAACAAGTTTCCTGGCCTGACTAAAGTCACTTTATTAACCTCTTGCTGCCTCACATTGCCCTAGTTCTTCTATCTGCATGTAGCCTAGTTTGTAGCTGTGTACATGTGTTAAACTAAGGTGGGCTGGTATGTAACGTGACAAACTAAGTTGTTTCAGACTATTCTTGCGCTTTTTTTTTTTTTTTTTATTATAAGGAATGTGTGCGCGCACATAAACGCACGCTCGCATACTCACATCCATGATGATGTCGTCCTGCTCCCGTGTAAAGATGGCATAGCTCCTGGTATAGCTCTGACGTTCCCCCGCAGTGACGTGCAGGACATCCCAAATTGGAATGCCCCAGAGACATGATGCCTTTAACCCAACCCTGCATTTCTTCACACTCCAAAGGGCTGGGTTACATGGGTTTTGGCCTGCTTTAAAACATCATGACCAAATCAGGTTAGGATGGAATAACCCACCTCTTTCACATTATTATTAAAGTAACACAGGTTCCCTCACATAAAGCAGAACAAAACCCAGAGCGGCCACTGATCTTCCCCCTGGAAATCCCAGATCGGGATGCCCCACTGTGTGAAACCCTTTTTACTGAGACTTTACTCAGAAATGGCAGACTCCCTCTCTTAAAGCGGAACAAGCCATGATTAGTTTAATGACCTTTGCAGGCGTATATTGTAGTGCCCCCCCAGTCTGATCAAGACAACGGAACCTCATCTTCAAGAGACCAAAGGCTCGCTCCACCACAGAGCGAGTCCTCCTGGGGGCAGTATTGTAGGGCTCCTCTGCCTGTGAAGATGGGTGCAGGATTGGGGTCAGCAGCCAGGGGAGCAAAGGATAGCCAGAATCTCCCCCCCCCCCAAAAACAAAAAAAAAAATAAAAAAGGTGTGCATTACAACAATAGAAAAGAGGGACAAATAGGTGAGCGGGGTAGGGTTGGAGTAAAGGACATTTGTAATGAGCCTACATGCACATCCAACCTGTACACTCATTAAAAAAGTCTGGGGAATACTACTTACATAAGAGGGCAAGAACATGACGCAATAGGGTTCGATCACTTAACCCATTTAATTTAAAGTTAAAAAATTAGGCTAAAAATATACTAACAAAAAAATTACCAAATAGTGTGTTAAGGGAAAAAAAAATAAAAGACAGGGTGGGCAACCAATACAAGTTTCATACACATACCCAGTAAAGCGGGTGAGCTCAAATAGGTGCAGCCTGGTTTCTGCCATACTCAGCAGGACAAGACCGCGGAGCTGGCGCCGCTGATGTGCTCCAACAGAGGACTGCATATTATTGCCCGAGTGCAAATACGGCTGCTCTGACTTGCCGTAAGTGAAGGCTCGGCGGCCCCGTTTCATTAGGGAGATTTCAATTGGAAAACAAGGCTCTGCATCACTGAAAAAAACGGAACAATGAACGAGGCGTCCGTTTTGCCGGGAAACAGCCTCGTGCGAGCCGACAATCGGAAAGGCGGCTGAGCGCACACCTGAGTGCATAAACGCACACTAAAATCAACGTAGCACCCTTTCCTGACCCGATCAAAGCCCAAAACCAACGGGAAAACGCACGGGAGAAGTGAACGGGGAGGCTCTGCATCAAGCCAATGATCTTCCTCTCTTTTCCGGATAACTAGTCTTGGAATCTCAAAATTGCTGAATCACCTGTAACCAGAGAGACAATAGCATAATGGGCCTTAGGCCTTCTCTAAAGGTGAGTCTGACTGATGAGGTAAAAAAAAAGTTCAGCTCAGGGTTAGAAAAGGAAAAGGAGTTTGACCCCCTTCAGCATACCAACAGTACATTGACTGCATTATACACCCACACCAGGACTACTGCCACCAACACCTGACACACACAGCTGTGCATTCCATGCATTTGAGGTGCTGGGAAAAGAAAGGCCCACTGTCTGACAACAACAAGGGCAGCACAGGCAGCTGGGTGTTGAGAGTTAGGGTTGCCATTCTAACACCAGATGCACTATTAGAACATGTGTACATCTGTAAAGCTAAGTCATCATGTTCGATTGCTTTCTATATTACTGATTTGAAAGCTCAAGGTAGCTAGATCCAATCCTAAGGATGGCACCTACTAACCAACCTTGTCATTCTCAGATTTTCATTTTACTTGCATGGGTTTTCTTTTTCAAAAAGGGACACATTAGTTGGCCTAATGTCATTCGATTCAGAATGGAAATACAAATTACACATTTAGAAATTGCTAAAAGAAATATAGACATGGGTCTTTGATAGTCCCTTTTTTCTCATTTATTCTAATTTACTGTATATTTACAGTATCATTGTTTACAATGTTTTTTTCAGCATTATTCCTGCTATACACAATAATCTCAAGTTCCTCTTGAACCATAAAGGTCATGCAGAAGTGATGACGATGGCTTTGAAGCCACCTCAATACTTTTATTCACAAAAAAGGAAGCCACATCCTTACCAATAAGTTACAAAACCAAAGCACATTGCATACAGCATTTACAACAGAAAAAAAGCATCACCACTGCTCGGGGTGACCAAGGGACAAATTTCTTTGACAGTCACTAATCTTGAGACCAGACTCTTTTTGTGTTTTCTTTTTGTGTTTCTGTACCCAGTCCATACCAACACACCCCTATTCTTTCTTACGTATATAGTGCCATTTATCCTGGCCACACTTTTTTTCCAAAAGCCCTTCCAGACAGTATTTTTCATCAGTACTGCAACCCACCCTGCAGCCTTATTCTTTTGTACTCCAGGCCCTCATCACTGCCTCCCTAACCTGTAAATGTTTACATGGGGCAAATAATGTCCGCAAGGTTGTTAATTAGTAGCTAGTAGCAGAATGCTCGACATATGACTTGGTGTTATATACTGTATTATATGCAGGGCACCACCAGGGCTCTTTTGATCTCATATTGTACTTGTGTAAAAATGTGTTTCTATGAGTTTATATAATTATTCTGGCTATTACCTCTTATTGCTTTGTATATTTGCACTGATTCTTACTGTATGACAGATGAAAAACAAAAAATCACTGCATGTCATACTTCGTATGTATGGATATGTATGTGACCAATACACTGACTTTAACATTCATTTGAAATCTCCCCTGAAGCACTATATAAGCACTATGACATATACAGCAGCCCCCCGCATTTATTTAGTATAAACATTCATATACAGTGGTGATAATGGGAGATTTTAACTACACAAGTTAACTAGAGCAAGTGGCTTAACTATATGTAATGGGGCCCTGGTGCGAACATTAAATTGGGCCCCTTCACAGCTCATACTGTAAACTTTCTTCTGTCTTTTAATTCAATTGGATGCAACTAGACAACTAATGACTTAACAGCTAAATGACAGATAAATGTTGAGTGAGGCCAAGTAAGCACAAAAATGATAAATAAGTTAGAGGAGCAACAATGGTGTGGCCCCCTGACCTTCTGGGTCCTGGTGTGAGCACATCCCTTGCACTCCTTCAAGTTACGCCCCTGACTGGAGCCATAGTTCTGCTTCAAGGGGGAGAACATGCCGCAGCACACTACAATATAGCTATATGAATCAGTTTGTGGAGACATTTACTGGGGCTGGTGCTCTATTGGATCTGGTAATATGAATTATTGACGAACGTTTAGGAACTGTTAGAGGCCACGAAAGCCTTGGTAACAGCAAAAACACTACATTTTAGGATGGCCAACTTCCCCAGGTTTAAGGCTGCACTCCAGAACAAAGACTGGGAGCATCTGTTAATATATAAAGCTACAGATGCCACAAGGGAGTGTTTTAAATAAATTGTGAGTACCAACATTGCAAAATGTATTCCAATAGGCAACAAATATAAGTGAATACAATGTAATCCCTCCTGGTTGACACCATTGGATAAACAGGCAACAAAGAACCAGCAAAGGGGATTTAAAAAATACAAAGCTGAGCTTAACTGTGTTTTTGCGAGGTTTTATGATTTGTTGTGTGCCCTGTTTGGTGTGGGCATGTTGTACTCTTTCATGTATTAGTATAGTATAGTATAGTTGTATTTTGCAGGTTGTTGGAATTGTTGGCTGCTTGCATAGCGTTCTTTCCAGCAGCATTTTTCTGCATTGAAACAATTTTTGGTTTATGTGATGGGTTTCGATTGCACACTTCCGGTTTTCAGCCTCAGTGGTTCGCAGCAGCCATGGCACCAACCCGCCAACATGTTGAGCCAGTGGTGAATGGCCAGAAAGTCACGGTAGATTTTGTTGTTTTGTGTTTGTGTGTCCTTTGCAGAGTGTTTTTCTGCTTTTGTTTTGTTCGCTTGGTGTGTGCCTGTGCTGTTTCACCACATGTGTTTTTCCCGTGGGCGTGTCCACCCCTTGTCTGTTTCTTGTTTAGGCTTATTTTTTCTGGTGTCGCTAGCATTGTTTTGTACTTAGATATTTACATTGCTTACCTGCCTACTGGTCACCTATGTTTGACAGAATTGCTTTGCGTCACTAGAGTTTTCTGCTTACGTTTTTAAAATCGTATCTTTTAATAGTGTATTTTGTGTGTTTTTTATTTTAAATTTGCTTTGTGACATTACTGTTTTTTTAGGATTTCCTTTAGATTTTTCACAGAATTTCACACATGTGCAAGGTATTGTTTTTTGTGTAAAATCTGGATATAGCATTTTTGTTGAGTTTGTTTGAGTTGAGTTTTTCAGGCTTTTAATGGCTGTTTGTATGGTTGACATATTTGCCTTGGTTCTGGTGTTGTGTGGGCAATGAACTTGTGTATTTGGAGTCTTCTTGTTTAGATTTTGAAATGTATGTACCTATTGCTCTAGTAAGTTAATTAGCTTTGTAGACCTATACAGTTGATATATTTTGCCTTGGTTTTGGTGTTGTATTATTTGGGCAATGAACTTGTGTGTTTGGAGTCTTCTTGAATAGATTTTTCAATTTAAGCACCCCAGGAGGCTGCAAAGAAATCTGAGTGGAGTGTGGCCAGTCTCAGGGCGGGAGTCCGGAGGAGGAGGCGTTGGACTCCCCGTCACTCCAGGTTGTTGGTGGTGCAGGCTTGGTGGCTACCCATTGTCTACCTGCAAAATGTGTTTATCATGTGTGTTTTTCATATTGTTTCAGGGCATCACAGGCAGGACATATCCTCCCCCCTTCCAGGATTTTCATTAGAACCACCGCCAAGTTGAATTTCTCCCTGCAAGCATACATATGCAACTCGCCACTGAGTTGCTTGTTTGCTTGTTTGACACACCTAAGAAACCTTTTTATGTTTATTTGTTTCCCTTGCCACAGATCAAGCAACTCCTGCTGGGGCGTCTGCACCAGGGATGCTGCCGCCTTTCCCCCACATCATCATCACTGGATCCAGCAGCATGGGCCATCCCCATAGCTATGATGGTGAGTAACTTAGTTATAGGTTCACATCTTGAGCTATATTGACTATGTTGTGCACAATGGTTCGCATTCTAGATGGCCTAAATGGCAGCCGACCATATTGTCATCAACCCTGCTTGTTTGGGTGCCCACATCTGTGTGAATGTGCCACCACTGTGTGTTTGGGGGTTTCTTTACACCAAAGCCCTTGCCATTGATATATTTTTGTGTCCACAGATTGCAGGTGGTCCCACCAAAGGCTACAATTGCCACATATCCCTGTGTGCCCTTCCTCACAGAGTGTGTGTGTGTCAAATTTGTTATATATGTGTTGATATGTCTTGCATGTTATGTCCGATCCGATCATCCCCTTTGGCTCAGCGAGCTGTTGTTAAGTTAAAGATTGCACATAGCATATATGTCGGCCACACCTACTCCCAGGGCTGTGTTGGGGTTATTGGCTGATCTACACTTGCACTGCCTAAAACAAAACCCGGATCTTTGTGGATGAATTTGCTCCTTGTTTGGGGAACATAGATGTCAATTTATCAAATGACACACAAGAAGTAGGGTTATGCTAAATCCGGAACAACCAAGTAAGTGTGGCCTATGTGTGATGTGTTTAGCAAATAATCTGGCGTTGTTTCTTTCCTGCCATTGCTGACCTTTTGTTTTTTTACAGAATGCATTCATGAGCATCAACAGATATGGGCCTATGTCTTGGAGACCCAGGAAATGCTGCTGGACATGTGGGAGGAGATGCTGGCTGGGGGAGAAATACTTGTTGGATGGCCCACCAAGTGTTTGTTTTTGGGCCTGTAGGTGTGTAGCCATGTTTTGTATTCAAATTTTCTATTTTGGTACAAATGTGTGTGTGTCTGCTTTCATAGGCCCAGGTATAATTTATTATATTTTTTGCCTTAAGACCCAAGCCAAACTTTAGAGCAAGCAACACAATATGAGGTCAGTAGGTAGTCACAGTGATTACAAGAAATCGAGAAAAGGCCCACTAACAAACTTAGGCCCAGGAATAAGGGAGGGAACCGAAACCCATCGTTGGGTGGATCCAGCAGGGGTGGGTCAGCTCCAAACAGGGCCTGGAAAAAAATGTTTTACACTGTACCTGGTGATTCAGTACCTGCACCAACTGATTTATTTCCCACCTGTTTTCCTGGATGGCTGAAAGAATGGCCAAATGTTGCTTCTGTGCCTGTGCTGCCTGTTGTTCCTGCTTCGTCCGTGTGGCTAGCTGGCTTCGCAGATCCCTAATTTGAACCTCCATAACTGTCACTATTTCTGCCAGTTGTGAATGGGGTTGTTGCAGATTGTAGGCCAGCAGCATCTGTGCCCGTAGTTCATATATTTGGGAGATACTGGGACACCTTTCTGGTTCCCAATCACCCCCAAATGGAGCCTGTAAAGGAGAGAAGAATTAAACATCACTCAACTGCTTGTGGTTGCCTGTAGTTTATTGCTCCTCCCTGAGCTAAGCCAGAGGATTGTTTAATGTGGTATGAAGGAAGGTATTTGCAAGCTGCTGAGAAACCAGGGAGTTAAACATTTTTGGCTTTGGACAAAACAGGGCAAACGTGTAGCCTCCACAAGTATATACCAGTGAGCTTCTGACCAAACATTGGAGTGGAGATGTAATTGTGGTAGCCAATGATGTCCCTGAGAGTTGGCCAAAAGGGTATGGGACAAAAATGGGTGTAGCACAATGAACTTACAAATGTGGATCCAGGGACGAGGGACCCCCAAATCAACTGATTATTACAACTGGGCTTCCTAGAAGAACCCAATTCCAATTCCTGAAATACAGTGAACACTTAAAAGGGAACCTATGTTTGGGCAAGTGAAGAACAAAGCTAGACCAACACAAATAGAACCGACAGCAATTGGGGGACTGCAGCAAAGCAGGGTGGGCCGGTGACTGGAACACCTCAAGATAATGGTTAATGTGTTTGGTTAGCACACACACACACACACACACACACACACACGCACTGTTTCAAAAGATGGGCAGATTCACTAGGTGACAAATATGGTCAAATCCTAAGAAGAATGGGTACACTGGCAAATCATTCGCAAATCAGTGCTCATATACCTGTGTGGAATCATCCACTGATGATTGTGTGGGCTTCTGCTGGGGTGGCTGCTGCTGGGCATCAGTCTGGGAACTCATATAAACTGGAGTATGCAAACCAAATGGCAATCAAATGAGATCCTATCAGGTGATATGCAGCCAGACTAGATACTGACCTGTACCCCAACTCGATCTGCTGTTTTCTATATTATATTCTAGAGTATTTCCTGCTGCTGCTCTGTAGGCAAAACTACTATATGGTGTGTTTGAAAGAACATAGAAGTTTCTGAAACACAGTAAGATCAAAGCCAGAGGATTCACCTGTGAACTAAGTTTTCTAACATTGTGTTACTGTTGGGTGAAGTCAATGAAGTCCCGCAGTTTCAAATGTTTTATACATCTCTTGTCTAAGGTTTATTTTTCAGAATGGATTACCTAAATTGTTGACTAAAGCCCTTTGAACTAGTTGTAGCATATTTGCCTTTCACAAAATGAAAATATATATCATAAATGTAGGTATTTTCAAAGAAATATAGAACTGGACCTTGAAGATTTTTTCTATTGGATGTTCCGGCATTCTTTATATTTGCAGTGTTGAAATATGTTGTTTAACCAGTATTATATCTGTATTACACAATAATCCTCAGGTCCTTCTGTATAAGGAACATTAGAAATCAATTCATATCTATTTAAATAGGTTCTTAAATAGACTGTCGATAGCACAGCGGTAAAACCAAGATTCAGTTACGAGTAGGAGCGATCTTCTGCGGGGAGACAAAAGAGGAATATAGGAATATAGAGTTTGTTTTTAATGCCCGGACCATCATTTTAATCACCAACATGTTTTGGACATATGCAATTTTTGACTGTCATGAAATATTTAACTGCTATACAATATAGAACAAATCTCAGTTCATAAATACAAAGGTTTAATATCTAATATGCTAATTATGTACCTGTATAAATTATCACAAACTGATTTGAATCTCAAAACTGGGTTATTTAATACTAACTTGTGTGCAGTGTGAGTTGTATCTGGGGAACATACGGAGAAAACGGATCTATAATTCTAATGAAAAGAGCTATAATTCTACTGGCAGGTGTAGGGAAAACTGACTATTTACTGCCATTCTTCTGGGTTGAGCTGCACCTTGCCTAGCTGGAAGAGCTGGGGAACTAATGAGGCAGATTTGGTTTTGAAAATTAAAGAAATCTGTGGGTAGACCGGGGCTCAGAGGTCAAGCGGCAGGCCCCCAAGCCCTAAAGACTACCAGCCCACACAGCCCACTCAGTCATTGGGCTTCTGCACCCCGCTGCCCATTGAGCGTGCAGGAAATCATGCGGGGGGGTTCAGCAAGTCACCTGTTCACTATCAGGTGACTTGCCAGCCCCTCTTCCCCTTTGAACTAGGGGTCTCAAAAACCCCTACCAGTTCACAAAGAGTTAAGTGAAAAGTTTGAAAAAGTCCTTTTTTACATTTTTTTTTTATTACACCACTACTTACCACCTTCCATCACCAGGTGTTTTCCCACGCTACTGTCTGCTGTCTGCTGTCTTTAGCAGAACAGAGGACACATATCCTCCACCCTCATTCCCTGCTTCCATTGCTCACTCCTGTTGCAGGGAGCTCACTCCTCGTCTATAAATAGCCCCTCCGGCGGCTGTTGGGAGCAAAGTGCAGGACAGAGAATCTGTGTACTCTTATTCCACTGAAGACATTGGTGGCTCACCCAAGGTTGAAGGCGTCGTCCAACACTGAAACATGGATGGAGGTAGGCTGATATTTTTAAATTTTTTGACAGTGATTTACTAAACTAAGTAAGTGCACTGTCAAGTTGCTTTCATTTAATGGTTGCCGACTCATTAGAAGGGTTAAAACGTGAAAATTTATTTCAGTTCAAGCATTAAATATCTGTTATCAATGCAAAAATCAACTAAAGAGACAATCTTGGAAGAATTAACATTGATTCCAAAGGTGTTCGCTGAAAAATCTTGCATCCTGTTCAAGTGTCTTCCAAACTGAACTAGTGGTAAATACAGCTAACATGGGGGTAATTGGGCAAACGTGGCATATTTTGCTTGATGAATATGGCAACACCTGCAAATGCCAAGCAACTATGGGCAAAGCAGTTAGTAAAACACATGACATACTGTATGTTTTGGTGCATATTTGTGTTTTTATTACATTTTATTACATTTTTTACATCTAATCAATAGAGGGCAATAAACACACAGTAAGTAAATGCACTCTGCTGAACTTTTTAAAACACATTGTACTGTAACAGTCCTGTTGCGTAATAATTTAGTAACAGAATTTTTTCAGTTGAAATGCGTGAGAAGGTTAATGCAGTGGTTCCATCAGGAAACAAAGAAGAATTATAGAAAGTCTTAAAATGCCACACCCTTTAAAACAATGTATTGCTTCAACAGAGTATTTTCAAACTTGTTAAAATTTACATAAAACACGAGTTTCAGTGTTAATGGTTAGAAAAAGGAGTAGACACCTGAAGATTTGAAAAAAATAACTGTTCTTACTTTTGGAAGAAGAGTGGTCATTTATTTCTTTTGGTATAGGTGGGAGCAATCTTGCAATCTATTTGACAGTCTTGGAAAATTAGATGGAGCTGTTAAAGTCTTGAAATCTGTTTGTTATGCTGAGAGATGGAGGCAGGGGAACACATTATCATGGATATATATGGAAGGGATGCAGTGTTTTTTAAAGATTTATTTTTACTGGTAAGGCATTGAGAATTTGTATTAATGCAAGCCTGCAAGCTCGTTCTTTTGCCACTTAAGACAGTGTTCATTACAGTGGCACTGAAGAATGAAAGGGCTCCCAGCAGGGTGCTTTTGCCCGCTTGGCCATGGCCGCCCACTTGACTGTCTGTTTACAGAATCATAGCCACACCCTGCTTAGCTGCTGTGAGTCTGCTGTTAAGAGTCATGTGACTCTATGAGGCCGATTCATTAATAGCGCCAGGTAGCGACAGATGAGCGACTGTAGCGTGATTTTTTCAGCGCCAGCCAGTATTCGCTGTGCTTGGCCGGCATTAGCTTGATGACAGCGACTCAGTCGGTGTGCGGTAATGTTGAATACGGGCTGGGGGGTCGCTGTTTCACAGGTCCAGCGTTGTATGTGAGCGCCTGACAGGAATGGCCAGAGCGAACGGCTAGCTTCATATTCATCAACAAATCACGCTCCGAATGTGCTGTCGCTGTCCATTCCTTGTTTAAACCCCAGAGCGCTGGTGGCGATGTGTATTAACTAGTTTTTAACCCCTAAACAACCATATTTTTTGAATGTAACATTATACATGTTTTTAGAATCATTTTGTAATATGAATACATTAATCTCAGACCTGTTAGATCAATTCTGCACATATTTTTTTTAATTTTTTTTTTGACTTAAAAATAAATCCTAACATTGCAGAAGTGTTCTCCGATTTTTTGACATTAAAAAAAAAAAAAATAATAATAATACCAATTAATTATGAATAATTATAGATTGCTCCATTGAAATGCATTGGACATCGCCAGGGAGCGACAGCTCATACCTGGCGCTGTGAGGGAATTTGCAGCGGCGCTGTTCGGTCCAGGCGGCTTCATGATGAATGCCGCGCTAGCTGTCGCTCTCGCCGGCGCTAGCCTCATTTTGCTTGATAAATGCGTCATTGTGACCGCCGCCGGGCGTACTTGAGTCGGTAGTCGCCGTTAGCTGCCGCTACCTGGCGCTCGTCAGACACTACCTGGCGCTATCGCTTGATGAATAAGGGCCCAAATGTGTACTGGAGGGTAAAAGAGGCAGTATGAAGGGGGCTGATACTATACTTATTCCAGACAGTGATTAACAAATAGATGTTTGCTGCCTGTTTAAGATTCCTTTTAACTTGTTCCTACCTTTGTAGCAGTTCTACCTCCTACATGTTCCTTCTAACACGAGATAATGTGCAAATTCCTTAATTATCAAATCTAAAACTACAAGCACTCTGTTTTAGGTGATGTGATGGGCACGTGTTACCCCACAGCTCCCTTGAGACTGAAAGCTGTAATCAATTAAGTTGACAGTGAAGAAACCAGCTTTTGCAGCCCACAGGAGAGTCTATCACGTGTCTAAACTATGTGTAAAATTACAACATTGTCAAGGTTCAAGTTCAATCATGTTTTTCACTGGTAGTGATAAACAAAAAATATTTTTATAATAAGGAGAAAAGCCCAGCAGCATTTTTTTTTCATTACCAGAGATTGCTTAGTAATTATCATTTATTAGGTGATAGCAACTATAGGGTCAGCATCAGGTGAGAAACGTCACTAATTTTTAGGAGTGAAAAATGCCATTCACTTTCATTGTCTACCTTGGGGCTGATTCAGCTCCAGGTGAAAATTTAAATCTGGGTGTTGATTCAGCCCCAAGGTAGATAATGAAAGTGAATATCAGTTAAACCTATGCTTGCTGCCATCTGGCCCTCCAGTGCCACACAGTTTCTGTGGGTGGGTGGGCATGGCCTATAGCCTCGATTCAGAGACACATTCGTCCGGACTTCCGTAGCTGTCTGTGTTTTGGTGGGTGTTTGTCATTTTTTTGCTTTTTTTCATCCATTTTATACTCGCACGAACGTTCCGGAATGCGCTTCCGATGAACGGAAGCAAATCGGAACATTTCCGTTAGTTCGGATCATTTTCCAAACCAAATCGGAAATTTTCCGTTCGTTCAGATAACTTCCGTTGTTGGGTGGGTTTCCGTCTGATTCAGAAAGCTGATTTCCGACGGATCACCACCCTATAAATCTGTTTAATTTCCGATCCACTTACGAGACCTTTGAGGGCTCGGATTGCTATTGTTGAACATGTTTTGTGGCTATGTGGAGGAGTCTGCGCGCCTTTAGCACCAAGGCTTTGCATGTATCAGCAATGGCCGAGGCCATAAATTGTATAGCAATGCATACCTATATCAATACATTTCATGTATGCAGCTCATTGGCTCCAATGAAGGATGCTGCACACTGTCTGTAATGGGGGATGCCGCACACCACCTGTGATGAGGGATGCTAATCACTGCCTGTATAGGGGATGAGGGATGCTGCCCAGTGACTGTAATGAGGGATGCCACTGACTGTCTGTAATAGGGGATGCCACACACTGCCTGTAATGAGGGGTGCCACACACTACGTGTAACAAAGAATGCCACTTACTGGCTGTAATAAGGGATGCCACACGCTCCCTGTAATAAGAGTTGCTGCTCAGTGGCTGTAATGAGGGATAGCGATTACTGCCTGTAATGAGTGATGCCGGACACTGTCTTTAATGGGGGATGCCACATACTGCCTGTAATGCGAAATGCCACTTACTGCCAGTAAGGAGGGATGGCACTTACTGCCCGTAATTAGGGATGCCACACGCTGTATTTAATAGGGGGTGCCGCACACTGTCTTTAATGTGGAATGCTGCTTACTGCCTGTAATGAGGGATGCTGTACACTGTCTTTAATAGGAGATGCAGCACACTGTATGTAATGGAATACTGCTTACTCTCTGTAATGAGGGATGCAGCACACTGTATGTAATGGAATACTGCTTACTCTCTGTAATGAGGGATGCTGTACGCTGTCTTTATAGGAGATGCAGCACACTGTATGTAATGGAATACTGCTTACTCTCTGTAATGAGGGATGCAGCACACTGTATGTAATGGAATACTGCTTACTCTCTGTAATGAGGGATGCAGCACACTGTATGTAATGGAATACTGCTTACTCTCTGTAATGAGGGATGCAGCACACTGTATGTAATGGAATACTGCTTACTCTCTGTAATGAGGGATGCAGCACACTGTATGTAATGGAATACTGCTTACTCTCTGTAATGAGGGATGCAGCACACTGTATGTAATGGAATACTGCTTACTCTCTGTAATGAGGGATGCAGCCCACTGTCTTTAATAGGAGATGCAGCACACTGTATGTAATGGAATACTGCTTACTCTCTGTAATGAGGGATGCTGTACACTTTCTTTAATAGGAGATGTCGCACACTGTATGTAATGGAATACTGCTAACTCTCTGTAATGAGGGATGCTGCACACTGTCTGTAATGGGGCATGTCACACACTGCCTGTAGTAGGGATGATGTTTACTGCCCTTAATAAGGGATGCCACTCACAGCCTGTAATTAGGTCACTAGGGGGGATTCAAAAAAAAAACGTAGGTATCTTGCTTATGTCTTAGCCGGGAATTGTATCTGCAATCTTCCAGTCACAAGATTGATTGTTTAACCACTAGGCCATGGCTAACCTTTAATCAATGACCCAAATAAAACATTGCCCACTTGCTAAACGTCTAAAATAGATGATAATAACATTTGGATAGAAAGCGTAATAGAGTGGTGGTATGGGAAGTTCATAGATGTGTACAGAAGCAATTACAAATATATGAAACAGAGAAACAAAGACTTGAAAAGAAGGAAGTGAACAATGGGTTAATTTGCTCTGTTGGTATGACAATGGAAAGCTGATTGGACAAACTGTACGTGCTGTATCTATGGACTCAGAAATCTTGTTCCTAGGTTCTCAGGACAGGTACGACAGTTTTCACATTTATTTCCTTGTTGCTTTTTTTAGCACAATTGTTTTCAGGGTACACAGGATATTCTTGTATGCAAAACAAATATTTCAGCCTTGCATACTTTTTCTGAAAGCCCAGCTCCAGGCTCTGAGCCCGCCCCCCCCAAACATTCTCCTTCCAGACACCTGAAAACCTGTGTTCTGGTGTCCATGTGAGCACCCATGTGACTATCATCTCACATGTTTCTATCTGTGCAACGGGGATTTCCGCTGAGAAAGATGATTGAGTTGAAATTCACCTGAACGTGAGAGCAGGGTCCACAGTGGAGCCACACCCACATCATAGATGGCTCACATGTTACTTCTGTAACACCCGCACCCACATCATAGATGGGTCACATGTTACTTCTGTAACACCCGCACCCACATCATAGAGGGGTCACATGTTACTTCTGTAATACCCACACCCACATCATAGATGGGTCACATGTTACTTCTGTAACACCCGCACCCACATCATAGATGGGTCACATGTTACTTCTGTAACACCCGCACCCACATCATAGAGGGGTCACATGTTACTTCTGTAATACCCACACCCACATCATAGATGGGTCACATGTTACTTCTGTAACACCCGCACCCACATCATAGATGGGTCACATGTTACTTCTGTAACACCCGCACCCACATCATAGAGGGGTCACATGTTACTTCTGTAATACACACACCCACATCATAGATGGGTCACATGTTACTTCTGTAATACCCACACCCACATCATAGATGGGTCACATGTTACTTCTGTAATACCCACACCCACATCATAGATGGGTCACATGTTACTTCTGTAATACCCACACCCACATCATAGATGGCTCACATGTTACTTCTGTAATACCCACACCCACATTATAGATGGCTCACATGTTACTTCTGTAATACACACACCCACATCATAGATGGCTCTAATGTTACTTCTGTAATACCCACACCCACATCATAGATGGCTCACATGTTATTTCTGTAATACACACACCCACATCATAGATGGCTCACATGTTACTTCTGTAATACACACACCCACATTATAGATGGCTCACATGTTACTTCTGTAATACACACACCCACATCATAGATGGCTCACATGTTACTTCTGTAATACCCACACCCACATCATAGATGGGTCACATGTTACTTCTGTAATACCCACACCCACATCATAGATGGCTCACATGTTACTTCTGTAATACACACACCCACATCATAGATGGCTCACATGTTACTTCTGTAATACACACACCCACATCATAGATGGCTCACATGTTACTTCTGTAATACACACACCCACATCATAGATGGCTCACATGTTACTTCTGTAATACACACACCCACATCATAGATGGCTCACATGTTACTTCTGTAATACCCACACCCACATTATAGATGGCTCACATGTTACTTCTGTAACACCCGCACCCACATCATAGAGGGGTCACATGTTACTTTTGTAACACCCGCACCCACATTATAGATGGGTCACATGTTACTTCTGTAATACACACACCCACATCATAGTTGGCTCACATGTTACTTCTGTAATACCCGCACCCACATCATAGATGGGTCACATGTTACTTCTGTAATACACACACCCACATCATAGATGGGTCACATGTTACTTCTGTAATACACACACCCACATCATAGATGGGTCACATGTCACTTCTGTAACACCCACACCCACATCATAGATGGGTCACATGTTACTTCTGTAACACCCGAACCCACATCATAGATGGGTCACATGTTACTTCTGTAACACCCGCACCCACATTATAGATGGCTCACATGTTACTTCTGTAATTCCCACACCCACATCATAGATGGGTCACATGTTACTTCTGTAACACCCGCACCCACATCATAGATGGCTCACATGTTACTTCTGTAATACACACACCCACATCATAGATGGCTCACATGTTACTTCTGTAATACCCACACCCACATTATAGATGGCTCACATGTTACTTCTGTAATACACACACCCACATCATAGATGGCTCACATGTTACTTCTGTAATACCCACACCCGCATCATAGATGGCTCACATGTTACTTCTGTAATACACACACCCACATCATAGATGGCTCACATGTTACTTCTGTAATACCCACACCCACATCATAGATGGCTCACATGTTACTTCTGTAATACCCACACCCACATCATAGATGGTTCACATGTTACTTCTGTAATACACACACCCACATCATAGATGGCTCACATGTTACTTCTGTAATACACACACCCACATCATAGATGGCTCACATGTTACTTCTGTAATACACACACCCACATCATAGATGGCTCACATGTTACTTCTGTAATACCCACACCCACATTATAGATGGGTCACATGTTACTTCTGTAACACCCGCACCCACATCATAGAGGGGTCACATGTTACTTCTGTAACACCCGCACCCACATTATAGATGGGTCACATGTTACTTCTGTAATACACACACCCACATCATAGATGGCTCACATGTTACTTCTGTAATACCCGCACCCACATCATAGATGGGTCACATGTTACTTCTGTAATACACACACCCACATCATACATGGGTCACATGTTACTTCTGTAATACACACACCCACATCATAGATGGGTCACATGTCACTTCTGTAACACCCACACCCACATCATAGATGGGTCACATGTTACTTCTGTAATACCCACACCCACATCATAGATGGCTCACATGTTACATCTGTAACACCCGCACCCACATTATAGATGGCTCACATGTTACTTCTGTAATACACACACCCACATCATAGATGGCTCACATGTTACTTCTGTAACACCCACACCCACATTATAGATGGCTCACATGTTACTTCTGTAACACCCGCACCCACATTATAGATGGCTCACATGTTACTTCTGTAACACCCACACCCACATCATAGATGGCTCACATGTTACTTCTGTAATACACACACCCACATCATAGATGGCTCACATGTAACTTCTGTAATACCCACACCCACATCATAGATGGCTCACATGTTACTTCTGTAACACCCGAACCCACATTATAGATAGCTCACATGTTACTTCTGTAACACCCGCACCCACATCATAGATGGCTCACATGTTACTTCTGTAATACCCACACCCACATCATAGATGGGTCACATGTTACTTCTGTAATACACACACCCACATCATAGATGGGTCACATGTTACTTCTGTAACACCCGCACCCACATCATAGATGGCTCACATGTTACTTCTGTAACACCCGCACCCACATTATAGATGGCTCACATGTTACTTCTGTAACACCCGCACCCACATTATAGATGGCTCACATGTTACTTCTGTAACACCCGCACCCACATTATAGATGGCTCACATGTTACTTCTGTAACACCCGCACCCACATCATAGATGGCTCACATGTTACTTCTGTAATACCCACACCCACATCATAGATGGCTCACATGTTACTTCTGTAATACACACACCCACATTATAGATGGCTCACATGTTACTTCTGTAATACACACACCCACATCATACATGGGTCACATGTTACTTCTGTAATACACACACCCACATCATAGATGGCTCACATGTTACTTCTGTAACACCCGCACCCACATCATAGATGGCTCACATGTTACTTCTGTGATACACACACCCACATCATAGATGGCTCACATGTTACTTCTGTAATACACACACCCACATCATAGATGGCTCACATGTTACTTCTGTAATACACACACCCACATCATAGATGGCTCACATGTTACTTCTGTAATACACACACCCACATCATAGATGGGTCACATGCTACTTCTGTAATACACACACCCACATCATAGAGGGGTCACATGTTACTTCTGTAATACACACACCCACATCATAGATGGCTCACATGTTACTTCTGTAACACCCGCACCCACATCATAGAGGGGTCACATGTTACTTCTGTAACACCCGCACCCACATCATAGATGGGTCACATGCTACTTCTGTAATACACACACCCACATCATAGATGGCTCACATGTTACTTCTGTAACACCCGCACCCACATCATAGAGGGGTCACATGTTACTTCTGTAACACCCGCACCCACATCATAGATGGGTCACATGCTACTTCTGTAATACACACACCCACATCATAGATGGCTCACATGTTACTTCTGTAATACCCACACCCACATTATAGATGGCTCACATGTTACTTCTGTAATACACACACCCACATCATAGATGGCTCACATGTTACTTCTGTAATACACACACCCACATCATAGATGGCTCACATGTTACTTCTGTAACACCCACACCCACATTATAGATGGCTCACATGTTACTTCTGTAATACCCACACCCACATCATAGATGGCTCACATGTTACTTCTGTAACACCCACACCCACATCATAGATGGCTCACATGTTACTTCTGTAATACCCACACCCACATCATAGATGGCTCACATGTTACTTCTGTAACACCCACACCCACATCATAGATGGCTCACATGTTACTTCTGTAACACCCACACCCACATCATAGATGGCTCACATGTTACTTCTGTAACACCCACACCCACATTATAGATGGCTCACATGTTACTTCTGTAATACCCACACCCACATCATAGATGGCTCACATGTTACTTCTGTAACACCCACACCCACATTATAGATGGCTCACATGTTACTTCTGTAATACCCACACCCATGGCTCACATGTTACTTCTGTAATTCCCACACCCACATCATAGATGGGTCACATGTTACTTCTGTAACACCCGCACCCACATCATAGATGGCTCACATGTTACTTCTGTAATACACACACCCACATCATAGATGGCTCACATGTTACTTCTGTAATACCCACACCCACATTATAGATGGTTCACATGTTACTTCTGTAATACACACACCCACATCATAGATGGCTCACATGTTACTTCTGTAATACCCACACCCGCATCATAGATGGCTCACATGTTACTTCTGTAATACACACACCCACATCATAGATGGCTCACATGTTACTTCTGTAATACCCACACCCACATCATAGATGGCTCACATGTTACTTCTGTAATACCCACACCCACATCATAGATGGCTCACATGTTACTTCTGTAATACACACACCCACATCATAGATGGCTCACATGTTACTTCTGTAATACACACACCCACATCATAGATGGCTCACATGTTACTTCTGTAATACACACACCCACATCATAGATGGCTCACATGTTACTTCTGTAATACCCACACCCACATTATAGATGGGTCACATGTTACTTCTGTAACACCCGCACCCACATCATAGAGGGGTCACATGTTACTTCTGTAACACCCGCACCCACATTATAGATGGGTCACATGTTACTTCTGTAATACACACACCCACATCATAGATGGCTCACATGTTACTTCTGTAATACCCGCACCCACATCATAGATGGGTCACATGTTACTTCTGTAATACACACACCCACATCATACATGGGTCACATGTTACTTCTGTAATACACACACCCACATCATAGATGGGTCACATGTCACTTCTGTAACACCCACACCCACATCATAGATGGGTCACATGTTACTTCTGTAATACCCACACCCACATCATAGATGGCTCACATGTTACATCTGTAACACCCGCACCCACATTATAGATGGCTCACATGTTACTTCTGTAATACACACACCCACATCATAGATGGCTCACATGTTACTTCTGTAACACCCACACCCACATTATAGATGGCTCACATGTTACTTCTGTAACACCCGCACCCACATTATAGATGGCTCACATGTTACTTCTGTAACACCCACACCCACATCATAGATGGCTCACATGTTACTTCTGTAATACACACACCCACATCATAGATGGCTCACATGTTACTTCTGTAATACCCACACCCACATCATAGATGGCTCACATGTTACTTCTGTAACACCCGCACCCACATTATAGATAGCTCACATGTTACTTCTGTAACACCCGCACCCACATCATAGATGGCTCACATGTTACTTCTGTAATACCCACACCCACATCATAGATGGGTCACATGTTACTTCTGTAATACACACACCCACATCATAGATGGGTCACATGTTACTTCTGTAACACCCGCACCCACATCATAGATGGCTCACATGTTACTTCTGTAACACCCGCACCCACATTATAGATGGCTCACATGTTACTTCTGTAACACCCGCACCCACATTATAGATGGCTCACATGTTACTTCTGTAACACCCGCACCCACATTATAGATGGCTCACATGTTACTTCTGTAACACCCGCACCCACATCATAGATGGCTCACATGTTACTTCTGTAATACCCACACCCACATTATAGATGGCTCACATGTTACTTCTGTAATACACACACCCACATCATACATGGGTCACATGTTACTTCTGTAATACACACACCCACATTATAGATGGCTCACATGTTACTTCTGTAACACCCGCACCCACATTATAGATGGCTCACATGTTACTTCTGTAATACGCACACCCACATCATAGATGGGTCACATGTTACTTCTGTAATACACACACCCACATCATAGATGGCTCACATGTTACTTCTGTAACACCCGCACCCACATCATAGATGGCTCACATGTTACTTCTGTGATACACACACCCACATCATAGATGGCTCACATGTTACTTCTGTAATACACACACCCACATCATAGATGGCTCACATGTTACTTCTGTAATACACACACCCACATCATAGATGGCTCACATGTTACTTCTGTAATACACACACCCACATCATAGATGGGTCACATGCTACTTCTGTAATACACACACCCACATCATAGAGGGGTCACATGTTACTTCTGTAATACACACACCCACATCATAGATGGCTCACATGTTACTTCTGTAACACCCGCACCCACATCATAGAGGGGTCACATGTTACTTCTGTAACACCCGCACCCACATCATAGATGGGTCACATGCTACTTCTGTAATACACACACCCACATCATAGATGGCTCACATGTTACTTCTGTAACACCCGCACCCACATCATAGAGGGGTCACATGTTACTTCTGTAACACCCGCACCCACATCATAGATGGGTCACATGCTACTTCTGTAATACACACACCCACATCATAGATGGCTCACATGTTACTTCTGTAATACCCACACCCACATTATAGATGGCTCACATGTTACTTCTGTAATACACACACCCACATCATAGATGGCTCACATGTTACTTCTGTAATACACACACCCACATCATAGATGGCTCACATGTTACTTCTGTAACACCCACACCCACATCATAGATGGCTCACATGTTACTTCTGTAATACCCACACCCACATCATAGATGGCTCACATGTTACTTCTGTAACACCCACACCCACATCATAGATGGCTCACATGTTACTTCTGTAATACCCACACCCACATCATAGATGGCTCACATGTTACTTCTGTAACACCCACACCCACATCATAGATGGCTCACATGTTACTTCTGTAACACCCACACCCACATCATAGATGGCTCACATGTTACTTCTGTAACACCCACACCCACATTATAGATGGCTCACATGTTACTTCTGTAATACCCACACCCACATCATAGATGGCTCACATGTTACTTCTGTAACACCCACACCCACATTATAGATGGCTCACATGTTACTTCTGTAATACCCACACCCACATCATAGATGGCTCACATGTTACTTCTGTAACACCCACACCCACATCATAGATGGCTCACATGTTACTTCTGTAATACCCACACCCACATCATAGATGGCTCACATGTTACTTCTGTAACACCCACACCCACATCATAGATGGCTCACATGTTACTTCTGTAACACCCACACCCACATCATAGATGGCTCACATGTTACTTCTGTAACACCCACACCCACATCATAGATGGCTCACATGTTACTTCTGTAATACCCACACCCACATCATAGATGGCTCACATGTTACTTCTGTAATACCCACACCCACATCATAGATGGCTCACATGTTACTTCTGTAACACCCACACCCACATCATAGATGGCTCACATGTTACTTCTGTAATACCCACACCCACATCATAGATGGCTCACATGTTACTTCTGTAACACCCACACCCACATCATAGATGGCTCACATGTTACTTCTGTAATACACACACCCACATCATAGATGGCTCACATGTTACTTCTGTAATACACACACCCACATCATAGATGGCTCACATGTTACTTCTGTAACACCCACACCCACATCATAGATGGCTCACATGTTACTTCTGTAATACCCACACCCACATCATAGATGGCTCACATGTTACTTCTGTAATACACACACCCACATCATAGATGGCTCACATGTTACTTCTGTAATACACACACCCACATCATAGATGGCTCACATGTTACTTCTGTAATACCCACACCCACATTATAGATGGCTCACATGTTACTTCTGTAACACCCGCACCCACATCATAGATGGGTCTCATGCTACTTCTGTAATACACACACCCACATCATAGATGGGTCACATGTTACTTCTGTAATACACACACCCACATCATAGATGGGTCACATGTTATTTCTGTAATACACACACCCACATCATAGATGGGTCACATGTTACTTCTGTAATACCCACACCCACATCATAGATGGGTCACATGTTATTTCTGTAACACCCACACCCACATCATAGATGGCTCACATGTTACTTCTGTAATACCCACACCCACATCATAGATGGGTCACATGTTACTTCTGTAATACCCGCACCCACATCATAGAGGGGTCACATGTTACTTCTGTAACACCCACACCCACATTATAGATGGCTCACATGTTACTTCTGTAATACACACACCCACATCATAGATGGCTCACATGTTACTTCTGTAATACCCACACCCACATCATAGATGGCTCACATGTTACTTCTGTAATACACACACCCACATCATAGATGGCTCACATGTTACTTCTGTAATACCCGCACCCACATCATAGAGGGGCCACATGTTACTTCTGTAACACCCACACCCACATCATAGATGGCTCACATGTTACTTCTGTAATACCCACACCCACATCATAGATGGCTCACATGTTACTTCTGTAATACACACACCCACATCATAGATGGCTCACATGTTACTTCTGTAATACACACACCCACATCATAGATGGCTCACATGTTACTTCTGTAATACCCACACCCACATTATAGATGGCTCACATGTTACTTCTGTAACACCCGCACCCACATCATAGATGGGTCACATGCTACTTCTGTAATACACACACCCACATCATAGATGGGTCACATGTTACTTCTGTAATACACACACCCACATCATAGATGGGTCACATGTTATTTCTGTAATACACACACCCACATCATAGATGGGTCACATGTTACTTCTGTAATACCCACACCCACATCATAGATGGGTCACATGTTATTTCTGTAACACCCACACCCACATCATAGATGGCTCACATGTTACTTCTGTAATACCCACACCCACATCATAGATGGCTCACATGTTACTTCTGTAATACCCGCACCCACATCATAGATGGGTCACATGTTATTTCTGTAACACCCACACCCACATCATAGATGGCTCACATGTTACTTCTGTAATACCCACACCCACATCATAGATGGCTCACATGTTACTTCTGTAACACCCACACCCACATTATAGATGGCTCACATGTTACTTCTGTAATACACACACCCACATCATAGATGGCTCACATGTTACTTCTGTAACACCCACACCCACATTATAGATGGCTCACATGTTACTTCTGTAATACCCACACCCACATCATAGATGGGTCACATGCTACTTCTGTAATACACACACCCACATCATAGATGGGTCACATGTTACTTCTGTAATACACACACCCACATCATAGATGGGTCACATGTTATTTCTGTAATACACACACCCACATCATAGATGGGTCACATGTTACTTCTGTAATACCCACACCCACATCATAGATGGGTCACATGTTATTTCTGTAACACCCACACCCACATCATAGATGGCTCACGTGTTACTTCTGTAATACCCACACCCACATCATAGATGGCTCACATGTTACTTCTGTAATACCCGCACCCACATCATAGATGGCTCACATGTTACTTCTGTAATACACACACCCACATCATAGATGGCTCACATGTTACTTCTGTAATACCCGCACCCACATCATAGAGGGGTCACATGTTACTTCTGTAATACCCACACCCACATCATAGATGGCTCACATGTTACTTCTGTAATACCCACACCCACATCATAGATGGCTCACATGTTACTTCTGTAATACACACACCCACATCATAGATGGCTCACATGTTACTTCTGTAATACCCACACCCACATCATAGATGGCTCACATGTTACTTCTGTAATACCCACACCCACATCATAGATGGCTCACATGTTACTTCTGTAATACACACACCCACATCATAGATGGCTCACATGTTACTTCTGTAATACACACACCCACATCATAGATGGCTCACATGTTACTTCTGTAATACCCACACCCACATTATAGATGGCTCACATGTTACTTCTGTAACACCCGCACCCACATCATAGATGGGTCACATGTTACTTCTGTAATACACACACCCACATCATAGATGGGTCACATGTTACTTCTGTAATACACACACCCACATCATAGATGGGTCACATGTTATTTCTGTAATACACACACCCACATCTTAGATGGGTCACATGTTACTTCTGTAATACCCACACCCACATCATAGATGGGTCACATGTTATTTCTGTAACACCCACACCCACATCATAGATGGCTCACATGTTACTTCTGTAATACACAGACCCACATCATAGATGGGTCACATGTTACTTCTGTAATACCCACACCCACATCATAGATGGGTCACATGTTACTTCTGTAATACCCACACCCACATCATAGATGGCTCACATGTTACTTCTGTAATACCCGCACCCACATCATAGATGGGTCACATGTTACTTCTGTAATACACACACCCACATCATAGATGGGTCACATGCTACTTCTGTAATACCCACACCCACATCATAGATGGGTCACATGTTACTTCTATAACACCCACGCCCACATCATAGATGGGTCACATGCTACTTCTGTAATACACACACCCACATCATAGATGGGTCACATGTTACTTCTGTAATACACACACCCACATCATAGATGGGTCACATGCTACTTCTGTAACACCCACACCCACATCATAGATGGGTCACATGTTACTTCTGTAATACACACACCCACATCATAGATGGCTCACATGTCACTTCTGTAACACCCACACCCACATCATAGATGGCTCACATGTTACTTCTGTAATACCCACACCCACATTATAGATGGGTCACATGTTACTTCTGTAATACACACACCCACATCATAGATGGGTCACATGTCACTTCTGTAACACCCACACCCACATCATAGATGGCTCACATGTTACTTCTGTAATACACCCCCCCCCCCCCCCCCCATTATAGATGGCTCACATGTTACTTCTGTCTAAAATACAATATTGTCAGAAACACACATAACTTCAAGTTTGCATTCTGTAAATAAGGAGGGAGGGGAGGAAGGGAGGAAGGGGGATTGTGCCTGGAAGTGGGGCTCAAAGGCGCTCACAGTCTAATGTGCATACACATACTATGCATGATCAAGAAACCATGGGCTCCGAAACGCGTAGCGGATTTGCACATTATTTGCACTTTCTTTGAGCCTTTTAACATGTTTTAAAATAAAGGATGAATTTTTAACTAGATGCTGGCTGAATGATCAACATTGAATACATATGCTATGACTAGCCTGGTCAGTAAGCAATTTACAAGTTCTTCAGACTTCAGTAATAAGTATCAAACAAGTTTCCAAGTGTCCAAGATGGAGTTCAAACTTAAGACCCTAATTCTGCAATTCAGAAGGTCCATAGATTTCAGTATTGAGTAACACCAATACATATAACCACCACATGGGACTAATACGTTTTCCCTACTAGATACTTTTGAGTTTTTGGTTGAGGAAATAAAAAAAAAAGGCATTTATCTTCCAGCTTGCAAATTAAATCCCATGGAGTCCTGCAGGCTTGTGCTCTATGGTTTCAGCAATGCCAGCTTCAGTGGCCTCCCTCACCAGCGCTTCTGCGCATCCCTGCTACCAGTCACAGGGAAATAGCCTTTAACATTGATTGAGCAAATCATGTGACTGCTCATGAGGGTCCTCCACTGAATTTAATTTTTTCGTAGGAGGTGCTAAGGGCCATCTGGCAGCATGCCCATTGGTGTCCCATCAGGTTTAAACAGTTCTAGGTTATGATATGGACTTAGCAAAATTACATTTCCAGAACACTGACTGTAGCATAAGTACAGTTTATTTTAGTTAAATATTAGTGCCTTATTTAAGAAGTGTCTGCCACACAACGCCACTTTTTTAGCCTCAGCGTCACTCAGGACCAGATTTAGACCCTTATTTAACAAGGGATAGCGACAGGTAGCGACTGGTGAGCGTCCGGTAATGACGGGCACCGCCACGAGAACGCCAGCTCCCCTCCACAATCACACATTTATCAAGGCAATCCTGCTTTTTTTTTTTTAAATGTGAAAAATTCTGTGACCACTCTGGTGTTTAAACATGCATTTTACAGCGCGAGAATTTTTTGAGCGTGATTTGTTAATGAATATGGTGGAAGCCGGTCGCTCTGACCAGTCGCTATCATGCGCTCCCATACAGCGCGGAACCTGTCAAATAGCGACTCCTCACCCAATATTCAACATTACGGCAAACCGACTGAGTCGCTATCAACTACCGAACAACGGCCAAGCACAGCGACTACTAGCGGGCGCTCTGAAAATGCAGCTACAGTCGCTCAACTGTCGCTACCTGCCGCTGTTAATGAATCGGCCTCTTAACAACTAAAAAACGGTAATGCCGATGTGGCCGCCGGCTAGCATCTTATTTAACAGTAGCACCGGAAAGAATGCAGTGCCCGGCGCTCTGGTTGAAGCAGCACCAGGTGCTGTGGCTCAAGATCCCATAGAACACAATAGGCAGAACTGGATTGAAGTTTGATTTATTTGTACAGAACTTGTATTGCTTATTTTGCATAACAATGTGTCATTTGGCCACCAACAACTAAAACGCAGACAAAACGCACTGTAACACTTGTCCACTTCGTCCCCAATAGTGATGTCTTGTAACTATAATGAAGAAACGCTGACCAGTGCCTGAAAAATACAGCGCCAAAGATTACAAGGAGGAAAAATTTCATAAGTATGCTGAGGAGTGCCGGAAAAGTGGCAGTACAAAGTGGTGCTCACTAGTGCTGGGATAATCGGCCGGCGGGTTCAACAATCAAAGCTAATTAGTAGCATTTAGTGCAACGACTGCTAGCGCCAATGTAATACACAGCACCAGATTAGACCGGAATGCCAGCACTCCCAAGCTGGCACTATAGCCACAGAAATTATGCTAAAAGGACACATCATAAATTAGGCCCTTAGTTTGAGATAACATACCTTTTATGCTAAGAATTTGAAATCAATATAAATATTAATGTTCACCCAAAACCTTTGTTTTCAGTAAATGCTAAATTATCTGTCTAGGGTGGACATACATATTTATACTGACTGATAATTATAGTGTGTGTAAAAGAGAGCCTCTGGGCAAAAACTGTCTTTCATTGTTTGCCTTGTTCTGGTAAATTCCTAAACCAAGGTTATAATTACCAGTAAGTTGTGCTTTAATTTGCAGAGCAGAGGGTAAAGGAAGCCAAGTGTTAAGTACTTAAAAATACAGGTTGGCGGCTCTTTGTTGAAGCAGGAATACAGTGTATTTGAGCATGGTCACTCACAGTTAGGGAGTATGAACACATACTTGCATCTATTTGTTCTTCTTACAACACCATAGTTTCTCATATCATCACTTATACAATAAGAACTATTCAACCAAATGGGGGTGTCTGTAAGGTTGTAAAAAAAATGCTTTAAAATAGACCCATGAGTACAGGGCATGCGATGAATAGCTTGTTTCAGCATTAAAGTGGACCAACACCCTCCCCTGATCGGCCCGGGAATCTTATAGACCGATCAGCTCCCTGACTGCGGGGCACCCCGATCGGGGGTGCCCTGCTGTGTGAACCCCCCCCCCCCAGATCCCCGAAAATCCTACCTGATCCTCATTCCAGTGGCGCATGCGCAGGCCGCCGCCGCCTCCCGCGCGTCCCTCTAGCAGGGCGCGCACCCGCGCCGGCCGTTTGTGATCGGGGTGCCCCGCGGAAGTGGACCAATACCCAGTATAGTCAAAATCCTGGGTGTTGGTCCACTTTAATAATGTGAATAAAATGGCTGTTTGACTCAGGCACAGTAATTACCCTACTCAAAATTGTTATAACAATAACCAACAACACCAATTTACTTTAGCATGCCCTTAAAACACAACCTTTGGCAAGGTTCCCTTGTACAAAACCAATGCACGGCAATGGGACCAAAAAGGACATCTGGGGGACTCACATTTTGCAGTGGTAAACTCTTTTGAAATTATGGACTTCCCATAGATTTTCTGTTAAAAAAAACCTCATAATTGACAGCAGAGAATATTATTTCTTCCACTCCTAATATTCAAATATGTTATTGTGAATCCATAGCTTTTATGTTTGCTAAGGTGTCTGTGTACCTGTAGAACTATTTTTTCTGCAACAACCATTAAAAGCTGTATGTTTTCGCCACATTTCATCTGTGTATTTAAAATGAAGCTTTTATGTGCAATATACAACAGGGCAGATGGTAAGTTCTATTTCTAAAGCCCCCCATTAATGACATCCAGTGGATTTAACCTATAGGTAATAATAAAACACAAATTAGGTCTGGGTGAGCGTTTTCTATTCCTATCTGCTAGAGGATAGAGTCTCTTGATTCCACCATTTCAAGCTAATTCAGGCTCTTCCTGGTGCCAATTGGCCTTTAAAAAGTTGTGAAGATGCCTGCAGATCTTCCTGGAAGTGACGCCCGCCACCTGCTCCTAAGATATCCAGTTTGACCTTTGCTCTGCTGACAACCCGCTTAGGATTTGACCTTTGACTGGCTCCTGACCCCTGGCTTTAAATGACCTGTTTTGGTTCTCTGAACTCAGGCTCTGGATTACAAACTACCCTGGCTCTGGACTTCCTGGCTCTGTTTCAGCAACTTCCAACATTCATGAATAGATGTCAAGAGCGCGCACAGAGCCATTGGATGTCGCTTTGTGTCCTTTTGTACAGCAACCACACACAAACGGGGGAGCAGCATTGGTCTGGATGAGTTGGTAATGTTTTTTTTTCTTTATACTTTTGACTGGAATTCTGCTTCAAATATTTCTTTCATTGGAAGATCCTGTTGGACATCAACTTTGAGCTTAACAGGAGCAAAGTTTTCTATTCCTATCCGCCAGAGGATAGAGTCTCTTGGTTCCACCATTTCTGGCTAATTCAGACTCTTCCTGGGTCCAATCCTTTAATAAGCACTGTGAAGGTGCCTGAAGATCTTCGTGGAAGTGACGCCCGCCACCTGCTCCTAAGATATCCAGTTTGACCTTGGCTCTGGTGCTTTGAATTTGACCTTTGCCTGGCTCCTGACCCCTGGCTTTGAATGACTACCTGTTTTGGCTCTCTGAACTCAGACTCTGGATTACAAACTACCCTGGCTCTGGACTTCCTGGCCCTGTTTCAGCAACTTCCAACATTCAAGTCAATAGACGGCAAGCGCGCACAGAGCCGGGGGATGTCGCTTTGTGTCCTGTATAGCAACTACACACAAATGGGGGAGCAGCATTGGACTGGATGAGTTGGTAATGATTTTTTTTCTTTAAAATTTTGACTGGAATTCTGCTTTAATTTTTTTTTTCATTGGAAGATACTGTTGGACATCAACGTTGAGCTTAACATGAGCAAATGAGGATACAGTATATTAACATATTTCTGTATTGTACAATAAGGTCTTTAAAAATGGTTTCCTGGTTGACAGAACATACAGTTCAGAGGAAGGCCAATCACTAGCAATCTCAGCCTGCTTTACTACAATTTAGGAAACAGAGGAGCTCCATCCACCTATTTTAAAGGGTGGACAGCCCCCAGAACAATGCATGTGTGCATGCAAGGCATAGGGCTCATCATCTGGGAATAGTACATGTTAAAAGACAGGACACTGCACTAGAAATATATATTTTACTTTTGAAAATTGTTTTGATATACAGCTAATGTTCCTATTTAACAAAACAATATTGTTTTAGCGAGAAATAAGAATCTTAATTTAAATGTTTCAACAACCATTCAAAAGAAACGGGTGCTGATCACAGCAGGGAGGGCATCCCAATTGCCGATGCCCCCCCCCCCCATATATCCCACCTATGAAAGCTCAGTTTCTGCGTGCTCAGTTTTCCAAACTTCTCCTTGTTCTCTTGGTGACACCGAGCTCTGCAACTGGCCGCCGGAAGTCATGTGGTCCAGAGTAGCTCCAGGAAGACTGTGGATCACATTGCTAATGACAGGCAATCTTGGGACCCGGTCTTGCAGGAGGAGGATGGGGGCATTGACAAGCAGAATGCACCTTCCAAATCGCAATAAATTCCTATTATTTAAAAATTGTTCATCCAATTGTATGCAAAGGGACTTCTTCTTTCACTTTCACGCTTTAAATATATTGGTTGACCAAGAGGTCCTATGCCATTATCTAGATATAAATTACTAGCATTCAAGCAGCTCATACCCTCCGGCAGACCTGGAGTTTAAAAGATTCCAGATCTGGCAGTTAGACTTCCCCTGTGTCTTGGGGTCTGTAAACGTACCTTTCCCTTACCATCAGCTCCCACTGCGCTTCTGCAGCCCATTTAGCTGATTCATGCTCCCCTGCCCAACTATTCAGAAAGGCTGGGGGGGCATCACAGACTATAGGGAAGTCAGGGATGCAGCCAACAGGGTGGCCATGTTATTGAACATTCTTAAGATCAGGTAATTGGCGACCACAATAATGTCAGGTGGGAGTGGAAAAAACATTTTAAAAAACACTGGGCCATAATAAGGGGAAATGGTGAAATGGACAAGAAGCTCATGATTATAAGTTAACCAGGAGCAGGCATGCTACAGTACCTAAGCTACGCTTCATTGACGTGTCATATAGTGTGACAAGTCAGTTATGCAGAGGCACTGAGCTGGAACAAGAAGATGTGCTTACATTTGTGAAGTGCCATTCACAAAAGCTTAATGCCAGTAAAACCTGTTGGTATTCAGGGAGCAGTCATGCTACTTGAAATACAGTAAATCCTCATGGTCTATAAATGTGGCGTGCGAAGTACCATACAGTGTAATACAGTAGGTTGGGTAGGTTCCAGCTTTACATTTAAACAGTCAGGGAATGCAGAGGATCTGTCAAGATGTGCTTATCTTAGGTGTCACTTACAAACGACATTGTCAAATGTCAGTAACTCATCAAACATCAATCTCAGCTCTTTTAATAATTTCACTATTATAAGTGTCCTGCCAGATAAAAGAAGCAGGTTTCCTTTCAGATTCTTATTACAAGCCTGCATATCGGGAAGCCCTGGCTTCATGTAAAGGCAATTGGGGTCATCTTTAATCAGCTGCAGCTTATCTTCTGCAATAAGAATTATGTATAGTATCATGACAAACATTTGCACACTGAGTAATAGTGTTTCCTGAACTTTCATTTTGCTTTTAGTGTACTGGTATCTGAGTCTGTTTCAAGAAAAAGGAAGAATCACTCCATTATACCACGGATAATGGAGCGATTCTTCCTTTTTCTTCTATTATTTGTTTGGACAACATTTTGGAGGGAGGGGTATTATGTTCTTCGTGGCTGAGGGATGCCCCACCAGAGAGAAACAACACACAGGAGAGTGAAAATCCAGGGTGTTGTTCCTCTTTAAGTGGTGAAGGGCAATAGAGCAGAAAGAGAATCCGAGACAATTTCTCCGAAGTAGCAAATGCCAGTGCCTCCTCATTATTATTATGTCATTACTATAGTTTATCTATAAAGCACCGTCATAGAAGCTGAAATTACAGGACACTGTATTACGCATAAAATTCACAGGGCATTTTGAGTTGTATATAACAGAGAGTAATGACAACAAATGCATATAATACATATCCAGGTAGGCTGGGCACAGAAGCGCACAAAGCTAGAGGGAGGATTGGTATGTGCCAGCCGACAATCACAGCGTTGCAGGAGTCGCCAGTAAAAGTGAGTTTGCCTACGACCCAGGAGTTTCTCATAACCCGGAGCATCCCGATATAGGATCCCCAGGATGCAGTCTTTTAGATTCCACGCCTGGACCGCAAGGGTTTTCAAACTTACATCAAAAAGAAGATATAGTCAATTTCCACAAATCAATTTGCGGACAAAAGAATTGATAAATTGACCACAGTCAAACTAGAATGGATCTGCGGAACTCCTTATTCATGAAGGGATAACGCCAGGTAGTGCCTTGTAAGCGGCAGGTAGCGGCAGGTGAACATCGGACACATCACGCAATTACACATTTATGAAGGTGATTCTGTTGAGCGGCTGGAACAACGCCATGTAGCGTCCGATTCATCATTATCCCAGGCTCAGCGCACAGCGCCGGCGTTCGGCCTTGCAGAGCGCCACGTCTTACCTCTCGCTACCTGCCGCTCTCCCATACATTTCTATGGATGATCCTTAAATCCCTTTCCTGATGCGCAATTTTTTTTTTTAAACTCAAATCTTTCAGACATGTATCCTGGCCTAGAAAATGAAATTTTTGAAAAGGTTTTTGATTAATAATATTTTTATGCAGAATTGTCCTTACATGACTTTGACTGACTTTAATCACACAGCTTCTGGCGCTGTGGGCTACATCGACCCGATTTTGAGCGCCGGAACTGTTTGAGGCTGTTTTTTTGATGAATGTGGTGTGAGTCAGTCGCACTGACCTGGCGCTACCATTTGCTCCCATACAGCGTAGTACTGCAAATCACATAACGTATTGATCAATGCCGCCCAGCGACTGAGGCGCTCTGAAACAACGAACCATGGCAGAGCACAGCGACTACTAGCGTTTCGCTCTGAAATCCTCGCTACAGACGCTCATCTGTCGCTACCTGGCGTTAGTAATGAATCAGCCTGTGAGTCATTGTATAGTTTTATTGAAACTCCAGAAGGTTGTATAGCCAGCTCTATCCTGAGGCTCAGAACACTGGGGCTCTGGACATGCTGGCCAAGCAATGAACAGAATAATATAAGTTGTCTGGCACTACGGTGTATCTAAAATGAAACTTTTAATTTTCTTCCAATAAAAACCTTCACAAGTCCATATTCATAATAAAAAAATGTAGCACTCACATGTGTGATTCCTTTAGATAGATAATTGTATAGTTCAGGGTGATATAACATTTCTCTCGATGGCCGGCATTGCTGAATATATTGTGTGAGTCGCTCTAACACCAGTACAGCGCTGTATGGGAGAGAACAGTAGCGCCAGCTCAGTGAGACTGACTCACTCCATAGTCATCAAAAAAATAGCCCCACACAGTGCCAGCGCTCAAAATCGGGTAGTTGTAGCCCAGAGCGCCAGAAGCTGTGTGATTAAAGTATGTTTTTGAACATGTATCCACTAATAACAAAGCGAAAACATATGGAATTACATTGTTATTACATTGTAATATGAACAATTTAAAGTGGACCATCACCCTCAGGTGATCGGCCCGGGAATCTATAAGATTCCCGGGCCGATCACCTCCCTCCCCGCGGGACACCCCCCCAAAACCCACAAACCCCCTTACCTTAGCTTCGGCGGAGGCCGGCCGCCGCCGGCTCCCTCGCGCCCCTCTAGGCGTGCGGGCGCCCGCGCCAGCCGTCTGTGAATGGCCGGCGGCGGAGGAGCCGCTTGTCCGCGGCTGTCAAATCCCTTGTCCGTCGGTGCTGGGAGCGGGGAGAGGTGAGTTTTTAGGGTGATCGGGGGGGTTTCACACAGCGGGGCACCCCGATCGGGGGTGCCCCACCGAAGTGGACCAAGACCCAGGATAGTCAAAATCCTGGGTGTTGGTCCACTTTAATACCATACATGTAAGGACAATTCTGCATAAAAATATTAAAAGTTTTCAAAAATGACTTTTTCTAGGCCATGAGAGGTCACACAATTATTTGATAATTAAAAAAAAATAAAATAAAATAAAACCCAGTTTAAAGAGAATAAAAGGATCGTAAGCCAGAGCGCCAGCGGTATAAGGTGAGCCGTCTGTGATGATGAATCAGTCGCTGCGTGTCGCTGTTAGAAATGTTCACCAGATTCGCTTTGATAAATGTGGTATTGCGTACAGCGCCCGTCAGGCACTGTTCGCTACCTGTCACTACCTGTAGCTGCCAGATGTTACCTGGCGCTATGGCTTGATGAATAAAGCCCTAAGTCTACATAACCTTCACTCCTATATGAGTTACTCCTTTCTCGTACAATGCTCCACTAAACACAGATGGTCTCTGCCCAAAACCTCGTAACACAGTCGCTATCACCAACCAACATGGGAACATTTACTTGCACAGTAAGAAGGCTCTTTTCTTTTCTTAGTTCAATGGTTTGGATTAGATTAGGTCGTTTGAGTTTATTTAAGTATATTCTTTGCTTTATTATTATACTGGTTAATAACTGAGCAGCAGGATTGTGACTTATACATTGTTATATTGCCATCTTACCTTACCCTAGTATAACTATCTCGCCCACAAAGACCTTTCCAACCACAACCAGCCAAGAAAAATTCCTTGTGCAATCTTGTATCTGCTGTACTTGGTTAAAAATAAAGGGAACTTGATTTGTATCTATTTAATTGTACTTTCACTGCCTGCACAACAGCGCCGCACAGTGCCTAAACACATACTTGCACCTGTTTAAACGTTTAAGCAAAAAACGTTCTTAAAGTGGACCAAAACCCAGGATTTTGATTATCCTGAGTTTTGGTCCTTGCCCCTGGGACACTCTGATCTGGGATGCCCCGCTGTGTGAAATCCCCGGGTCATCTGATCCCACCCTTCCCCGGTCCTACAGCGCATGCACAGTCCTCTCATCCAATCAACACGCTTGGAATCGCTCCCGTCCCTTTGTCAACTAGCTCGTCTAAGCCAAGCAGATCTGAGCGTGCTGACATGCGCATCCCCCCGCTACCCTCTAACAGGCACGGCATATAGCGTAATGCCTGGTGCAGCGGATAGCGTAGATGCGTAATGCCTGGCGTGGAGGATAGCGTAGATGCTGCCGTACACGCATGCGCCGCTGGACCGGGAAAGAAGGGGAATGTCCAGGTGACCTGGAGTGTTTCACAGAGGGGGCCATCCCAATGGCATGGGATGCCCTAGATGCCACCAGGAGGGAGAAGGTAAGTATGTAGAAAGACATGCACACCACATGGGATGCCCTAGATGCCACCAGGAGGAGAAGGTAAGTATGTAGAAAGACATGCACACTACATGGGATGCCCTAGATGCCACCAGGAGGAGAAGGTAAGTATGTAGAAAGACATGCACACTACATGGGATGCCCTAGATGCCAGCAGGGGGGAGAAGGTAAGTATGTAGAAAGACATGCACACTACATGGGATGCCCTAGATGCCACCAGGGGGGAGAAGGTAAGTATGTAGAAAGACATGCACACTACATGGGATGCCCTAGATGCCACCAGGAGGAGAAGGTAAGTATGTAGAAAGACATGCACACTACATGGGATGCCCTAGATGCCACCAGGAGGAGAAGGTAAGTATGTAGAAAGACATGCACACTACGTGGGATGCCCTAGATGCCACCAGGGGAAGAAGGTAAGTATGTAGAAAGACATGCACACTACATGGGATGCCCTAGATGCCAGCAGGGGGGAGAAGGTAAGTATGTAGAAAGACATGCACACTACATGGGATGCCCTAGATGCCACCAGGAGGAGAAGGTAAGTATGTAGGAAGACATGCACACTACATGGGATGCCCTAGATGCCACCAGGAGGAGAAGGTAAGTATGTAGAAAGACATGCACACTACATGGGATGCCCTAGATGCCACCAGGGGGGAGAAGGTAAGTATGTAGAAAGACATGCACACTACATGGGATGCCCTAGATGCCACCAGGGGGAGAAGGTAAGTATGTAGAAAGACATGCACACTACATGGGATGCCCTAGATGCCAGCAGGGGGGAGAAGGTAAGTATGTAGAAAGACATGCACACTACATGGGATGCCCTAGATGCCACCAGGAGGAGAAGGTAAGTATGTAGAAAGACATGCACACTACATGGGATGTCCTAGATGCCACCAGGAGGAGAAGGTAAGTATGTAGAAAGACATGCACACTACATGGGATGCCCTAGATGCCACCAGGGGGAGAAGGTAAGTATGTAGGAAGACATGCACACTACATGGGATGCCCTAGATGCCACCAGGGGGAGAAGGTAAGTATGTAGAAAGACATGCACACTACATGGGATGCCCTAGATGCCACCAGGAGGAGAAGGTAAGTATGTAGAAAGACATGCACACTACATGGGATGCCCTAGATGCCACCAGGAGGAGAAGGTAAGTATGTAGAAAGACATGCACACTACATGGGATGCCCTAGATGCCACCAGGAGGAGAAGGTAAGTATGTAGGAAGACATGCACACTACATGGGATGCCCTAGATGCCACCAGGAGGAGAAGGTAAGTATGTAGAAAGACATGCACACTACATGGGATGCCCTAGATGCCACCAGGAGGAGAAGGTAAGTATGTAGAAAGACATGCACACTACATGGGATGCCCTAGATGCCACCAGGGGGGAGAAGGTAAGTATGTAGAAAGACATGCACACTACATGGGATGCCCTAGATGCCACCAGGGGGGAGAAGGTGAGTATGTAGAAAGACATGCACACTACATGGGATGCCCTAGATGCCACCAGGGGGAGAAGGTAAGTATGTAGAAAGACATGCACACTAAATGGGATGCCCTAGATGCCACCAGGAGGAGAAGGTAAGTATGTAGAAAGACATGCACACTACATGGGATGCCCTAGATGCCACCAGGGGGAGAAGGTAAGTATGTAGAAAGACATGCACACTACATGGGATGCCCTAGATGCCACCAGGAGGGAGAAAGTAAGTATGTAGAAAGACATGCACACTACATGGGATGCCCTAGATGCCACCAGGAGGAGAAGGTAAGTATGTAGAAAGACATGCACACTACATGGGATGTCCCTAGATGCCACCAGGAGGAGAAGGTAAGTATGTAGAAAGACATGCACACTACATGGGATGCCCTAGATGCCACCAGGGGGAGAAGGTAAGTATGTAGGAAGACATGCACACTACATGGGATGCCCTAGATGCCACCAGGAGGAGAAGGTAAGTATGTAGAAAGACATGCACACTACATGGGATGCCCTAGATGCCACCAGGAGGAGAAGGTAAGTATGTAGGAAGACATGCACACTACATGGGATGCCCTAGATGCCACCAGGAGGAGAAGGTAAGTATGTAGAAAGACATGCACACTACATGGGATGCCCTAGATGCCACCAGGAGGAGAAGGTAAGTATGTAGAAAGACATGCACACTACATGGGATGCCCTAGATGCCACCAGGGGGGAGAAGGTAAGTATGTAGAAAGACATGCACACTACATGGGATGCCCTAGATGCCACCAGGGGGGAGAAGGTGAGTATGTAGAAAGACATGCACACTACATGGGATGCCCTAGATGCCACCAGGGGGAGAAGGTAAGTATGTAGAAAGACATGCACACTAAATGGGATGCCCTAGATGCCACCAGGAGGAGAAGGTAAGTATGTAGAAAGACATGCACACTACATGGGATGCCCTAGATGCCACCAGGGGGAGAAGGTAAGTATGTAGAAAGACATGCACACTACATGGGATGCCCTAGATGCCACCAGGAGGAGAAGGTAAGTATGTAGAAAGACATGCACACTACATGGGATGCCCTAGATGCCACCAGGGGGGAGAAGGTAAGTATGTAGAAAGACATGCACACTACATGGGATGCCCTAGATGCCACCAGGAGGGAGAAGGTAAGTATGTAGAAAGACATGCACACTACATGGGATGCCCTAGATGCCACCAGGAGGAGAAGGTAAGTATGTAGAAAGACATGCACACTACATGGGATGCCCTAGATGACACCAGGAGGAGAAGGTAAGTATGTAGAAAGACATGCACACTACATGGGATGCCCTAGATGCCACCAGGGGGAGAAGGTAAGTATGTAGGAAGACATGCACACTACATGGGATGCCCTAGATGCCACCAGGAGGAGAAGGTAAGTATGTAGAAAGACATGCACACTACATGGGATGCCCTAGATGCCACCAGGAGGAGAAGGTAAGTATGTAGAAAGACATGCACACTACATGGGATGCCCTAGATGCCACCAGGAGGAGAAGGTAAGTATGTAGAAAGACATGCACACTACATGGGATGCCCTAGATGCCACCAGGAGGAGAAGGTAAGTATGTAGAAAGACATGCACATACATGGGATGCCCTAGATGCCACCAGGGGGAGAAGGTAAGTATGTAGGAAGACATGCACACTACATGGGATGCCATAGATGCCACCAGGAGGAGAAGGTAAGTATGTAGGAAGACATGCACACTACATGGGATGCCCTAGATGTCACCAGGGGGAGAAGGTAAGTATGTAGGAAGACATGCACACTACATGGGATGCCCTAGATGCCACCAGGAGGAGAAGGTAAGTATGTAGGAAGACATGCACACTACATGGGATGCCCTAGATGCCACCAGGAGGAGAAGGTAAGTATGTAGGAAGACATGCACACTACATGGGATGCCCTAGATGCCACCAGGAGGAGAAGGTAAGTATGTAGAAAGACATGCACACTACATGGGATGCCCTAGATGCCACCAGGAGGAGAAGGTAAGTATATAGAAAGACATGCACACTACATGGGATGCCCTAGATGCCACCAGGGGGAGAAGGTAAGTATGTAGAAAGACATGCACACTACATGGGATGCCCTAGATGCCACCAGGGGGGAGAAGGTAAGTATGTAGAAAGACATGCACACTACATGGGATGCCCTAGATGCCACCAGGGGGAGAAGGTAAGTATGTAGGAAGACATGCACACTACATGGGATGCCCTAGATGCCACCAGGAGGAGAAGGTAAGTATGTAGAAAGACATGCACACTACATGGGATGCCCTAGATGCCACCAGGGGGGAGAAGGTAAGTATGTAGAAAGACATGGACACTACATGGGATGCCCTAGATGCCACCAGGAGGAGAAGGTAAGTATGTAGGAGGACATGCACACTACATGGGATGCCCTAGATGCCACCAGGAGGAGAAGGTAAGTATGTAGAAAGACATGCACACTACATGGGATGCCCTAGATGCCACCAGGGGGGAGAAGGTAAGTATGTAGAAAGACATGGACACTACATGGGATGCCCTAGATGCCACCAGGAGGAGAAGGTAAGTATGTAGGAAGACATGCACACTACATGGGATGCCCTAGATGCCACCAGGAGGAGAAGGTAAGTATGTAGGAAGACATGCACACTACATGGGATGCCCTAGATGCCACCAGGGGGGAGAAGGTAAGTATGTAGAAAGACATGGACACTACATGGGATGCCCTAGATGCCACCAGGAGGAGAAGGTAAGTATGTAGGAAGACATGCACACTACATGGGATGCCCTAGATGCCACCAGGAGGAGAAGGTAAGTATGTAGAAAGACATGCACACTACATGGGATGCCCTAGATGCCACCAGGAGGAGAAGGTAAGTATGTAGAAAGACATGCACACTACATGGGATGCCCTAGATGCCACCAGGGGGGAGAAGGTAAGTATGTAGAAAGACATGCACACTACATGGGATGCCCTAGATGCCACCAGGGGGAGAAGGTAAGTATGTAGAAAGACATGCACACTACATGGGATGCCCTAGATGCCAGCAGGGGGGAGAAGGTAAGTATGTAGAAAGACATGCACACTACATGGGATGCCCTAGATGCCACCAGGAGGAGAAGGTAAGTATGTAGAAAGACATGCACACTACATGGGATGTCCTAGATGCCACCAGGAGGAGAAGGTAAGTATGTAGAAAGACATGCACACTACATGGGATGCCCTAGATGCCACCAGGGGGAGAAGGTAAGTATGTAGGAAGACATGCACACTACATGGGATGCCCTAGATGCCACCAGGAGGAGAAGGTAAGTATGTAGAAAGACATGCACACTACATGGGATGCCCTAGATGCCACCAGGAGGAGAAGGTAAGTATGTAGAAAGACATGCACACTACATGGGATGCCCTAGATGCCACCAGGAGGAGAAGGTAAGTATGTAGAAAGACATGCACACTACATGGGATGCCCTAGATGCCACCAGGAGGAGAAGGTAAGTATGTAGGAAGACATGCACACTACATGGGATGCCCTAGATGCCACCAGGAGGAGAAGGTAAGTATGTAGGAAGACATGCACACTACATGGGATGCCCTAGATGCCACCAGGAGGAGAAGGTAAGTATGTAGAAAGACATGGACACTACATGGGATGTCCTAGATGCCACCAGGGGGGAGAAGGTAAGTATGTAGAAAGACATGCACACTACATGGGATGCCCTAGATACCACCAGGGGGAGAAGGTAAGTATGTAGGAAGACATGCACACTACATGGGATGCCCTAGATGTCACCAGGGGGAGAAGGTAAGTATGTAGAAAGACATGCACACTACATGGGATGCCCTAGATGCCACCAGGGGGGAGAAGGTAAGTATGTAGAAAGACATGCACACTACATGGGATGCCCTAGATGCCAGCAGGGGGGAGAAGGTAAGTATGTAGAAAGACATGCACACTACATGGGATGCCCTAGATGCCACCAGGAGGAGAAGGTAAGTATGTAGGAAGACATGCACACTACATGGGATGCCCTAGATGTCACCAGGGGGAGAAGGTAAGTATGTAGGAAGACATGCACACTACATGGGATGCCCTAGATGCCACCAGGAGGAGAAGGTAAGTATGTAGAAAGACATGCACACTACATGGGATGCCCTAGATGCCACCAGGGGGAGAAGGTAAGTATGTAGGAAGACATGCACACTACATGGGATGCCCTAGATGCCACCAGGAGGAGAAGGTAAGTATGTAGAAAGACATGCACACTACATGGGATGCCCTAGATGCCACCAGGGGGAGAAGGTAAGTATGTAGAAAGACATGCACACTACATGGGATGTCCTAGATGCCACCAGGAGGAGAAGGTAAGTATGTAGAAAGACATGGACACTACATGGGATGCCCTAGATGCCACCAGGGGGGAGAAGGTAAGTATGTAGAAAGACATGCACACTACATGGGATGCCCTAGATGCCACCAGGGGGAGAAGGTAAGTATGTAGAAAGACATGCACACTACGTGGGATGCCCTAGATGCCACCAGGGGGAAGAAGGTAAGTATATAGAAAGACATGCACACTACATGGGATGCCCTAGATGCCACCAGGGGGGAGAAGGTAAGTATGTAGAAAGACATGCACACTACATGGGATGCCCTAGATGCCACCAGGGGGAGAAGGTAAGTATGTAGAAAGACATGCACACTACATGGGATGCCCTAGATGCCACCAGGGGGAGAAGGTAAGTATGTAGAAAGACATGCACACTACGTGGGATGCCCTAGATGCCACCAGGGGGAAGAAGGTAAGTATGTAGAAAGACATGCACACTACATGGGATGCCCTAGATGCCACCAGGGGGGAGAAGGTAAGTATGTAGAAAGACATGCACACTACATGGGATGCCCTAGATGCCACCAGGGGGAGAAGGTAAGTATGTAGAAAGACATGGACACTACATGGGATGCCCTAGATGCCACCAGGAGGAGAAGGTAAGTATGTAGAAAGACATGCACACTACATGGGATGCCCTAGATGCCACCAGGAGGAGAAGGTAAGTATGTAGGAAGACATGCACACTACATGGGATGCCCTAGATGCCACCAGGAGGAGAAGGTAAGTATGTAGAAAGACATGCACACTACATGGGATGCCCTAGATGCCACCAGGAGGAGAAGGTAAGTATGTAGAAAGACATGGACACTACATGGGATGCCCTAGATGCCACCAGGGGGGAGAAGGTAAGTATGTAGAAAGACATGCACACTACATGGGATGCCCTAGATGCCACCAGGGGGAGAAGGTAAGTATGTAGAAAGACATGCACACTACATGGGATGCCCTAGATGCCACCAGGGGGAGAAGGTAAGTATGTAGAAAGACATGCACACTACATGGGATGCCCTAGATGCCACCAGGGGGGAGAAGGTAAGTATGTAGAAAGACATGCACACTACATGGGATGCCCTAGATGCCACCAGGGGGAGAAGGTAAGTATGTAGAAAGACATGCACACTACATGGGATGTCCTAGATGCCACCAGGAGGAGAAGGTAAGTATGTAGAAAGACATGGACACTACATGGGATGCCCTAGATGCCACCAGGAGGAGAAGGTAAGTATGTAGAAAGACATGCACACTACATGGGATGCCCTAGATGCCACCAGGAGGAGAAGGTAAGTATGTAGAAAGACATGGACACTACATGGGATGCCCTAGATGCCACCAGGGGGGAGAAGGTAAGTATGTAGGAAGACATGCACACTACATGGGATGCCCTAGATGCCACCAGGAGGAGAAGGTAAGTATGTAGGAAGACATGCACACTACATGGGATGCCCTAGATGCCACCAGGGGGGAGAAGGTAAGTATGTAGAAAGACATGGACACTACATGGGATGCCCTAGATGCCACCAGGGGGGAGAAGGTAAGTATGTAGGAAAGACATGCACACTACATGGGATGCCCTAGATGCCACCAGGAGGAGAAGGTAAGTATGTAGGAAGACATGCACACTACATGGGATGCCCTAGATGCCACCAGGAGGAGAAGGTAAGTATGTAGAAAGACATGCACACTACATGGGATGCCCTAGATGCCACCAGGGGGAGAAGGTAAGTATGTAGAAAGACATGCACACTACATGGGATGTCCTAGATGCCACCAGGGGGGAGAAGGTAAGTATGTAGAAAGACATGCACACTACATGGTATGCCCTAGATGCCAGCAGGGGGGAGAAGGTAAGTATGTAGAAAGACATGCACACTACATGGGATGCCCTAGATGCCACCAGGAGGAGAAGGTAAGTATGTAGGAAGACATGCACACTACATGGGATGCCCTAGATGCCACCAGGAGGAGAAGGTAAGTATGTAGAAAGACATGCACACTACATGGGATGCCCTAGATGCCACCAGGGGGAGAAGGTAAGTATGTAGAAAGACATGCACACTACATGGGATGCCCTAGATGCCACCAGGGGGGAGAAGGTAAGTATGTAGAAAGACATGCACACTACATGGGATGCCCTAGATGCCACCAGGAGGAGAAGGTAAGTATGTAGAAAGACATGCACACTACATGGGATGCCCTAGATGCCACCAGGGGGGAGAAGGTAAGTATGTAGAAATACATGGACACTACATGGGATGCCCTAGATGCCACCAGGGGGGAGAAGGTAAGTATGTAGAAAGACATGCACACTACATGGGATGCCCTAGATGCCACCAGGGGGAGAAGGTAAGTATGTAGAAAGACATGCACACTACATGGGATGCCCTAGATGCCACCAGGGGGGAGAAGGTAAGTATGTAGAAATACATGGACACTACATGGGATGCCCTAGATGCCACCAGGGGGGAGAAGGTAAGTATGTAGAAAGACATGCACACTACATGGGATGCCCTAGATGCCACCAGGGGGAGAAGGTAAGTATGTAGAAAGACATGCACACTACGTGGGATGCCCTAGATGCCACCAGGGGGAAGAAGGTAAGTATATAGAAAGACATGCACACTACATGGGATGCCCTAGATGCCACCAGGTGGGAGAAGGTAAGTATGTAGAAAGACATGCACACTACATGGGATGCCCTAGATGCCACCAGGGGGAGAAGGTAAGTATGTAGAAAGACATGCACACTACATGGGATGCCCTAGATGCCACCAGGAGGAGAAGGTAAGTATGTAGAAAGACATGCACACTACATGGGATGCCCTAGATGCCACCAGGGGGAGAAGGTAAGTATGTAGAAAGACATGCACACTACATGGGATGCCCTAGATGTCACCAGGGGGAAGAAGGTAAGTATGTAGAAAGACATGCACACTACATGGGATGCCCTAGATGCCACCAGGGGGGAGAAGGTAAGTATGTAGAAAGACATGCACACTACATGGGATGCCCTAGATGCCACCAGGAGGAGAAGGTAAGTATGTAGAAAGACATGCACACTACATGGGATGCCCTAGATGTCACCAGGGGGAAGAAGGTAAGTATGTAGAAAGACATGCACACTACATGGGATGCCCTAGATGCCACCAGGGGGGAGAAGGTAAGTATGTAGGAAGACATGCACACTACATGGGATGCCCTAGATGCCACCAGGGGGGAGAAGGTAAGTATGTAGAAAGACATGCACACTACATGGGATGCCCTAGATGCCACCAGGGGGAGAAGGTAAGTATGTAGAAAGACATGCACACTACATGGGATGCCCTAGATGTCACCAGGGGGAAGAAGGTAAGTATGTAGAAAGACATGCACACTACATGGGATGCCCTAGATGCCACCAGGGGGGAGAAGGTAAGTATGTAGAAAGACATGCACACTACATGGGATGCCCTAGATGCCACCAGGAGGAGAAGGTAAGTATGTAGGAAGACATGCACACTACATGGGATGCCCTAGATGCCACCAGGAGGAGAAGGTAAGTATGTAGAAAGACATGCACACTACATGGGATGCCCTAGATGCCACCAGGGGGAGAAGGTAAGTATGTAGAAAGACATGCACACTACATGGGATGCCCTAGATGCCACCAGGGGGGAGAAGGTAAGTATGTAGAAAGACATGCACACTACATGGGATGCCCTAGATGCCACCAGGGGGAGAAGGTAAGTATGTAGAAAGACATGCACACTACATGGGATGCCCTAGATGCCACCAGGGGGGAGAAGGTAAGTATGTAGAAAGACATGCACACTACATGGGATGCCCTAGATGCCACCAGGGGGGAGAAGGTAAGTATGTAGAAAGACATGCACACTACATGGGATGCCCTAGATGCCACCAGGGGGAGAAGGTAAGTATGTAGAAAGACATGCACACTACATGGGATGCCCTAGATGCCAGCAGGGGGGAGAAGGTAAGTATGTAGAAAGACATGCACACTACATGGGATGCCCTAGATGCCAGCAGGGGGGAGAAGGTAAGTATGTAGAAAGACATGCACACTACATGGGATGCCCTAGATGCCACCAGGAGGAGAAGGTAAGTATGTAGGAAGACATGCACACTACATGGGATGCCCTAGATGCCACCAGGAGGAGAAGGTAAGTATGTAGAAAGACATGCACACTACATGGGATGCCCTAGATGCCACCAGGAGGAGAAGGTAAGTATGTAGAAAGACATGCACACTACATGGGATGCCCTAGATGCCACCAGGAGGAGAAGGTAAGTATGTAGGAAGACATGCACACTACATGGGATGCCCTAGATGCCACCAGGGGGAGAAGGTAAGTATGTAGAAAGACATGCACATACATGGGATGCCCTAGATGCCACCAGGAGGAGAAGGTAAGTATGTAGGAAGACATGCACACTACATGGGATGCCCTAGATGCCACCAGGGGGGAGAAGGTAAGTATGTAGAAAGACATGCACACTACATGGGATGCCCTAGATGCCACCAGGGGGGAGAAGGTAAGTATGTAGGAAGACATGCACACTACATGGGATGCCCTAGATGCCACCAGGAGGAGAAGGTAAGTATGTAGGAAGACATGCACACTACATGGGATGCCCTAGATGCCACCAGGGGGAGAAGGTAAGTATGTAGAAAGACATGCACACTACATGGGATGCCCTAGATGCCACCAGGGGGGAGAAGGTAAGTATGTAGGAAGACATGCACACTACATGGGATGCCCTAGATGCCACCAGGAGGAGAAGGTAAGTATGTAGAAAGACATGCACACTACATGGGATGCCCTAGATGCCACCAGGAGGAGAAGGTAAGTATGTAGGAAGACATGCACACTACATGGGATGCCCTAGATGCCACCAGGGGGGAGAAGGTAAGTATGTAGAAAGACATGCACACTACATGGGATGCCCTAGATGCCACCAGGGGGAGAAGGTAAGTATGTAGAAAGACATGCACACTACATGGGATGCCCTAGATGCCACCAGGGGGAGAAGGTAAGTATGTAGAAAGACATGCACACTACATGGGATGCCCTAGATGCCACCAGGAGGAGAAGGTAAGTATGTAGGAAGACATGCACACTACATGGGATGCCCTAGATGCCACCAGGAGGAGAAGGTAAGTATGTAGAAAGACATGCACACTACATGGGATGCCCTAGATGCCACCAGGAGGAGAAGGTAAGTATGTAGAAAGACATGCACACTACATGGGATGCCCTAGATGCCACCAGGAGGAGAAGGTAAGTATGTAGAAAGACATGCACACTACATGGGATGCCCTAGATGCCACCAGGAGGAGAAGGTAAGTATGTAGGAAGACATGCACACTACATGGGATGCCCTAGATGCCACCAGGGGGGAGAAGGTAAGTATGTAGAAAGACATGCACACTACATACTACATGGGATGCCCTAGATGCCACCAGGAGGAGAAGGTAAGTATGTAGGAAGACATGCACACTACATGGATGCCCTAGATGCACAGGAGGAGAAGGTAAGTATGTAGAAAGACATGCACACTACATGGGATGCCCTAGATGCCACCAGGGGAGAAGGTAGTATGTAGAAAGACATGCACACTACATGGATGCCCTAGATGCCACCGGAGGAGAAGGTAAGTATGTAGGAAGACATGCACACTACATGGGATGCCCTAGATGCCACCAGGAGGAGAAGGTAAGTATGTAGAAAGACATGCACACTACATGGGATGCCCCTAGATGCCACCAGAGGAGAAGGTAAGTATGTAGGAAAGACATGCACACTACATGGGATGCCCTAGATGCCACCAGGAGGAGAAGGTAAGTATGTAGAAAGACATGCAGCACTACATGGGATGCCCTAGATGCCACCAGGGGGAGAAGGTAAGTATGTAGAAAGACATGCACACTACATGGGATGCCCTAGATGCCACCAGGGGGGAGAAGGTAAGTATGTAGAAAGACATGCACACTACATGGGATGTCCCTAGATGCCACCAGGGAGGAGAAGGTAAGTATGTAGAAAGACATGCACACTACATGGGATGCCCTAGATCGCCACCAGGGGAGAAGGTAAGTATGTAGAAAGACATGCACACTACATGGGATGCCCTAGATGCCACCAGGAGGAGAAGGTAAGTATGTAGAAAGACATGCACACTACATGGGATGCCCTAGATGCCACCAGGGGGGAGAAGGTAAGTATGTAGAAAGACATGCACACTACATGGGATGCCCTAGATGCCACCAGGGGGAGAAGGTAAGTATGTAGAAAAGACATGCACACTACATGGGATGCCCTAGATGCCACCAGGGGAGAAGGTAAGTATGTAGAAAGACATGCACACTACATGGGATGCCTAGATGCCACCAGGGGGAGAGGTAAGTATGTAGAAAGACATGCACACTACATGGGATGCCCTAGATGCCACCAGGGGAGAAAGGTAAGTATGTAGAAAGACATGCACACTACATGGGATGCCCTAGATGCCACCAGGGGGAGAAGGTAAGTATGTAGAAAGACATGCACACTACATGGGATGCCCTAGATGCCACCAGGGGGAGAAGGGTAAGTATGTAGAAAGACATGCACACTACATGGGATGCCCTAGATGCCAGCAGGGGGGAGAAGGTAAGTATGTAGAAAGACATGGACACTACATGGGATGCCCTAGATGCCAGCAGGGGGAGAAGGTAAGTATGTAGAAAGACATGCACACTACATGGGATGCCCTAGATGCCACCAGGGGGAGAAGGTAAGTATTAGAAAGACATGCACACTACATGGGATGCCCTAGATGCCACCAGGGGGAGAAGGTAAGTATGTAGAAAGACATGCACACTACATGGGATGTCCTAGATGCCACCAGGGGGAGAAGGTAAGTATATAGAAAGACATGCACACTGCATGGGATGCCCTAGATGCCACCAGGAGGAGAAGGTAAGTATGTAGAAAGACATGCACACTACATGGGATGCCCTAGATGCCACCAGGGGGGAGAAGGTAAGTATGTAGAAAGACATGCACACTACATGGGATGCCCTAGATGCCACCAGGAGGAGAAGGTAAGTATGTAGAAAGACATGCACACTACATAGGATGCCCTAGATGCCACCAGGGGGGAGAAGGTAAGTATGTAGAAAGACATGCAGACTACATGGGATGCCCTAGATGCCACCAGGAGGAGAAGGTAAGTATGTAGAAAGACATGCACACTACATGGGATGCCCTAGATGCCACCAGGAGGAGAAGGTAAGTATGTAGAAAGACATGCACACTACATGGGATGCCCTAGATGCCACCAGGGGGGAGAAGGTAAGTATGTAGAAAGACATGCACACTACATGGGATGCCCTAGATGCCACCAGGAGGAGAAGGTAAGTATGTAGAAAGACATGCAGACTACATGGGATGCCCTAGATGCCACCAGGGGGAGAAGGTAAGTATGTAGAAAGACATGCAGACTACATGGGATGCCCTAGATGCCACCAGGAGGAGAAGGTAAGTATGTAGAAAGACATGCACACTACATGGGATGCCCTAGATGCCAGCAGGGGGAGAAGGTAAGTATGTAGAAAGACATGCACACTACATGGGATGTGCTAGATGCCACCAGGGGGGAGAAGGTAAGTATGTAGAAAGACATGCACACTACATGGGATGTCCTAGATGCCAGCAGGGGGAGAAGGTAAGTATGTAGAAAGACATGGACACTACATGGGATGCCCTAGATGCCACCAGGGGGGAGAAGGTAAGTATGTAGAAAGACATGGACACTACATGGGATGCCCTAGATGCCACCAGGGGGAGAAGGTAAGTATGTAGAAAGACATGCACACTACATGGGATGCCCTAGATGCCACCAGGAGGAGAAGGTAAGTATGTAGAAAGACATGCACACTACATGGGATGCCCTAGATGCCACCAGGGGGAGAAGGTAAGTATGTAGAAAGACATGCACACTACATGGGATGCCCTAGATGCCAGCAGGGGGAGAAGGTAAGTATGTAGAAAGACATGCACACTACATGGGATGCCCTAGATGCCACCAGGGGGAGAAGGTAAGTATGTAGAAAGACATGCACACTACATGGGATGCCCTAGATGCCACCAGGGGGGAGAAGGTAAGTATGTAGAAAGACATGCACACTACATGGGATGCCCTAGATGCCAGCAGGGGGAGAAGGTAAGTATGTAGAAAGACATGCACACTACATGGGATGCCCTAGATGCCACCAGGAGGAGAAGGTAAGTATGTAGAAAGACATGCACACTACATGGGATGCCCTAGATGCCACCAGGAGGAGAAGGTAAGTATGTAGAAAGACATGCACACTACATGGGATGCCCTAGATGCCACCAGGGGGAGAAGGTAAGTATGTAGAAAGACATGCACACTACATGGGATGCCCTAGATGCCACCAGGGGGAGAGGGTAAGTATGTAGAAAGACATGGACACTACATGGGATGCCCTAGATGCCACCAGGGGAAAAGGTAAGTATGTAGAAAGACATGCACACTACATGGGATGCCCTAGATGCCACCAGGGGGAGAAGGTAAGAATGTAGAAAGACATGCACACTACATAGGATGCCCTAGATGCCACCAGGGGGAGAGGGTAAGTATGTAGAAAGACATGGACACTACATGGGATGCCCTAGATGCCACCAGGGGGGAGAAGGTAAGTATGTAGAAAGACATGCACACTACATGGGATGCCCTAGATGCCACCAGGGGGAGAGGGTAAGTATGTAGGAAGACATGCACACTACATGGGATGCCCTAGATGCCACCAGGGGGAGAAGGTAAGTATGTAGAAAGACATGGACACTACATGGGATGCCCTAGATGCCACCAGGGGGGGAAGGTAAGTATGTAGAAAGACATGCACACTACATGGGATGCCCTAGATGCCACCAGGGGGGGGAAGGTAAGTATGTAGAAAGACATGCACACTACATGGGATGCCCTAGATGCCACCAGGGGGGAGAAGGTAAGTATGTAGAAAGACATGCACACTACATGGGATGCCCTAGATGCCACCAGGAGGGAGAAGGTAAGTATGTAGAAAGACATGCACACTACATGGGATGCCCTAGATGCCACCAGGGGGAGAAGGTAAGTATGTAGAAAGACATGCACACTACATGGGATGCCCTAGATGCCACCAGGGGGAGAAGGTAAGTATGTAGGAAGACATGCACATACATGGGATGCCCTAGATGCCACCAGGGGGGAGAAGGTAAGTATGTAGAAAGACATGCACACTACATAGGATGCCCTAGATGCCACCAGGGGGAGAGGGTAAGTATGTAGGAAGACATGCACATACATGGGATGCCCTAGATGCCACCAGGGGGGAGAAGGTAAGTATATAGAAAGACATGCACACTACATGGGATGCCCTAGATGCCACCAGGGGGAGAAGGTAAGTATGTAGAAAGACATGCACACTACATGGGATGCCCTAGATGCCACCAGGGGGGGAAGGTAAGTATGTAGAAAGACATGCACACTACATGGGATGCCCTAGATACCACCAGGGGGAGAAGGTAAGTATGTAGGAAGACATGCACACTACATGGGATGCCCTAGATGCCACCAGGGGGAGAAGGTAAGTATGTAGAAAGACATGCACACTACATGGGATGCCCTAGATGCCACCAGGAGGAGAAGGTAAGTATGTAGGAAGACATGCACACTACATGGGATGCCCTAGATGCCACCAGGGGGAGAAGGTAAGTATGTAGGAAGACATGCACACTACATGGGATGCCCTAGATGCCACCAGGGGGAGAAGGTAAGTATGTAGAAAGACATGCACACTACATGGGATGCCCTAGATGCCACCAGGGGGGAGAAGGTAAGTATGTAGGAAGACATGCACACTACATGGGATGCCCTAGATGCCACCAGGGGGGAGAAGGTAAGTATGTAGAAAGACATGCACACTACATGGGATGCCCTAGATGCCACCAGGAGGAGAAGGTAAGTATGTAGAAAGACATGCACACTACATGGGATGCCCTAGATGCCACCAGGGGGGAGAAGGTAAGTATGTAGGAAGACATGCACACTACATGGGATGCCCTAGATGCCACCAGGTGAGGAGAAGGTAAGTATGTAGAAAGACATGCACACTACATGGGATGCCCTAGATGCCACCAGGGGGAGGAGGTAAGTATGTAGAAAGACATGCACACTACATGGGATGCCCTAGATGCCACCAGGAGGAGAAGGTAAGTATGTAGAAAGACATGCACACTACATGGGATGCCCTAGATGCCACCAGGGGGAGAAGGTAAGTATGTAGAAAGACATGCACACTACATGGGATGCCCTAGATGCCACCAGGGGGGAGAAGGTAAGTATGTAGGAAGACATGCACACTACATGGGATGCCCTAGATGCCACCAGGGGGAGAAGGTAAGTATGTAGGAAGACATGCACACTACATGGGATGCCCTAGATGCCACCAGGGGGAGAAGGTAAGTATGTAGAAAGACATGCACACCACATGGGATGCCCTAGATGCCACCAAGGGGGAGAAGGTGAGTATATAGAAAGACATGCACACTACATGGGATGCCCTAGATGCCACCAGGAGGAGAAGGTAAGTATGTAGAAAGACATGCACACTACATGGGATGCCCTAGATGCCACCAGGAGGAGAAGGTAAGTATGTAGAAAGACATGCACACTACATGGGATGCCCTAGATGCCACCAGGGGGAGAAGGTAAGTATGTAGAAAGACATGCACACTACATGGGATGTCCTAGATGCCACCAAGGGGGAGAAGGTGAGTATATAGAAAGACATGCACACTACATGGGATGCCCTAGATGCCACCAGGAGGAGAAGGTAAGTATGTAGAAAGACATGCACACTACATGGGATGCCCTAGATGCCACCAGGGGCAGAAGGTAAGTATGTAGAAAGACATGCACACTACATGGGATGCCCTAGATGCCACCAGGAGGAGAAGGTAAGTATGTAGAAAGACATGCACACTACATGGGATGCCCTAGATGCCACCAGGAGGAGAAGGTAAGTATGTAGAAAGACATGCACACTACATGGGATGCCCTAGATGCCACCAGGGGGAGAAGGTAAGTATGTAGAAAGACATGCACACTACATGGGATGTCCTAGATGCCACCAGGAGGAGAAGGTAAGTATGTAGAAAGACATGCACACTACATGGGATGCCCTAGATGCCAGCAGGGGGAGAAGGTAAGTATGTAGAAAGACATGCACACTACATGGGATGCCCTAGATGCCACCAGGGGGAGAAGGTAAGTATGTAGAAAGACATGCACACTACATGGGATGCCCTAGATGCCACCAGGGGGGAGAAGGTAAGTATGTAGAAAGACATGCACACTACATGGGATGCCCTAGATGCCACCAGGGGGAGAAGGTAAGTATGTAGAAAGACATGCACACTACATGGGATGTCCTAGATGCCACCAAGGGGGAGAAGGTGAGTATATAGAAAGACATGCACACTACATGGGATGCCCTAGATGCCACCAGGAGGAGAAGGTAAGTATGTAGAAAGACATGCACACTACATGGGATGCCCTAGATGCCACCAGGGGCAGAAGGTAAGTATGTAGAAAGACATGCACACTACATGGGATGCCCTAGATGCCACCAGGAGGAGAAGGTAAGTATGTAGAAAGACATGCACACTACATGGGATGCCCTAGATGCCACCAGGAGGAGAAGGTAAGTATGTAGAAAGACATGCACACTACATGGGATGCCCTAGATGCCACCAGGGGGAGAAGGTAAGTATGTAGAAAGACATGCACACTACATGGGATGTCCTAGATGCCACCAGGAGGAGAAGGTAAGTATGTAGAAAGACATGCACACTACATGGGATGCCCTAGATGCCACCAGGAGGAGAAGGTAAGTATGTAGAAAGACATGCACACTACATGGGATGCCCTAGATGCCACCAAGGGGGAGAAGGTGAGTATATAGAAAGACATGCACACTACATGGGATGCCCTAGATGCCACCAGGAGGAGAAGGTAAGTATGTAGAAAGACATGCACACTACATGGGATGCCCTAGATGCCACCAGGAGGAGAAGGTAAGTATGTAGAAAGACATGCACACTACATGGGATGCCCTAGATGCCACCAGGGGGAGAAGGTAAGTATGTAGAAAGACATGCCCACTACATGGGATGCCCTAGATGCCACCAGGGGGGAGAAGGTAAGTATGTAGAAAGACATGCACACTACATGGGATGCCCTAGATGCCACCAGGGGGAGAAGGTAAGTATGTAGAAAGACATGCAGACTACATGGGATGCCCTAGATGCCACCAGGGGGGAGAAGGTAAGTATGTAGAAAGACATGCACACTACATGGGATGCCCTAGATGCCACCAGGGGGAGAAGGTAAGTATGTAGAAAGACATGCAGACTACATGGGATGCCCTAGATGCCACCAGGGGGGAGAAGGTAAGTATGTAGAAAGACATGCACACTACATGGGAAGCCCTAGATGCCACCAGGGGGAGAAGGTAAGTATGTAGAAAGACATGCAGACTACATGGGATGCCCTAGATGCCACCAGGGGGGAGAAGGTAAGTATGTAGAAAGACATGCACACTACATGGGATGCCCTAGATGCCACCAGGAGGAGAAGGTAAGTATGTAGGAAGACATGCACACTACATGGGATGCCCTAGATGCCACCAGGGGGGAGAAGGTAAGTATGTAGAAAGACATGCACACTACATGGGATGCCCTAGATGCCACCAGGGGGAGAAGGTAAGTATGTAGAAAGACATGCACACTACATGGGATGCCCTAGATGCCACCAGGGGGGAGAAGGTAAGTATGTAGAAAGACATGCACACTACATGGGATGCCCTAGATACTACCAGGGGGAGAAGGTAAGTATGTAGAAAGACATGCACACTACATGGGAAGCCCTAGATGCCACCAGGGGGAGAAGGTAAGTATGTAGGAAGACATGCACACTACATGGGATGCCCTAGATGCCACCAGGAGGAGAAGGTAAGTATATAGAAAGACATGCACACTACATGGGAAGCCCTAGATACTACCAGGGGGAGAAGGTAAGTATGTAGAAAGACATGCACACTACATGGGAAGCCCTAGATGCCACCAGGGGGAGAAGGTAAGTATGTAGGAAGACATGCACACTACATGGGATGCCCTAGATGCCACCAGGAGGAGAAGGTAAGTATGTAGAAAGACATGCACACTACATGGGATGCCCTAGATGCCACCAGGGGGGAGAAGGTAAGTATGTAGAAAGGCATGCACACTACATGGGATGCCCTAGATGCCACCAGGGGAGAAGGTAAGTATGTAGAAAGACATGCAGACTACATGGGATGCCCTAGATGCCACCAGGGGGGAGAAGGTAAGTATGTAGAAAGACATGCACACTACTTGGGAAGCCCTAGATGCCACCAGGGGGAGAAGGTAAGTATGTAGAAAGACATGCAGACTACATGGGATGCCCTAGATGCCACCAGGGGGAGAAGGTAAGTATGTAGAAAGACATGCACACTACATGGGATGCCCTAGATGCCACCAGGGGGGAGAAGGTAAGTATGTAGAAAGACATGCACACTACATGGGATGCCCTAGATGCCACCAGGGGGGAGAAGGTAAGTATGTAGAAAGACATGCACACTACATGGGAAGCCCTAGATGCCACCAGGGGGAGAAGGTAAGTATGTAGAAAGACATGCACACTACATGAGATGCCCTAGATGCCACCAGGGGAGAAGGTAAGTATGTAGAAAGACATGCACACTACATGGGATGCCCTAGATGGCCACCAGGGGGGAGAAGGTAAGTATGTAGAAAGACATGCACACTACATGGGAAGCCCTAGATGCCACCAGGGGGAGAAGGTAAGTATGTAGAAAGACATGCACACTACATGGGAAGCCCTAGATGCCACCAGGGGGAGAAGGTAAGTATGTAGGAAGACATGCACACTACATGGGATGCCCTAGATGCCACCAGGAGGAGAAGGTAAGTATGTAGAAAGACATGCACACTACATGGGATGCCCTAGATGCCACCAGGGGGGAAGGAAGGTAAGTATGTAGAAAGACATGCACACTACATGGGATGCCCTAGATGCCACCAGGAGGAGAAGGTAAGTATGTAGAAAGACATGCACACTACATGGATGCCCTAGATGCCACCAGGGGGAGAAGGTAAGTATGTAGAAAGACATGCACACTACATGGGATGCCCTAGATGCCACCCAGGGGAGAAGGTAAGTATGTAGGAAGACATGCACACTACATGGGATGCCCTAGATGCCACCAGGGGGGAGAAGGTAAGTATGTAGAAAGACATGCACACTACATGGGATGCCCTAGATGCCACCAGGAGGAGAAGGTAAGTATGTAGAAAGACATGCACACTACATGGGATGCCCTAGATGCCACCAGGAGGGAGAAAGTAAGTATGTAGAAAGACATGCACACTACATGGGATGCCCTAGATGCCACCAGGAGGAGAAGGTAAGTATGTAGAAAGACATGCACACTACATGGGATGCCCTAGATGCCACCAGGGGTGAGAAGGTAAGTATGTAGAAAGACATGCACACTACATAGGATGCCCTAGATGCCACCAGGAGGAGAAGGTAAGTATGTAGAAAGACATGCACACTACATGGGATGCCCTAGATGCCACCAGGGGGGAGAAGGTAAGTATGTAGAAAGACATGCACACTACATGGGATGCCCTAGATGCCACCAGGGGGAGAAGGTAAGTATGTAGAAAGACATGCACACTACATGGGATGCCCTAGATGCCACCAGGGGGGGGAAGGTAAGTATGTAGAAAGACATGCACACTACATGGGATGCCCTAGATGCCACCAGGGGGGAGAAGGTAAGTATGTAGAAAGATATGCACACTACATGGAATGCCCTAGATGCCACCAGTGGGGAGAAGGTAAGTATGTAGAAAGACATGCACACTACATGGGATGCCCTAGATGCCACCAGGGGGGAGAAGGTAAGTATGTAGAAAGACATGCACACTACATGGGATGCCCTAGATGCCACCAGGGGGGAGAAGGTAAGGATGTAGAAAGACATGCACACTACATGGGATGCCCTAGATGCCACCAGGGGGAGAAGGTAAGTATGTAGAAAGACATGCACACTACATGGGATGCCCTAGATGCCACCAGGGGGAGAAGGTAAGTATGTAGAAAGACATGCACACTACATGGGATGCCCTAGATGCCACCAGGGGGAGAAGGTAAGTATGTAGAAAGACATGCACACTACATGGGATGCCCTAGATGCCACCAGGGGGGAGAAGGTAAGTATGTAGAAAGACATGCACACTACATGGGATGCCCTAGATGCCACCAGGGGGGAGAAGGTAAGTATGTAGAAAGACATGCACATACATGGGATGCCCTAGATGCCACCAGGGGGGAGAAGGTAAGTATGTAGAAAGACATGCACACTACATGGAATGCCCTAGATGCCACCAGGGGGGAGAAGGTAAGTATGTAGAAAGACATGCACACTACATGGGATGCCCTAGATGCCACCAGGGGGGAGAAGGTAAGTATATAGAAAGACATGCACACTGCATGGGATGCCCTAGATGACACCAGGGGGGAGAAGGTAAGTGTGTAGAAAACATGGACACTACATGGGATGCCCTAGATGCCACCAGGGGGAGAAGGTAAGTATGTAGAAAGACATGCACACTACATGGGATGCCCTAGATGCCACCAGGGGGAGAAGGTAAGTATGTAGAAAGACATGCACACTACACACTACTGCCGCTGATTGCTTTGTTGCCGGCCCTGCGTCCTGTCAGACGGAAGACTGAAAAGCCTTTTGGACCAGACCATAACCCAAAGGTTGGTGGAGGCCCCATTTGCAGGGCAAAGGGCAAGTGGTGGAGGCCCCTGGGCTTGCGCCCCTTTCGCCTCTCTCATGATCCTACCTGTACAGGTGCATTGTGGGGTAGAAGTTAGGCATGCAAGATACTGCTGCTACAGGTGCATTGTGGGGTAGAAGTTAGGCATGCAAGATACTACCACTGCAGGTGCATTGTGGGGTAGAAGTTAGGCATGCAAGATACTGCCGCTTCAGGTGCATTGTGGGGTAGAAGTTAGGCATGCAAGATACTACCACTGCAGGTGCATTGTGGGGTAGAAGTTAGGCATGCAAGATACTGCCGCTACAGGTGCATTGTGGGGTAGAAGTTAGGCATGCAAGATACTGCTGCTACAGGTGCATTGTGGGGTAGAAGTTAGGCATGCAAGATACTGCCGCTACAGGTGCATTGTGGGGTAAAAGTTAGGCATGCAAGATACTGCCGCTACAGGTGCATTGTGGGGTAGAAGTTAGGCATGCAAGATACTGCTGCTACAGGTGCATTGTGGGGTAGAAGTTAGGCATGCAAGATACTGCTGCTACAGGTGCATTGTGGGGTAGAAGTTAGGCATGCAAGATACTGCTGCTACAGGTGCATTGTGGGGTAAAAGTTAGGCATGCAAGATACTGCCGCTACAGGTACATTGTGGGGTAGAAGTTAGGCATGCAAGATACTGCAGCTACAGGTGCATTGTGGGGTAGAAGTTAGGCATGCAAGATACTGCTGCTACAGGTGCATTGTGGGGTAGAAGTTAGGCATGCAAGATACTGCTGCTACAGGTGCATTGTGGGGTAAAAGTTAGGCATGCAAGATACTGCCGCTACAGGTACATTGTGGGGTAGAAGTTAGGCATGCAAGATACTGCTGCTACAGGTGCATTGTGGGGTAGAAGTTAGGCATGCAAGATACTGCTGCTACAGGTGCATTGTGGGGTAAAAGTTAGGCATGCAAGATACTGCCGCTACAGGTACATTGTGGGGTAGAAGTTAGGCATGCAAGATACTGCTGCTACAGGTGCATTGTGGGGTAAAAGTTAGGCATGCAAGATACTGCCGCTACAGGTACATTGTGGGGTAGAAGTTAGGCATGCAAGATACTGCAGCTACAGGTGCATTGTGGGGTAGAAGTTAGGCATGCAAGATACTGCTGCTACAGGTGCATTGTGGGGTAGAAGTTAGGCATGCAAGATACTGCTGCTACAGGTGCATTGTGGGGTAAAAGTTAGGCATGCAAGATACTGCCGCTACAGGTACATTGTGGGGTAGAAGTTAGGCATGCAAGATACTGCTGCTACAGGTGCATTGTGGGGTAGAAGTTAGGCATGCAAGATACTGCCACTACAGGTGCATTGTGGGGTAGAAGTTAGGCATGCAAGACACCGCTGCTACAGGTGCACTGTGGGGTAGAAGTTAGGCATGCAAGATACTACCACTACAGGTGCATTGTGGGGTAGAAGTTAGGCATGCAAGATACTGCCGCTACAGGTGCATTGTGGGGTAAAAGTTAGGCATGCAAGATACTGCCGCTACAGGTACATTGTGGGGTAGAAGTTAGGCATGCAAGATACTGCTGCTACAGGTGCATTGTGGGGTAGAAGTTAGGCATGCAAGATACTGCAGCTACAGGTGCATTGTGGGGTAGAAGTTAGGCATGCAAGATACTGCCACTACAGGTGCATTGTGGGGTAGAAGTTAGGCATGCAAGACACCGCTGCTACAGGTGCACTGTGGGGTAGAAGTTAGGCATGCAAGATACTACCACTACAGGTGCATTGTGGGGTAGAAGTTAGGCATGCAAGATACTACCACTGCAGGTGCATTGTGGGGTAGAAGTTAGGCATGCAAGATACTACCACTGCAGGTGCATTGTGGGGTAGAAGTTAGGCATGCAAGATACTGCCGCTACAGGTGCATTGTGGGGTAAAAGTTAGGCATGCAAGATACTGCAGCTACAGGTGCATTGTGGGGTAGAAGTTAGGCATGCAAGATACCGCTGCTACAGGTGCATTGTGGGGTAGAAGTTAGGCATGCAAGATACTGCAGCTACAGGTGCATTGTGGGGTAGAAGTTAGGCATGCAAGATACCACCACTACAGGTGCATTGTGGGGTAGAAGTTAGGCATGCAAGATACTACCACTACAGGTGCATTGTGGGGTAGAAGTTAGGCATGCAAGATACTGCTGCTACAGGTGCATTGTGGGGTAGAAGTTAGGCATGCAAGATACTGCATTGTGGGGTAGAAATTAGGCATGCAAGATAATGCTGCTACAGGTGCATTGTGGGGTAGAATTTAGGCATGCAAGATACTGCATTGTGGGGTAGAAATTAGGCATGCAAGATAATGCTGCTACAGGTGCATTGTGGGGTAGAAGTTAGGCATGCCTCCCAACTGTCCCGATTTTCCCGGGATTGTCCCGATTTTTTAGAAGGATCCCGCGGTCCCGGAACATTACCAAATGTCCCGGGACCCCCTGCGCTGTGACAGCCCAGGGCCGCAATGACGCCGGCGGGAAGATAACTTCCTGGCGCGTGGGGTGAGAGAGTGGGGCGGGCGCACGGGGGTGGGTGGGCAGGCGCACAGGGGTGGGGGGGGCAGGCGCACAGGGGTGGGGGGGCGGGCGGTATGCTGGTTTGGGGATACGTACCGCATGCAGGGGTGAAGGCAGCCGACATTGCTGGAGCTGGAGAGCGTGACGGGGGCGTGGCCGGGACGTGACGGGGGTGTGGCCGGGGCGTGACGGGGGTGTGGCCGGGGCATGACGGGGGGTGTGGCCGGGGGCATGGCTTGTCCCGCTTTCAAGTTTTCAGAAGTTGGGAGGTATGGTTAGGCATGCAATATACTGCTGCTACAGGTGCATTGTGGGGTAGAATTTAGGCATGCAAGATACTGCAGCTACAGGTGCATTGTGGGGTAGAAGTTAGGCATGCAAGATACTACCACTACAGGTGCATTGTGGGGTAGAAGTTAGGCATGCAAGATACTGCTGCTACAGGTGCATTGTGGGGTAGAAGTTAGGCATACAATATACTGCCGCTACAGGTGCATTGTGGGGTAGAAGTTAGGCATGCAAGATACTACCACTACAGGTGCATTGTGGGGTAGAAGTTAGGCATGCAAGATACTGCATTGTGGGGTAGAAGTTAGACATGCAAGATAATGCTGCTACAGGTGCATTGTGGGGTAGAAGTTAGGCATGCAATATACTGCAGCTACAGGTGCATTGTGGGGTAGAAGTTAGGCATGCAAGATACTACCACTACAGGTGCATTGTGGGGTAGAAGTTAGGCATGCAAGATACTACCACTACAGGTGCATTGTGGGGTAGAAGTTAAGCATGCAAGACACTGCAGCTACAGGTGCATTGTGGGGTAGAAGTTAGGCATACAAGATACTGCTGCTACAGGTGCATTGTGGGGTAGAAGTTAGGCATGCAAGATACTGCTGCTACAGGTGCATTGTGGGGTAGAAGTTAGGCATACAAGATACTGCTGCTACAGGTGCATTGTGGGGTAGAATTTAGGCATGCAAGATACCGCTGCTAGAGGTGCATTGTGGGGTAGAAGTTAGGCATGCAAGATACTGCCGCTACAGGTGCATTGTGGGATAGAAGTTAGGCATGCAAGATACTGCCACTACAGGTGCATTGTGGGGTAGAAGTTAGGTATGCAAGACACTGCCGCTACAGGTGCATTGTGGGGTAGAAGTTAGGCATGCAAGATAATGCCGCTACAGGTACATTGTGGGGTAGAATTTAGGCATGCAAGATACTGCAGCTACAGGTGCATTGTGGGGTAGAAGTTAGGCATGCAAGATACTGCAGCTACAGGTGCATTGTGGGGTAGAAGTTAGGCATGCAATATACTGCCGCTACAGCTGCATTGTGGGGTAGAAGTTAGGCATGCAAGATACTGCAGCTACAGGTGCATTGTGGGGTAGACGTTAGGCATGCAAGATACTGCAGCTACAGGTGCATTGTGGGGTAGAAGTTAGGCATGCAAGATACTGCAGCTACAGGTGCATTGTGGGGTAGAAGTTAGGCATGCAAGATACTGCAGCTACAGGTGCATTGTGGGGTAGAAGTTAGGCATGCAAGATAATGCTGCTACAGGTGCATTGTGGGGTAGAAGTTAGGCATGCAAGATAATGCCGCTACAGATGCATTGTGGGGTAGAAGTTAGGCATGCAAGATACTGCCGCTACAGGTGCATTGTGGGGTAGAAGTTAGGCATGCTAGATACTGCCGCTACAGGTGCATTGTGGGGTAGAAGTTAGGCATGCAAGATACTGCTGCTACAGGTGCATTGTGGGGTAGAAGTTAGGCATGCAAGATACTACCACTACAGGTGCATTATGGGGTAGAAGTTAGGCATGCAAGATACTGCCGCTACAGGTGCATTGTGGGGTAGAAGTTAGGCATGCAAGATAATGCCGCTACATGTGCATTGTGGGGTAGAAGTTAGGCATGCAAGATACTGCCGCTACAGGTGCATTGTGGGGTAGAAGTTAGGCATGCAAGATAATGCCGCTACAGGTGCATTGTGGTGTAGAAGTTAGGCATGCAGGATAATGCCGCTACAGGTGCATTGTGGGGTAGAAGTTAGGCATGCAAGATAATGCCGCTACAGGTGCATTGTGGGGTAGAAGTTAGGCATGCAAGATAATGCCGCTACAGGTGCATTGTGGGGTAGAAGTTAGGCATGCAAGATAATGCCGCTACAGGTGCATTGTGGGGTAGAAGTTAGGCATGCAAGATAATGCCGCTACAGGTGCATTGTGGGGTAGAAGTTAGGCATACAAGATAATGCCGCTACAGGTGCATTGTGGGGTAGAAGTTAGGCATGCAAGATACCACCACTACAGGTGCATTGTGGGGTAGAAGTCAGGCATGCAAGATACTGCTGCTACAGGTGCATTGTGGGGTAGAAGTTAGGCATGCAAGATACTGCCGCTACAGGTGCATTGTGGGGTAGAAGTTAGGCATGCAAGATACTACCACTACAGGTGCATTGTGGGGTAGAAGTCAGGCATGCAAGATACTGCCGCTACAGGTGCATTGTGGGGTAGAAGTTAGGCATGCAAGATAATGCCGCTACAGGTGCATTGTGGGGTAGAAGTTAGGCATGCAAGATACTGCCGCTACAGGTGCATTGTGGGGTAGAAGTTAGGCATGCAAGATAATGCCGCTACAGGTGCATTGTGGGGTAGAAGTTAGGCATGCAAGATAATGCCGCTACAGGTGCATTGTGGGGTAGAAGTTAGGCATGCAAGATACTGCTGCTACAGGTGCATTGTAGGTTAGAAGTTAGGCATGCAAGATACTGCCGCTACAGGTGCATTGTGGGGTAGAAGTTAGGCATGCAAGATACTGCTGCTACAGGTGCATTGTAGGTTAGAAGTTAGGCATGCAAGATACTGCCGCTACAGGTGCATTGTAGGTTAGAAGTTAGGCATGCAAGATACTGCTGCTACAGCTGCATTGTGGGGTAGAAGTTAGGCATGCAAGACACCGCTGCTACAGGTGCATTGTGGGGTAGAAGTTAGGCATGCAAGATACTGCTGCTACAGGTGCATTGTGGGGTAGAAGTTAGGCATGCAAGATACCGCTGCTACAGGTGCATTGTGGGGTAGAAGTTAGACATGCAAGATACCGCTGCTACAGGTGCATTGTGGGGTAGAAGTTAGGCATGCAAGATACTGCTGCTACAGGTGCATTGTGGGGTAGAAGTTAGGCATGCAATATACTGCTGCTACAGGTGCATTGTGGGGTAGAAGTTAGGCGTGCAAGATACTGCCGCTACAGGTGCATTGTGGGGTAGAAGTTAGGCATGCAAGATAATGCAGCTACAGGTGCATTGTGGGGTAGAAGTTAGGCATGCAAGATACTGCAGCTACAAGTGCATTGTGGGGTAGAAGTTAGGCATACAAGATACTGCAGCTACAGGTGCATTGTGGGGTAGAAGTTAGGCATGCAAGATACTACCACTACAGGTGCATTGTGGGGTAGAAGTTAGGCATACAATATACTGCCGCTACAGGTGCATTGTGGGGTAGAAGTTAGGCATGCAAGATACTGCTGCTACAGGTGCAATGTGGGGTAGAAGTTAGGCATGCAAGATACTGCTGCTACAGGTGCATTGTGGGGTAGAAGTTAGGCATGCAAGATACTGCAGCTACAGGTGCATTGTGGGGTAGAAGTTAGGCATGCAAGATACTGCAGCTACAGGTGCATTGTGGGGTAGAAGTCAGGCATGCAAGATACTACCACTACAGTTGCATTGTGGGGTAGAAGTTAGGCATGCAAGATACTGCCGCTACAGGTGCATTGTGGGGTAGAAGTTAGGCATGCAAGATACTGCCGCTACAGGTGCATTGTGGGGTAGAAGTTAGGCATGCAAGATACTGCCGCTACAGGTGCATTGTGGAGTAGAAGTCAGGCATGCAAGATACTGCAGCTACAGGTGCATTGTGGGGTAGAAGTTAGGCATGCAAGATTCTGCTGCTTCAGGTGCATTGTGGGGTAGAAGTTAGGCATGCAAGATACTGCCGCTACAGGTGCATTGTGGGATAGAAGTTAGGCATGCAAGATACTGCCACTACAGGTGCATTGTGGGGTAGAAGTTAGGCATGCAAGATAATGCCGCTACAAGTGCATTGTGGGGTAGAAGTTAGGCATGCAAGATTCTGCCGCTTCAGGTGCATTGTGGGGTAGAAGTTAGGCATGCAAGATACTACCACTACAGGTGCATTGTGGGATAGAAGTTAGGCATGCAAGATACTGCAGCTACAGGTGCATTGTGGGGTAGAATTTAGGCATGCAAGATAATGCCGCTACAGGTGCATTGTGGGGTAGAAGTTAGGCATGCAAGATACTACCACTACAGTTGCATTGTGGGGTAGAAGTTAGGCATGCAAGATTCTGCTGCTTCAGGTGCATTGTGGGGTAGAAGTTAGGCATGCAAGATACTACCACTACAGGTGCATTGTGGGGTAGAAGTCAGGCATGAAAGATACTACCACTACAGGTGCATTGTGGGGTAGAAGTTAGGCATGAAAGATACTGCAGCTACAGGTGCATTGTGGGGTAGAAGTTAGGCATGCAAGATACTGCTGCTACAGGTGCATTGTGGGGTAGAAGTTAGGCATGCAGGATACTGCTGCTACAGGTGCATTGTGGGGTAGAAGTTAGGCATGCAAGATACTGCCGCTACAGGTGGATTGTGGGGTAGAAGTTAGGCATGCAAGATACTGCCGCTACAGGTGCATTGTGGGGTAGAAGTTAGGCATTAGGAGTAGCATGCTAGATCTTGCTGCTACAGACGGCTTCTGGGGCCACATGGAGGCACACCGCTAGATTCTGCTGCTAGGGGTGGCTTATGTAGACGTGGGGTTGCATGTTAGAGTCTGCTGCTACAAGCCTCTTCTGGAACTGACCCCCCCCCCCCCCCCCCCCCCGGACCTTCTTGAGCCACTGACAGGGCACAGAAGTGCACAATGCTACTGTGATTACACTGCAATGTGGTGGAGCCTATGACTGGTGGCCCGAAACGCGTAGACGTTTTTTAATATTTTCACTATCTATTTTTATGGAATGAAATAATAAAAAGTTGGACTGATTTTTGAATGGAAACCCCGGCTGACTCATTTGGCTGTGCTTTAGGCTTGGGGTGGAGCGTTCCCTGCCGTGCCAGATGCTTTCCTTACACATGGGATTTGGATCATATATATTCATATATATATTCTGCATATGTGGCTGCGGTATGCAGGATGTCCAGAACACTGGTCAAGGACTAGCAACTGTTACCACTGCCCCTCGAGTCTATAATTATCTTTAATTATAATTATCCTGGAGAGGAGAATGTAAATAAGGAAAGGCACATGTAAGCAGAGCCTTATGAATAAGCATAGCTAGAAAACTACAAGGGGGGAGGGTACCCGAGGCCGTGACGTTTTAGAGTGTAAAAGCTCCGGGCTTCGATAAAATGGCCGCCGCGACAGCGTGGCACGTTTCAAACTTCGGCCACAGAGACAGGAAATGAGCAAGCTTAGTTGGCCGGAAGTATTCCCGTTACCATGGTGACGTCCAAGCTGTAGCGTTTTGTCGCTAGATCTGCTCCTGGCTCGCTATGGGAGACATTGGAGATAATGCCTATGTGATTCGCCCCAACTTTCATCACAAGTAAGTGTATTGTGGGCGGCTGCGGGAGCTGAACACATCAATGGGCTTATTTGAGCCTGGCATGCGCACTCAGCTCATTTTAGTTTCCATTTAATAATTGTGGGGCTGCACAGTACTGCGCAGTACAGGAGATGGGGGGGAGTTAAAACATTTTTTTATAAATCAGCTGTCCCTGCAATCCAAAAGTGTTCCCCAGCATTTTTATCCCTTCACTCTGTGCAGCCAATGATGGTGCTGGAATAGGGATTTTTTTTAATCCCATCCATCCTGCCTGTTTATCCTAGACTGCACTGAAAACAATGTGCGGCTCTGTACACAGATATTCCCACTGTAAAGACACATCCGTTGTTTTATATGTAGCCGCTGGTAAGGTAAGCGTTCTGTCTCGTGCCCTCTGGCACTGTCCTGATCTGAGGGCTGTGGCAAAGTCCATGAAAGCAGACAAAATCAGGACTCTGTATGATGGGGGACAGGAAATAGCTGCACACTGCAATAAAACCGTGTCTCCTACTGGAAAGATGCTGGTTCTTGTCCCCATCAGATGAAGCTTCGGTAGTAAAGGTAAGAGTATAATGGAGGGCTCACTGATGGTGTGGGCAAACGCCATGCCCTTCACAACAAAAAGTTTTGCATTGCTTTACTGTCTTCTGCTTTCCTGAACACAAGGTATCTGGCGGCTGCACACTCCTAATTCTCCTCAATGTTAGGGATGAGAGCAGCATCCTCCAGTAGGTGGGGGATACAGAAAATGGTGAACCAGTGCAAAACACAGGACTCTGAAGCACAAGGGAGCTGCAGACTGCTGTGTATTTTTATTTATTTTTTTTATAAAGTTTTATATTTTTTAAAGGCCAGTTGTGAGGATAGGATGGTTGTAAAAACAGTGTATAGGATTTGCTTTAAGTGAGCCTCCAGTCAATTAAGCTGAGGGGGCAATTGAAACTGCATCAGCATAGGTGCCTGTCCCCTGTGGAGTGAGCCCCCGGCTTGTCTGAATGTCTGGCCACAGGAAGTGCGCACCGCTTCAGGGAACCTGGGAAGCAGTCTCCCCGAAGACAGCGTTGTGGGACCCGCCTGGATCAGGTAAGAGTACCGGCTCCCCGTTGGGTTTCACACAGCGCTGCATCTGCTAGGAAACTTTTAGAGTGGACAGCATGCCCCCCCCCCCCCCGATATGGCACTTGTGAGCATTCACTGCTGATAACATGTCAGTATTGGATGTTCACAAAGTACAACCCCCTGCAGGCAGCCAACGAGCAACCTGCTCTCATATGACTAGGGCTAGCAACATGCACTTAGACTAGCCTGGGAGCGCAATCAAGTTGATAGTGCTGAAACTGGAGCACTTCAGACCACATAACTGTGGGATCAAGCTTGTGGACTGCCGAGTAAGTAAGGTGGCCTTGTTCATGGATGAAGATAGCGTCTGCAGATACCCCAGAATATAGAAGTCCTCAACTGAATGCCAAGCCTATGACCAATTTTGAAGTGGACCAATTTTGAAGTGGACCAAAACCCAGGATTTTGACTATCCTGGGTTTTGGTCTTTGCCCCCCAAGCACCCTGATCGGGGATGCCCCACTGTGTGAAACCTCCCAGGTTGCCAGATCTCACTCACCCTTTCCCGGTCCTACGGCGCATGTACTGCCTTAAGGTGAGTTTTTGTCGACCTGGGTGGGTTTAACACAACAGAGCATCCCGAATCTGCATGCCCCAGGGAGAGCGAGTATGCCTGCCCTACCCTTGACAGCTGTCCTGGAGTCTAAAAGACCCTAGTGATGTCCTCTCTCTTTCTCTCTGGCATCCCTCTAGCCTATGCACGCTCCATTTCATACTTGAATAGCCAGCCACCCAGAGGGGTGGATCAATTGTTTCAGAATACATTGGAAAGAAATCATTTTCACAACAGCATTCTCATTGTGCATACTCCGTGGGGGTGTGGAGCGAGGTTAGATCATATCCTGTGGTTCCATTCGAAATCAGGAAACCCTGTTAAGTGGACCAAAACCCAAGACGAGGGTGAAATCTTATTGGTGAGGAATCCTTTTGGCCTGGCTTTTCAGTACAAGGGGGCAATCACTCTGACTACCATCTCTCTCTGCAGATTTCGCACAGGGCCAGTAAAGGATTGTATTCGATCTGTCCTGAAGGAGGAGCTGAAAAGCAAACAGTATGTTCCTGAAGAAGTTCCACAACTCACTCGCTCTTTGTCAGAGACCATCAAGGATAAGCTGAAAGGTATTAGTAAAGGCAGGTTGAGAATTGTAAATGAGCATGACATACCGGCCAGGGTATCCTCAGAGAAGCTTTATCAGGTTTATTATTTGATGGTGATTTGATGAATTTGATTTTCCTGGGCTTTGTTCTGTGCCCCTGGGGCATCCTGGAGCGGGATGCCCCGCTGTGTGAAACCCCCCAGAAAAGCCAGAAATAACTCGCCTGTCCATGCTGTCATTCAATGAGAACTGCCTGTTGTGACTACGTGATTCGGCAGACGGCTCTCATTTGCTACAATGGGGAGCAGACGCCTCTCATTTACTAGAATTAGGAGCTCTCGTCTATTGAGAGCCGCCTGCTATGACTACATTATTCAGCAGGCTGCTCTCATTTACTAGAATCTGAATGGCTGGGGTGGGAGTGTGCGTACGACGTCAGGGATGCTGGAGATGTGGCAGCACTCACTCTCCATTTCAGTAAATGAGAGCCGTCTGCTGAATGATGTAGTCATAGCAGGCGGCTCTCATTGGACGAGAGCCTGCGCATCTGCCGTTGAAATGGGGAAAAGTGAGTTTTCATAGGGCCCTGGGGGCTTTACACAGTGGGACATCCCGTTTCGGAATACCCCGGGGAAAGGCCAGGGGCCAGCCATGGATTCTTTTAGATTCCAGGCCAGCCACTGCTGGGTTTTGTTCTGCTTTAAAGCAAGTCTCCCCCCGGAAGGGATCAAGATGCAATTAAAATCAAGAGCATAATTTTTTTGTTTTTTTTATTAAAATGAAAGTCCAGTCTCTATATAATCCAGCTCCGTTCCTCCAGTATCTCGGATCCTGGGCGCAGCCATTTTGGAGAGTGGCCGGTTTGTCACCCAATCCTGTGGAGCAGTGGGACTTGAGTAAATGACCAGTTACACACTTGGGTCACTCAGGTCTATGGCTGACATTCCGAGTCATACCCCCTGACAGAATCAGGGGAGGGGAGGGGGGGGCTTACAAGAAGCTTGGAGTTCCTATTTAATGTTTAGTGTCACAGTGTCACTTGTCTGCAGTAACCAAACTGATGGTTTGATTCCGCATCAAGCAATTTCACTTTATTTGATAGAAAATGCTTTTTCTCGTGATGATTTTTTTAAACATTTGCACAGCTAGACATGGTGCTGAATTGCACCAAGGTAATAAAAATCATTAGAAAAAGTGTTTTCTCTTTAAAAAAAAAATATAAATAAATAAATAAGTCTCATGGTGCTAAATATATCTGTTATATCTGTCTTAAAACAAAATCCTATACTGGTACATGGACTAGAGGAATGGACCTCGCTGTCCTCCACACCATCTACTCAGGTCACACCCATAGATTTTTGATTAAAAGTTCACAAAAACAAATAAAACAAAGCTGGTCTGCCTTATTCCAGCAGTAGAAAATGTACCAGGTTCCAAGATCGAGTCCCACAATGTGCAGGCCTGTCCTGAGTTTCACTGGAAACATGCAGGGGGAGTGTCTGTCCCTGCGTCACTCAGTGTCTGGAGAGCACCCAATCCATCTGTGGCAATAGTGAGGGCATGCAAGGTGAGGAGTGGGAGTAGACAAAGGTTAAAGTGGACCAAAACCCAGGATTTTGACTGTCCTGGGTTTTGGTCCCATCCCCTGGGGCACCCCGATCAGGTCGCCCAATCTGACCCACCCTTCCCCAGTCCTGTGGCGCACGCACTGCCTCTTTTCCAATCAGTGCACTCGGATCCGCACCCACCTCTTCTTTTTTTTATGGTGAGCAGATCCAAGTGCGCTGGTGACTGCATCCCCGGCTCCCCTTTAACAGGGAGCATGCCAGCCATTCATAAATGCCTGGCGCGGGCATGTGTCCGGCTAAAGGGAGAGCGGGCGCCCGCTGCTCCTGCATGTGCCGTTGGACTGGGAAAGAAGGTGAGTTTCCGGGCAACCTGGGGGGTTTAACGCAGGTGGGCATCCAGAATCAGGAAGCCCCGCTGTGTGAAAGCCCTCAGGTCGCCCGGGGGGGAGGGAATCTACTGGCCCTGGAATCTTAGAGATTCCAGTGCCGTTGGGGCGTGGGTTTTGGTCCACTTTAAGGAGTTTTTTTTATTTTCCCTGTGTTCGGTCCGGGCTGTCCCAGTTATCCATATATGTGTGGGTAGTCCGCCACCAGGTGGCGCCAGTTACTGCTAGATCCAAAGCTGTAACTCCCCCCGGACTCCTATAAATAGAGCCGTTTCCATGGAAATCCCCAGATTTGTCTTGCAGTAGCTACTGTGAAGATCGTCTGGAAACTCTCTCTGGATCATGGCAGTTGAGCGGGGCGTTTGTAAGCCTGTCTGCCGCTGCCGCCCTATTGCCTCTGTTCCTGTGGACCCAGTTTTGCCTCCCAGCCTCGGCTGATGGGAACAGGTGAAGGTAGGGGGACTGCCGGGGTCGGGCGTTCACAGAGCTAGGCTCTGGGCCGCAGACCCTCCATAAAGGGTAGCCGGCGATAGGCGATGGTGAGCCTATTGGGGGGGGGGAGGAACCACCTATATTGCCCAGGGTTATGCCCTTATCTGTGCCCACAAGCTTTGTCATATGTTGTGCTTTTTACCTCAATTTAACTTCTTTTTTTACCTCAGACTTTGCTGGCAGCTGTGTTCATACTCGCCTTGCCTTGTTCCCTCACCTCTTCTCCTTCCCCTCCATCTGGTAGCTGTGAGGGGGGGGCGGGAGCGGCGTTGTTGGGGCCTTCTTCTACGGAGGCCTCGCCGCGCTCCGTGTCCGGGGGAGGGGGGCTCCTCTGTGGGCCGCCCCCCCTTCCTGCGCTCTCAGCGCCATTTTAGGTGCTGCGGACGCCTCTTTTCGCGCCCGCAGAGGTGATGACGCGTGGTGACGTCTTTGCTGCACGGCCCGTCCCTCAAGGTTTGGCCTTGCTGCCCCATTTTCCTTGCTGCTCACTGTGTCATTTGCGGACCCTGCCGAGGGTCCCCACGGGCCGACGTCCTCAGTTACACTGCCTGCGCTTCTGGTCCCCCACTACCTCGCCGGTCGGTTCAGTGAGTCCCTCAGATTTTTTCTATGTTGGCTTTTGATGTGCATGTGCTGTGGGATGCTCCATGAATCCTTCCGTTTATGTCGTCTAGGTGGGCCCCCTCCATTGCCAGCTGAGGGTTGTGGTTCCTCCCAGTCTTCTACACCCCCCCTCTCTCCGCACCCTCTCCCCTTAATGAGGGATTACTAAAAAGAGGGACTAAATTGGGGGTCACTCAGGTTTGGGCCGTTAGTGCCGTGTAACCTGTATTTTTTATCATCATAATCACCATAATGGAGGCTTCTGGAGATAATGAGCTAGGGGGCCCCCTCTGGGCGGGTGAAGCTCTGTTCCATGTGCTGTACCTGCCCCCTAGGCGGACTCAGCACGGTTTGTGTCACTTGCACCAGGAGCGTATTGTTAGAGCATGATAGGGCGGCCGTCCCTGCCCCTAGCCCGCAGCAGGGGGTCCCAAGCCGATTTGACACTCCGGGTGGCCAGCCTGGAGAGACAGTTATCTCGCACGGCTACGGGGAAGGCCACAAGTAAGAAGCGGCACATCTAGCCGGGTTACTCGGAATTTGCAGATGATGATCTTTTTGGAGGTTGGGACTCCATGGAGAAAGGAGAGTTGTTTAGGGACTCAGTTTCCTCAGGGAACCGGTCGGTTGGCTATGATAGCGAGCCTGGTTCCTCCTCGGATGAGGATATGTGGCTCCCTGACGACACCGAGAAGTTGCTGTCTTCTGTGTTTGAGACTTTGCATATTGTTCCTCCTAAAGCGGCTAGGAGGAAGCAGGGTGATTTATTCCAGCCTGAGAGACAGAGGCTTGTCTTCCCGGAGCAGGCCCACTTTTCCAATATGGTGTTTAAGGAATGAGAAAGACCTAACAAATCGCCATCGGTGCCTAAGGGCCTGGACAGGCGTTATCTCCCTTAGGTAGCTCCCTTAGGAGCTGATCCGGCTCTGGTCCCGTCCCCCCGATGTGGATGCCCCTGTTTTGGGGTTATTCAACACTACGGTTATGCCGTCACCCGATACTGCTTCCTTGCGCCACCCAGCTGACAGGCACATGGATCAGCTGGCTTGTCACGCGTTCACCTTTGTAGGTGCTGGGCTTCGCCCTGTCTGTGCCGCGGCCATTGTCTCTTTGGCCATCAGGAAGAAGGTGAAGCGCCTTGTTGATTTTGCCAGATCTTGCAAGCGGGTGGAGGAGTATCAAGACCTCAAAGCCTGTGTGGATTTTATTGCTTTTGTAGTCTCGGCCATGGATAGCGTCCGGCTGGGCGCCAGGGCTTCGGCTCTGCTTGTTGCGCTTCGTCGCTCGCTCTGGTTGCGGCAGTGGTCGGCTGACGCTGCGGCCAAGAAGTCACTCACTAGTATCCCTTCCTGGGACTCAGGTTATTCGGGGAGCGTCTGGACCTTCTGGCCAAGGATGGAAGACTCCCTCAGCAACGGAAGCCTGAGCGGCCCTTTCGGGGTTCTTCTGCCTATCGCTCCTTTCGAGGAGGAAGAGGCTCTTCATTTTCAGGAGGCCGCAGAGATTCCTGGGGTCGAGGTAGGTCTCGTGGCCAACCCAATCCCTCCTGGGGAGCTAAATCCAAAGCCCTCTCAGGCATGAGGGGGCGCCCTCACCCATCTGGGTGGGGGGGGCGGCTTCTGCTATTTGCTCACATCTGGAGATCGGTGGATCCAGGAGGTGGTTTCCTCCGGGTACAAAATAGAGCTGGCAGTTTGGCCGCCCTCAAGATTTGGAATTCATTGACGGCGCAGGGCCTAAGGATGGCTGTTCAGAGCCTTCTACTATCAGGTGTGATTTGCCCCGTGCCTCGCCAGGAACGGGGTCGTGGGTTCTACTCCAATCTGTTCACGGTGCCTAAGAAGAACAGAACGCTGCAACCTATCCTGGATCTGAAGGGTCCAGAGTCAGACATTTCCGCATGGAGACCTTACGGTCCGCGGTGAGCTCGCTTCGGCCCGGCGACTTCATGACGACGGTGGACATCAAGGATGCTTATCTGCACATCCCGATTTTTCAGGGGCATCAGAATTTCTTGAGGTTTGCGCTGGAGTATTACCAGTTTGTGGCACTGCCGTTCGGGATAGCCTCAGCCCCCCGTGTGTTCACCAAGGTGCTGGCAGGCATCATGGCTATTCTGAGGAACCAGGGCATTCGTGTTCTTCCTTATCTGGATGATTTGCTGATTGCGACTCAGTCCCTTCAGCAGGCCAAGAGCGACACCCGGGCGGTGTTATCCACTCTCAGGTCAAGGTATTCCTGCCCCAGCAGAAGGTGGAGGGCCTCCAGACGCAGGTGCAGGCCCTACTGGCTTGTCAGTGGCCATCTATTCATCTGGGGATGAAACTGGTGGGCCTCATGGTGTCCTGCTTCGAGGTAGTGCCCTTCACCCAGTTCCACATGAGACCTCTTCAATTGAATCTGTTGACTGGTTGTGACCGGAAACAGGAGTCCCTGGATCAGGATTTTTCACTGTCCCCCATGGTCAGACAGTCCATCTTGTGGTGGTTGGACTCCAGAAATCTGTTGGTGGGCAAGCACTGAAGTTTCCAGGGTCAGTGCGGGCCACAGGAGGCCCACTTACCCATCAATCTCCTGGAGCTGAGAGAGATTCGGTTGGTGCTTCTTCAATTGACTCCCCATCTAAGGGGTCGGGCGATTCAGGTCCGCTTGGACAATCAGACGGCTGTCGCTTACATTAATCACCAGGGCGGGACTCAGAGCAAGCGTGTCCTTCAGGAGGTGTCCCAGATTCTGACTTGGGCGGAGGAGAATGTTCCCTGCATCTCGGCGGTTTACATCCCCAGGGTAGAAAGCCAGGAGGCAGACTTCCTGAGCAGGGGGATGTCTCGTCTGGGGCAATGGTCTCTCAGCAACAAGATCTTTCACGCTCTGTGTCTCCGCTGGGGTCAGCCAATCGTGGACCTGTTTGCGTCCAGATACAAGCTTCCAAGGTTCGTCTCCCTGTCAAGAGATCCTCTGGCCTTCGCCACAGACGTTCTGGCAATTCCGTGGAGTTCAGGCTCCTTTATGCATTTCCACTCCTGGGCCAAGTGCGCAAGATAGCCCAGGTGGGGGTACCAACCATCCTGGTGGCTCCTCGTTAGCCGAGGCAGAGTTGGTTCGCGGACATAGTCCAGATGTCAGTTGATCGCTACATCATGCCCGACGACCCAGGGCTTCTCACTCGGGGATCGCTGCGGAATCCCAATTTACAGACGCTGGCTTTGAGGGCCTGGCTATTGAAACCTCAATCCTAACGGAAAAGTGGCTGTCTGCCATGGTTGTTCAGACCATGATTCAGGCACGGAAGAAGTCGTCTTCCATGATTTACTACAGAGTTTGGCATGCCTACATTTCTTGGTGTGAATCCAAGAGTTTCCCTTGTCGCACTTTTTATATTTCTAGGATTTTGGAATTTTTACAACACGGCTTGGACTTGGGTCTACAGCTGGGCACCCTCAAGGTCCAGGTCTCGGCTTTGGCTATCTTTTTCCAAAGATCCTTTCAGGGCTGTGGAGTCGGAGTCGAGGAGTCGGAGGAAATTTTGGGTACCTGGAGTCGGAGTCGGCAAACAATGCACCGACTCCGACTCCTACTAAATTTTGATTTGGTTTAGTTTAATCTGTTTTTTATTGGTAAATCAAAGAAAATACATACAAAATGTGGTACACAGTACAGCAGAACATCCTTTAAACAGACCAACATTACAATAGCTTTACATAGTGCCATAACAGTTCCCTGATATCTGTTATCCCGCCCTAAGAACATTGGGGGCGCCAAGCCCGCGCGCTGCGGGAATCCCACCCCCGTGTCATAATGAACCAAAGCCTCTCCGGTCCAACTCCATGGCCACCCAGGCACGACAGGGTCCCGGACGTTGAACAGGGGACTCCTGTTCTTCCCTAGCAATTGGTATCAAGCCGAGCGCCCCAAGAATCAGACCGGAGACCGCTGCAACCACGTTACATCAGCCGATAACAAGCCAAACCCCACGGAGCCCAGCACACCGACCCCGCACCCAGCCAGGGGGGACATCCCGCATGGCACAAATCAGTAGCTGAGTAGATATAATGCAACAAAATGTGATAGTAACCAAGATAAAAGATACCAGGTAACAAACCTATAAACAGGAGAGGGAAAAAGAGAGAGGGGGAGGGAGGAGGGGTTGTAAAAAAGGAAAAAGGGGGGGAGGGGAAGTGCCCTGAGCCGGACCAGAAGTATCGACCCTTTCATCGCAGTAGCCTTTGCTCAGCTAGACTAGAGTACAGTACGTTGCCCATTGGCGTCCACACTGTATCATCGTATTATTGTATTAGCGCTCTGAAACGATCTGAGTCCCGGAAGTCAATCCAACAGGCCCAAGTTGTGATGTATTATCCTATCAAGCCTTTATCGCCCAGGATGAGTTCCTCCATTCGTCTAATATGTTCAAGCTCCACTACCCACTCAGCCAGGGAAGGGGACCCCCGTGTCTTCCAGTGTCTAGGTATAACAGCTCGCGCTGCCGATAGAAAGTGCCGAAGTAAACCCTTTTTGTGTTGAGATATGGAGCCCTCTATAAGGGAGAGGAGGGTTAACTGAGGTGTGTTGTTCACTTTCGTGCCCGTTGTCTCAGTGTGCATATCCAAGACCCTTTCCCAGAAAGATCTAATAACTGGGCACCCCCACCATATGTGCGTCATATTTCCCTCCTCTGCCAGGCAACGCCAGCACCTACTTGAAGTCTGGGGTGCATATTTATGGATGTCCGCCGGACATCTGTACCACCTTGAGATTATCTTAAAATTCCTCTCCTGCGCCGTCCCCTCCAAGGTGGATTTATGCGTCAGGCTAAACATCTTAGATAGATCTTCCTCCAAGAAGGGCTGACCCATCTCGTTCTCCCATCTGGCTATGTACCCCACTGGGTTTGAATGTATATTGGACACCAGTGTCTGATACAGTACGGAGAGAGCATGGGGTACATGTGTCTCAGAAGAGAGAAGCTTCTCAAGATCCGTCAGCGGATGGCTCATCATCTCACCCAGGCGATGGGAAGATATATAGTTAGCCAATTGTCTGTGAAGGAACCAGGACACATGCACCCCAGGGAGTTGTGCTCTGATTACCTCCAGTTTTGGGAAGCCCGACTCCCCCATGATATGCCGTAAACGCGGGTCTGCCACCGCCTGCCATCCCAGAAAGGACGAGACCCCCACTCCAGGCGCAAAGTCCGGGTTCCCAAAAATGGGAGTCAAAGGTCCCGGACGCCGAGCCAATGGAAATTTGGAGGTCAGTTGGTCCCAGACTGTAAACAAGTGCTGCGCCAGAAAGGGTAGGGATTTAAGAATGCGCCTGGGTTGAGGCCCCGTCTAGGGCAGAGAGACCAACAGGAGGGGCGATAACCCCTGATTTAGCAAGTTTAAATGTCCCAATTCACAAAAAGTTATAATTAATGACTTCTCTATTGTAAGAATAAAGACCAATGCATGCAGTGCCTCACGTAACCGCAAAACGAACACGTTAAGTGACCGTGAAGAAGCATGCTTTTCATGTGCTTCACTATATTGCACGCAACGCACAATTAGAAGCGGCAATACTTTGCATAGTGTTGTGTTCTGCTGTTACAGGGAACCCATGGGTAACCTAGCCTCTCACTGATAAGGGATTAAGTAAATATGTTTTTTGCAGGACTAGAGACACTTGTATAAGTGAAGGGAATGGAGGATCAATAGTTCAAGACTGAAGCTGTACCATTGGAAAAACTGCTGTCATTCAGCAAAAGGCTATAAAAACTTGTAAACTTCGATTGTTAGCTTAAACTTTAAACATGACTATGGGATTCTACTAGGGAAATCATGTTTTATAATAAAGGCCCCTTTCTGGATCCTTCCACTGCCCTATCTTCAGCAGAAGATCAGCACACAGAAAGGAGAAGGCAGCTTCTGCCCAACTACCTCTCTCTGCTACAAGTAATGACATGTATGTTGCCTTTCTTTCCTTCAAAGAATGTATAAAATACATTCACATATTAATACAGAGGAGTCGGAGACGGGGAGTCGGAGTCGGAAGTACAAAAAACTGAGGAGTCTGAGTCGGAACATTTATCTACCGACTCCACAGCCCTGGATCCTTTGCCAATCATAGGCTGCTCGGGACTTTTTTCCAAGGAGTTACCCATGTACGTCCACCGCGTAAGCCTGTATTACCGGTGTGGGATTTGAATTTGGTACTTTCTGCTCTCCATGGGTCCTCCCTTTGAGCCTTTGTGTGACGCTGCATTGTCTATCTTGACCCTAAAGGTGGTCTTTTTGGTAGCCATCTCCTCGGTGCGCCGGGTGTCAGAACTGGCCGCTCTTTGTATGAAGCCTCCTTACTTTGAGCGGCATAAGGTAAAGGTGGTTTTTCGCTTTAGGCCTGATTTTTTTGCCTAGGGTCGTTTCTCCCTTTCATCTTAACGAGGAAGTTGTTTTGCCTTCCCTGTGTCTGGAACCGTCTAATTCTAAGAAGAGGACCCTCCATGCCTTGGATGTGGTCAGAGCTATTAAGTACTACCTGGTTGCGTCTGAATCCTTCAGGAAATCAGATTCTCTCTTTGTTCTCACTGAAGGTTCTAGAAAGGGTTTGCCTCCGGCCAAGTCCACTCTCAGCAAGTGGATTAGGCAGGTGGTGGTGCAAGCTTACTCTGCCAAGGGGAAGGATCCCCCTTTTCGTATTACAGCTCATTCTACTAGAGCTATTGGTGCTTCCTGGGCTTTTCAGCACCAGGCCTCTGTTGAACAAGTTTGTAAGGCCGCTACCTGGTCTTCTGTTCATACACGGTTAATGTTAGGGCCTCAGCTGATGCTGCTTTTGTCCGAAAGGTGCTTCAGGCGGTAGTAAAATGAACTACATGCTGTTCCGCTCTGGGGATCCCGCCCTATTATGGACACTGCTTTTGGATGTCCCACACGTATATGGATAACTGGGACAGCATGGATCGAACATAGGGAAAAATACAATTCTGTGAGTACTCAGCTGTAGAATTGGTTTTGCCTGTGTTAGGTCTGGGCTGTCCCACTCCGCCCTGGGTTCATTTCCTCTTTTGCCTATTCTGGTGAATTGGACCGATTGTCCTTATCTCGTTTGGCGAGAGTACATGCTGTAGCATGTTTGTTAATATGTTTTTCTTAGCCTCCCGGCCTGTCTCATTTACTGCTTTTTGACGTTCTGGGGATTTCCATGGAAACGGCTTTATTTATAGGAGGAGTTACAGCTTTGGATCTTGCAGTAACTGGCGCCACCTGGTGGCAGACTACCCACATATATGTTCTACAGGTGAGTACTCACAGAATTGTATTTTTGCTTGCCTGGACATACCCTTTTAAAGTACTTCTCTTGTTACAAAAAACTCAGATAAGCCGCTACGCCCTTTTTCTGCCTTGCACCACCTGCCTCGGGAATTCTGTTTTTCCTACTGTCTTAAATCTGGCCCCTATGATGTGCTTGGTGGCGAGCATGCTGAGACAGTACCTGACATGGCCCCTCAGGTGTGTGCTCCATTCTCTGTAATGCCACTTAGGGTAGAAGTCTATACTCTTGTTTGGACCCACTTGAGTGTATGGGGTTTGACACTTCACCAGCTGTTTAGCCAGCTATTTTGACTGGGGAATCCCAAGTGATCCTACTGGCCAGACCAGAAGTCTATTGTGACTTTTGATCTGGTTTAATTTCACCAGACAGGTCCTTGGCCAAAAAGAAAGCGTTAAAGTAAGAAAATAGATGACATTGGCCGTAAAAGATGAATACAGATTGGTTCCTCTGGGGATAGCGTTTTTGTCCCAGCTTAAAATGTAGCTCTGTATTGTGTTCACTGTACAGATTTTCTTACTGATTTTCTTACTGAGAAAGTGCTTCTGTTCTGTCCTCCACAGAAATGGGTTTTGACAGATATAAAATGGTGGTTCAAGTTGTGATTGGTGAACAGAGAGGAGAAGGAGTAAAGTAAGTATTTTGGTGTGAATTATTTATTCAGTTGCTGCATTGATTGTTATAAGCATCAAGGCTCTCCACAGCATAAAGTGGACCAATACCCAGGATTTTGACTATCCTGGGTTTTGGTCCACTTCGGCGGGGCACCCCGATCAGCCCCCTGACTGCGGGGCACCCCGATGGGTGCGCGTCCTGCTAGAGAGACGCGCAGGAGGCGGCGGCGGCGGCGGGCGCCGCTGGAACGAGGATCGGGTAGGGATTTAGGGGTTTCTGGGGGGTTTCACACAGCGGGGCACCCCCGATCGGGGTGCCCCGCAGTCAGGGGGCTGATCGGTCCGGGAATCTTATAGATTCCCGGGCCGATCACGGGAGGGTGTTGGTCCACTTTAAAAAACTTGTTACCAGGCTTGTGTTATGGTTTTAGTCACCAGTTAGAGGAGACATCCGAGAATCAGAGGAATCCCAATCGCTCTGAATACATTTGGTGACTGAGGCTTACACTCATCCAGCTCCTCCATAAAACTTTCTTAGGGCATCTGCCAGATGCTGTGGAAGATGTTCTGATTTCATTCTTCTGATAAACAGGTGTTTAGTCAAAAACATTTGCACGTCACGCAGTTGAAATAAAGTCCAGTCATGTGCCTAAAGTGGACCCTACATTAATTTTTTGCAATGATAGTGGGATTGAAAGGCTAACCCATGATACTGTGGCACTATAGCTGGGCATAGCGGACTTGCCACGACAGGAGTGTGCGCCGGCCATTCACAAATGCCTGGCGAGTGCGTGCACCTTGCTAAAGTTATAGCAGGGAGCGGCACTGTTTGCACATGCCCCGTTGGGTTGCAGAGTAAATTTACTGGGCGACCTGTGGGTTTTACACAGCGGGGTATCCCGAATCTGGATGTGCCGGGGGATCGAGTATGCCTTCCCTGGAGTCTCATAGACTCCAGGGTGGGTTTTGGTTCAATTTTAAAACCAGGAGAAAATTAGTGAGGCAACATTTCAGCTTTGAGTGGGTGCAGGGGCAAATGTAAGTGCTGACAATGATTCAGTATCATGCGTTTTGGGGTGGTTTTTTTTCAACCGGGCAGAGCTATTGGTCCAGTTTAAGTATTTGAGTTCTGAATGGAAAACAGTTGCTGACTGCCTCCTGCTCCTCCTGAGGTGAGTATATCAGCCATCCTGGGGGTTTCACACAGCAGGACATCCCAAACTGAGATGTTGTACATTGGGCCTGGAGTCTTTGACTGTAAAGCTGTGTTACCAGGGTTTTGGTCTTCCTTAATATACTTACACACCGTATGGTCTACTCTTTTGAGTCTATCATCTGCTTGCCCTTTATGTCATTTATAACCTATAACATACCAGACCAAAGTAGAGGTCTCTGACATTCTATCCAATGAGTTAAGCCCCTGCCATGTTACATTTGTGTACAGCAGAGGTGGATTAGAAGCATTCATTTGCAGTAGAAAAAGCAATCAACATATCTGGGATCATTGTTGTCACCAGTGTTCCTGGCTTAAACTACAATGACAGCCATGAATATTTTGTTAAATTATGAAGGTAAATCTCAGCTTCCCCAATCAAGTGATAAAACCTACTCTTCTTCATCAAAAAATGAATAGAGAAGTATATCAGACTGATAAACAGAACCACTGTGATACTTGTCAAATTATAGCATGGTGGAGTTCCTCCTATTTAGTCTGCACCCAAAAGTCCTGCTACCTATATTTCCTGGTCATGTGTGGTATTTCCACCAAGAAGAGGCCAACATGGCTATGAAACAAGTTTGATAAGTACCAAGAAAAGAGAAATCAGAAAGGCAGTGGTGATGTCTCCGTTTAAGCTGGACAAGAAACAATGCTCATATGCATCCCTTCCCGGGGCAATTCAGATTGCTGCCCATAAAAAAAAATTACTTTCTGTAACTCCTGTTGTGGTCAATTTTAACACTAAAATGTCATCCTATTGGGCGGCAGGTAGCCTGCAAAAAGAAAGTACTGCTGGTTTAGTGCCACCGGGCAGGCAGGTAGCAGCACGACTGGGATGCTGGGAGTCTCGGGGGGGGGGGGGGGGGGGGGGGGGGGTTCAAGATGGTCCATAACCAGGAGAAAATCTGATGCAGGAGCAAATGTGCTGACAATGATTGAGTATCATGCATGCAAGTGGGACAAGAGAGTTTTGGGGAGGTGATTTTTCAACTGTGCCAGTTGGTCTGGTTTAATCTTTACTGGCCATCTGGCCATTTGTCAGCCTTTATACAAACTGTTAGCCATTAGAGAATTGAGTTTATGGGCAATGATTACCCCTGAACCGGTAAGGGTAAAGGAAAGGGAAAGATGACTTTAAACTAGGCCTGGGCGCCTGGGGATTATATACTTTTAACCCTTCTACTGCCAGCTACGTGAGACTCCCGTAGCTGACTTTAAACCTCACACAGTAAAAAAAAAATATAAAAGTTAAAAGAATCACCTGACCCCTCGTTATATTAGGCTGGGTCTTCTCTTCACCCAGGGGGCATCCGATCCCCCCCCCCCTCCCCTTCTGTCTCCAGGAGGGCTCTCGAAATAGCGCCACCCCCCCCCCCCCCCCCGCTTCGGCCGCTGGCACAAACTGTAAAAAAAAAAAAGAAAAATGCCATTTACTCACCTGCAGCCCCGATCCCTCCCGCGAGGTCTCCTCTTCACCGGGGGGGGGGTGGGGGGGTTCGGGGGGGGGGGGCTCTGATTGCCGCCCCGGGCTCTTCCGTGGTGAGGAGAGGGCGATTTCTCACCCTCTCCATCACTTCCTGGTTCGGGCTGCTAGCCCTGCTCCTTGGGGTCATCGGTGACCTGGCACCTGTCACCCGGACCTGAAGCTCAGTCACTGTTGCAGATGGGAGGATCTCCAGCAGCTGTCATCTGAGCGTCGTGGGACATGATTGGGACATCGGAGGTGAGTAGAAAAAAAATAATAAATGTAATTTTTTTCTTATGTGTCTGTGTGTTTATTTTTATTGTTAACCCCTTGTGAACTGGTAAGAGGTCCATGAGACCCCTATACCAGTTCACAAGGCTGGGGGCTGGCAAGTCACCTGCGGCTAGCGGGTGACTTGCCATTAACCCCCGGCACCCCCAATTACCTGCCTCCCCAAAACCCAGGGGGGGCAGAAGAGCCCGGGCCCACAGAGGGTATGTGGGCTTGTAGGCTGCAGGGTGGGGGGCCACAAAAGCTGGCCCCTGCACCCTGTTCCTACAAGCCCCCATAGCTGGTCCCGGGCTGGTTATTTTGGGTAGGGGGGACCCCATGTCATTTTTGGGGGGTATTTTTAAGGGTTTTTAACCCTTGGAGGAGGGACCCTATGTCGTTTTTTTTTAAATTAACCCCTTATGTTTATAGTGTGGATAGGATTTGTATTTTATTTGTAAATGTTATTAAAAGTGCTCTTTTCAGTTTGGAGGGTCTCCTGGGCAAGAATGGGGGGGCTACCGATACATATGTGGTGCTGTTGTAATCGGGAGAAATGGAGCACATGCAATATGGTTTTCATTAAAAAAAAAACAAATGTTTTATTTAAAAAAGGAGACAATTGTCTAAAAAATATTTTATTTATTTTTTTGTTTTTTTACGCAAAAATATAAAAAAAAAACTGTAGAAAAATTTCAAACAAGACATTTCATATTAAAGCCTAAACTCTGCTGCCAAAAATATGTATATAATTTTCCTGGAAATTACAGCAAAAATCATGGTTTAAACATGGCGCAAAATAGGGAAAAATGACCTGTCAACAGAGGGTGACAAAACTTCAAGTAGGCTGGCAATTAAAAGGGTTAATAGTACCTATGCATGTTGGGTATTGTTCTGCTAGGGGGACCTTGCGCTTTCAGATTTAGCTTATTTTTTCTTGTTTGCATATTGATATTTTAGGAAAACATGTTTTTTATTCTGCTTTTTTATAATATTCTAAGCATACAGCACGTCCTGCTCCAGATATAGTAATAACATGTGGGTAATCCTCCGCCTCGGGCGCCGTGCACTGCAGACATGTAGAAAACAAGCTCCTCCCGGCCCTACATATACCGAAGGACCTCCCACAAATCCCCAGATTTCTCTGCAGTGCTGAACTGCGAAGACATGAAGTATCACGCTCTCGCAGGCGAGCGGGGCTTTACAGCCCGAGGCCCTGCGGGACTATTTCCACCCGTCCTCTTCGGAAGATTATGCCTCCCAGCCTGGGCTGCGTGGGTCGGGTGAAGGTAGGCAGCACCTTGTGTGCTGAACGGAGCCACACTCCACCGCAATCCCCCACCATAGGGTAGGGGGTTAGGCCGATGGTGAGCCTCTAGTGAATGCCCCTCCCGCATTCTTGCCCGTGCCCCTCACAGATTTAGTCCATGGACGCTGGTCCGCTTCTCCCTCGCTTCCTCCCGTAACTCGGGGGGAAAAGAAGGGGGGGGGGGGGTATGTGTGGCAGTCCTAGTGTGAAGTAACACGTTAAGGCCTTTGGTTTTTATTTTTATTGGGTGTCAGTGTCGCGCTCCTTGCTATACAGTTGCGAGCCGTTTGTCTTTTCATTAACAACTGCCTAGACGGCAGCATCATTTCCAGCGTGTCAGCATCTTTATGCATGCGCCTTCTATCCAACTGTCCTACTTATTTCTGTTGGTTAGAGCTTCGCGCTCTTTGGGGGAGGCGGAGACTCGGCATGACGCGCTCCGCGTCACAGCCTGGTCTGGCCCGCCCCTCGAGGTTCGCTTGGCGCCATTTTGACAATCTGCGCGTGGTGCGGTCCGCCTCCTCCCTTGGTCATGTAAGTGCCCTCTGGGGTGGCATGGTTCTATGTGTATTCGGCTGTGCATGGCACTGACACCCCCCCCCCCCCCCCTTGTCCCATTATGTCTTTCAGACGCCAGGACTTCGGTGGCTTCTCCCGGCCTAACATATATTACAGCGGGTCCACATAACAAATTCTCCCACTTCCTAGCGGGTCTTGGGGCATCCAGGGTTGCCTATTGCGCAAATCCCTGCGGGCATACTGCTCTGATAATCACCATATGGAGGCATCTCAGAATTATGTAACCGGGGTCCCTCTGGGACATGACCGGCTGTGTGCAGTGTGTGGTCAGCCCCAGGTTGAGGCTGACAGAGCACGGGTCTGCGAACCGTGTGCTGAACAGGCAGGTCTGCCAATGCCTGCACCTCCCTTCAATACACCCGTCTCCCCGGACCTAAATATCACTCCTGATGAGTCCCACTCGAGTGAGGATGACCTGCAAACCGTGCCGCGCGTGCTACCTACGGCAGAGCAGGTGCTGTCTGGATTGGCAGAGCGTATGGGCCCTGGTAAGAAGCGGTCCCTGACGCCTCCTGGCTCTCCGGTTCCTAACGATACCGATGACTCTGCTGATATGCAGGACCTTGATCCTTCTGAGGAAGGTGAGCTATTCTCAGATTTGGGCTCCTCGAACGAGATGCCCGGGTGCTGTGATGATTCTGGGCCCGGTTCTTGGGGCCTGTGTGACACAGATGAAATTCTTATTAAGATCTTTGAGATTTTGTCAATCTCCCCCCCCTGGGGAGACCCCCAAGCCTAAGAAGGAGAGTTTCCATACAGTGCCGCCGCACTTGGAGTTCCTAGAACAGGATCATTTCCAGAATCTTATATCCCAAGAATGGGAATCGCCTTGTAAACTTAAAGGTCCCAGGGGTCTGGGATTGGAAGTACCCTTTCCCTCCTGATGTGGTTAATTTTTGGTCAGCACCTCTTGTGGTGGATGCACCGGTTATAGGGGTTACTAACCCCCCTTTCATGACTGCCCCTTTTTACTGTACCCTTGGGGATGCTGAGGACCGGCGCATTGACAGACTGGCTTCCCACGCCTTCTCGTGTGCAGGGACGGCTCTGCGCCCGGTCTGTGCCGCGGCCATCACTGCGGTGGCCGCCAGGACTCTTGTCAGAAAAGTACTAGATCACCGTCCTGAGGACCTCCCTTGGGGGTTGTTTAATGCGCTGTGATGCGTTTGTGAAGTTTATCCTATCAGCACTGGACGACACCATTAAGATGTGTGTAGCTATTCGCCGCCTGGTCTGGCTGCGACAGTGGGGTGCTGACGATGCTACGAAAAAGGCTCTCACTTGCCTTCCCTTCAGAGGACGGCGATTATTTGGGGCCCGTTTGGACCTTTTTGGTAAAAAGGGTAAAGCACCCTTGCGCAGAAGGCCGCTCCGGCCTCCCCGGGGCAGGGTCACCCCTCCACCTCCCTACGTTAGTGTCAAACGCGAACCTGAGGTGTGCTTCCAACTGTTCGGTGTGGATTTCCATCATGTGGTGGGCAGGCAACGCCCTGGGCCCTCTGGCAGGACTAAGTCCAAATCTGCCAAGACCTCCCAAGCATGAATGAATGCCCTCGCCCTTCTGGGCGAGGGTACTGCTGCTGCAGCTGTCCGCCATCTAGGAATGTACCTTATCCTTCTGGTGGTTCCAGGAGGTTGTTCCCCTGGACACAGGATAGCTTTGCTGGGCGGTCCCTCTCAGTGGTTGTCAGGGTGCTTCTAGCCCCTGGTTTTCACTCAGGTATTGGTGTAGGCCGTACTGGGCCTACAGAGTTTGGGCTTACTTACAGGTTGCCCTTAACGGTATGGGGCTTTGGCCTCTATATTAACCTTCCTCCTTCCCTCAACAGTATGAGGCAGTCTGGGCCACGCTGGCCTATGGTAGGCCTGGCAATTCTACTCTCACAGGTAGTCCCTATATGACACCTCTGTCTTGGGACACGACACAGGCGCCCTGTGCAAGGGGGGCTTCCGGCCTCCTGTGGAGTACTAGATCTTCTTAGTTCCCCTTGTGTCTGTTGGACACCAAGACCATTACTAGACGGTGTTGCAGGACCAACCCTGCGGATTGAGGCATTATTTGTGGCCTCTCTTTCGTTCCCAGGCTACTCGCCATGGCGCGAATGGGGGTGACATCTCGGACATGCCTGGGGGGGCGTCTGCATTAGGATCTACCGGGTCGTCTTTCCTTACTCCCCAGTTTCTACGTCAGGCCGAGTGGATTGGTCGGCCGGCGGTGTCCCCTGGAAGTTACTGGATGGGTGCTCAGTCACCTCAATCCCTCATGGTCCCTTATCCGCTATCTCCATTCCTTGGATTCGGTTCAGGCTTGAGCCTTCTTCTTTGGCAACAAGTGGACTCCTGGTTACGGGGGCTCTGTCCCCCTTTGCTGACATCTTACTTTCACCAGGCGGGATGGCAGCTGGTGGGCCCGTTGGTGGCGTATCAGATGATGTCCCTTATATACCGAGCCCTTGGGCTCTTCGGCACAGTAGGTTATTGAGCCTACATGGGGTTCCAGCACCCCTGGGGCTTGGTCTGTGCTCATTCCCCCTTGGTAAGGTGGTTCCTCTTGAGCTGATCATATTCAAGGGCCCTGTCAGGGGGCACCCCCGTCCTTATTTGCATCTTCCTGTGAATGGTCACCTTGGGTACCAAGTCTCGCAGGTTGGCGGGGGGGGGGGATTTCTTCCACAACCCCCCGTGGTTCCTAGGTAGGGTCCCCCTAGAGGGTCCATCTTACCTACTGGTTTTGTTGAAACAGTGTGCCTTCCGTTGACTCCATACGGCTGGACTTCTCCTCTTTTAGGACCTGTCTATTTGGGGACTCTTGGCCTGTTGGAAGACAATGGCCTGTTGTATTATTGGTCTGGAGCTTGAAGCAGGATGCTCCCTCTGGAGGGTTCCTGATCCTGATTTGGGCGGGGGTCTACGTCCCCTGCTTCTCAGCGGTATTCGCTCCAATGGATGCCTTTCAGCGGCAGGTTATGCTATCCTGGTGTCGCTCTGAGAGCCAACTTTACCAGCTGACCATGCACCTTCGGGGTCTGGCGGTTCAGATCCGCTCAGACAACAAGACAGCAGTTGCTTACATCAATCATCAGGGAGGAACCAGGAGCTAGAGGGCTCTCAAGGAAGTATCCTTGATTCTTTCCTGGGCAGAGGACAATGTTCCCTGCATCTCAGCGGTGTACATTCCGGAAGTGGAGAATCTGGAAGCAGACTCTCTGAGCAGGGGGGCCTCTCGCATGGGAGAATGGTCCCTCAGCAACAGGGTGTTTCACTCTGTGTCTCCGTTGGGGCCAGCTGGATGTGGATCTCTTTGCGTCACGTCACAATCGCAAGCTTCCAGTCTTTGTATCCCTGTCACTGGATCCCCTGGTCCTGTCAGTGGATGATCTGGCAATGTCTTGGAAGAGCTTTCAGCTCCTTTATGTTTTTCCTCCGTTTCCTCTGCTGGGCAAGGTGCTGTGCAAAATGGCCTAGGAGGGAGTGCCAGCCATGCTGGTGGCCCCGTGTTGGCCAAGAAGAATTTGGTTCGCAGAAATCGTACAGTTGGCAGTAGATCAGGTCGTCCTGCCCATGGTACCAGACCTGCTCACTCAGGGGCGGCTCCGCCACCCCAATTTACAAACGCTGGCTTTGACGGCCTGGCTGCTGAAACCTCCATCTTGATGGACAAGGGGTTGCCGGCCTCTGTGGTTAATACTATGATCAGAGCTAGGAAAAAGTCTACCTCTACTATTTACTACAGGGTTTGGCGTACTTACATTGACTGGTGTGAGTCTAGGTCACTTCCATGTCGGGTGTTCTCAAATTCCCAGGATATTGGAGTTTTTACAAAATGGCTTGGATATGGGTTTTCAGCTTAGTACTCTGAAGGGCCATGTCTCTGCTGTTTTTTTCCAAAGGTATTTTGCTCAGCATCATCTGGTTAAGACCTTCTTTCAAGGTGTTACTCATTTGCGTCCTCCACGCAAGCCCATGTTACCTTTTTGGGATTTGAACTTGGTTTTGTCTGCCATGCAAGGGTCTCCCTTTGAGCCCTTGCAGGAGGCGGCTTTATCCACTCTTACTGTCAAGGTAGCCTTTTTGGTGGCTATTACCTCAGTCAGGCGTGTTTCTGAATTGGTAGCGCATTCCATCAATCCTCCTTATTTTGAAAGACACCAGGACAAGGTGGTGTTTCGCTTTAAAACTGACTTTCTGCCTAACCTTGGTAACCCCAAAGAAAGGGTGTTACACTCTCTCGATGTTGTTAGGGCTGTGAAGTTCTATTTGGTGGCTACTGAACCCTTAAGGAAGACTGATGCTTTCTTTGTGGTTCTGTCTGGTCCTAAGAAGGGCCAGGCTCCTGCTAAATCCACTATCAGCAAGTGGATCCATCAGGCCGTAATTCAGGCCTATTCTGCTAAGGGAAAGAAACCTCCTTTCCGTCTTACTGCTCATTCTACTCGTGCTATTGGTGCCTCTTGGGCTTTTCAGCACCAAGCTTCTGTTGAACAAGTTTGCCGCAAATTGGTCTTCTGTTCATACCTTTTCCAAGTTTTACAAGGTTGATGTTAAGGCCTCAGCTGATGCTGCTTTTGGCCGCAAAGTTCTGCAGGCGGCAGTGGTTTAGACTGCTTGCTGTTGCTTTTGCGGATCCCACCCTACCTTACGGACACTGCTATTGGATGTCCCATGAGTAAGGATATCTTTCGGAACGGGACGGGATGTACACTAAGAATAATACATTTCTGTGATTACTCACCTGTAGAATTGTTATTATGAGTGTACATCCCGTCCCGTTCCACCCCTCCCTTGTTGTTTTTGTTACCTCTTTATGGTGATTGTTGGTTATTTTCCCGGCTTTTGTGAACTGCTTTTTAAATACTGGGGTTCTGTGGGAGGTGCCTCGGTATATATAGGCCGGGAGGGGCCACTTTTTCTGCTCTGCAGTCACGTGACATCTGAAGATGATTAAGCCATGAGTAAGGATATCTTTCGGAACGGGACAGGATGTACACTCATAATATCAATTCTACAGGTCTGCAGAGCTGAAATTTTCATGTAAAATTACCGTTATGCTCATGCTTTACTTTGGGGTGTTTGGCAACTCTTCCCTTGACAGTAGCTATGCATGTTGGGTACTGTTCTATTCGGGGGATGTTGCTTTTTCAGATTTTACTAGTTTTTTCTTGTTTGCATATAGTTTTTTTTAAGAAAATGTGGCTTTGATTCTTCTTTTTTATTCTTTTTTTAGGGAAACCCTGTGCAACCAAATAATTAATTCAGGGATTACTTCCAGAAAACTGCACCCATGTCAACAAGCCTGGTACTCCTAGATAACTTGAGGTTTGTACTTCCAGAGAATATATAGTTTGTGGGGGGTATTTCAAATGTAAAGGGTTGTTTTTCTTGAAAAACTACAAGGTACGCATAGCGCATAGCATAGTTGTATTTTATCTGAAAATCTTCTAAAGCGCCGTTTCAGTTTGGGGGAGTCTTCTGGGCAGGAAAGGGTGTCTACCAATACATATGTGATACCGCTGTGACCGGGAGAAATTGGGGTTTCACACGCAATAAGATTTTATTGACAAACTTACATTTTCTTATTACAAAAAACACTACAAATTTTTTTTATTTTTTTGCACATATTTCACCCAAAAGTATTGAGAATACACTAAAAAAAGGCCAAACAAGACATTGCATGTTGAAGCTCAGACTCTGCTAAAAAAAAACAATATATAATTTTCCTGGAAATCTCTTCAAAAATCAAGGTTTGAACATATGTAGCGCCAAATAGTGAAACGTGGTCTGGCAACAAAGGGTGACAAAAATTCTAGGAAGGCTGGCACTTAAAGGGTTAAGAGGACTACATTAATTATATACATATTCTGTTCAAAAACATTTTAAACATGCCAATTATGTTTTTTCCCCTTAGAATGGCTGCCAGATGCTTTTGGGATGCAGATACTGATAACTATGCTGAAGAGGTTTTTACGAATGTGAGTTCAATCAACATTCTTTTTATTATTTTTAAATCTACACTGAAAACAATCCTTGTTGTGCCAAGAAGATACTATACTTGCTTAAAGCGGAATTCCAGTCACAATATGAACCTGCCCTGCCACCCTACTCTGGCGCTGAGACGTGACAGGATGGTTGTAAAGAAAAATGTTTACATACATTTGCCACTCACAGCTATGATATTGGATAATTTTTCTCAAATAAATTACCAAGTGTAGTAAAAGTTTATGGTAACTTTTAGGTCAAATTCTGAGGGTGTGAAAAACTTTCATGCACCACTGTAGTATTGTAGTATTGGACTGCTTTAACAGGATCACACTATTATGTCTGAGATGCCCCCATAGTAGTGTTTTTTTATGTTTTGATAATGACTGGTAAGACTGAGGGGGGGGGGGTATTAACCTCCAAAACGTGGCACCTGGCCTTTGAAGTGGAACAAAACCAGGGAATGGCACATGTGTGGGCTCTTGTCCAATGAGAGCCGTCTGCTGTGACATTCGGCATTGACCTTCCCCATAAATGTCATCCCCCTTCCTCTATAAAGTAAAGTCTATAGAAAAACAGCCAACCAGTCCTTTGTTTTAAAGCCATAGGTCTGAAGCACATTTTGCTCTATACATCCACAAGAAATTTGCTCCAGCTACAGGGATCCTTAAAGTGGACCAAAACCCAGCACGATTGGCCTGGTAATCTTCTATTCCCCCACGGGCATCCAAAATCGGGGTGCCCCGCTTTGTGAAACCACCCTAGGTCGCCCATTGCACTTACCTTGCTTCCTGGTCCAACTGAGCAACTTTCTTATTGACCTGCCCCGAGCCTATCTGAATGACGTGCCGTTGAAGCGGGAAAAGGTGTTTATGGGCTGCCTGGGGGGGGGGGGGGGAGGGGTTCACACAGCAAATCAGGATGCCTCAGGGGCAGATCCGGGTGGGTTTTGTTCTGCTTTAAAAAATAGCGTTTGCTGTTTAGTGTTATTCTAAGTATGCAGCACGTCCTGCTCCAGATAGTATTCATAACAGCTGGGATATACCTCCACAAGAGGGCGCTTTACTGCAGAGATGGCAAAAAAGAGGCCCCTCCCGGTCGATATATACCCGGGACCTCCCACTAATTCCCCAGTTCCTTCTCTGCAGTGGTCTGCCAAGGTCAAGATGATGGCTTCTCTCCTCACAGGTAAGCTGGGCTTTACAGCCCCTGGCCCTGTGTTCTATTTCCACCCGTTCCACCTTTAATATGCCTCCCAGCCTTGGCTGCGTGGTCGGGTGATGGTAGGCAGCACCTATTAGAGGTGCTTCATTGGAGCTTGCTCCACCGCAAATCCCCCACCAAAGGGTAGGCGGTTTTCAGGTTACTGGTGATCCTGAATTAGGATGCCCTGTCCGCTATTGCCCTGCCTTACATTTATTAATGTTTTAATGGGCTTCCTACTTCCCCCTTCTCCCATTATACTGCTCGTCGGGGGGGGGGGGGTGAGTGCCTGTCAGTGTAAATGTGTTTGCATTTTTTACATTACTGTTATGTGTTATAATGCCTTTATTCTGTCTCGCTTGCACTCTCCTCGGTGCTGCTCCTCTCCCCTTCAGTTTGAACTTCCCGCCGCTGACTCGCGCGCCCTGCGGCGTCCGCGGTCAGCTGCGACGTCACTCGGGGACCTGATGGCTGCTGATTGGCTGCGGGGTGGCTGTCTTCAGCCTATAACCCCGTGCTTCCTGGAGGGGGCGTGGCTTAACACTGGCCGCGCTCCGCTGTGTTTCCTCATGCGGCCAGCCCCTTCAGAGCCCTCCAGCGCCATCTTGTCTCTCCTGCCTGATCGATTGCAAGCTCTTCGGCGGTCTGTGAGTGCCCTTGCGAGCCCCTCCTTTTTATTATTTGTTTTTCACTCCTGTTTAATTAATGCGGGTATTGTCCTATTATGTCTTTCAGGTGGGAAAACTGATTAGAGGTTTCTCCCGGTCCTGTGCCTTCTATTAGTCTAGTTACTATATTAGAGGCCTAAAACATTAAAATCCTCCCACTATCCTAGCGGACATTTAAGGGGCATCCCGGGTAGTATATACACACAATGAGCTGCCAGTTACAGCTCCAAATGGACCCCAAAGAAGGCCGCACAACCATAAGATAAAATGTAAATTATTGTGTTTTTAATGTTCACAAAGTACCAATCTACAAAAACATACAATAAATACATAGAATGACAAGACTGATTAAAAACATACAAGACATTGCCATGGGGTGCTGACCCTACTGACTCTCTTAAATCAGTATTGCACTGTGCCCTAAATCTCATATATAAACCACAATTATAAATACTCGAAGATGGTGTATAATATATAATACTTAATACTAAAAGTGTTTAACCAAAGGAAAAAAAAATTTTTTTGCAAAACCTAACCTGTGCAATACAGTGTAACATTATAACATTGTACACATTGTGCTAATTTAAAGTGCATGCGCGCTACAACATCAATATATACCACTAGGTAGCATATGCAGTGAAATAGCACCTCTTTGAGCAGACTTTAATAAATAGGGCAAGGTAAGAATAAGGAATTGAAACCTATATTACCATAATCACATTTGGAGTCCGGGTCCACACCAACATAGGCTATATCAACACCGACGCGTTGCGTGGGCATGTCCCAACCCACTTCATCAGGATGGCATCCCGGGTAGCTGCACAGCGTAATTCCCATTGGTCATTGTGACACCAAAAATCACCATATGGAGGCTTCTCAGGATACTGTGCTTGGGGTCCCATCTGGGCAAGCACGGCTGTGTGTGGTGTGCGGGGCATCCCCTGTAAGCAATGATGTGCGGGTCTGTGTATCCTGCGCCCAGCAGGCGCTTGCGCGGCACTCTGAACTGCATTTGTCTGGGTCTGCGCCCACCATTTCTTCCCCCACACCCCCTCGCTTGATTATGACTCCCAGTGAGATCAACACTAGTGGGGAGTCTCAACCTGATGTTTCCACCAGATTGGCCAACATTGAGAGACTGATTGCTAACTCTGCGGCCCGTAAGGCCCCAGCTAAAAGACGGCACGTGGCGCCTGCTACGCCGGCTTTTTCTATGGAGCCAGAAGATTTTCTTGATTTGTCTGACTATACCCCTCTTGAGGAAGGGGAATTATTCTGATTCAGAATTTTCTTAAGATCAGCATTGCCTTGCCGCTGATGCCGGCTCAGAGCATTGGGATGCTGATGACACCCATAGACTTTTGACTCAAATTTTTGAAGTGTTTTCCATTTCTCTTCCTGCTGCGGCACCTAAGCAGCAGGGGCAATTGTTTGGTACCACAAAATCACGTTTGGAATTCCCAGGACAGGCACATTTCAATAGTCTGGTTCTCAAGGAATGGGAGCGGCCTAGCCGGCTCCCCGGTATCCCTAAGGGATGGGATAAAAGGTATCCTTTCCCATCGGATGTGGTCAAATGTTGGTCAACTCCCCCAGAAGTGGATGCCCCTGTGCTGGGGTTGTCCAACACTTCTGTGGTGCATTCCCCTGATTCCACTACCTTGAAGGATGGTGAGGACTGGCGTATTGACCAGCTGGCTTCCCACGCCTTTGCCTGTGTGGGTTCTGCCTTGCGCCCGGTCTGTGCTTCCGCTATTACTGCCGTGGCTATTATGACGTTGATCAAGGGCCTGCTGGAAGGTTCCCCTGATGATCCTTCTAGTGCCTAATTTAGAGCCTTATCACAATGTGAGAAGTTTATCGCTTATATTCTTTCTGCCTTAGATGACACCATTAGGATGAGTAGCAGGACCTCGGCTCTGGTTGTTTCTATTCGCCACTCGGTCTGGCTGCGCCAGTGTGCAGCTGACAATGCTGCTAAGAAGGCTCTCACAGGGCTACCCTTTAAGGGGCTGCGCCTTTTTGGTGACCGTTTGGACCTTTTTGCAAAGGGAGGTAAGTTGCCCCAACGCAAAAGACAGCCGCATCGCTTTCGGGGTTCAGGGTCCTTTACTCCCTCCTTTCCGGGATCCAGGTCGGGGAGGGGGGTATCCTTTGCGGGGCACAGGGGAGACTTCTGGGGCAAGGGCAGAGGCCGTGCCCATCCTGGATCCTCCTGGGGATCCAAGCCAAAATATGTCATCAAGCCGGCTCAGCCATGAAGGGGCGCCCTCACCATTACTGGTGGGGGGGTGGCTGCGGCTCTTCGCTCATGTCTGGGGGCAACAGGTCTCAGCCAGGTGGATTCTGGAGGTTGTGTCCTACGGCTACAAGCTAGAGTTCACTGCATGGCCCCCTCCAAGATTCCTCAGGTCTCGGATTCCTCTAGACCCCCTGGCAGCTCAGGGTCTGTTTCTGGCTGTACAGAACCTATTGGATATGGGGGTCATCTGTCCGGTCCCTCAGGGGGAGAGAGATCAGGGTTTTTATTCCAATCTCTTCACAGTATCCAAAAGGGATGGTTCCATCAGGCCCATCCTGGACTTAAAGCTTCTCAACAAGTTCATCAAAACCAGACGCTTTCGCATGGAGACCCTGCACTCCGCGATCAGCTCTTTGCGCCCGGGGGACTTCATGACCTCCATAGACATCAAGGATGCTTACCTTCATGTGCCAATCTTCCCAGGGCATCAGCGGTTCCTCAGGTTCGCCCTGGATGACCAGCACTACCAATTTGTAGCACTTCCCTTCGGTCTCACCTCAGCCCCCAGAGTGTTCACCAAGGTGCTGGCGGGAGTGATGGCCCTCCTCAGGGCCGGGGGCATTCGCATTCTCCCTTATCTGGACAACCTTCTCATTACATCTCATTCTCTCCAGCAGGCAGAATTGGATACCCAGACGGTGGTAACTACCCTGGACACGTTCGGATGGGTGATCAATTATCCCAAGTCCTCCCTCTCCCCGTCCCGGGTGACCCCTTTCCTGGGCATGAATCTGGATACCATTCAGGCCAGGATTTTTCTTCCTCAGCAGAAGGTGGATTCTCTTCAAGCTCTGGTTCATTGCATGCTGTCCAGCCCTCGTTTTCATCAGGCAAGGGATGCAATTGGTGGGACAGATGGCGGCCTGCTTCGAGGCAGTCCCTTACGCTCAATTTCACATGAGACCCCTTCAGCTCCATCTCCTTTCAGTCTAGGACAAGAGTCCCCTGTCTCTGGATCAGGCCTTTGTTCTCTTTCCTCTGGTCCGGCGGTCCCTCCTGTGGTGGCTGGAGGAATCTTCTGGGGGGCAGATCTTTTCTGACTCCGTGTTGGGAGACGGTCACTACGGATGCCAGTCTGTCAGGTTGGGGGGGCTACTGGAGAGCCCTCCAATTCCAGGGGCTGTGGGGCCCTCAGGAGGCTCACGCTCCTATCAACGTCCTGGAGCTGAGGGCGGTTCGGTTGGTGCTGTAACAGTTGACGCCTCACCTTCAGGGTCTGCCGGTACAGGTTCGCTCCGACAATCAGGCGGCGGTCGCCTATATCAATCATCAGGGAGGGACTCGGAGCAAGAGTGCCCTCAAGGAGGTGTCGTTGATTCTGTCCTGGGCCAAGGACAATGTCCCATGCATCTCAGCAGTTTATATTCCGGGAGCGGAGAATCTGGAGGCGGATTCCCTGAGCAGGGGGGCCTCTCGCCTGGGGGAATGGTCCCTCAACAGCAAGGTCTTCCTATCCCTTTGTCACCGTTGGGGGAAGCCGGACATGGATCTGTTTGCTTCTCACCACAATCACAAGCTGCCAGCATTTGTCTCCCTGTCCCAGGATCCTCTGGCTCTGGCGGTAGATGCTCTGTCGCTACCCTGGCAGGGACTCTGTCTCCTGTACCTTTTTCCTTCGTTTCCTCTTGGTTGGTGCAGGAGAGGGTACCAGCCATTCTGGTGGCTCCCAGGTGGCCAAGACAGGTGTGGTTCGCAGACGTTGTGCTGCTGGCAGTGGATCAGTACACTCTACCCTTGGTTCCGGACCTTCTCACTCAAGGACGGCTCTGTTATCCCAATTTACAAACGCTGGCTGCTGAAACCTCCATGCTAAAGGAGGAGGGACTGTCTGATTCGGTTGTTCGTACTCTTGTCAGGGCTAGGAAGAAATCTTCCTCTACTATAGGACCTGGCGGACCTACATTGACTGGTGTGAGTCTAGAGCCCTTCCCTGTCGTGTGTTCTCCTGAAAGACGGACGCCTTGTTTGTGGTTCCCTCGGGTCCCAAGAAGGGGTTGGCTCCTGCTAAGTCTACTATTAGCAAATGGATTCGTCAGGCACTTGTTAGGGCCTATTCTACTAGGGGGAAGGATCCTCCTTTCCATGTTACTGCTCATTCTACCCATGCTGTTGGGGCTTCCTGGGCCTTCCAGCACCAGGCTTCTGTTGAACAAGTTTGTAAGGCCGCTACTTGGTCTTCTGTTCATACCTTTTCCAAGTTTTACAAGGTTGATGTTCAGGCCTCAGCGGATGCTGTTTTTGGCCGTAAGGTTCTGCAGTCGGCAGTGGTTTGAACTGCGCGTTGTTGCCTTTTTGGGATCTCCACCCGTTTATGGACACTGCTATTGGATGTCCCAGCTGTTATGAATACTATCTGGAGCAGGACGTGCTGCATACTTGGAATAATACAATTCTGTGATTACTCACCTTGTAGAATTGGTATTATAAGTATGCAGCAAGTCCTGCTCCATCCCACCCCGATTGCCTTATTCTTGGGTCCTCTATATGGTGATTGTTTTCCTTGTTAACGTTGTTGAATTTGTTATTGGCTTCTCCTGGTTCCCTTACTGCTTTTCTATACTGGGGAATTAGTGGGAGGTCCCGGGTATATATGGATCGGGAGGAGCCTCTTTTTTGCCATCTCTGCAGTAAAGCACCCTCTTGTGGAGGTATATCCCAGCTGTTAATGAATACTATCTGGAGCAGGACGTGCTGCATAATACCAATTCTACAAGGTGAGTAATCACAGAATTGTATTTTTATGCCCCAAGGATTAAAAGTTCTATTTTATCAGGCAGCCTTGGTGCATTGGAGCCTAGCTACTTGTTTAGAAGTGACCAGTTTTGATTAATGTATCAAGGTTCTAGTCACACATGAACTTCAGGCTCCCTAGATATAGCCCAGGGGGGATGCTTGTATCCATATATGATATTAGTAAATTGATTTACTGGTACAAACACTATTTGGGGTTGTAACCAGGTTTTCTTTGTTTCAGGAGTACCTGTTTTGTGTAGCAGCGGCATTTGGATGCTTTTACTATTAAGAAGATGTTCCAATATGAAGGTTTTGTTTTAATTGTCAAAGGGGTAATGACATATTTCTATCTGTGTAAATACATGTAAGGTTGTATATTAACTGCATTAGGTAGGTGATAATAAATATAATTTAATATGAAATGTATTTGCTGTCAGTGATTTTAATGTTAGCACATCAAATTCTGCAAAAGCTCATAGGCCTGGAAAGAGTAGCTGAGGATCCAGCTGGTCAACGCACATGCTAATGCTTGTCATACACATGATCAATCTAGTTGAGCTATCACCAATCTGATAAGGGTGTATCCCTGTTTGACTAGAATCTGGTTAACCATTTTTAGTAGAATAGCCTAATGATTGCTCATGTAGCCTAATGTATTGAAGTCATCAGCTTGGGTTCATTTGTTCCATGGCTCCACAATAGACATTTGCTCTAAAAGTCTTCCATAGTTTACAATGACCTGTTATGAGAACATTTTTCACCTGTCAGCGGTTATCTCCTTATTTTTTTTTTACGGGTGCCCTGGGGGGTTTTGCATAATGAGGCATCCCAATTTCAGGATGCCCCAAGGGAAAAGGCAGCAGCCAGCCCTAAAATCTTTTTTAGATTCCAAGCCGGCCACTGGTGGGTTTTGTTCTGCTTTAAAGGGCAAATCCAATTTGATTACATTTCAAAAGTTTCCATTATCGTATTCCAATATGATATTCTCAAGGTACAGAGTTTATCTGTTAATTTATTCTAAGTGTGCCATACACTCCACTTCGATCATCATGACATCTGGGTTATATCCTCTAGAGTGCGAACCTCTGCAGAGATGAATATGCAAAAAAGCCCCTCCTGGCCCATATATACCTGGGACCTCCCACCAATTTCCCAGTGTCTTCTCTGCAGGCGGACAAGACAGAAGATGAAGACCTCTCTCTTGCAGGCAAGCCGGGCTCACACCCGGCGCCCTTTTTTATCCCTATTGCTGCCAGGATTCTTTCCAAAGTGTCCCCCATTGAGCCTCCCAGCTTAGGCTGCGGGTCCTGGCAAGGGTGCATTGGGAGCCTTTGCTCCACCGTGAGACCTCAAATTGGGGCAGGTGGTACAACCAGGTTGTGGTGATCCTGGTATGGGATGCCCCCAGTCCCTGCTGAATACGGCTTTATTATGGGCCCCTTTTCCCCTCCGGGTCCCTTACTCCCTCGGGGGGGGGGGGGGGGGGGTTGGCTGGCACGTCCTAAGCTCTTGTTGCCTTTTTTTAATTAGTTTTAATCTAATGGATGTGTGTGTGTGTTTAGGTGTTTCACACTTTGTTGTTGGTTGATGTGGCTCATCTGGAAGTGATCCCACGATGAATTGGTGCAATATGGCTTCCTTCAGCCTGAGTGAAGTCACTCAGGCTGTGTGTCTGGGTGGAGAAGGGGGCAGGGCCGGGCGCTCGGCACGGCCGAGGTAGCCCCGCCCCCTCGTCGGCGCGATTTGTGCAGGCCTCCCTCTGGCCAGATCCGCGCTGCAGGGAGGGGGACGTGGCCTGGATAGCGCGCCTTCGGCACTGGCACGCCCCCCTTCTTCTTCTTCTCCCTTGGTCTGGTTTCCTCCTGGTCAGGGGCCATCTTGAAGATCTCCTGCGCTGCCATGCTGCTCTTGGGGGTCAGGTAGGGGCCTGATGGCCTGTTTCTTTGTGTGTTGGGGGTCACTCTCTGGTGGGGTGGGCCCCTGGTGGTGTATATTTTTACCATTTATTGCAGTATACCTGTATATTTATATGTATATAGTACCGTGTTTCCCCGAAAGTAAGACACCCCCGTTTGTAAGACGTATGGGGTGTTTCAGAGGGTTGGCCTAATATAAGCCGTACCCCGAAAGTAAGACGTATGTCTTACTTTCGGGGAAATAACATTGTTGTCGAACGGGACCTACCTGAGAGGAGGAGAGGCGGCGGTGGATCCGGGGCTGCGAGCAGAAGATGAGCGGCGGTGGATCCGGGGCTGCGAGCAGAAGACGAGCGGCGCCGGGTACAGAGGCTCTCACTGCAGCTGCGAGGAGCCTGACGTGGAGATCATCCCTGCGCATGGGGCACGCCCACCGACCTTCGCGCAACACCCAGGAAGTGCCGGTAAGTGCGCGCGCGTGTGTGTGTGTGTGAGAGAGAGCGGCGTCAGGGGGCCAGGCTGACCCTCTGCTGGTGCTGTGCTGTCAGAGGCCGGGGGGAGAAGACGGATTCACAGCGGAACTCGCAGGTGGGTGATGTGAGGGGGACGCAGGGGGTATGACGAGGGGGGCAGCTTGGGCCGGGGGTTCCCTCCATGCTGCCCTTGTGTCATCTGTAAACTACTGCAGCACCCTTACTTGTCTGACCCACACAGATGCTGCAGTACTACAAGTCCCAGCATGCCTTGTTTATCCTCTGTAAAGGCAAGGCATACTGGGAATTGTAGTTCTACAGCATCTGGGTGATCCCTACTTTACAGTCTGACTGTGGAATCTTTGTGGTGGCCATCTTGCACAGACAGGACAAGCAAAGGCTCCAACATTTAAAGCGGAACCCCAGCCAGAGCTGATCAGTTTGAATTAGGTCCACTTAGATGTGGGCAGGGTTACAACCCTTTATCTGTCTTTGACTCCTCTGGGGAGATCTAGGGGCTCATGTACTATCATGATCACCCTATGGGGTGAGCTTGTCATTTTTTCCAATATAAGACATACCCCGAAAGTAAGACGTAGTGGGGCTTTTGGGGATAAAAAGAAAGTAAGACGGTGTCTTACTTTCGGGGAAACACGGTATGTGTGGTATGCTTAATAGTAATTATATGCCTATTGTGTGTTGCAGATTGCTTCATATCGTGCATATTAAGGGGTTCTTCCTGGTCCTGGGGTCCCTAGTTTTAAAAATTACTCTCCTCTAAATCCTCCCACCAGGACTTTTAAGGGGCATCCCGGGTTGCTTAAGCGTAATTCCCTTCGGTCTTGCGACTGACCACTAAAAAATCACCATATGGAGGCTCCGCAGGATACTGGGCTCGGGCTCTCTTTGGGGCAAGCTCGCCCATGCATGGGGTGTGGGGCATCCCTTACGGGAGAGGATGTACCGATCTGTACTCCATGCGCTCATAAGGCCATAACGCGGAAGTCTGGTTCCCAGCCTTCTGGGTCGGCTCCTCCTGCCCGAGTGACATTGGTGCCAGCGGGGAGTCTCAGTCGGATGTTGCTGCCAGGTTGGCCAGCATTGAAAAGTTTGTTAGCACGGTGGGCAAGAAGGCCCAAGCTAAAAAGAGACATTTGTCGTCGGCCCAGCCCGTGTGGGACGCGGACGACGACTCTATTGATTTGTCTGATTATTCCCCTTTAGAGGAGGGGGAAGTGTTTGAGGAGACAGAGTCTGATTTTGTACAGTCTGGTGATGCTTTTGTGGGGCAGGCGCCTGGGGATGCCGTAGATACGGCTGCTGTTTTGTCGCATATGCTGGAGGTGTTGGATATTGATCTCCCGGAGGCGCCTCCTTTAGAGAAGGGGGAATTTTTGGGGGTCCGTAAGCCCCGTCTAGAATTCCCTACACAGGATCATTTTGATGCTCTGATCCAGAAAGAGAGAGAGAATGGGAGAGGCCCTGTCGGCTGCCGGGTGCTCCCCAGGGATGGGACAAGAATTATCCCTTCCCGGTGGAGGCGTTCAAGCGATGGTCCTCTCCCCCTGAGGTCGATGCGCCTGTCTTGAGCTTGACCAATTCTGTGCTTAACACCCCTAACGCTACCTCCCTTAAGGATGGCGAGGTTAGGCGCCTGGATCAGATGGCCTGTCATGCTTTTGCCTGTGTGGGGTCGGCCCTGCGGCCGGCTTGTTCATCTGCTCTAGTGTCGCTTGCTACCAGGTCTCTTATTAGGGACTGGCTTAATGACGGTCAGTTTGATCCGGCTAGCGCTGAGTTCGCTACTCTTAAGAGGTGTGAACTATTCATGGATTTTGTGTTGTCTGCTATGGAGGATTCCATTGTCATGTGTAGCAGGACTTCGGCTCTATTGGTGGCCATGCGCAGGTTAGTCTGTCTGCGTCAGTGGACAGCGGATTTTGGGGCTAAGAAGTCCCTTACAGCTCTTCCCTTCATGGGTACGCAGCTGTTTGGTGATAGATTGGATGCTGTTGCTAAGGGAGGTAAGTTACCTCAGCGGAAGAAACAGCGCCGTCCCTTTCGGGGGGGCAGTTCTTTCACCCCATCCTTTCGTGGAGCCAGAGCAACTAGGGGTCTGCCTGTCTCTGGTGTCAGGGGCTCGTCCTGGAACAGGGGCAGAGGTCGGGCGCGCCCGACGGCTTCCTGGGGTTCCAAGCCTAAGCCCGCCGGTAAGCCGGCTCAGCAATGAAGGGGCGCCCTCACCCGCACGGGTGGGGGGACGGCTGCGGCTCTTCTTCCAGGTCTGGGCCCGGGAGATCACAGACCATTGGATCCTGGAAGTGGTCTCGTCCGGGTACAAACTGGAGTTCGAGTACTGGCCGCCTCCAAGGTTCTTAAGGTCTCGGGTGCCCTCGGACCCTCAGGCTGCGCAGGGGCTCCTGTTAGCAGTAAGAAACCTTCTGAACATGGGAGTTATTTGCCCGGTGCCTCAGTCGGAGGAAGGCAGGGGTTACTACTCAAAAAAAGGAGGGTTCGGTGAGACTCATTCTAGATCTCAAGGTTCTGAACAGGTTTATCAGAACCAAAAAGTTCCGAATGGAGACTCTGCGCTCCGCTATCAATTCCCTTCACCAGGGGGATTTCATGACGTCCATAGACATCAAGGATGCGTATTTGCATATTCCCATTTTTCCAGCGCATCAGAGATTCTTCCGGTTTGCGGTGGAGGATCAACACTTTCAGTTTGTAGCTCTTCCCTTCGGGCTGACCTCGGCACCGCGGGTCTTCACCAAGGTCTTGGCGGGAATAATGGCCCTGCTCAGAGCTCAGGGAATTCGCATTGTGCCTTATCTGGACGACCTGTTGATCTCAGCTTCTTCCCTCAGTCAGGCGAAGCTGGACGCCAACCAGGTGGTGTCGACTTTGGAGAAGTTCCGGTGGGTGATCAACCGCCCCAAGTCCTCTTTCTCCATCACGCGTGATTTCCTTTCTGGGCATGAATCTGGATACCGTTCAGGCCAGAGTGTTTCTGCCCCAGACCAAGGTGCTGGGGATTCAGGATCTGATCCGTCTTCTTCGGGCCAGCCCTTGTCCCTCTATCCGACAGGGGATGAAACTGGTGGGCCTGATGGTGTCCTCCTTCGAGGCGGTACCGTTTGCACAGTTTCACATGAGATCTCTTCAACTTCATCTATTGACGCATTGGGACAGGTGTCCCCAGTCTTTGGATCAATCTTTCAGGATGTCTCCCAGGGTTCGGCAGTCCCTTCGGTGGTGGCTTGAGTCGAGCAACCTGTTGAAGGGCAGGTCCTTTCTGGTCCCCTGTTGGGAGACGGTTACCACGGATGCCAGCCTGTCGAGCTGGGGAGGTTTTTGGAAAAGTCATCAGTTCAGCCGGGTGTGGAGCCCTCGGGAGGCTCACAACCCCATCAATGTCTTGGAGCTCAGGGCCATCCGGCTTGTTCTGCAACGGCTGACGTCGCAGTTACGGGGTCTACCGGTTCAGGTTCAGTCAGACAATCGAACGGCGGTGGCCTACATCAATCACCAAGGAGGGACTCGCAGCAGGGGTGCCCTCAAGGAAGTCTCTCTGATTCTGCACTGGGCGGAGAACATTGTTTCTTGCATTTCGGCAGTTTACATTCCGGGAGTGGAAAACACGGAGGCGGATTCCCTGAGCAGAGGATTCTCTCGCCAAGGAGAGTGGTCTCTCCACCCCGAGGTTTTTCTGGATCTTTGCCGCAGGTGGGGGACTCCGGAGGTGGATCTCTCTGCCTCGAGGAACAATCACAAACTTCCGGCCTTTGTGGCTCTTTCCCAGGATCCTCTAGCATTGGCAGTGGATGCCTTGTCCCTTGCCTGGAAGGATCTGGGGTTTCTGTACCTGTTTCTGCCCTTCGCCATGCTGGGCAAGGTAGTTCGCAAATTGATTCTGGAAGGTGCACCAGCAATTCTGGTGGCTCCAAGGTGGCCAAGAAGGGTTTGGTACGCAGACATGGTAAGGCTGGCGGTAGATCATTACCTGCTTCCCGTGTTGCCGGATCTATTGTCTCAGGGTCAACTTCTTTACCCCAATTTACAAACGCTGGCTTTGACGGCTTGGCTGCTGAAAGCTTCATTCTGAAGGAGGATGGTTTGTCTGAGGCCGTGGTCCAGTCCTTGATTAGAGCTAGGAAGCGGTCCTCTTCTGGCATTTACTATAGGACTTGGAGGTCCTACATTGTTTGGTGTGAAGCTAGGGCCTTGCCTTGTAGGGTGTTTTCTATTCCTAGGATTCTGGAGTTTCTTCAGCATAATCTGGATCTTGGTTTCAAGCTTAGTAGGCTCTGTCGTTTTTTTTCCAGAAGTCTTTTGCCTTGCACCCGCTGGTCCTTTTTCCAAGGCGTCACGCATGTGCGGCCTCCTAGGAAGGCGGTGGTTCCTGTTTGGGATTTGAATTTGGTTCTGTCGGCTCTACAAGTTCCTCCTTTTGAGCCACTACAGGATACTGCTCTTTCTATTCTCACTCAGAAGGTTGCCTTTTTGGTGGCTATTACCTCTGTTCGGCGTGTCTCTGAGTTGGCGGCTCTGTCGATTCAGGCCCCTTATTTTGAGAGACATGAGGATAAGGTGGTTTTTCATTTTAAGCCAGATTTCCTTCCTAAGGTGGTGTCTGCTTTACACCTCAATCAGGATATTGTTCTCCCTTCCTTGTGTCCTAAGCCTAACAATGACAAGGAGAGGGTTCTGCACAATTTGGATGAATGTATTATTTGGTGACTACGTCTTCCTTCCGCAAGACGGACGCTTTTTTCGTGGTGCCCTGCGGGCCCAGGAAAGGTTTGGCGCCGGCTAAGTCTACGATTAGCAAATGGATTCGTCAGGCCATTGTTGGGGCCTATTCTGCTAAGGGGAGGACTCCCCCTTTTAGGGTCACTGCGCATTCTACTAGTGCTGTTGGTGCATCCTGAGCTTTTCAGCACCAGGCTTCTGTTGAACAAGTTTGTAAGGCTGCTACTTGGTCTTCCGTTCATACTTTTTCCAAGTTTTACAAGGTTGATGTGCGGGCTTCAGCGGATGCTGTTTTTGCCCGCAAGGTTCTGCAAGCTGCAGTGGTTTGAGTTGGTACATTCTTTACTGTTTCTGGTTCCCACCCATGACGGACACTGCTATTGGATGTCCCAGATGTCATGATGATCGAAGTGGAGTGTATGGCACACTTAGAATAATACCGTTTTGTGAGTACTCACCTTTAAAATGGGTATTATGAGTGTGCCATACACTATACTTCGCCCCACCCTTTTTTTCAGGTATTCTGGGGCTTTTATATGGTGAACCATTGGTTTTGATTGTTTAGGTTATAATTGGTTCTTCCTGGTCCCCTTACTGCTTTTTTACACTGGGAAATTGGTGGGAGGTCCCAGGTATATATGGGCCAGGAGGGGCTTTCTTTTTTGCATATTCATCTCTGCAGAAGTTCGCCCTCTAGAGGATATAACCCAGATGTGATGATGATCGAAGTGGAGTGTATGGCACACTCATAATACCCGTTTTAAAGGTGAGTACTCACAAAACGGTATTTTTTCTTTTTGATTTGTTTGCAATGCCGGGGTACAAAAGAAAACGATTTTCCCTAGCAACAATGTGTTTACCTTAGCAGTGCACACCATATTGGTGTTCTGATGTACATTTCAGTGTGGCCTCTGTGTTTGAGACTGCAGGAAAACCAATCGCTCACAATGCCACTATATCCACCACTCCCCAGGTATCACGATTTGGCCTAAATTGCGGTGTCTGTCTATTTAAATCCTTCCTGAAATACCTAAAACCTGGCAATCATACAGCAGTACAGAGGGAGAAGCATGGAAATGCTGAATGGTAATATTACCCAATTTCCTGCAGCAGCTGCTGCAGGGTATAAATACCTTCTGTCATATCCTGATGGTACACATATTCTTTTTGTTAACCAAAATGAGTTCAGACTAAGAAATCCAATAAACTACAGTTGATCTATATATTTACATACATTGCATACATGCAATGAATTATTTTTGGCTGGAAGACCAAGTACATTGGATTCAGAAAAAAAAATATTCCAAAATTCCAAACAGGTTGAGCAAGGGTGGAAATGATGAGAGTTCTCCAGAACAGTGTTTCTCAAACCAACCTTAAAAAGGAACAAAACCTACCAGCAGTCGTCCCGGAATCTAAAAGATTCCAGAGACGGACGCTCTCTTTTTGTCCTGGGGCATCATGATTAGGGTTTCACACAGTGGAGCATCACAATTCAGAACAGAAATCAGAAAAGTAAAATTCCTGGGTTGTGTTTCACTTAAAGGTGAATTGAAACCCATCTGGCTCGGCCTGGGAATCTAAAAGATCGCATCACCCAGCTCCTAGGGCGGGGGGACCAGCTGGATGAGTGGAGTATCCACTGAATTGCCCCTCCCCCATGAAGAATACTTTCTGGCAATTTTTAATTATTCCTGCTTTATTCTGCTCCCCGCTAAGAGCTGTTTTAGCCAAAAGAAAAACTCCCATAGCATATCCCAGAGGCTACAGGGAGGTGTGCAGTGATGATGTGGGGAACAACACAAATCCCTAGATGAAAAGATCCATTTCCAGTTCTATACCCTAAGCGCTCTGTAGCCCCTCTGAAGTACAATGTGGGAGATGGGCAGCCATTGCAAAGCATCTTGGAGCACAAGTGAAGGTTATGGCCTGGGAAATGGAATCTCCCTGCATCAGGAGCCAAGGTGCCATTCGAGGTGCTACTTGGAGGTTAAGTGGGGTACACAGATAATAGAGCAAGCATAAAAGTTAAAGCCAACCAACATTTATTCTTAGTATACAGTACGTCCTGCTCCAGATATAATACTTACACTTGGGTTATCCTCCGCCAGATGGCGCTGCACTGCAGAGACATGGAAAAACAGGCTCCTTCAAATACCCAGGGACCTCCCACAAATCCCCAGATTTCTCTGCAGTGCTGACTGCGAAGACATGAAGTATCACTCTCTCGCAGGTGAGCGGGGCTACCAAAGCCTGCTGCCCTGTTAGACTATTCCCACCCGTCCTCCCTGTGATGTGCCTCCCAGCCTGGGCTGCGCTGGTCGGGTGAAGGTAGGCAGCACCATGCGTGCTTAACGGAGCCATGCTCCACCGCAGTCCCCCATCAAAGGGTAGGCGGTTTAGGCTGATGGTGAGCCTCTAGGGGATGCCCCTCCCGCACTATTGCCCCATGCCCCGTGGTGGGCCCTGTACAAAGGGTCACCATCCTCCCTCATTTCCCCCGTAGCCCGGGGGAAAGAAAGGGGGGATGGTGTGTGTGTGTGTGTGTGTGTGGTGGTCTTAGTGTATGTTTTACACGTTATGGTCTTAGTCTTGCCCCGGACTGGTATTCCTGGTGTCAGAGCCGCGCTGTTTGCTCTTTACTAGTGTATTTGTCGCCAGGAGGCGGCGTCGCCTCAGACGCTGCGGCGTCTTCATTGGCAAATCATTTTTTTCTAAGTGTGCCATACTCTTCGCGCCTCATGACAGCTTGTAACTATCTCAGAGCTTCGCGCTCTTCGGGGGGGCGGGGACCTGGTTGGCGCGCTCCGCGTCACAGCCCGCTTTGGCACGCCCTACGAGGTTTGCTTGGCGCCATTTTGATGCTGGTCGCACGCATGCGTGGTAGCGGTCTTCCTCCCCCCCCTTGGTCTGTAAGTGCCCTTGCGGGCGATTTTCATTATCCTTGATTACTGCGCATGGTTCTGACACCCTTTATTCCCATTATGTCTTTCAGACTGGTGAACACCATTGGCTTCTCCCGGCCCGGTGTAAAATGATAGCGGGCCTTGTAATATTCTCCCACTTCCCTAGTGGGTCTTTGGGGCATCCAGGGTTACTTATAGTGTAAATCCCTGCTGGCATATTGTGCCTTGATTAATCGCCATATGGAGGCATCTCAGAATTATGTGACCGGGGTCCCTCTGGGACAAGACCGGTGGTGTATAGCGTGTGGACAACCCCATGCTTATGCTGACAGGGCACTGGTCTGCGTACCCTGTGCCGAGCAACCCTGGCCCTGCAATCTGGTCGGCCAGTGGCTACACCTAGCTTCAATTCACCTATCTCTCCAGGCTTAAATGTCTCTCCTGCGGAGTCGCCTACAAGTGGGGAATTGCAGCCTGCTGGGCCTTCCAGACTACCTACGGCTGAACAGATTATTGATAGGTTGTCAGAGCGAATGGTAGAAAGCGGCACCTGTCGCCTCATGTTTCTGTATGTTCTATGAGAACTGAGGGGTTTGCTACTCCCTGTGACTATACCCCTTCTGATGAAGGGGAGTTGTTCTCTGACTCAGGCTCATCTGATGAGAGGCCGAGGAGTCATGACGATTCTGGCCCTGAATACTGTTGATTAAGGTCTTTAAGGCACTGTCTATCTCTCCCCCCGGTCAGGTCCCCAAGCCTAGAGGGGAGCGTTTTCCATACTGCGACTGCACGTTTGGAATTTCTAGAGCAGGCTCATTTCCATGCCCTTGTGCTCAAAGAATGGGAATGCCCCAGTAAACTTCCAGGGGTTCCAGGGGACTGGGATAGGAAATACCCCTTTCCCCCTGAGGTAGTTAATTGTTGGTAATCACCCCCCGTGGTGGATGCGCCGATCATAGGGGTCCCTAACCCCCCCTTTATTACAACCCCTGCTTATAGTACCCTTCGGGATGCTGAGGACCGGCGCATTGAGCTGCTGACCTCCCATGCCTTTTCCTGTGCTGGGACGGCACTGCGCCCAGTCTGTGCCGCAGCCATTACTGCAGTGGCCGCTAGAACCCTCATCAAAAAATTACTTTATCATCACCCCGAGGATCTCCCCTGGGAGGTGTTTAATGCACTCTCCAATTGTGATGTATTTGTGAAATGTATTCTATTAGCGCTGGATGACGCGATTAGAATGTGTTCAATAACTTCCGCCCTTGCGGTGGCTATTCGTCGCTTGGTCTGGCTGCGACAGTGGGGTGCTGATGATGCTACTAAAAAGACTCTTACTGGGCTCCCCTTTAGAGGCAACGCCTATTTGGGGCCCGTCTAGACCTGTTCGGTAAAAAGGGCAAATCACCCCTTCGCAGACGGCCCCCTCGGGGCAGGGGCACCCCTCCTCCCCCCTACCTTAGTGTTAAACAAGAACCTGGGGTGTCCTTCCGGATTTTTGCCCCACGAGCAGCAGACAACGCTCTGGCACCTCCGGCGGGGCTAAGCCCAAATCTTCCACCAAACCCCCTCAAGCATGATGGGGCGCCCTCGCCCGGCTGGGTGAGAGGATGGCTGCAGCAGCACCTTGCTCTTATCAGGAGGCATCTCGCCTCATTCTGGTGGATTCAGGAGGTTGTGTCCTCCAGATACAGGATAGCGTTTGCTGCATGGCCTTCCCCAGTTTTTATCAGGTCCCAGGTATTCCTGGTCCCTGCCCCTGTTCAGTTGCTGGCACAGGCAATGCTAGGCCTGCAAGGTCTGAGGGTCTCTTGCAGATTGCCCGTAAATAGGCAGAGGCAAGGGCCGCTATACCACCTTTCCACAGTCCCCCAAAGGATGGGTCGGGTTGGCCCATTCTGGATTCACAGCAATTCTCTAATTACAGACACTTTCCTGCATGGAAACTCTGAGTTGGGCCATCAGCACCTTGCGCCCAGTGGGCTTCTTGCAGTCTGGGGAACTCTACAATGCTTATGTTTACATCCCTGTGCCCTCAGGTCTCTGAGGCTCTTCAGGTTCGTGTTGGAAGTCTAACACTGTTAATTGTGGCCTTATCTGGCCTCTCTTCAACTCCCAGAGTGTTCACTCAGTTGCCGACGATGGTGATGTCTCTGATGAGACCAAGGGGCGTCCGCGCGATGTCTACCCGGACGCCCTTCCTCACTTCCCTGTCTCTGCGTCAGGATAGTTGGATACCCGGCTGGTGGGTCCATTGGGAGTCATTTGGATGGGTGTTCAATCACCCCAAGTCCTCGCTGCTCCCTTAAGTGGTAACTTAAGTAAACTTAAACAGATTCTCCCCTTCTCAGCAATTAGGTGGGCAATCTGGTCTCATGGGCCCAGTCCCTCATTGCTGTCCCGGTCTCTTAACACCAGGCACGGATGCAACTGGTGGGCCTGTTGTTTACTTGCTCGGAAGAGGTCCCTTATGCTCAGTTCCCCTTGAGCCCTTCTGCGACTTCTATTGGTAACACAGGACAGGGATCCAGCACCCCTGGAGCAGGGTCTGTGGGCCTTCCCACCTGTATCATGGGTTTTCTCTTGAAAATGGATGAACTCGAGGGACCTGTCTGGGGGCAGTTCCTTCTTGCCCCTTCCTGGAAACGGTCACCATGGATGCCAACCTTTCAGGTTGAAGGGGAAGGTTTCTTCTGAAACTCCCTGCGATTCTGGTGGTGGCAGGGCCCTTAGAAGGTCCTTACGCCTACTGAATTCTAAACAGTGAGCGTTTTTCAGTTTGGCTCTATCTCGCTTGACCACTCCCCTTCTGGATTGCCAGTCTGGGGGCGCTCGGTCCGTCTGACGACAGATGTCCTACTTTAATCATTGGAAGGGGCCTGGAGCTGGCGGACCTTCCAGGGAGTGTCTATGTTCCCTTTCTGGGTGGAGACAATGCTCCCCGCATGTTAGTGATATTAGCTCCGGCGGAGCCCCTCTGCGACAGGATGTGCTAATCCCCGTGTCGCTATGGAGTCCAACCAGTCGTGGATCTGTTGGGTCCCGTCACCTTCACAGGCTATCGGCCTTTGTTTCCCTGTCCCAGGATCCTATGTCAGTGGTCCGGATGCCTTTAGTACCGTCTTGACAGGACGCTCGGTTCTGTATGTCCTTCTCCATTCCCTCTGCTAGGCAGAGTTCTGCGTAAGATTGCTCTGGTAAGGGGACCGGTGATTCTGGTGGCCCCCAGGTGACCTAGTAGAGTGTGGTTGCAGACATGGTACTGTGGTCAGTAGTTCTGTACCTTGCCAGGAGTGCCAGTTTGATCACTCAGGGCCCCCTTTACATCACTCCAATCTACAGTCCCTGGCCTAGTCGGCCTGACTGCTGAAACATACATCTTGATGGAGACAGGTTTATCTGTCTCAGTGTTTGTGACTATGGGAAGGCTAGGAGTAAGCCTCTTCCTCGTCTTCTTCTATTTGTTGTAGGGTATGGCATACCGACATTTATTGGGACGAGTCTAGTTCTCTTACCTGTTGGGCGTTCTCGGTTCCCAGGGTTCTAGTGTGGTTTTCAGCATGAATTGGAGTTGGTTCTCCAGCTCAGTTCTCTGATGGGTCAGGCTCTGCCCTGTCCACCTTGCCTTAGCAGTCTCTGGTTCAGTCTTCCTGGTTAAGACTTCCTTCAGGGGGTGCTCATGTGCGTCCTCCATGTAATCCTATGGTCCCTGTTGGGATTGAAATTGAATTCATTCTGTCTGCTTGCAGGAATTGTCCCTTGGTCCTATTCAGGATGCTGTCTGGCTGTCCTTACCCTCAAGGTTGTCCTTCTGGTGACTGTTACCTTGGTCAGGCGTGTGTTAGCGGGCGGCTCTGTCTACCTAGCCCTCATTCCTTGAGATACACCAGGATACGGTGGAGTTCCACCTGAAGCCGGACTCTCTACATCTGGAGGTGTCTTATGTTCATTATTCGAGATATTGTTATCAACGGCTATCCCTTTTTCCTAGCAACGCTGAGGAAGTGGTTCTGCATTCCTTATACAGGTGTTGGCAGTTTTTCCTTGGGAGTCACTGTGTCCTTTAGGGGAACTGAGGTTCCTTGGGGCTTGTGGTCATTACATCCTTAATGTGCCCGATCTCGTCTGCTCTCGGGAGTTGGGCGGTTTGGTCCTGGTTGTTGCCTTAATAGATGTTACTCCCGGTACCTTGTTCGGACTTTGCCTTCTGCCAAATCTTTTGTAGCTATCGGATTCGTCAGGCTGTTACTCAGGCCTATTCCGGCAAGGGGAAGAATCTCCCTTGTTGCCTTGATGCCTCTTGGGCCTTTCAGCACCGGGTTTCTGTTGAACTGGTTGGCTAGACCACTACCATTGACCTTCTGCTCATACCTTTTGCAAGGTTTTTACAATGTTGATGTTAGGGCCTCAGCTCTTGCTGCCTTGGCCGTATGGTTCTGCAGGTGACAGTGGTTTAAACTGTCTGCTGTTGTCGTTTTTTGTTGGTGATCCCACCCTACTTATGGACACTGCTTTTGGATGTCCCAAGTGTAAGTATTATATCTGGAGCAGGACGTACTGTATACTAAGAATAATACAATTCTGTGAAGTACTCACCTGTAGAATTGATATTATTTGTATACAGTACGTCCTGCTCCACCTCACCCTGGTTTTTTCTTTTGCATTTTCTGGATCCCCTGTATGGTGATTGTTATCATTACCAGTTGTTCTGGGTGGTTTAATTCTCCCAGCTTCTTGTTCACTGCTTTTCAATGCTGGGGATTTGTGGGAGGTCCCTGGGTATTTGAAGGGCCGGGAGGAGCCTGTTTTTCCATGTCTCTGCAGTGCAGCGCCATCTGGCGGAGGATAACCCAAGTGTAAGTATTATATCTGGAGCAGGACGTACTGTATACAAATAATATCAATTCTACAGGTGAGTACTTCACAGAATTGTATTTTTGGCATTTACTGACCAGATAAACACCTCCCCTCTGAGCTGTGTGAAACACTGGGGTTTTGCATTACATCATTATTATTTATATAGCACCATCATCTTCCGTAGCGCTTTACACGGTATGATTACAGACAAGGTAAAGCATACTGTACAGGTAACAATACAAAAAGTGGTAGTGCTTGAGTTGGGCTGCATGTGCCATTTGACAGTTATAGGAGTTGCTTAAGTCTGATTATATGCTTGTCTGAAAAAGTGAGTTTTGAGGACACTTTTTAAGGTTTGCAGTGATGGAGAGTGATGGATTGCGTGGAGAAGTGCATTCCAGAGGGGAGGCACAGGAGAAGTCTTGAAGGTGTGAGGAAACCAAAGGAGGGGATAGGAGTGGAGGTTGCGCTTGGGTTGGTAACGCTGGATGAAATGTAGGGAGGGGCCTGGTTGAAGAGGGCTTTGTAGGTTAGCGTTCGAAGTTTGAACTGAACCCTGAAAGACAGGTAACCAGTGGAGATATTCACAAGAGGGGGACAGCACTGGAGAAGTGAGAGGAGAGGTGGATGAGGCGAGCATCAAAGTTTAAAATAGACTGAAGGGGTGCCAGTCTGTTTGTTGGCAAAGCACAGAGGATGGTGTTGCAGTAGTCCAGTCCGGATATGACCAGGGTTTGCACTAGCATTTTAGTGGTATCAGGTGAGGGGAAGGGACAGATGCAGGAAATGTTTTTAAGTTGAAGACAAGAGGTGGCTGGGGAGTGAATGTAAGGTGTGAGATAGGAGTCCAGAATGACGCCCAGGTACCGAGCTTGATGAGTTGCAGTTCTTGTAAGATTACATCCCATACCAGTAGCCAATCAATTCTGCCCAGGGCTTTAATGGCAGCAAGCTGGAGTTGCACAGTGAAGATACCGCAGGCAAGATGTTCAATACACAGCCTGTAATGTGCTTCCATCTCCAGCGTTAAAGTGGACCAACACCCAGGATTTTGACTATCCTGGGTTTTGGTCCACCTCAGGGGGGCACCCCGGTTAGGGGTGCCCCGCTGTGTAAAACCCCCCAGAAAGCCCCCAAAACTCACCTCACCACGCTCCCACGGACAAGCGGGTGACAGCGGCGGACAAGACAGTGCGTCCGCCGCCGCCTCCCGCGCGCCCCTCTGACAGTGCGCGCGCCCGCGCCGGCCATTCAGAAACGGGGTGCCCCCCTGAGGTGGACCAAAACCCAGGATAGTCAAAATCCTGGGTGTTGGGGTAAGTTTTTCGGGGGTTTTGGGGGGGGGGGGTCCCTCACCGTGGGACATCCCGATCTCGGATGTCCCGCGGTGAGGGAGGTGATCGGCCCGGGAATCTTATAGATTCCCGGGCCGATCACCCCTGGGTGACAGTCCACTTTAACGTACCACTATAGTCATGCTGCTCCTTGTAGTTTTCCTGCAGGTTACTAGGCCTTGTGGGAAGGTTTAATGTTTTGCCTTTGTTAAACTGACAATCAAGGCAAACATACAAAATACCACTCATCCACCATTTCCACCAAATTTCAGGACGATGCCCCCACCTCTGTCACAGTAACCTGAGTGCCACAAAGATGGCATGGCAGGGAGCACTCCATACATGGATGCTGCCAGACCCGATCAGGCAAGTATTGGACCTCAGCGACTTAGCTGTGGGGAGGAGATAAGTATGCATTGTTTTTGCATTGAAAGGGAAAAGCCACTTTTTTGGCAGACCTCTGATGTGGGGTGTCGGGGTTCGCGAGGCTCCCCTTCTTAGCCTCATCCGGTCCCACAGCAGTGATTGCTCTCCCTTAGTATCAGAAGTTGGGTGCCTCACTTCCATGTTCCAGCCTTTAGATGTGCATGTGCAGTATATGAGGCAGAGCTGACGACAGCACTGGGCTTATCAGGGCAGGTGCCACCTTGGTAGGGCCCACTTGACATGGTGGTCATGTAAAACACCTCTTACCAGCAGTGGGTGGGGTAATTCCCTATCGCCTGCACCAGCAGGTAGGAAAAGGCCCATGCACTAGCCAGGGGCATATTGGCCACCTGGAGACCTTTTCTTTCTTTCTTTTTTATCATTCCTTCTATACTTTCTTTTTCCGACTCCTATTATTTGTTATTCCTTCTATTCTCTAGTTATTCGACACTTTCTTTATATTCATCCCTTCTATTCTTTTTTTATTCCTCTATTTATTTTTCTAGTGTACTTTCTGTCATTCTTCTTTCTTTCATTCTATTTTTTTCTGCCATTCCCCCTATTTTTTTTATTTTTTATTCCTTCTGACTTTCTATTTATTTTTTCCTTTTCTTGCTTAGTATTATTTCTATTCTTCTTTCTTTTGTTGTCAAAATTCCAGAATGGGAGACCCTGAGCTTCTTAGGTTGACACACCACAAGGGGCCCACTGAGACTCTGTCGCCCAAGGGCCCACATAGACCTGGAAACCCCGAGGATCACCCACAAAACTCACCTTTCAAGCAGCCACACAACGCATGCGTGGGCTCTCGTCCAATCAGTGCTGGATGATTTGCATGTTAATGCATGGTATACATCTCTGTTTGAAAACAGCTCTCTGGCATAGAGAAGTGGCTGCAGCCCTGGTTTCCCTATGGCTGACGTATGCTCCTGTGTCAGCCTGATGCTAGGATGCCCGTGCACACCCCAACATGTCCAGGGCAGTGCATGCCCACTAGGATTGCCAGCGATGTACAGTGGTGATACTAGGGGACTTCCAAATTGGGGTGCCCCCAAGGGAGGGAATCAGCCAGCCCTGGGCTCTTTAAGACTCCATAGCCACCAAACAAGGGTTTTGGACATCTTTTAAAAGGCACAGGATTCAATTTTGCAGCTTTCTACTTGCCTTGTGTTTGCATTACCTAATAAACCCTATAGAACATGCTCCCCTCTGCTAACTCATTTTTCTCAGTCCCCAAAATGAATTTACTTCTATGGGTTCCTCGCATTGAAAGATGCAAAGATAAGTCATCATCTGCTGCTGAGGAGACCCTGCAGAAAGAAGTCAGGTCACTGGGAGCTATTGAAAAATATAAAGTCTGAATGAGGGTTGAATGAAAGATGCAGTCCCTGACAGCCAGCATAGGCAGAGCAAACGGCAGGATTATTTAGCACTATGCTCAGAATATCTCTTTAAAGCAGAACAAAACCTGGGAATTTCACTTTTACGGATTTTGTTTCATCCCCTGGGGGCATCCCGAATTGGGATGCCCTGCTATGTGAAACTCCCCTGAAAGCCCCAAACAACTCTTTTCCACGTTCCAACAGTGCATGTGCAGCCAATGAGAGCCGTTCAGCAAAGGGCCCTGATTGACTTTGCTCCTAATTGAAAACAATCGGAGTCGTTTTCCGAATGACGTAGTCAAGGCAAAGGTGTCTTAATTGGACAAGAGCCTGCGCATGCGCCGTTGGAGCAGGGAAAGGTGAGTTTTTACGGGTGCCCTGGGGGGGTTTCACACAGCAGGGCATCCTGATTCGGGATTCCCTGGGGAACAGCCAGCAGCCGGGCCTGGAATCTTTTGGATTCCAGTCCGGCTGCTGATGGGTTTTGTTCCACTTTAAAGAAGCATTAAAGCACAGTATACAGTACATTCCTCATCTCCCTGGAAGTATATTTTTGCGCCTGATCTCTCAGAACAGAATTGTTGGGATGATTTCATTTCTCCTGATCTGCAACATAGCTAAATGTTTTAAATGTCCTGTCTATGTGTAAGAAAAGCTGGGGTCTTCCCAAGAAGGTCTGTAAAAGGGAAGGAGGGGTGCACGTGCCTTTATGTCTGTCCCTTTCTTCCAATCACTCATCATCATAAGAACATGATTGGTTTGTTTTGTGCTGCTTGTGAAAATAAGGGACAGTGACATAGATAAAGAAGCTAGATCTCCCCTGCAGACACAGGATATGGTTCCATGTTCCACTCAGTCTGAAGCAAGAGGAGTGATGATATGTCCACCTCTCATGATGAAAAACAGTGGTTTTGCCTAAATAAATAACCATGGTCTGGGTTACAGACAAGTGACTAAATCACAGCTTCAAGAGCTTTATTCAGAACACCAGGATGAATCCTCTGTGGCCATACTTGGGGCCGTGCATGGGGTATAGTGCTGATGGGACCAGAACCCAAGCATGTACAGTGAGAACACTGGGAGGAAAGTGATTAGGGGCAATCTGAGGTGTTTAAAGTGGACCAAAACCCAAATTAGTCAAAACGGTCCTTTCCCCTGGGGTGCCCCGCTGTGTCAAACTTCCCAGATTGCTGATGCCAACTTACCTCTTCCCGGTCTTAGGGCGCATGTGCAGCCGCTCGTCCAATCAGCACGCTCATGGGCGCTGACGTCATGTCATCTAAGCGGGAGGATATATGTGAGGGGAATGACCATGTGGAGTCGGTATGGGTAGAAATACATGGAGGGAGAAACAAAAATAAAATACTGATGGGGGTTTGCTATAAACCTCCAGATATATCCGAATCCATAGAAAATATGATGCTAAGGCAAATAGATATAGCCGCTAAAATAAATGAGGTAGTGATTATGGGGGACTTTAACTACCCAGATATAGACTGGGATGCTGAAACATGTGTTTCGCAGAAAAGTAATAGTTTTTTATCTAAAACAAAAGATGGCTGCCTTTCCCAACAAGTACAAGCTCCAACAAGGGGGAAAGCCATATTGGACCTAATACTAACCAATGTACCAGACAAAGTAATAAAGGTACAGGTTGGGGGACACCTTGGAAGCAGCGATCATAATATCATTAATTTCCAATTAGCAGTCACTAGGATGCCTTATCAAGGAGTCACAAAAACGCGGGACTTCAAAAAGGCAAAGTTTGACCAACTTAGAGATGCCCTACACTGCATTGACTGGGAAAATGTCCTTAAAGAGGACCAACACCCAGGGGTGATCGGCCCGGAAATCTATAAGATTCCCGGGCCGATCACCTCCCACCCCGCGGGACATCCGAGATCGGGATGTCCCGCGGGGTGAAACCCCCCAGAAACCCCAAAAACACCTTACCTGATCCGCCGCCGCCTCCCGCGCACCCCTCCAGACGTGCGCGCGCCTGCGCCGGCCCTCTGTGAATGGCCGGCGGGGGCGCGCGCGCGCCGAGAGTGACGCGCGGGAGGCGGCGGAAGCGGCCTGGACGTTCCTGATCCCCGCCTGGACGTTGGCGGGGATTGGCTGCGGCGCTCACGTGAGAGCGTTGAGAGGTGAGTTTTTGGGGGTTTCTGGGGGGTTTCACACAGCGGGGCACCCCCGATCGGGGTGCCCCGCCGAAGTGGACCAAAACCCAGGATAGTCAAAATCCTGGGTGTTGGTCCACTTTAAGAACAAAAGCATGGACGCTAAATGGGATACTTTCAAAGGAATACTTAATTTTCAGTGTGACAGATATATACCTTACAGGAATAAAACTATAAGACACACATGTAAACCGATGTGGCTAAATAAAAAGGTTAAGGGGGCAATAAACAACAAAAAAAACGTTTAAACGTTTAAAGCAGGAAGGGACAGCGGAAGCGTTAAAAAAACTATAAAGAAGAAAATAAACAATGTAAACAACAGATAAGGGCAGCTAAGCTGGAGACAGAAAGACGGGTCGCGAAAGAGAGTAAAACTAACCCCAAATTATTCTTTAGCTACATAAACCGTAAAAGGTACAAACCTGAGGGTGTGGGCCCCCTTTAAAGCAAGGAGGGGACCCCTATAGAGGGAAATGAGGAGAAAGCTAATTTGCTTAACAACTTCTTTGCTTCTATGTTCACAAAAGAATTTGACATGCCGAGTGAAATGCAGGGGTATAACCGAAACCCTCCATTAAATGTCACTGGTCTAACCAAGGAAGAAGTCCGGCACCGTCTCAAGCAGATGAAAATCGATAAATCACCGGGACCAGATGACATACATCCTCATGTTTTAAGGGAGTTATGTACAGTAATAGACAAGCCGTTATTTCTAATATTTGTGGATTCCATAACTACAGGGTTTGTTCCGATGGATTGGCGCTTGGCAAATGTGGTGCCAATATTCAAAAAGGGATCTAGGGGGGAACCTGGGAACTACAGACCGGTAAGCTTAACATCTGTGGTGGGCAAGCTGTTTGAAGGTTTCTTAAGGGATACTATCCTGGAGCACCTTGGGGAAAATGACCTTATTACTCCATATCAGCATGGATTTATGAGGAATCGCTCCTGCCAGACAAACCTGATCAGCTTTTATGAGGAGGTAAGTTCAAGATTGGATCAGGGGGAGTCATTGGATATCATATATCTTGACTTTTCTAAAGCATTTGATACTGTGCCACATAAAAGGCTGGTACAAAAGATGAGAATGCTTGGACTAGGGGAAAACGTGTGCAGATGGGTGGGAAATTGGCTTAGTGATCGGAAGCAGAGGGTGGTTATCAATGGTACACACTCAGATTGGGTCACTGTTACTAGTGGAGTACCACAAGGGTCAGTTCTGGGACCAATTCTCTTCAATATATATATAAAGGACATTGGGTATGGATTAAACAGTAAAGTCTCAATCTTTGCAGATGATACTAAGCTGAGTAAAGTAATTAAAACAAAGGAGGACAACAGGCAACTACAAACAGATTTAGATAAATTGGAAGCATGGGCAGTTAAATGGCAAATGAAGTTTAACACAGATAAATGTAAGGTTATGCACATGGGAAGGAGAAATCTGTGTCATGATTACACACTAAATAAAGAAACACTTGGTAAAACAACAATGGAAAAGGACCTAGGGGTTTTAGTTGACAATAAGCTCAACTGTAGTAATCAATGCCAGGCAGCTGCTGCCAAGGCAAACAGGATCATGGGGTGCATCAGGAGGGGCATGGGTGCTCATGACCAGAGCATCATTTTACCCCTGTACAAGTCACTAGTCAGACCCCATATGGAGTACTGTGTACAGTTCTGGGCACCTGAAGGACATATCAGAACTGGAGCACGTTCAAAGAAGGGCAACAAAGTTAATAAAAGGAGTGCGGGGGCTAGAGTACCCGGAAAGATTGTGCAAGTTAGGCTTATTTAGGCTAGAAAAAAGACGACTGAGGGGTGATCTAATAACTATGTATAAATATATTCGGGGTCAATACAAGGATCTGTCCCACAATCTATTTATACCCCGGAGTGTAACCATAACCCGGGGGCATCCACTAAGGTTAGAGGAAAGGTGCTTTCTCCACCGACATAGGAGGGGATTCTTCTCTGTAAGAGCAGTGAGACTATGGAACTCGCTGCCAGAGGAGGTAGTAATGAGGGATACATTAAAAATGTTCAAAAGTGGCCTTGATGCCTTCCTGGCATGTAATAACATTTCCGGCTATGGCTACTAGACCACTGGAAGGAGTTAAACAGGCTGAACTGGATGGACTAAAGTCTTTATTCAGCCTTACATACTATGTTACTATGTAAGCCTTCGTCTAAGAGGGAGCGTGCCTGCGTTGACCATTCACAAATGCCTTGAGTGGGCATGCGCCCTGCTAGAGGGATGCGGTCAGCTGGCTGCACCTCTTCATAGCGACAGACTCGAGAGCTATAACACTCAGCGATCTCTAACATGTGGCAGGCCGTGGCATTGATGGTGGAAAATCCTGTTTTTTTCGAGCCAATGGCATCATCCCAGCTACTCGGGAGAGAAGCATGAGCAGAGGACAAGCACTTGTGCATGCACCAGGGTAATGGTGGTCAGGTGAGTTGAGTGGCCAATCTGGGGGGGTTCACACAGTAGGGCATCCCAAATTGGGATACCTCTGGGGCAGGGACCCATCACCAGGAAAGCAAACATCCTGGTGATTGGTCCACTTTAAATAGGAGCCCTAGCATGGCTTATACAGTAACCTTTCTCCTGTCACATTTAAAGTGTACCAAACCCCTGATCAAGGGGTGCCCTGCTGTGTGAAACCCCCCCAGGTTGTCAATGCCAACTCACCTCTTCCCGGTCCTACGGTGCATGCATGGCCTCATCCAATCAGCGCACTGAGATCTGCTGCTGTCCCTTCGTCTAAGGCGAGCGGCTCCGAGCGCGCTTACGGCCATGTCCCCCACGCTAACGGGGAGCGTGCCTGTGTCGCCCATTCACAACTGCCTGGCGCAGGCACCAGCCCTGCTAGAGGGACAGTGGGGATGTGGCTCGCACATGCGCCGTTGGACCAGGAAAAAAGGAACGTGTATGGGGCGACCTAGGGAGTTTCACACAGCCATTTTGGATGCCCTGGGGGGAGGGAATCGATCAGCGTTGGTTTTGGTCCAACACCCAGGGGGGATCGGCCCGGGAATCTATAAGATTCCCGGACCGATCAGATCCCTCCCCGCGGGGCATCCAAAATCGGGATGTCCCGCGGGGAGGAACCCCCCAGGAGGCCCACAATCCTTACCTTACCGGCGATCCAATGGCGCATGCGCGAGACGCGGTCGCGTCTCTCGCTTCCCTCTAGCAGCGCGCGCTCCCGCACCGGCCGTTTTGTGAATGGCCGGCGCAGGCGCGCTCCCTGTTAGAGGGAAGCGAGAGACGCAGCCAATGACAGCGCTCTGGTATGCGCGTCCAAGCGGCTTTGGACGCGCATACCAGAGCGGCTCTGAGCGCTGTCATTGGCCGGACGAGGTCACATGGGAGCGGGAAGAGGTGAGTTTTTGCGGCGATCGGGGGGGTTTCACACAGCGGGGCACCCCCGATCGGGGTGCCCCACCTAAGTGGACCAACACCCAGGATAATCAAAATCCTGGGTGTTGGTCCACTTTAAGCCTTACGATGTCAATTTGTAAGTGAAAATGTCTGCAAAAATCTGATAATGAGAAAGCGCAAGGCTGGTTTCACAGCGGCATAGCATGAGAGTAGCTCATTGGTGCTATGCCCCCTGCAGTCAGCCATTTGTACAGCTGGGGGCAATAGAAGTGGTAAGTCAGGCACCCGGTATATGGGAAGTTAGCCCTTCCTCCTGGGACGCAGCAATGCAGTTCATGGCGGCCAGGCTGGAAGCGGAACCCTGCAGCGAGAAGACGTTCCCGGCGGAATGATATGCAGTCGGGCCGCTCTGGCAGTGAGAGTGAGCTGTACTTCCGGCCAATACTGTCACACAGGGAGTCTAGCGGCCCCGCCCGGAAAGTGGACCTGAAGACGCCGGGAGGTGAGTGCTGGGATCAGGGCGGTGTGCGGGCTCTGTTCGGGGGGAATGAGCGAGTATTAGAGTGAGGGGCTGATGGCTGCAGTGTAACGCTGTGCTGAATGATAGCCGGGCACACAGGGCTTGTCACCCGAGCACCCAGTGTGACACACCAATCAGCCTGTCTAGTGCTAAATATCTCGGGTGCACTAGCACCCCCTGCCTGGCACAGCGTGCACTGCTGTCTGCTGGGGCACCACAATACAGCCAGCATTTACCACTGGAGACATGCTGCTCCTTGTAGTTCTCCTGCAGGTTACTATGGCTTGTGGAAATTGATGTTTTGCCTTTTAAAGGGACAGTCTGGGTAAACATACAAACTAATACTCCCCCATGTCTCCCCTGCAGCATCTAGTGCAGATGTTTAATACTTGTGCACATGCCCAGGGATTCCTTGGACGCTCATCTACCATTTCCACAGTAACCCGAGGGCGACAAAGGGAGCAAGGACACTGCTTCAGTGCATCCCCTCTGTACATGTACTGCAGGGGTATCAGACATCTGGACCTTAGTAGATTAGCTGTGGGGGGAGGAGAGATAAGTATGCATTACTTTCTTTAAAGGGAAGGGCAGACCCCTGACCATGGGGTACCATAGGGGGCATGAGGCTCCCCAGCTTACCTTCACCCAGTCCCACAGTAGCGATCGCTCTCTCACAGCCTTGGTATCTGAAGTCGGGTGCATCACTTCCATGTGTCTTCCTTTAGGTGTGCATGTGTGATATACAAGGGCAGACTATGGATGCCCATTATTTTCTAGGACCACCTCTCGCACAGTGCCATACTGCTCTGACCAGCTGAAACCCAGATGGGTGTGCGATCACCACCATGGGACTAGGTAAGCAGGGGAGCCTTCTGCCCATCTGGCACCCCCGGACTGGATTCAGGCAAAGTAGTGGAAACCCAAACACATTTCTTGCCTCATCTCTCCTCCATCACCCCAACATCTGCTATCTGCACACTATGCTTTGAGAGTGATTGCAGCTTGTATGGTGGTGTCGGCAATCTAATTGTATGTGGATGTGTTTACAAGCTCCCGCCGTGTCATTGTGTGTCCTGATCCACAAGGAAGGGATGTCATGCCATAGGATGAGATGGCCCCAGCAGATGTCTGGTGTTTGGGTAATGAACAGTTTAAGAGCACTGAGTGTTGTGATTGTATGTATAGTCATAGTAACATTGTTTTCTTCCAGTTGAATTGAGTAAAAATGCTTATTTTATTAAATACTGGGGATTCTCAGATACATGGCTAAAAAAAAAGGAAAAATGTGTTTATGTGGTTGAATGAACATGAACAGCAAAACCTTTTCCTACTGGGCAGGATTCCTTATAGCAAAACCTTTACTTACTGGGTAGGATTCCTTATAGCATAACCTTTACCTAATGGCCAGGATTCCTTTTAGCATAACCTTTACTTACTGGGCAGGATTCCTTATAGCAAAACCTTTACTTACTGGACATGATTCCTTATAGCAAAACCTTTACCTACTGGACATGATTCCTTATAGCAAAACCTTTACCTACTGGGCAGGATTCCTTATAGCATAACCTTTATCTACTGGCCAGGATTCATTATAGCATAACCTTTACTTCCTGGGCAGGATTCCTTATAGCAAAACCTTTACCTACTGGACATGATTCCTTATAGCAAAACCTTTACCTACTGGACATGATTCCTTATAGCAAAACCTTTACCTACTGGACATGATTCCTTATAGCAAAACCTTTACCTACTGGACATGATTCCTTATAGCAAAACCTTTACCTACTGGACATGATTCCTTATAGCAAAACCTTTATCTACTGGCCAGGATACCTTATAGCATAACCTTTACTTCCTGGGCAGGATTCCTTATAGCAAAACCTTTACCTACTGGGCAGGATTCCTTATAGCAAAACCTTTACCTAATGGCCAGGATTCCTTATAGCAAAACCTTTACCTACTGGGCAGGATTCCTTATAGCAAAACCTTTACCTGCTGGGCAGGATTCCTTATAGCATAACCTTTACTTACTGGGCAGGATTCCTTATAGCAAAACCTTTACCTACTGGGCAGGATTCCTTATAGCAAAACCTTTACCTACTGGACATGATTCCTTATAGCAAAACCTTTACCTACTGGACATGATTCCTTATAGCATAACCTTTATCTACTGGCCAGGATTCCTTATAGCATAACCTTTACTTCCTGGGCAGGATTCCTTATAGCAAAACCTTTACCTAATGGCCAGGATTCCTTATAGCAAAACCTTTACCTGCTGGGCAGGATTCCTTATAGCATAACCTTTACTTACTGGGCAGGATTCCTTATAGCAAAACCTTTACCTACTGGACATGATTCCTTATAGCAAAACCTTTACCTACTGGACATGATTCCTTATAGCATAACCTTTACCTACTGGGCAGGATTCCTTATAGCAAAACCTTTACCTACTGGACATGATTCCTTATAGCATAACCTTTACCTACTGGGCAGGATTCCTTATAGCAAAACCTTTACCTACTGGGCAGGATTCCTTATAGCAAAACCTTTACCTACTGGGCAGGGTTCCTTATATCAAAACCTTTACCTACTGGGCAGGATTCCTTATAGCAAAACCTTTACCTACTGGGCAGGTTTCCTTATAGCAAAACCTTTACCTAATGGCCAGGATTCTTTATAGCAAAACCTTTACCTACTGGGCAGGATTCCTTATAGCATAACCTACTGGACAGGATTCCTTATAGCAAAACCTTTACCTACTGGGCAGGATTCCTTATAGCAAAACCTTTACCTACTGGGCAGGATTCCTTATAGCAAAATATTTACCTACTGGGCAGGATTCCTTATAGCATAACCTTTACCTACTGGGTAGGATTCCTTATAGCAAAATCTTTACCTACTGGGCAGGATTCCTTATAGCAAAATCTTTACCTACTGGGCAGGATTCCTTATAGCAAAACCTTTTCCTACTGGGCAGGATTCCTTATAGCATAACCTTTACCTACTGGACATGATTCCTTATAGCAAAACCTTTTCCTACTGGGCAGGATTCCTTATAGCAAAACCTTTACCTACTGGGCAGGATACCTTATAGCAAAATCTTTACCTACTGGGCAGGATTCCTTATAGCAAAACCTTTACTTACTGGGCAGGATTCCTTATAGCATAACCTTTTCCTACTGGGCAGGATTCCTTATAGCAAAACCTTTACTTACTGGGCAGGATTCCTTATAGCATAACCTTTACCTACTGGGCAGGATTCCTTATAGCATAACCTTTACCTACTGGACAGGATTCCTTATAGCAAAACCTTTACCTACTGGGCAGGATTCCTTATAGCAAAACCTTTACCTACTGGGCAGGATTCCTTATAGCATAACCTTTACCTACTGGGCAGGATTCCTTATAGCATAACCTTTATCTACTGGGCAGGATTCCTTATAGCACAACCTTTACCTACTGGGCAGGATTGCTTATAGCAAAATCTTTACCTACTGGGCAGGATTCCTTATAGCAAAACCTTTTCCTACTGGGCAGGATTCCTTATAGCATAACCTTTACCTACTGGGCAGGATTCCTTATAGCAAAATCTTTACCTACTGGGCAGGATTCCTTATAGCAAAACCTTTACCTACTGGGTAGGATTCCTTATAGCATAACCTTTACCTACTGGGCAGGATTCCTTATAGCAAAACCTTTACCTACTGGGTAGGATTCCTTATAGCATAACCTTTACCTACTGGGCAGGATTCCTTATAGCAAAATCTTTACCTACTGGGCAGGATTCCTTATAGCAAAACCTTTACCTACTGGGTAGGATTCCTTATAGCATAACCTTTACCTACTGGGTAGGATTCCTTATAGCATAACCTTTACCTACTGGGCAGGATTCCTTATAGCAAAATCTTTACCTACTGGGCAGGATTCCTTATAGCAAAACCTTTACCTACTGGGCAGGATTCCTTATAGCAAAATCTTTACCTACTGAGCAGGATTCCTTATAGCAAAATCTTTACCTACTGGGCAGGATTCCTTATAGCAAAACCTTTACCTACTGGGTAGGATTCCTTATAGCATAACCTTTACCTACTGGGCAGGATTCCTTATAGCAAAATCTTTACCTACTGGGCAGGATTCCTTATAGCAAAACCTTTTCCTACTGGGCAGGATTCCTTATAGCATAACCTTTACCTACTGGGCAGGATTCCTTATAGCATAACCTTTACCTACTGGGCAGGATTCCTTATAGCAAAATCTTTACCTACTGGGCAGGATTGCTTATAGCAAAATCTTTACCTACTGGGCAGGATTCCTTATAGCAAAACCTTTACCTACTGGGCAGGATTCCTTATAGCATAACCTTTACCTACTGGGCAGGATTCCTTATAGCAAAATCTTTACCTACTGAGCAGGATTCCTTATAGCAAAATCTTTACCTACTGGGCAGGATTCCTTATAGCAAAACCTTTACCTACTGGGTAGGATTCCTTATAGCATAACCTTTACCTACTGGGCAGGATTCCTTATAGCAAAATCTTTACCTACTGGGCAGGATTCCTTATAGCAAAACCTTTTCCTACTGGGCAGGATTCCTTATAGCATAACCTTTACCTACTGGGCAGGATTCCTTATAGCATAACCTTTACCTACTGGGCAGGATTCCTTATAGCAAAATCTTTACCTACTGGGCAGGATTGCTTATAGCAAAATCTTTACCTACTGGGCAGGATTCCTTATAGCATAACCTTTACCTACTGGGCAGGATTCCTTATAGCAAAATCTTTACCTACTGGGCAGGATTCCTTATAGCAAAACCTTTACCTACTGGGTAGGATTCCTTATAGCATAACCTTTACCTACTGAGCAGGATTCCTTATAGCAAAATCTTTACCTACTGGGCAGGATTGCTTATAGCAAAATCTTTACCTACTGGGCAGGATTCCTTATAGCATAACCTTTACCTACTGGGCAGGATTCCTTATAGCAAAATCTTTACCTACTGGGCAGGATTCCTTATAGCAAAACCTTTACCTACTGGGTAGGATTCCTTATAGCATAACCTTTACCTACTGGGCAGGATTCCTTATAGCATAACCTTTATCTACTGGGCAGGATTCCTTTTAGCAAAACCTTTATCTACTGGGCAGGATTCCTTATAGCATAACCTTTATCTACTGGGCAGGATTCCTTATAGCACAACCTTTACCTACTGGGCAGGATTGCTTATAGCAAAATCTTTACCTACTGGGCAGGATTCCTTATAGCATAACCTTTATCTACTGGGCAGGATTCCTTATAGCACAACCTTTACCTACTGGGCAGGATTGCTTATAGCAAAACCTTTTCCTACTGGGCAGGATTCCTTATAGCAAAATCTTTACCTACTGAGCAGGATTCCTTATAGCAAAATCTTTACCTACTGGGCAGGATTCCTTATAGCAAAACCTTTACCTACTGGGTAGGATTCCTTATAGCATAACCTTTACCTACTGGACAGGATTCCTTATAGCAAAATCTTTACCTACTGGGCAGGATTCCTTATAGCAAAACCTTTTCCTACTGAGCAGGATTCCTTTTTTATTATTATTATTAATGTTTATTTATATAGCGCCATCAACTTCCGTAGCGCTTTACAAGTTAAGAATACAGACAAGGTAAAACATATAGCACAGAGAACAATACAAAATTAGATGCCACAGGTTAAAACCAAGTGTTGTGAGCACAGGAGACAATAGGGAGGAGTGCCCTGCCCTTGCGAGCTTACAGACTAAAGGATGGGGGTGGAGACAAAGGGGGTGGGGTCACAAGTGGTAGAGCTTGAGTATGGCTGCATGTGCCATTGAAGGTTATAGTAGTTGCTTAAGCCAGGTCATATGCTTGTCTGAAGAAGTGAGTTTTGAGGGCGCTTTTAAAGGCTTGGAGTGATGGAGAGTGGCGGATCGAGCGGGGGAGTGCATTCCAGAGAAGTGGGGAGGCACGGGAGAAGTCTTGAAGGCGGGAGTGCGAGGAGGTAACCAAGGAAGAGGACAGGAGAATGTCAGAGGCGGAGCGGAGGTTGCGCTTTGGTTGGTAATGTTGGATCAGAGATGAAATGTAGGAAGGGGCCTGGTTAGAGAGAGCTTTGTAGGTTAGCACTAGAAGTTTGAACTGGACTCTATGGGAGACAGGTAACCAGTGGAGGGATTGACAGAGGGGGGCAGCACTGGAGAAGCGAGAGGAGAGATGGATGAGGCGAGCAGCAGAGTTTAGGATAGATTGGAGGGGAGCCAGTCTGTTTGTTGGCAAACCACAGAGGAGGGTGTTGCAGTAGTCCAGTCGGGATATGACCAGGGCATGTACTAGCATTTTAGTGGTGACAGGTGAGAGGAAGGGACGGATGCAAGATATATTTTTGAGCTGGAGGCGACAGGAGGTGGCCAGGGAGTGAATGTGAGGTCTGAAGGAGAGAGAGGAGTCCAGAATGACACCCAGCCATCGAGCTTGAGGAGTTGCAGTTATTGTAAGATTATTTACAGAGATTGTGGTGTTAGAGAGGGGAGGGGAGTGAGATGGCGGGAAAATGACCAGTTCAGTTTTGTCAATGTTCAGTTTAAGAGAGCGAGATGTCATGAAGGAAGAGATGGCTGTTAGACAGTCAGGAAGGCGAGAGAGGAGAGAAGAGAGATTCGGGCCAGAGAGGTAGATCTGAGTGTCGTCTGCATAAAAGTGATATTGGAAGCCTAGCGAGGTTATTAGTTAGTTGTCCTAGATTTCCTAGATTCCTTATAGCAAAATCTTTACCTACTGGACAGGATTCCTTATAGCAAAACCTTTACCTACTGGGCAGGATTCCTTATAGCAAAACCTTTACCTACTGGGCAGGATTCCTTATAGCAAAACCTTTACCTACTGGACAGGATTCCTTATAGCATAACCTTTACCTACTGGGCAGGATTCCTTATAGCAAAACCTTTACCTACTGGGCAGGATTCCTTATAGCAAAACCTTTACCTACTGGGCAGGATTCCTTATAGCAAAACCTTTACCTACTGGGCAGGATTCCTTATAGCAAAACCTTTACCTACTGGGCAGGATTCCTTATAGCATAACCTTTTCCTACTGGGCAAGATTCCTTATAGCAAAACCTTTTCCTACTGGGCAGGATTCCTTATAGCAAAACCTTTTCCTACTGGACATGATTCCTTATAGCAAAACCTTTTCCTACTGGACATGATTCCTTATAGAAACATAGAAACATAGAAGGTTGACGGCAGAAGGAGACCATACGGTCCATCTAGTCTGCCCTTATGTGTATACTGTATGTACTCTTTATCTTAGGATAGATGTGTGCTTATCCCAGGCATGTTTAAATTCAGTGACTGTTGATGTTTCAACTACCTCTGCTGGAAGTTTGTTCCAAGCACCTACTACTCTTTCTGTAAAATAATATTTTCTAACATTGCTCCTGATCTTCCCCCCGACTAGCTTCAGGTTGTGCCCCCTTGTTCTATCGTTAAGTTTCTTCTTAAAAACACTTCCCTCCTGAACCTTATTCAATCCTTTCACATATTTAAAGGTCTGAATCATGTCCCCCCTCTCCCTTCTTTCCTCCAGACTGTACAAATTAAGTTCTTTAAGTCTCTCCTGATAAGTTTTAAGTTTAAGTCCTTCCACCATTTTCGTTGCCCGCCTTTGGACACGTTCTATTTGAATAATGTCTTTTTGCAGGTAAGGTCTCCAGAACTGCACACAGTATTCTAGCTGTGGCCTTACCAGGGCTCTATACAGCGGCATCACAACCTCCCTCTTCCTACTGGTGATGCCTCGAGCTATGCAGCCGAGCATCCTGCTTGCTTTGAGCAAAACCTTTTCCTACTGGGCAGAATTGGAGTTAGCTGTACAATAATACATTGACTTTGCTTAAGTGAAGAGTAGAGCAGGGCTGGTCTATGACCCTTTCACACCTTCCCTTCACTAAGTAGTCAATATCAAATTGTAGCTGCTGCATAAAGAGTTTACTTAGAGTAAGGAAGGGTTAATCCCAGTTTCTGCAGCAGTGATGGTTCCTGTGTGTGTGCTGGAGATGGCACTTGGCCCTGACAGGAATATAATGTGTTCCTTTGTCTAACCCAGGGGCTCACAACCTTTTTGGTCTAAGGGCAGCATTGTCTTATTGTTCTACATAAATTGGCCTCAAAATGTAAGCTGTGATAATGCAAACTGTTTACTGCAGGAGAGCTTTAACCTTAAGCTGGAGCAAAACTGGCTCTGATTCCCTGTTCTGGTGAGTTTCTGGGTACTTGGTTTGGGGGTTGCATCAGCTATCGGGATCGTCCCACACCACCTGGCACTTTAAAGCAGAGCAAAACCTGGGATTTTGACTACCCTGGGTTTTTCTGGGACTTTGACTAGCCTTTGATTTGTGATAACTGGCTGTGCAAAACCCTCCAGATCGCCAAGTAAAACTTACCTCTTCCTGGTCTTACAGCGCATGTGCGGGTTCTTATTTGCTCAGAGCAGTTTGCAATGACTATATAATTCGGCAAATGGCTCTACCCCTCGAAAATCGGGAGCACAAGCGCCGCATGCCCAGCAGTGCATATGCTCTGAATGGCTGGAGGCAGGAGTATACGCAGAGCCAGGAAGCAGGTGAGTTTTGCGACAACCGGGGAGGGGGTTCACATGTTGGGGCTTCCTAATTTGGGTTTCTGGGGGGGGGGGGGGGGGGTGGCCAGCCCTGGAATCTTAGATGCACTGGGTTTTGTTCCATTTTAAAATGTAGTTAAAAGCAGCCATAAAGTCTATAGGTAAGCACATGCAACTAGCAGGGGTTGCTGGTGCTGTAATTGGGTGACTCTCATATCACTAGAGGTCTTGGCTCCACAACAACCATCATATAGGGCCCCAGTTCTGTCATGATCAGAGAAGAAGCCTGAGGAGCAGATCATTTTTGTGCCATTGAATGATCTCTTGCAGCACTGTAATCCTTTATTACTGAGCGCTGAAACAAGATATTGGCTGGTATGATAGATAGGAACCCGTTGACTCACCATGTGTCCAGATTAATCAGACAAATAATTATTTTGCAGCGTATAATGTCAGCATCCGTATCAAGCACCTCATTTACAGGGTCATTATATAAAAGGGTATTTGCATTAAGGGGTAAATCACTTAGTAGCAGAAAAGTTAAATGCGAAGAAGCTGCCCTATTGGGAGGTTAGAGGAAGTAAAAAAAGATCTTCCTTTCTCTGACCCCTGCAGCATAGGGGGCATCCTTGTTTGGCATGCTCTGATCGGGCAGCTGTTACCACTTTCTCTACCATGTTCTCTTGCAGGCTGCCAATCATGTTATTGCCAGCAACCATTTCTTTAATACGTGCCTGAGGTATTTTTTTTATGGGCTTTCTGTTTTAAATGCATGCTCATTGACTGCTGAAAAAGCATGCAGTAATGTGTTTTATGATGCCAGTCACCCAAAAATTAGCCTCAAGGGAACTAAGACCTCAGATCCTGAGTGCCATACCTTAGACTGTTCTAAATTGGAGCAGGCTGTACACAGACCAGCTTTACATACTGAGACTGTGCGAGGCCGGTTCATATATGCAAGCAGGGGTGAGTGCATCAAATAGAGGAATGCTGGAGGCCTGCATATGCCCTGTGGGATGGGTTCCCGAGGTAAGTATATGGCGAAACCAGTGGGTTTCACAAAGCGGGCCATCCCAGACTCAAGGGCCAGGACAGTTGGTTCTGATCCATGTTAAGGCTGGTTTCACACCAGCATAGATGCTTTTGGCTGATTACCCTGCAGCCGCCTGTGAAAAGCTGCCCATAGTGATCTATGCTCTTTCACATGTACTTCAGGTGATGCAGAGCGATCTCCCTCCATGCAATCGGGATGTTGTAAAGCCTAAAGCAAGCAGCTAACTAAGCTAGTGTCTCAGCACCATGTTCTGTAAGCGTGTGAACTTCAGGACACTGCCATTAAAGGGGACCTAAATCCTCTAAAACCTGAAAGGTTAGTTTAAAGGAAAACTCCCTTTTTGGCAGGTTTTTGGTGTTCTGCCTTATTGCTTTCCCATTTTGGAATGTAAAATAAACATTTGTGTTAGGATTGTGCCCCATACCTGTGATTTACTTATCAGCATGCCGTTTCCATGACTCTCATATTCCTGGGACTCTGTTTTGCTACAGTGGAAGTGGTTTTCATGGCCCTGAGTAAAAACAGCGGACTACAAGTCCCACAGTTCTTCCAATGTAACAGGTGAACTCTTTAGCAGCTTTGGCTAAGTCTAAACATCCTAATGACCTATCAAGCTGAGAACCGGGGCCATTAACGCTTGCTACTGGAACACAAGACCATTTCAGCAGAATGGCTTAAACCTGCTACCTATTTAGCCAATCAGATGATTAGCAAACTAGAGTGAGAAAGTCTTTGATATGTACTCGAAAGCAGAATTTTGGTGTACATAGCGAAGATGTTGCTATGGAAAATGGTTTTCTTTTATAACACAGTTGCAAACAAATAGAAAATTAAAAAAATAACAGATTAGATTAACACATTAAAGACATGATTTTGCCACACAATAAGGAAAATTTTAAAAAATGCAATTGAAAGTGGAATTACCCTTTTAATGCTTAGTGACTCACCTATGTGGTAGATGTGTCTATATAGGCAGCTCACACGTCACAAACATCCTAAACATCTTGCCAGAGGCTCACCAAATCATTCATTCAGGCAGCTAGTTGCTGTTAAAAGTCACAAAATGACGGGTCTCTAAAAGAAAACTTCATTGTTGTAGAAAGTTGATGAAAGACTTTACTTTATATACAGTATATGTTTACCAACTACACCAGAAATTGCAGCAAGAGGCTGATGAGTCTTTCACCTACTTCACATCATTGCCACACCGCCCGGCATTTGCTATCTTAAAGTGGACCAACACCCAGGATTTTGACTATCCTGGGTTTTGGTCCACTTCGGCGGGGCACCCCGATCGGGGGTGCCCCGCTGTGTGAAACCCCAAAAAACTCACCTCTCAACGCTCCCACGTGAACGCCACAGCCAATCCCCGCCAACGTCCAGGCGGGGATCAGGAACGTCCAAGCCACTTCCGCCGCCACCCGCCTCCCGTGCGTCACTCTCGGCGCGCGCGCGCGCCCCCGCCGGCCATTCACAGAGGGCCGGCGCGGGCGCGCGCACGTCTGGAGGGGCGCGCAGGAGGCGGAAGCGGATCAGGTAAGATGTTTTTGGGGTTTCTGGGGGGTTTCACCCCGCGGGACATCCAGATCTCGGATGTCCCGCGGGGTGGGAGGTGATCGGCCCGGGAATCTTATAGATTTCCGGGCCGATCACCCCTGGGTGTTGGTCCACTTTAATGAAACTGCATAGAAAATCTATTGCAACATTTCTGAGGCCATTTACAGCTGATTCTACTGTCTGATTCTACAGTCTACTGTACAGCAGTGCATTGGAGTGTTTTGTGTGTGTTTTATTGGCTTTAGGTCCCTTTTTCACAATAGCCCCCAGGGGAACTTCATTTGGGATTCACCTACAGCCAACGATCCTTTTGGCCCGTTTACACAAGCAGACAAACTGACCGTTCCCTCAGCGAGTGAACAACCATACAAATCTTCTGCACTTTTGAAAAATAGTTGGGTAATGCTATGCAAAAGAGTTGTTTTGAACTAAGCACTAGCAGAAGTGAAGCGGGATGTAGCTTTTTCACTCATGGTGTCAACCATTTTTAAATATGGTTGAAACCATGAGTAAAAACCCAAGTACAACACAAAAGAACTGTGTTCCCAGTTACTGCCGACCAGACATAACCCAAGGTCGGCACCAATCACCCTACACACTCACCACTTAATCACATAAGAAGTATCCAAAGTGAATTTTTATTGCATTAAAAACATCACAAACAACATACAAATAAAAAGACAAGAAAAAGGGCCACATCAGGGGCATCCCAATCATAGTAATACAACATCAAACTCCATAATCCATCCAGAGGACCAAAAGCAGCAAATCTATAGTGACAATTTTGAGATGTAAGTAAAACTATCTCTCAAAAAAACTGTGCTCTAACAAAGTGCTAAAAGTGCCATAATAAATTTCTTTAGTGCTAAAATGGAAGCTATCAACAAAGAAAATGACAATGAACAAAGAGTAACTTCAAGGAATGAATGCACCTAAGTGTCAGATCTGGTATCCCTGCTGTGCCCCACTGGTATCATCACCCACGCGTTCTGTGGAAAGAAGCCACTTTATCAAGGTGTCATTCAGTTGAAATATTGTTGTTGTTGTTTTGAACTAAGCGCTAACAGAAGAAGAGCGCCCGCGTCCCCTTTTCCCTGTGGAAACTGGGGATGCAGCTTTTCACTTGTGGTGTCAACCATTTTTAATTATGGATGAAACCATGAAAAAAAACCCAATAATCCCCTGAACAAAAATCAATACCATACATGCTCCAGTATGGCTGCCTATTCATGTAAGCAGATCTTTTCTTCCCAAGTGTGCAACTATTGTAATCTGTCCCTTATACTGCTAATAATCTACCTTTTCTCATATATGCAGCTTGCCCATGGCCAGAAAGACAGCCTTGTGTGTATATATATATATATATATATATAACTTATATAACAGGCAATTATGACTGTGATTTGAGACAGCAAATGACTAGTCATTTTACTGTGTATATAGTTATTTATATGAGAGGACGTGTTGTGACGGGGTGAGTTCAGCCTGCGGCAGCCAGAATATTTGTAAAATTGATCTCTGCTTTCATTCTGTCCTTTGAACATGTCAGCAGTTTATTATTAGCAATGAACAAAGTGCAGATAGTGTCATTGATATGAAGCGGCAGTGTGACAGTCGATCAGGATATCTGGGCCGGGCCGGGTGGAGAGCTTCAATCCTTCCCTGTAGCAGGTAATGACCGGCTTTAAGGAGACATCCTGTAGCTGACTGTCATGCTGAAAACCTGCAGCCCATGATTTTCAGGTCGTCAGGTGAGTTTTTCTCTACATGTCTGACTTGACAATAAGAGCAATTGAGTTTTAGTCATTGCTCTAAAGTCTGCTGTAGCTATTTGCATTTGTTGTTTGCTACATACTGTGTGGCTTTCTGCCACACTAACCATTGTTTAAAAACTATAGCATTCCTAACATGCCAGAGCAATGGGCATTTGTACTTGTGGCTTGTTTTTACACCCATGACAGTTACTGAGCAACCCACTAACCTGGATGAGGAGGCAAGGATAAATATAGGCTGTCATCGGACACTGTGACATGTTTAAGTACTAATCCGTGCATTCCCTGACTAAGACCTCCCGTCCGTTAGCTTGTGTGTTCTGTCAACATGGAAGAAAATTTGCAAGTCATAGGCCTCAATAAATTGCAGGAAATGTGCTAATTAGGGTGCATTTTTTTATTTTTTATTTTTTTTTTTATATCTTACAGCCATTCATAATTTGTGTGCTATGTTATTTGTATGGCACAGATAACTATTTTAACCTAACTCTTAATCTGGCCAAAGGACTGACTGTTTTTCCTCGATCCCACTGGCCTTATACTTTTGGGCAAACAATGCCCTACTGAACCCACAGCAGATCTGGAACTATAAAATTAGAATCCCCTTTTGCAGCTGGCTACAATTTTAATATAATTTCTACCTTGAAGACACTGGTACCTTTTTTGTAGATTGAATTTGATCCAACTTGCCTGGATGGTTAGATCAGATAGTCTATCATGGTCATACAACCTGTTACCCAGCCTGGGTAATAGGAGGAACATATCTTGACTGGGCTTTCTTATGTAGATAAGAGGAAAATTGGAAGCAAAACGAGCTAGACCTTCGTAAGTAGTGTGAGTCACAAATTGGGGGGGGGGGGGGGGGTCTAGTGGTACAAGACTAGTGCTTCCCTCATTGTATTTGGCCATGACATACATCTGACAGATGCTGGAGAAGTGGTACAGGTTCACAATTTCACAGGTGATAGTGTTCCGGAAAACCGCTCCCTAGCCCCAGTCGGATGCGTATTCCACCACCAGAAGTTTTTTTTTTTGCCAGCACACAATATGGCATTCTTGTGTCATGGCACCCATGGCTTTTCAGTCGGGGAAACTTGCTGTTTGGTAACTGTGAAAAAAAGGATATGAAACTAAACCTGCTGAATGGGTGACTGACGGCAATATCATTGCACTGGGTCTTAACCTTTTCCCTTCTAACCTGCTGAATACTGAAAAAATCTGCAGTACTATCATCAGGAAATGGAGTGAGTAGCAAATGCTACCCTGATAGACCTCTACAAATCCTTTGCAAAAGGACAGTTGAAGTGTGGCCACCTTCTCAGATGCATAGGGGGATAAGTTTGATTGTGAATGGGCATTCCTATGCAGGAGGCCTATTGGGTGGGAATGGTGCAGCCCTGATGCTTACAACTTGTTTATGGTTCACTTTATTAGGTACCAAAAACAGGTTAGCTATGCTGAATTTTACATTTTGTCTTCAAATGAACACTACAGTTCAGTTCTACAGTTCTTCTGGACACACAACCTATTTTTACATTTCTTTCTCATGTGTCATTGGCTTTAAAGGTGTGGCTGTTAAAACCAAGGCCCTGGCAGACTTTTTATGTCCGTTATCCAAACCATAGTAAAGGTAAAACACAGGCTATTTTTATTTGTTCGGGCAGCAGGACTTTTTTTTTTTCTCAGACTTCCAGCTAGTTCGTATAGTGTGCTCACTTTTGAAAGCATCCTGGGAACCAGGAAAGACTGTGAGAGTAGGCCCCTTTTGATAACCTTGCAAGGTAGAATACCTCCTACCTGCAGAGCTTGTGGTTATCGAGAGCAGAATGAGGAGGCATGGACATCTAGAGAGAGAGTTGGTTTGTTGCAGAGAACTCCAGGGTTTTGGGGGGGGGGGGTCTCGGCTGACTTGAGTGCCTGCATCTATATCTTGTCCTTTTATTGTAAGTTGAATTTATGCTAGTAAAGGACAAGACATGGATGCAGGCACAGAAGTCACTTTGGCCATTAAGTCTTCTACACAGAGTTAAGTGCTGGGGAGATTTGATTTGCATATATTAGAGTTTTCTTGGTTATGCAGATTTCATTGGTTACCCTTGGCCAAGATTACTGTTGTTCACAGCTCTAAAGGCTCTTTATAGGGGTAGCTGGGGCAAGTGCAAGTGGTAGGGACAGTGGCCAAAGATTCTAGAAAACAGCATTGTTTGTTTCCAGGCCCCAATAGGTTTAAGACTTGGCCTCCTTCTCTGTCTTTTCTCCCTTCCAGGTATTGCAACTCTTTGGTCCTCTCACAGAATTTAAGGGTCACCCCTTTGCTTGGTTCAAGAAGACGTTTTTGAGACTGGAAAATGGGGGTTTGTGGAGCAAGGCAGGGGAAGTCAAGTTAACCTGTTGAATGGACCTTTGTTGCTTGTGATTAAGGTTGGCGCTAATATGCCTTTCCTGGCACAGCAATACGTTTTCAATAGTCTCAGGGGTCCAGCTGCAGAATATTGATCTGCCTTTGCGTCTAAGTCCTGCTTTAGGTTTTACTGCTCTTTAGAGGAAAAGTTCCTTACCGATGGTCTTTCTCCCATTGTTTCATATATTCCCATGGGGATAGGCAGCTATTTATGGCGGAAATGTCCTCCCCTTGAGCTAGAAGCCTTCAAACAGAGCAATTCAAAACAGGACCACTCTTCTTCTAATCTCGGTTACCCTGGGTCAGCACCAGAGGGGTTTGTTTCCTGTTGTGGTCTTGATTTCCTTTCATCAAAAAAGAATAAACCCAAAGAGCTAAACTGGATCACTGATTGTTCTATTGTTAGTCATGCTGGCTGATTGCCTGTTCTAAATATTTCTAGAGTCTGCGCTATCCTAGCTGTTAAGTAATAGTTTATTAGATTCGGAGCTCCTAGGCCTCCCCCTCTCTTCATTCCATTCCAAATATAATTTATAATGGCTCTATGCATACTGCCTAATTCTTTCACAGATATCGCTATGGGTAAAAATATATTTTTGGGAAAAATATGTTTTAAATATGTTTTATAAGCCACTATCCTGCCCTACCAGGAAAGATTGCACAGTTTCCACAGTTCCATATATATTTATTTATTTTTTAATACTGGACGGAAATTGGTCTTGTACAAGTCCTTCAAATTGGACGTTCTTCTACCGCTAAATATGTAATCTCAGATTTGGCCCACTGGAAATTAAATGAGGCTTTTAGTTCTGTTACGGTCTCTTGGTCTAAACTGACATTTAAAGGCACAGATTTATTTCCGTCGACTTTAAGCCTGGAGATTTCTGTGAATCTATTCAGTATACTACCTCCTTGGGGAGTGGGGTCTTGGAATCCATTTTGTAGAGAAGCAGATAATCTGCAAAGAATGTACATTTATGTTCTATATCATTATTATTATTATTATTATTATTAATAATAATAATTCCTTTTAGCTCTATTTCCTGGTGGATCTTACACACCAAAGGCTCTACAGCTAAGAGAAATAAATACGAAGATGGCGGACAATATTGATGAGTGCCTCTTAAAATCTCCAGCGGTCCAGATCTGTACACATTCATTAGGATAGTTGCACTTGGTGTAGAATATATCCCCTTAAACCGGACCAACAGCCTGGCACAGTTGGAAAAGAAAGGTAGCGGCCATTTTGGAGCTTCCTCTCCCAACTGACAGACCTTGCACAGTAACAGTAATCCCAGCAGCACTTCCTGCTTGCAGGTGGCCTGCAAGTTCATGAACTGCCATTTTGGTTTTAAAATTTACCACAGTAGGCGTTAGTAAAAGGTAAGTTATTTTTAATCTGAATTGCCCTGGGGGGGGGGGGGGGTATGCATAGGAGCACTTTTGACTGTTGGTCTGGTTTAAGTATGGTTAAAAATCCAGATCCAAATTCCATTTTATCTAATATCCTATTCAAATATTCTCACGATATGGCATTGAATGCTTTATGTATGACAATTGAAAAAAATCAACCCTCCTCCCATCCTATCTCTTATGCATCAATGAAATGATATCCAGGGTTCTGAGCCTTGATGACCTGGAACATAGCCCACCTGGTTTGGATGCCCCAAGAAAAAACTTAAAAAGAGCTTTGCAAAGATCTTTGATAAGATTTTCTGTTTATTAGAGATAGCGGAGGATAGTTTGCACAGTCCCATAGCTATTTTTGTTCCTTAGGGATGATCACTATATTGGCTTTTTGGGCTTCTGATGGAATATCCAAGGATCGCATCTGCAGAGATATCCTCCTCCATAATGTTCTTACGTTTCACTTATGCATCTTCTGCATTTTTGTTTCAGACAACCATTGGTCTTCGTTCCTACCCACCCCCCCCCACACACATTTTACAAGACTCCAGGGCCACAAGTCCCCAAATTGGGATGCTCTGCTGTGTGAATCACCATCTATACTTTCATTTCCGGTGATCGCATTGCATGTGCAGGCCACGTCAGAGCAGCTTAGTAAAGCTTAATAGAGCACAAGCAAAATGTGTGTGGGATCGCTAAAGGGACATTTAACAAAGCAGGCCATCCCAAATCGGTTGTAAAAAAGCCCAGATGTTCCTCTTTAAAGGATGTTAAATAAAATGAAATTATTGTGATTTATTCCTTTGCAGAAAACAAAAATAATTCTAAATATAAAATGCCAGACTCCATAAGAGGATTCTCTGGCCACCACGGTTTGCACATGCCAGTCCCACAAGATGAAGATGAACTCTGTGCTCTTTTGCTGACTCTAAAATTGTATTGCACATGTGTTGGTGGGATCTGTTTCCATGTGTACTGTGCATGTGCTGCATGGTTGGCAAATTGCTAATATAGTGGAATGTTACCTTAATTTTATTGATGGGACTATGTTAAGCCCCTCTATTAATAAAACTACTGTGTGTGCCATAAAGGTTATTAAGCTTACTAGGTTATTAAGTAACTCCAGTACAGGGCTAATATGTTATGGACATGTAATGCACCAACCTTAATAAAAGAAACCTGCGCTGAAAGAAATATTGGTAAAACTGGCTGCTTAAAGTGGACCAACACCCAGGGGTGATCGGCCCGGAAATCTATAAGATTCCCGGGCCGATCACCTCCCACCCCGCGGGACATCCGAGATCGGGATGTCCCGCGGGGTGAAACCCCCCAGAAACCCCAAAAAGATCTTACCTGATCCGCCGCCGCCTCCCGCGAGCCCCTCCAGACGTGCCCGCGCCGGCCCTCTGTGAATGGCCGGCGGGGGCGCGCGCGCGCGCCGAGAGTGACGCGCGGGAGGCGGCGGCGGAAGCGGCTTGGACGTTCCTATCCCCCGCCTGGACGTTGGCGGGGATTGGCTGCGGCGTTCACGTGGGAGCGGGGAGAGGTGAGTTTTTTGGGGTTTCTGGGGGGTTTCACACAGCGGGGTGCCCCGCCGAAGTGGACCAAAACCCAGGATAGTCAAAATCCTGGGTGTTGGTCCACTTTAAAGTGGACCAAAACCCACGGCGAAATCTATAAGATTCCCGGGCCAATCGATTGCCTCCCCCGGGGCATCCAAAATCAGGATGCCCCCAGGTCGCGCATACACTTACCTTAGTTTCCGATTCCAACGGCGCATGCGCAATCCGCATTCTCTGCTATCCCTATAGCAGGGCACATGCAAGCGCCAGGCATTTGTGAATGGCTGGCATGGGTATGCTACCTGTTAGAGGATAGCGGGGGATGCGGGCATCAGCACGCTCAGGGACGCTCACCTTAGACTACGGGACGTCAGTGGATCCGAGTGCGCTGATTAGACAATGCGCAGTAGGACCGGGAAGAGGTGAGTTTGTTTCGGCGGCCTGGCGGGTTTCACACAGCGAGGGCATAGACCAAAACCCACGATAGTCAAAATCCTGGGTTTTGGCCCACTTTGAAGGAGCCTTCAGATGTGCACAATATAGGGCTGATTCAGCTCCTTGATAATTTTTGTAAGAAAAAAAAAAAGTTAGTATTTTTTTCCTTTAGTGCAGTTCAGCACCATTTTTAGCTGTGCAAACTGAAAATTTGCATAACCAGGTACTGCCTTACACTAAGGAAAAAGCATAAAATGTTTTTTGTTATAATTTTTTTTTTTTTCTCGCAGTAAAAACTTACTGTCTTGTATCAGCCCTTTATCTGTTTAAAAGGATATTTTAACTATAAGTGAGCACATGACAATGTTGCCCTTATGTGCTTTCGGCTGACACTTATCAAAGTTATACGTTCTCCACAATGTTTGTTTCCCGCTCCCTTGCCTTCCATTTTCACAATGCTACAGTAAATATAACAAGATATCTCCTAACGAATGAGCATGTACGTGCAAGTTGTGGCACCCGCTTTCGGATAGGTTTTACAGTGCTAGACCTTGAGAAAGCTGCTGTGGGACAGAGAAAGTAAGTATAGGCTTTTTGTGTCTTTTTGACTACACAAGACCAAAACTAGCCCTAGAGGTTTGCCCCACGGGCACTGGATAATTAAAATCATAGATTTAGGGCCTCTCTAAGAGAGGAGGAAGGATCATGTAAGCTGGACTGCAGAAAAATATAGATATATATTTTAAAGCATTGTTTTAATGAAGGGGATGCCCAGACTTCCAGTCTGACATATTGAGAGTAAGGGCTGATTATTAAGACTCATATGGAACGAATGAAGAGCGTAAGACTTCTGCAAAGAATGTTATCTGCATATAAATGAGTGTTGTACAGAGTTTGTAATTCTTCTTATTTGTAAGAGTTGTTCTAAAACTCCACTTTTGTTTACAGGTAGTTCAAAAACCTATGAAATATTTATTTAAGCCTCTAAGAGTCAAACCCTCACATCACACTGATGGAGACTGTGAACACTGCAAAGCTCAGCTCTCGGAAGAGAAGGAAAGATATTGCAGGACCCAATGGGACAACAGGTGAAGATATCATACCTAGGAAAATATCTCGGCAAATGACGGTGAGTAACCAGGCTGTTGTACAGTATGGCTTACAAGTAAAGGGACAGTCCTGGATATGCCAATAATAAGGCAGGAAGCAGCTCGCCTACAGCCTGTGCCTTGTGCCTCTCCTCCGTTAAATGCAGGACACTGTAGATGGTGTAGCAAGACTATAAAGTTTCCCCCTCCTTCCAATTTCATTTTCTTATCTCTTCCGTTCTTGGGCACCACCAGTAGCAACTCGTAGACTAATCTCAGACGTAGGGGGGGGACTGCAAGATAGAAAAAACTAGCTCCTCCCGGCCTATATAGGGCAGGCTGTAGCAGGATCTCCTCAGTTCTTTTCTTGCAGTCACTAGGGAATATGAAGATATCTGGATTTTTGGTTTTTTTTTTAGTTCTAGTTCTGACCGGGGCAGGGTTTCCAAACCCCTCCCCAGCTGCAGCGTTTCTGGGGACTCCCGTTAGATGCCTGAGGGAGGGAAGCGCACATGGGTCCAGGAAATGCAAAGGGGCTCGTCCGGCTGGTTCTGAGCCCTGAGGATCAGGACCCCGCTTGCAGCCCCACCTATGGCTGAGATTAACCCATACATTGCTACTGGTGGTGCCCCGGAATGGAAGAGGACGAGAAATCTGAATTGCATCCCCGCCCCTGTTTCTAGCTGCACCAGCTATTCGGACAGGCCTGGCCTAGAAAATTCACAATCTTTCAAGCACCTATGTAATTGTTCTTACACATGCTTACACTAGAACACATAGAGGGTATTATTATTGTATAAATAGGTGAAGCCCATAGTCTTAAAGTGGACCAAAACTGGCCCTCGGGTGTATTAAGCTCCAGGGCCGGCTGATTCTCTCTCCGGAACCCCCCTCTCCCAGAGACGCCTGTTATCCTTACCTGCCCGAGTCCACGCTGCATGGGCGTCTGGCAGTGGCATTACTTGCATCGTCTTGCATCCATGCACGGCCATGCTCGCCGCAACTGGATGCCTGTATGTGGCCACATACCACTGAAGTGTGCGGCTGGGATTCCATTCAGCTTCTCCATCTGCTCATTAACATGCACTGTCGGAAGAGCTGGTTGGACCAGAGGCAGCGCATGAGCTATTGGACCAAAAATAATAATGGGTTAACATAGGGGTGCACCACACATAGGGAGCCCCAGGTAGATGGACCATTATCCAGTATAGTGAACATTCTGGGATTGGCCCCCTTTAAAGAAGACCAGCCACCTCCCTTTATCCCCGCATTTCCATTATCCTCTAGCTCATATGCATACCTGCACCAGGCATTTCTGGCCAGTGGCACACACTCTATTCATCTTTTAATACGCTGATCTGACATCTGGCTAAGTAAGTAAGAATAGAGTGTGTTCCGATGATTGGCCTGAAAGCCCAGCCCGCATAAGTGAGTTTTTTTTTTTTTTTCCATGGGCGATCCCAAGCTTTCACACAACTTGGGAGGAACAATACTCGGGAGAGTAAAAATACCAGGTCGTCTTTAACTGCCAGCGTACCTAGATTTTTTTTCTAACCCACTGTTGCCAAACCATTTTTCACTATTTTGGGCTATACGTATTGACTGGTGATTTTTGAAGTGATTTCCCAAGAACATTATATATTGTTTTTTTCAGTAGTGTCTGGGCTTTAACATAAAGTGTCTTATTTTTGTAGTTTATTCTCTATTTTAGGGTGATATTTGTACAAAACAAATCTGTTTTTTGTGATAAAAAAATGTAAGTTTTCCATTAAAATCATATTATGTGTAAAAGCCCCATTTCTCCCGCTTACATTAGTACCACGTATGTATTAGTAGACACCCTTTCCTCCCCAGGAACCCCCCCCCCCAAACTGAAACTGCGCTTTAGGAGATTTTCAGCTAAAATACAACTGCTATGCACACCTTGCAGTTTTTCAAGAAAAATAATCCTTTACATTTGAAATACCCCCAACAAAATATATAATAAATATTTGATATATTTCTTAAATATATTCTCTGAAAGTACACACCCCAAGTTTTTAGACATACCAGTCATGTTGATGTGGGCACAGTTTTCTGGAAGTAATTCTATTTGGTTGCACAGAGATTCACAAAAAAAAATTAAAAAGCAGAATCAAAGCTACATTCTTCTAAAAATAACAATATGCAAACAAGAAAAAACATGTTAAATCTGAATAAGCAAGGTTCCCCCGAACAGAACATACATTGGGTGTTTGGCAACTCTTCCCTTGACAGTACCTAAGTAAAGCGTGCGCATAAGGACAAAGTTCGCACCTTGCGCTGCTTCAACCAAAGCAATCCTTTACATTTAAAATCCCCTCCCCCCCCCCCCCCCCCACAAACCATATATTGATTTTATTTGAAAAAAACATATTTCACATGAGCCCTCCTTGCTCGCGATAAAAGTGGTGCCACATATGTATCGGTAGTCTCGTTCCTGCCCAGAAGACTCCCCCCCCAAACTGAAAAGAACACTTTATAACATTTTACAAATAAAATATGACTACTATCCACACTAAAAAAGGGTTAAATGAAAGGGAAAAAAGTGACATGGGGTCCCCACTATCTAGCATAACAGGGACCAGCAACGGGGGCTTGTAGAACAGGGCGTGGAGGCCAGTTTCGGTGGCCCCCCACCTGCCCTACAAGCTACAATTGTGCATAGCCTCTGTGGCCCCAGGCTTTGGGGAGGCAGGCAATGGGGAGGGGGCTGGGGGTTAATGGCTAGACGCCCGCTAGCAGCAGCAGGTGACTTGCCAGCCCCCAAGCCTTATGAACTGGTATAGGGGTCTCATGGACACATTACCAGTTCAGAGGTTAACTGCAAATAAAAACACTGACACCAAAAAATTTTTTATTTATTTTTTCAACACTCCCCTCCGATCCTGTGTCCCACGGTGAACCGATGAGAGCTGCTGGGGGTGATCGCTGGGCCAGATCGTTCAAGGGGTCAGATGAGTTTTTTTGCTTGACGGCTAGCAATGGGGAAAGCCAGGCACATAACTCTCACATGCTTGCCGATTAACGGCAGGAGAGGCAACCATGTGAGAGTTATGTGCATGGCATTTAAAGGATTAATTTTAAATACAAATTAAATAAACGCTACATTGTAAATCCTTGAATTATTATGTTTAGTGTATTGCTAGTAGTTTCCACCAGATGGCAGCATGGAACCAGTTTAACTCTTTAATTCTCTTCAGACTGATGCTATATCATATATGGGTCAGATGATTATCAGTTTTTGATAAAATATAAATATTATCCAAGAGAAGATTTTTATTTCAGAAAATGTGGTAAATCTGCACGTGCATGCACCACAGACCTGGGCTTTTCACACACTGGTAATCCAAATCGGGATGCCCCTGTAAAGTGGCCCAAAACCCAGGTTATTGTAAATCCTAGGCTTTGGCCTGCTTTAAAGGACGAATTGTTTTTATTTTTTTGTGGTGTTCACCCTAAGCGAAATAAAATGAGGCCTTATGGTTTTAAAGCTCCATAACTGCTTTCTTAGATGGCATTGTGCTTTGAGTCCTTCTTCAGATCTGTAATTACACAGAAAATTAAGCCTGCTTAGACATTCCTTTCTTCCACTTATGAAAAGCACAATGCTGTGCATACACAGTACTTCCCCAAAGGAAATGTCTTTGTGAACTATTCCAATGAAGGTAGCCATACGTTCAGGAGGATACCTGTTTTAACTGAGCATGTTAAGTTATTTCAAGATACAAGAAAACTAACAGAAGTGGGGATAATATTCTAATTTGCCTTTATTTCTGGGAAGTTTTGTTTGAGGGATCTGGGTTCCGTTTCGTCCAACCTCCTCTGCTGTGTCTATCTGCAGACTTAGGCCTAATATCAGAGAAAAGCCTATTCATTTGCTATGGTCATATTAACACTTAGAGAGGGCAGTGGGCTTTTAAGTGGAGGTGTTAAGCAGGAGTTTTTTACCTTGTAGGGCTGTTTTTCCTGACCTGTTAAAGCAAACCTGCAGGTGTTGCTCCCTGCCGCTATATGATTCGCTGGGGGGGGGGGGGGGGGGCATGCAAAATGGTGGAGCTCCCCCAAACATAACCCCAAAGAATGTGCATAAGCCATACCATTGCCTTGTTCCCCCGTCCCGAATCCAGTGCAGTGGGTAGCGTTCGGCACCATTGTTCTAGCCCAAAGGAGCTCTTTGTACAGTTAATTGTAGCATCCAGTATTGTTATGATGCATACACCCCATTGAACTATGCTCCTGGGAGGGGAGCTAGAGGGTTTGGACATGTAGTGCCCTGGGGGTTCAGCCCACTCTGCACATCATTTATAAACACAGGACTTGTGGACACCCAACGACTAAGAGGTGAATGGCAGGTGTGGACGGCGGCGCACTTGGCTCCCTTTGGCGCTGCTCGGCTTAGCCATGCAGGCAACTTAGCAGTCGGCTAAGCTGAGTGAAAGCAAGCGCGCTGATTGGTTTAAAGTGGACCAACACCCAGGATTTTGACTATCCTGGGTATTGGTCCACTTCCCCGGGGCACCCCGATTTGGGGTGCCCCGCTGCCTGAAACCCCCCCAAACACCCCGAAAACTCACCTCTCCACGCTTCCACGTGACTGCGCTGTCCAATGCCTGCTGTCCAAGTGACGTCCGTCGACGGACAAGGGATCGCGCCCGCCGCCGCCTCCCGCGCGTCACTCTTGACTTGTGCGCGCCCGCGCCGGCCATTCAGAGACGGCCGGCGCGAGCGCGCGCACGTCTAGAGGAGCGCGAGTGAGGCGGCGGAAGCAGCAGCTGGAGAGGTAAGGTTTTGGGGGGGTTACACCCCGCGGGACATCCCGATCTCGGATGTCCCACGGTGTGTGAGGTGATCGGCCCGGGAATCTTATAGATTCCCGGGCCGATCACCCCTGGGTGTTGGCCCACTTTAACGGGTCACTTGACTAATCAGCGTGCTCGATATTATACCCATCGAGGAAGTAACAGATTCAGCTTCCTCAAGGATCACAGCTCCTCCTTCTGCCTTTTTTTCTCAGCCAGAATTGGCAGAGAGATTAGCTTGCTTGCAAAGCCATTGCCTTGAACCTCAGAGTTCCGAGGATCATGTAGTCTCAAGATTCTTAAAAGCAGTTTCACTCAGCCCCTGATTCTTCTCCTCCTATGCGGAGGAAGATATTTATGCTGCCTTAAAATCTCAGGAAGATTCTTCAGAAGGGGAAATCTGCTCCAGCAGAGAAGAGGGTAGCTCGGACTCGGATTCTGTGCCAGAACAGGGCTCTGCATTGCTCAGGAATCAGATTGACAAGCTAACTTCCTCACTTTGGAGGCATTGGATATTCCTGCCCCCATAGTTCCTAAAAGCATATAAGGGGTTCCGTCTAGGTTTGAGAAACAGAGGCAGCTATTCTAAGTATACAGCACGTCCTGTTCCAGAACTGTGAGATAGGAATAAGTGTATTCTAAGCATACAGTACGTCCTGCTCCATATATAATACTTACATGTGGGTAATCCTCCGCCAGAGGGCGCTGTTCACTGCAGACATGCAAAAACAGGCTCCTCCAGGCCCTTCATATACCCAGGGACCTCCCACAAATCCCCAGATTTCTCTGCAGTGCTGACTGCGAAGACATGAAGTATCACTCTCTCGCAGGTGAGCGGGGCTTTTACAGCCTGCGGCCCTGCAGGACAATTACCACCCGTCCTCTTCGATAAGGATGTGCCTCCCAGCCTGGGCTGCGCTGGTCAAGTGAAGGTACGCTCCACCGCAATCCCCCACCATAGGGTAGGCGGTTTAGGCAGATGGTGAGCCTCCATTAGATGCCCCTCCCGCATTGTTGCCCGTGCCCCTCATAGCGATGAACCCTGGGTGCAGGTTCGCTTTCTCCCTCGCTTCCTCCCGTAGCTCGGGGGAAAAGAAAGGGGGAGGGGGTATGTGTGTGGCGGTCCCAGCGTAATGTTATACACGTTTATGGCCGTTGCCTTTTTCTTTAAACTTGGGTGTCAGTGCCGCGCTCCTTGCTCCACATAACCCTTGTCTGGTTGCGCGCGTGTGTGTCCTTTTCATTTACAAGAAGTGTGCAGCCCGGGCGGCAGCATCATTCTCTAGTTTTGAGAGCAAGCTCCTTAATTACACTCTGTATGTGTGTCCTATCCACTGCTATCATTGACATTGCGCTGGTTAGAGCTTCGCGCTCTTTGGGGGAGGCGGGGACTTGGCATGACGCGCACCGCGTCACGGCCAGATCAGGCCCGCCCCTCGAGGTTCGCTTGGCGCCATTTTGACGGTCTTCGCGCGCGTGGTTGCGATCCGCCTCCTCCCTTGGTCATGTAAGTGCCCTCCGGGCGGTTTTTGTTCCTATGATTTTTTATTCAGCGGCGCATGGCACTGACACCCCCCTCTTATCCTCTTTATGTCTTTCAGACGCCAAGATTTCGGTGGCTTCTCCCGGCCTGACATATATTATAGCGGGTTCACATAAAAAATTCTCCCACATTCCTAGCGGGTCTTGGGGCATCCAGGGTTGCCTATTGCATAAATCCCTGCGGGCATACTGCTCATATAATCACCATATGGAGGCATCTCAGAATTAGGTACCCGGGGTCCGTCGGGGACAAGACCGGCTGTGTACAGTGTGTGGTCAGCCCCATGCTGATGCTGACAGAGCACGGGTCTGCGGACCGTGTGCTGAACAGGCACTGACCCTGCAATCAGGTTTGCCAGTGGCTGCACCTCATTTCAATACACCTGTCTCCCCGGACCTAAATCTCACTCCTGATGAGTCTCACTCGAGCGGGGATGACCAGCAAGTCGTGCCGCGCAGGCTGCCTACGGCTGAGCAGGTGCTGTCTAGTTTGGCGGAGCGCTTGGGCCCTGGAAAGAAGCGGTCCCTGACGCCTCCTGGTTCTCCGGTTCCTAATGATACTGATGAATCTGCTGCTATGCAGGACCTTGATTCTTCTGATGAAGTTGAGCTATTCTCCGATTCGGGCTCCTCGGATGAGATGCCCTGGAGCCGTGATGATTCTGGGCCCGGTTCTTGGGGGCCTGTGTGACACAGATGAACTACTTATTAAGATGAGGTTTTGTCAATCTCCCCTCCTGGAGAGGCTCCCAAGCCTAAGAAGGAGAGTTTCCACACAGCGACGCCGCTCTTGGAATTCCTGGAACAGGAGCGTTTCCAGAATCTTATATCCAAAGAATGGGAATCGCCTTGTAAACTTAAAGGGGTCCCAGGGGTCTGGGATTGGAAGTATCCTTTCCCTCCTGATGTGGTTAACTTTTGGTCAGCACCTCCCGTGGTGGATGCACCAATTATAGGGGTTACTAACCCCCCCTTCATGACGGCTCCTCATTACCGCACCCTTCGGGATGCTGAGGACCGGCGCATTGACAGACTGGCTTCCCACGCCTTTTCGTGTGCAGGGACGGCTCTGCGCCCGGTCTGTGCTGCGGCCATCACTGCTGTGGCCGCCAGGACCCTCATTAGAAAAGTACTTGATCACCGACCTGAGGACCTCCCCTGGGAGGTCTTTAATGCACTCTCAGATTGTGATGTGTTTGTGAGGTTTATCCTCTCAGCGCTGGATGACACCATTAAGATGTGTGCTAGAACCTCTGCCCTTGGTAGCTATTCGCCACCTGGTCTGGCTGCGACAGTGGGGTGCTGACGATGATACGAAAAAGGCTCTCACTGGCCTTCCCTTCAGAGGACGGCGTCTATTTGGGGCCCGTTTGGACCTTTTTGGGAAAAAGGGTAAGGCACCCCTACGCAGAAGGCCGTCTTGGCCTCCTCGGGGCAGGGACACCCCTCCCTACGTTAGTGTCAAGCACGAACCTGAGGTGTGCTTCCAACTTTTCGGAGTGGATTACCACTCCAGGGTGGGCAGGCAACGCCCTGGGCCCTCGAGCAGGGCTAAGTCCAAATCTGCCAAGACCTCCCAAGCATGAAGGGACGCCCTCTCCCTTCTTGGCGAGGGGACTGCCACAGCCCCTGGCTCCTATCTGGGAGCGTATCGTCTCCTTCTGGTGGATCCAGGAGGTAGTTCCCCTGGACACAGGATAGAAATTGCTGGGCGGTCCCTCTCCGAGGTTGTCAGGGTGCTTCTAGCCCCTGTTTTCCCATCAGGAGTTGGTGCAGGCGGTACTCGGCCTGCAGAGTCTGGGCTCACTTGCAGGTTGCCCTTAGCAAGCTGGGGCTATGGCCTCTAAGTTGTCCTTCCTCTTTCCTTCAAAATGACGAGGCAGTTTGGGCCCTGCTGGCCTATGGTAGGATTAGCAATTCTACACTCACAGGTAGTCCCTGCATGATATCTCTGTCTTGGGACACAGGCGCCCTGTGCAAGGGTGGGCTTCTGGCCTACTGTGGATATCTACATCCCTTTAGTTTCCCCTGGGTCTTCTGGACACCAAGTCCATTACTAGTCAGGGTTGAAGGACCAACCCTGCGGATCGGGGCCTTGTTTTTGGCCTCTCTTCTGCTCCCAGGCTACTCGCCAAGGCGCGGATGGGGGTGATGTCTCTGACATGCCTGTGGGGCGTCCACACTAGGACCTACCGGATCGTCCTTCCTTACTTCCTCGATCTCTACGCCAGGCCGAGTGGGTTAGTCGGCCGGCGGTGTCCTCTGGGAGTTATTTGGATGGGTGCTCAGTCTCCTCAATCCCTCATTGTCCCTTATTCGCTATCTCCATTCCTTGGATTCGGCTCAGGCTTGAACCTTCTTCCTTGGCAATAAGTGGACTCCTGGTTACATGGGCTCTGTCCCTCTGTGCTGACACCTTACTTTCACCAGGCAGGATTGCAGCTGGTGGGCCCGTTGGTGGCGGATCAGATGATGTCCCTTATATACAGAGCCCTTGGGCTCTTCGGCACAGTAGGTTATTAATCCTGGATGGGGTTCCTGCACCCCTGGAGCTAGGTCTGAGCTCATTCCCCCTTGGTACGGTGGGTCCTCTTGAGCTGGTTACATTCACTGACCCTGTCAGGGGGCACCCCCTTCTTTGCTCGCATCTTCCTGTGAATGGTCACCTTGGGTACCAAGTCTCACAGGTTGGCAGGGGGGGAATTTCTTCCAAAACCCCCCGTGGTTCCTAGGTAGGGTCCCTTAGAGGGTCCATCTTACCTACTGATTTTGTTAAAACAGTGAGCCTTCAGTTGGCTCAATATTGTTGGACTTCTCCTCTTCAGGACCTGTCTATTAGGGGACTCTTGGCCTGTCGGAGGACAATGGCCTGTATTTATTATTGGTCTGGAACTTGAAACAGGATGATTCTCCTGGAAGGTTTCTGATCCTGATCTGGGTGGGGGTCTACGTTCCCTGCACCTCAGTGGTATTCGCTCCAATGGCTGTCCTTCAGTGGCAGGTTGTGCTATCCTGGTGTCCCTCTGAGAGCCAACTAGGGTGGCTCTGTTGGGTCTCGCAAATATCACAGGGGCTCTGCCCTTGTTTTTACTGCCCCAGAATATTCTGACTCTGGTCATGGGGGCTTAATCATTTTATGTCTGGACTTTCTATTTTATATGTCTTCTCTTCATTCACCCTGCTATGTGGGGTTCTGCGCATGGTTGCGCTGATAAAGAGACCCGTGAGATGGATGGCCCCTGGGTGGCCTAGTGGACTGTGGTTCGCAGATGCTTCTGCTGAGGTCAGCGGACCTGTACGCTCTCTCAGGAGTGCGGTTCTGCCCTTGTCAGGCTTTTTCTTATGTCACCCCAATCTACAGGCTCTAGTCTGAGGGCTTGACAGCTGATTCATTCACCCTTTTGGAGACGGGTTTATCTTCTGGGTGACTTGGTCTATGGGGGGCTAGGAGCAAGTTTCTCCCCTTCTCCTTCAAGTTGCCCCTCCAGGGGCTGTTGCTTCAGTCAGACATGTGCCTGAGAAGGTGGCTCTTTTAGTTAGCCCTTGTTCATCTGCAGTCTGGGTACCTGCTACTGGGCCTAGTGCTGCGCCCCCTCTGGCTTCGCCTACCCCCCCCCCACGCTTACATCTGACCCCCAGTGGGGGGCATGCCAGTGGGAAGTCTCAACCTGATTTGGCTGCAGGGGTGGCCAGCATTGAAAAACATATTGCTGGGTCTGCCCCGCGTAAGGCTTCTTCCCTGTAGAAGATGAGAGCCCTTACTCACTCTCGGGTACCTACCCCCTTGAGGAGGGGGAATTATTTTCTGATTCTGAATCCTCTAGAGGAACAACCTAAAATTTACGGTGGTACTGGGACTCCCTTTGGGGAAGACCCATGGTCCCCTGATGACACTGACAGATTGCTGAGTCACATTTTTGAAGTGCTTTGTATTTCTCCCCCGGCAGTGGCTCCGCAGCAGCAGGGTGAGCTTTTTCATACGATTAAGCCACGCTGGGAGTTCCCTGAGCAGTCTCGCATTAATAATCTAGTGCTCAAGGAATGGGAACGGCTTAGCAAGCTGCCAGGGGTGCCTAAGAGTTAGGACAGGCGGTATCCCTTTCCTGCTGATGTTGTTAAGCGTTGGTCATGTCCTCACGAGGTGGATGCGCCCATTCTCGGGTTGTCCAATACATCTGTCATGCATTCTCCTGATACTACTACCCTGCGGGATGGTGAGGACCGGTGCTTGGACCAACTGGCCTGTCACGCCTTTGCCTGTGTGGGGACGGTGCTGCGCCCGGTTTGTGCCTCTGTTATTACGACTATTGCCATTAAAGGGGTGCTTAAGTGTCTCTTGGACGGGGAATCTGAGGATGCGGGTAGAGAAGAGTATAGATCTCTCCTGCTTTTGTGAGGAATTTATTGCATAATATTCTTTCTGCCATGGATGATACCATTAGAATGTGTGGTAGGACTTCTGCCCTGTTGGTGGCTATACGCCGCTCTGTCTGGCTACGTCAGTGGGTAGCTGATAATGCTGCTAAGAAGGCTCTCACTAGTTTCCCTTTCAAGGGCCTGCGCCTCTTTGGTGAACGTTTGGATTTGTTTGCCAGGGGCGGTGGGTTACCTCAACGTAGGAGGCCGCCCTGTTCCTTTCGGGGGATGGGTGCCTTTCTCCCATCCTTCCGTGGTTCCAGAACTGGCCGGGGAGTCTCCTTTACTTGGGCCCGCGGAGATCATTGGGGAAGGGGCAGAGGACGTGACCGTCCTGGCCTCTCCTGGGGTCCCAAGCCAAAATCCGACCCAAGCCCCCTCAGGCATGAAGGGGCGCCCTCACCCATCCGGGTGGGGGGGGGCGGCTTCGGCTCTTTGCTCACGTCTGGAGGCTTCACGTCTCAGACCGGTGGATTCAGGAGGTAGTGTCCTCTGGTTACAAGATAGAGTTTGCAGCCTGGCCGCCCCCAAGATTCATCAAATCCCAGATGGCTCAAAACCCCCTGTCAGCTCAGGGTCTGCCCCGCTGTCCAAAACCTTCTGGAGTTGGGGGTCATCTGCCAGGTGCCTTTGAGGGAAAGGGGCAGAGGCTACTATTCTAAGCTTTTCACTTTTCCCAAAAAAGACGGGTCCATCAGACCCATCCTGGATTTAAAGCGCCTCAACAAATTTGTCAGATTCAAACACTTTCGCATGGAAACTCTGTGCTCAGCTGTCAATTCACTACACCCCGGCGACTTCATGACCTCTGTAGACATCAAGGACGCTTACCTTCATGTACCAATCTTTCCAGGACATCAGAGATTCCTCAGGTTTGCTCTGGAGGATCAGCACTACCAATTTGTGGCCTTGCCTTTCGGTATCACCTCGGCTCCCAGGGTATTCACCAAGGTGCTCGCGGGCGTAATAGCTCTGCTGAGATCTCAGGGCTTTCGCATTCTTCCTTACTTGGATGACATTCTCATCACGTCTCAGTCCTTCCAGCAGGCCGAGCTGGATACCCAGCTGGTGGTGTCCACACTGGAGTCCTTCGGCTGGGCCCCAAGTCTTCCCTGTCACCGTCAATGGTGAGGTCCTTTCTGGGCATGACTCTGGGTACATCTCAGTTCAAGATTTTTCTCCCTCAGCAGAAGGTGGAGAGTCTTCAAGGCCAAGCCAGGCTTCTTATATCTTGCTCTCATCCCTCCATCCGGCAGGGGAGGCAGTTGGTGGGCCTGATGGTGTCTTGCTTCGAGGCGGTTCCATACGCTCATTTTGACATGAGACCTCTTCAACTTCACCTCTTGCCGGTATGGGATCGGGACCCTCGGCCCCTGGATCGGGTGTTTGTTCTGTCCCCTCTGGCCAGACGGTCTCTCTCGTGGTGGCTGGACTCAAGGAACCTGTTGGTGGGCAGATCCTTTCTGGCCCCGTGCTGGGAGACATTCACCACAGATGCCAGTCTGACAGGTTGGGGGGGGGGGGATTCTGGAAATCCCTGAAATTCCAGGGTCAGTGGGGCCCTCGGGAGGCCCACACCTCTATCAACATTCTGGAACTGAGGGTCGATAATGTTGGTTCTCGCCCAATTGACTCCACACCTTCAGGGTCAGGCTGTTCAGATCCACTTGGACAACCAGATGGCGGTTGCCTACATCAATCATCAGGGAGGGACCCGGAGCAAGAGGGCCCTCAAGGAAGTGTCCCTGATACTGTCTTGGGTGGAGGAGAATGTTTCCTGCATCTCAGCTGTGTACATTCCGGGGGTGAAAAATCTGGAGGAAGACTCCCTCAGCAGGGGGACTTCTCATCTGGGAGAATGGTCCCTCAGCAGCAGGGTATTTCGCTCCCTGTGCCACCGCTGGGGTCAGCCGGGTGTGGATCTGTTTGCGTCCCGTCACAATCACAAGCTTCCAGTCTTTGTTTCTCTGTCCCAAGACCCTCTGGCCTTGGCCATGGATGCACTAGCAATGTCTTGGAAGAGCTTTCAGCTCCTCTGTGTTCCCTCCTTTTCCTCTGCTGGGCAGGGTGCTGCGCAAGATAGCCCAGGAAGGGGTGCCAACCATTCTGGTGGCCCCCTGTTGGCCAAGAAGGGTGTGGTTCGCAGACATCATGCCGTTGGCAGTAGATCAGTATGTTCTGCCCAAGGATCCAGACCTGCTCACTCAGGGGCAGCTACGCCATCCCAATTTACAAACGCTGGCTTTAACGGCCTGGCTGCTGAAACCTCCATCTTGATGGAAAAGGGGCTGCCTGCCTCTGTTGTTAATACCATGATTCGGGCTAGGACGAAGTCTTCTTCATCAATCTACTATAGGGTATGGCATGCTTACATTTACTGGTGTGAGTCTAAGTCGCTTCACTGTCGGGTGTTTTCTATTCCTAAGATTCTTGAATTTCTGCAACATGGTTTGGATTTGGGTCTTCAACTTAGTACCCTCAAAGGTCATGTTTCTGCTTTGGCCATTTTCTTCCAAAGATCCTTTGCTCAACATCGTCTGGTCGAGACTTTCTTCCAGGGGGTTACTCGCGTGCGTCCTCCACGTAAGCCTATGTTACCAGTCTGGGATTTGAACTTGGTTTTATCTGCCTTGCAGGGGTCTCCCTTTGAGCCTTTGCGTGAGGCCCCTTTGTCCATTTTGACGCTTAAGGTAGTCTTTTTGGTGGCTATCACTTCTGTTAGGCGTGTTTCTGAGTTGGCGGCGCTTTCCATCAAACCCCCTTACTTTGAGAGACACCAGGACAAGGTGGTGTTTCGTTTTAAGCCAGACTTTTTGCGCAGTCGGGTGATGGTAGGCAGCACCTATTAGAGGTGCTTCATTGGAGCTTGCTCCACCGCAAATCCCCCACCAAAGGGTAGGCAGTTTTCAGGTTACTGGTGATTCTGACTTGGGATGCCCCGTCCGCTATTGCCCTGCCTTACATTAATGTTTAATGGGCTCCTTACTCCCCCTTCTCCCATTATACTGCTCGTCGGGGGGGGGGGGGTCGGGGTGAGTGCCTGTTAGTTGAATTTCCTGCCGCTGACTCGCGTGCCCTGCGGCGTCCGCGCTCAGCGGCGACGTTACTCAGGGACCTGATAGCTGCTGATTGGCTGCGGGGTGGCTGTCTTCAGCCTATAACTCCGTGCTTCCTGGAGGGGGCGTGGCTTAACACTGGCCGCGCTCCGCTGTGTTTCCTCATGTGGCCAGCCCCTTCAGAGCCCTGCAGCTCCATCTTGTCTCTGCCGGATCAATTGTAAGCTCTTCGGCGGTCTGTGAGTACCCTTGCGGGCCCCCTTTTATATTTTAATTGCCTTTCACTCCTGTTTAATTAATGCAGGTATTGTCGTCTTATGTCTTTCAGGTGGGAAAACGAATTAGAGGTTTCTCCCGGTCCTGTGCCTTCTATTAGTCTAGTTACTATATTAGAGGCCTAAAAAACAATAAAATCCTCCCACTATCCTAGCGGACAGTTAAGGGGCATCCCGGGTAGCTGCACAGCGCAATTCCCATTGGTTTTTGTGACACCAAAAATCACCATATGGAGGCTTCTCAGGATGTTGTGCTCGGGGTCCCATCTGGGCAAGCCCGGCTGTGTGTGGTGTGTGGGGCATCCCCTGTAAGCGATGATGTGCAGGTCTGTGTACCCTGCGCACAGCAGGCGCTTGCGCGGCACTCTGGGCTGCACTTGTCTGGGCCTGCGCCCACCATGTCTTATCCCATGCCCCCTCGGTTGATCGTGACCCCCAGTGAGATTAACACTAGTGGGGAGTCTCAGCCTGATGTGTCTTGCAGGCTGGCCAACATTGAGAGGTTGATTGCTAGCTCTGTGGCCCGTAAGGCCCCAGCTAAAAGACGGCACTTGGCGCCTGCTGCGTCTGCCTTCCCTATGGAGACGGAAGAATTCCTTGATTTGTCTGACTGTACCCCGCTTGAGGAGGGGGAATTATTCTTAGATTCAGAATTTTCCGATGATCAGCATTTCCCTGGCGCTGATGCCGGCTCAGAGCATTGGAATGCTGATGACACCCATAGACTTTTGACTCAAATCTTTGAAGTACTTTCCATTTCTCTCCCTGCTGTGGCACCCAGGCAACAGGGGGAATTGTTTGGTACTACAAAGCTACGTTTGGAATTTCCAGAACAGGCTCATTTCCATAATCTGGTTCACAAGGAATGGGAGCAGCCTAGCCGGCTCCCTGGTATCCCTAAGGGATGGGATAAAAGGTACCCTTTTCCCCGGATGTGGTTAAATGTTGGTCAACTCCACCAGAGGTGGATGCTCCGGTTTTGGGGTTGTCTAATACTTGCATTCCCCTGATTCCACTACCTTGAAGTATAGTGAGGACCGACGTATTGACCAGCTGGCTTCCCATGCCTTTGCCTGTGCGGGATCGGCCCTGCGCCCGGTCTGTGCTTCTGCTATTACTGCTGTGGCCATTAGGACTCTGGTCAAGGGCCTGTTAGAAGGCTATCCTGATGATTCTTCCAGTGCTGAATTTAGAGCCTTATCACAATGTGAGATGTTTGCTTATATTCTTTCTGCCTTAGATGACACCATTAGGATGTGCAGCAGGACCTCGGCTCTGGTTGTTTCTATTCGCCGCTCGGTCTGGCTGCGCCAGTGGGCAGCTGACAGTGCTGCTAAGAAGGCTCTCACAGGGCTACCCTTTAAGGGGCTGCACCTTTTTGGTGACCGGTTGGACCTTTTTGCAAAAGGAGGTAGGTTGCCCCAACGCAAAAGACAACTGCGGGGCACAGGGGTGATTTCTGGGGCAAGGGTAGAAGCCGTGCCCGTCCCGGATCCTCCTGGGGATCTAAGCCCAAATCTGTCATTAAACCCGCTCAGCCATGAAGGGGCGCCCTCACCCTTAAGGGTGGGGGGACAGCTGCGGCTCTTCGCTCATGTCTGGGGACAACAGGTCTCAGACAGGTGGATTCTGGAGGTTGTGTCCTCCGGCTACAAGCTAGAGTTTGCGGCACGGCCCCCTCCCAAAATTTCTCAGGTCTCGGATTTCTCTAGACCCCCTGGCCGCTCAGGGTCTATTTCAGGCTGTACAGAACTTATTGGGTATGGGGGTCATCTGTCCGGTCCCTCCGGGGAAGAGAGGTCAAGGTTATTATTCCAATCTTTTCACAGTACCCAAAAGGGATGGCTCCATCAGGCCCATCCTGAACTTAAAGCTTCTCAACGGGTTCATCAGAACCAGACGCTTTCGCATGGAGACCCTGTGCTCCGTGATCAGCTCCTTGCGCCCGGGGGACTTCATGACCTCCATAGACATCAAGGATGCTTGCCTTCATGTGCCAGTCTTCCCAGGGCATCAGCGGTTCCTCAGGTTCACCCTGTAGGACCAGCACTACCAGTTTGTGGCACTTCCCTTTGGTCTCACCTCAGCCCCCAGAGTGTTCACCAAGGTACTGGCGGGAGTGATGGCCATCCTCGGAGCCGGGGGCATTTGCATTCTTCCTTATCTGAACGACATTCTCATTACATCTCGTTCTCTCCAGCAGCCAGAGTTGGATACCCAGATGGTGGTAACGGCCCTGGAAACGTTCGGATGGGTGATCAATTATCCCAAGTCCTCCCTCTCCCCATCCTGGGTGACCCCCTTCCTGGGCATGAATCTGGATATCATTCAGGCCAGGATTTTTCTTCCTCAGCAGAAGGGGGATTCTCTTCAAGCTCTGGTTCATTTCATGCTGTCCAGCCCTCGTCCTTCCATCAGGCAAGGGATGCAGTTGGTGGGCCAGATGGTGGCCTGCTTCGAAGCAGTCCCTTACGCTCAATTTCACATGAGACCCCTTCAGCTCCATCTCCTTTCAGTCTGGGACAAGAGTCCCCTGTCTTTGGATCAGGCCTTTGTTCTCTCTCCTCTGGTCCGGCGGTCCCTCCTGTGGTGGCTGGACTCAAGGAATCTTCTGGGGCCCTCAGGAGGCTCACGCTTTGATCAACGTCCTGGAGCTGAGGGCGGTTAAGTTGGTACTGGCACAGTTGACTCCTCACCTTTAGGGTGTGCCGCTACAGGTTCGATCCGACAATCAGACGGCGGTCGCCAATATCAATCATCAGGGAGGGACTTGGAGCAAGAGTGCCCTCCAGGAGGTGTCGTTGATTCTGTCCTGGGCCGAGGACAATGTCCCGTGCATCTCAGCAGTTTATATTCCGGGAGTGGAGAATCTGGAGGCGGATTCCCTGAGCAGGGGGACTGCTCGCTGGGGGGAATGGTCCCTCAACAGCGAGGTCTTCCTATCCCTTTGTCACCGGTGGGGGAGGCCAGACGTGGAACTGTTTGCTTCTCGCCACATTCACAAGCTGCCAGCATTTGTTTCCCTGTCCCAGGATCCCTGGCTCTGGCGGTGGATGCTCTGTCTCTGTCCTGTCTTCCCTCCGTTTCCTCTTCTGAGCAAGGTTCTACGCAAGTTGGTTCAGGAGCGAGTGCCAGCCATTCTGATCGACCCCAGGTGGCCAAGACAGGTGTGTCCGACGTTGTGGGGCAGTGGATCAGTACGCTCTACCCTTGGTTTCGGACCTTCTCAATCAAGGACGGCTCTGTTATCCCAATTTACAAACGCTGGCTTTGACGGCCTGGCTGCTGAAACCGCAATCCTGAAGGAGGAAGGTCTCTCTGATTCGGTGGTTCGCACTCTGGTCAGTGCTAGGAAGAAGTCCTCCTCCACTATTTACTATAGGACCTAGCAGACCTACATTGACTGGTGTGAGTCTAGGGCCTTTCCCTGTCGTGTGTTCTCCATTCCTAGGATCCTGGAGTTCCTGCAACATGGTTTGGATATGGGCTTTCAGCTCAGCACCTTGAAGGGTCATGTGTCCGCTTTGGCTGTTTTCTTCCAGAGGTCCTTCGCTCTACATCTTCTGGTCAAGACCTTCTTCCAGGGGGTCACTCATGTGCCCCCGCCCCCCCCCCCCCCCCCCCGCAAAACCCATGGTACTGGTCTGGGATTTGAATTTGGTTTTGTCCGCCTTTCAGGGTCCTCCTTTTGAACCTGTGCATGAGGCTGCCTGGTCTCTCCTTACCCTGAAGGTTGCCTTTTTGGTGGCCATCACCTCTGTCCGGCGTGTTTCTGAGTTGGCGGCTCTGTCGATTCAGGCCCCCTACTTTGAGAGACACCAGGACAAGGTGGTTTTCAGATTTAAACCAGACTTCTTGCCTAAGGTTGTCTCTGCCTTCCATCTCAATCAGGATATTGTGCTTCCTTCTTTGTGCCCTAATCCTGGTAGTCCCAAGGAGAGGGCCTTGCACTCTCTGGATGTTGTCAGGAATTTGAAATACTACCTGGTGGCTACTGCTCCTTTTAGAAAGACGGACGCCTTGTTTGTGGTTCCATCGGGTCCCAAGAAGGGGCTGGCTCCTGCTAAGTCTACTATTAGCAAATGGATTCGTCAGGCCATTGTTAGGGCCTATTCTACTAGGGGGAAGGATCCTCCTTTCCGTGTTACTGCTCATTCTACCCGTGCTGTTGGGGCTTCCTGGGCCTTCCAGCACCAGGCTTCAGCTTCCAATAACCCTCAGGAGATTTGAAAGCTATGGCCTCATATTTCCACTGGTAATGGATTATTATCAAGACAGTTATCCTTTAGTTCTGTATATTACTGTTAACTCATGTTTTCTTTTTTACAAATGAGGTCCGCCAAACCCCCTGAGGAATATGAATCATGCTTTTTTCAATGAACTTGGCCTTTCTGTATCCTTTTTGTCTTTGACCAATATTTGTACATATATTTAATGTAGAATACACTTTACTAAGCGCAATCGTTTCTGTGTGGTGTGCATCCTTTCAATCCTTATTTGTTGTTCTAGTGTACATGGGATCTTCTGTGGAGACAATCACCCACCTCCTTATCTATGCTGTGATTTTTGTGTGCTATTACCACTATTTCTAATGACACATACCTACCACCCTGCTGGTACTTGGCAGAATAAGAATACAGAGTATAAATTTACATATGTGATGTAAGTTATGTACATATTAAAAATCATCCTACCTGCATCTACTGCATGTTATGAGCCTTTAAACATCCAAGATGGCGGCTTATGGAAGCCGCCATCTTATCAGGCAGCCTGCAAACAGGAAGTGCCTCCTGACTGTGCTGCTCTGCATTCTGGGACTGCTGACCTTTACCTGACCCCAGCTCTGCTCTGTCTGAGCAAAGCACAGCTATAACCCGCCCCCCTGTACCTTATCCCACTCTCCTCTTCTCAGTAAGTGTGATGCTTCTGAGTCAAGATGGCGGCGCCCGTATCCTAAATTCCTGAACAGAGTTGCAGCCCAGTGGGGGAAAGAATAATAAGTTAGTGACTAAAAACTTAAAATATATTAATTTTAGATGCTGGGGAACCGTTTAAGAGTTTGTGCTTTTCATTAAATCACGCTGAAGGTCCGGTTTAATTTCCACAGACTGTGTGGGTTGGATTGACAGTCTCAAAAGTGGCCTTATTCAGGGAGCCCCCAGGAAGGAGGTTTTAGATGCCTTAACCTTTGTCTCTAAAGCTATATCTTTTTATTGTGGATGCATCGGCAGAAGCAATCGGAGCAAACGTGAAGAGCATGGCACTCTCTAATAGTGCTAGGCGTGCTCTATGGCATAAGACATGGCAGGATGACCAAGCATCTAAGTCATGCCTTTGTGGTTTTCCTTTCGAGGGTAATCTTTTTTTATTTTATTTTTTTTTTTTGGCACAGATTTAGACTCCATTCTTTCCCGTTCTTCGGAAAAAGGAAATGCGTTTCGAATTGAAAGAAGGGCACCAGGGCCCCTTCAGAGGGTAGATTAAAGAAACCAAGGTATTCTAAGCCAGAGATCAAAAAGCCTGAAATCAGAAAGCTATGGAAGAGGGGCAGAGGAAGGGGGGCTCCTTCATTTAGCTCCTCTCAAGTACCCAAGACTCAGTTCTGACATCCCGGTGGGGGGGGGGGGGAGAAGACGTCTCCATTATTCTTAGTATACAGTACGTCCTGCTCCAAATCTAATACTTACACTTGGGATATACTCCGCCAGATGGCGCTGGACTGCAGAGACATAAAAAATAGGCTCCTCCCGGCCCCTCAAATACCCGGGCACCTCCCACAAATCCCTAGAATTTCTCTGCAGTCTGGCTGCGAAGGACGAGAAATGGCTCTCTACTCGCAGGTGAGCGGGGTTATTAGCCTGCGGCCCTGTAGGACTATTCCCACCCACTCCACTAGTAATATGCCTCCCAGCCTTGGCTGCGCTGGTCGGGTGAAGGTAGGCAGCACCGCTGTTAGGTGCTTAGGAGCGTTGCTCCACCGCAATCCCCCACCAAAGGGTAGGTGGTTCAGGCTTATGGTGAGCCTCTATGGGATGCCCCTCCCGCACTAGTGCCCCCCTTGCCCCTGCCCATCGGTGGGCCCTGTTTAAGTGGCCGCTGTCCTCCCTCATCCTCCTTGTAGCCTTCGGGGGAAAAGAGGGGGGGGGAGTGTGTGTAAATGTTTATGCTATGCATTCTGTGTTTTACACTCTCTTTTTATTCTGTTTAGTCTGGTGTCAGCCGCCGCGCTGACTTGCCTTTACTGTCTTTTTAAAATTGCCTGTTCCGCGCTTGGCGGCATCATTACCTCAGGCGCTGGTGTGCCGTCATTGGCTGCTTGCACGTTCTGGCTTCGCGCTCTTCGGGGGGGCGGGGTCCGTCTATGGCGTGCTCCGCGTCATCGCTGATACCGGCCCGCCCCTCGAGGTATACCGACGCCATCTTTAACCTGTTTGGTTGGCCCATGCGCGACGGACCCTACCTAATGCGGTCCGTAAGTGCCCTCGCAGGGGGCTTTATATTTTTCACTTCTATTACCGTGTGCTTACAGGTCTTGTCTACTTATATCTTTCAGGCGGGGCGAACCCTTTCGGCTTCTACCGGCCCTGTATTAGTATATAACTTGTAGGCCTTGTAAAAATAATACTTCCACTTCTGCTGACGCTGACAAGGCACGGGTCTGTGTAACCTGTGCTGAGCAGGTGCTTGCATTGCAATCTGGCCTGCCAGTGGCTGCACCTTGTTTCACTTCGCCTACTCCCCCAAGCTTAAACCTCACTCCTACTGAGTTGCATACTAGTGGGGATTCTCAGCCTGATGTGTCTTCTAGACTGGCTACTGTTGAGCAGTTGATTGCTAAGTCCTTAGCGCGTAAGGCCCCTGCTAAGAAGCGGCACTTGACGCCTAATGTCACTGTTTTCCCCATGGGAACTGAGGAGTTTATGAATCTTTGTGGCTATACCCCGTCTGATGAAGGGGGGCTCTTTCTGATTCAGGCTCATCTGATGAGAGACCAAGGGGTCATGACGATTCTGGCTCTGACCCCTGGCCCCCGGATGACACTGACAGATTGACCCAGATTTTTGAGGTTCTGTCCATCTCTCTCCCTGTTGCGGCTCCCAGGCAAAGAGGGGAGCTTTTCCATACAGCAAAATCACGTTTGGAATTTCCCGAGCAGGCACATTTCCATAACCTTGTGCTCAAGGAATGGGAGCGCCCCAGTAAACATCCCGGGGTTCCAAAAAGTTGGGATAGGAAGTATCCCTTTCCTGCTGAGGTGGTTAAATGTTGGTCACCCCCCCCCCGAGGTCGATGCCCCGATCCTAGGGCTATCTAACACCTCTGTTATGCATTCCCCTGACTCCACTACCCTGCGGGATGCCGAGGACGGCGCATTGACCAGCTGGCATCCCACGCCTTTGCATGTGCGGGGACGGCGCTGCGCCCGGTCTGTGCCTCTGCCATTACTGCTGTGGCCACTAGAACCCTTATCAGAAATATGCTTGATAGTGCCCCTGATGATTTGCCTTGTGAGGTGTTTAATGCACTCTCCAGTTGTGATGTTTTTGTAAATTTTGTCCTCTCAGCATTGGATGACACCATCAGAATGTGTGCCAGAACTTCTGCCCTCGTGGTGGCTATATGCCGCTCGGTTTGGCTGCGCCAGTGGGCTGCTGACAACGCTGCTAAGAAGGCCCTCACTGGGTTTCCCTTTAAAGGACTGCGCCTGTTTGGGGACCGCCTGGACCTTTTTGCTAAGGGAGGCAGGTTACCCCAGCGCAGGCGGCAGTCTCGGCCCTTCGGGGTCAGGGTTCCTTCTCCTCCCCTTACCATGGTGCCAGACAGGGAAGGGGGGTTTCCTTTCCTGGGGCCCGGGGAGATTTCTGGGGTAGGGGCAGAGGACGTGGACGTCCTGGTTCCTCCTGGGGTCCCAAAGCAAAACCCTCTCCCAAGCCCCCTCAGGCATGATGGGGCGCCCTCACCCATCCGGGTGGGGGGACGGCTGCAGCACTTCGCTCACGTCTGGAGGCTTCATGTCTCAGACCGGTGGATTCAGGAGGTAGTGTTCTCCGGTTACAAGTTGGAGTTTGCTGCCGATCCCCCTCCAAGATTCATCAAATCCCGGATTCCTCATGACCCTGTGTCAGCTCAGGAGCTAGTGCAAGCAGTGCAAGGCCTCCTGGAGCTGGGGGTCATATGCAGGTCCCCTTAAGAGAAAGAGGCAAGGGCTTTTATTCCAACCTATTCACAGTACCCAAAAAAGATGGTTCAGTCAGGCCCATCCTGGCCTTGAAGATCCTCAACAAGTTTGTCAGGGGCAGGTGCTTTCGCATGGAAACTCTACGCTCTGCCATCAGTTCCCTGCGCCAAGGGGATTTCATGACTTCTGTGGACATCAAAGATGCTTATCTTCATATTCCTGTGTTCCCATGTCATCAAAGGTTCCTCAGGTTCGCTCTGATGGATCAACACTACCAGTTTGTTGCCTTGCCCTTTGGCCTCACTTCAGCTCCCAGGGTGTTCACCAAGGTGCTGGCTGGCGTGATGTCTCTGCTCAGATGTCAGGGCGTCCGCATGCTTCCCTATCTGGACGACATTCTCATCACTTCCCAGTCTCTACATCAGGCAGAGTTGGATACTCAGCTGGTGGTGTCCACTCTGGAGTCATTTGCATGGGTGATCAACCACCCCAAGTCCTCACTGTCCCCTTCCTTGGTAACTCCATTCCTAGGAATGAATCTGGATACAGTTCAGGCAAGGATCTTCCTTCCTCAACAGAAGGTGAACAGTCTGATTGCACAGGCTCAGTCCCTCCTAGCTTGTCCCCATCCCTCCATCAGGCAGGGGATGCAGCTGGTGGGCCTGATGGTGGCATGCTTCGAAGCGGTCCCTTATGCTCAGTTCCACTTGAGGCCTCTGCAACTTCACCTATTGTCAGTATGGGACAAGGACCCAGCGTCCCTGGACAGGGTCTGTGTGCTCTCCCCCCTGGTCAGGAGGTCCCTCTTGTGGTGGATGGAGTCAAGGAACCTGTTGGGGGGCAGATCCTTTCTTGCCCCTTCCTGGGAGACGGTCACCACGGATGCCAGTCTGTCAGGTTGGGGGAGTTTCTGGAAGTCCCTGCGGTTCCAGGGGAGGTGGGGCCCTCAGGAGGCCCACACACCTATCAATGTCTTGGAACTGCAGGCGATCAGGCTAGTTCTGGCTCACTTGACTACTCACCTCACTTGACTACTCACCTTCGGGGTCTGCCTGTTCAGGTGCGCTCGGACAACCAGACGGCAGTTGCCTACATCAATCATCAGGGAGGGACCCGGAGCAAGGGGGCCCTCCAGGAAGCATCTCTGATCCTGACTTGGGCGGAGGCCAATGTACCCTGCATATCAGCTGTGTACATGCCGGGGGTGGAAAATCGCCTGGCGGACTCTCTGAGCAGGGGGACCTCTTGCCAGGGAGAATGGTCCCTATGCAGCAGGGTGTTTCAATCTCTGTGTCACCGTTGGGGCCAACCAGATGTGGATCTGTTTGGGTCCCGCCACAATCACAAGCTCCCAGCCTTTGTCTCTCTGTCCAGGGATCCTCTGGCCTTGACCACGGATGCTCTAGCAATGTCATGGCAGGACTTTCAGTTCCTGTATGTCTTCCCTCCAATTCCCCTGCTTGCTCTGGAAGGGGTGTCAGCAATTCTGGTGGCCCACAGGTGACCAAGAAGAGTGCGGTTCGCAGACGTGGTGCAGCCTTGCAGGATGCTCCCTTTGAACCTGTGCAGGATTCTGCCTTGGCCATTCTTATGCTCAAGGTTGTATTTCTGGTGGCTATCACTTCTGTCGGGCGTGTGTCTGAGTTGGCAGCGCTTTCCATTCAGCCCCCCTACTATGAGAGACACCAGGACAAGGTGGTGTTTCGTTTCAAACCTGACTTTCTGCCTAAGGTATTGTCTGCCTTTCATTTGAATCAGGATATTGTTCTTCCTTCATTGTACCCTAATCCTAGCAATGCTAAGGAGAGGGTTTTGCACTCTTTGGATGGGGTTATGTGTCTGAAGTACTATCTGGTGGCTACTGCACCTTTCAGGAAAACTGATGCTCTTTTTGTGGTCCCTTCTGGTCCTAGGAAGGGTTTGGCTCCTGCCAAGTCTACTTTCAGCAAGTGGATTCGTCAGGCTGTGATTCAGGCCTACTCTGCTAAGGGGAAGGATCCTCCCTTCCGCCTTACTGCTCATTCCACTCGTGCTATTGGTGCCTCTTGGGCTTTTCACAAGTTTGCAAGGCCGCTACTTGTCTTCTGTTCATACCTTTTCAAAGTTTTACAAGGTTGATGTTAGGGCCTCAGCTGATGCTGCTTTTGGCCGAAAGGTTCTGCAGGCGGCAGTGGTTTAAACTGTCTGCTGCTGATTTTTCTTGGGGATCCCACCCTACTTTATGGACACTGCTATTGGATGTCCCAACTGTAAGTATTAGATTTGGAGCAGGACGTACTGCATACTAAGAATAATACAATTCTGTGATTACTCACCTGTAGAGTTGGTATTATGAGTATACAGTACGTCCTGCTCCAACCCACCCTTGGTTTGCATTATCTTGGATCCCCTGTATGGTGATTGTTATCATTGTTATAGTTGATAGTTTGGATTGGTTAATTCTCCCGGCTTCTCATTAACTGCTTTTCAATGCTGGGGATTTGTGGAAGGTCCCCGGGTATTTGAGGGGCCGGGAGGAGCCTATTTTCGATGTCTCTGCAGTCCAGCGCCATCTGGCGGAGTATATCCCAAGTGTAAGTATTAGGTTTGGATTTGTATTTTTACCCTGCCTGGAAAGAGATTTCCTAAAACCCCTTTAATTTAAGAACTATTCAGGAGAGTTACCATCTAGAATTTTCCCTTTGGCCCCAGGACTATTTTTTTGTTAACACAGTCCCCCAGGGACAGGGTCAAGAGAGAAGCTTTCCCGTCCATCATTACCAAACTCTATCACAAGGCCATGTTAGAATTGGTTCCGGGTCTCCAAAGGAGGGAAGAGGCGTACTCTATTTTTTTTCCTGGTTCAGAAAGCTTTGGGAAAATTCTGCAATTTGAAAGACCTAAACAGTAACTTAAAATATAAAAATTTCAGGATGGAATCCATTTATTCCCTAAGAGACATCTTACAGGCTATCGACTTACAGGATGCCTACCTCCACATTCCTCTACATCCAGTTCACAGAAGCTTTCTGAGGTTCACAATCCTGCTAGAAAGCAAGGTGAAGCATTGGCAGTTTCAGGCTCTGCCATTTCTTCGGCACTCAAAATCTTTACAAAGGCTCACCTGAAACTTCATCAGGTGAACATAGCCTATTTGGACGATTCTTGCTTCTATTTGCACGGGACAGGTCCTCCCTTCTAGCAGCCTTGCAGAAGACCTTACTTTGTCTCCAAGGGTTAGGTTGGGTATTGAATCTGAAGTCCAGCCTCATCCCTGAAAGCAGATGCACATACCCTACATTGACTGCTCCCACCAGTCAATCTCTGATGCAAATTCTGTCCATGTCTAATGCCCTCTTCCATACCAGCAGTTCCCTGGGCCCAGCTTCATTCTTGTTTCTTGCAGGCCTTCTTTTTGGATGCATGGGACAAGGATCAAGCCTCCCTGGATTGGTTAGTCGCCCTGCCAGAGCAGGTAAAGGAAAACTCTGGTGTGGTGGACCTTGTCAGAGAATGTGGCAGGTGTAAAGCCTTGGCACTAAATAAAACCTATAGCGGTAACAACAGATACATGATCTTTGGATGGGGAGCTCATTGCCAAGGGCAATATTTTCAGGGGAAGTGGACAAGAGCCACAGCCCAGAAGTCCTCCAATTGCAGGGACCTTCTAGCTGTAAAAGAAGCCCTTAGAGAGAACCCTACCTCATAAAGTTATCAGACAGACTTCTTTAAGACCAGATCCTTTATATTTACCTAAAATGACCTTAACATTTCACAGGTCACAGGAGGTTGTGTTGCCGGTAATAGAACCGGCTCAGTCAGATCAGGAGGACAGGACCTTATAGCTCCTAGATGCCAGAAAGCAGGGTCTCATGTATTTACCGATTACAGCAGAATGGAGAAAGTTTGATCATTTATTGGTCTCCTTTGAGGGGAAGCACAAGGGGTTGCAGGCATCCATGGCGAGATGGATCAGAGATGTTCTAGCTTTGGCTTATCAAGCAATGGGTGCCCCGCCCCCCTTAGGTATTAGAGCCCATTCCTTTAGGGCAGTATCAGATACTTGGGTTTATAATGGGAGCATCTTTTCGAAGGAAGTATGTAAGGCCGCCACCTGGTCTTCACCACACACCTTCCTGAGACCCTACAATGTGGACTTGTGGAAGCACGACCAGCAGAATTTCTGAAAGACTGTTCTTCAGGCAGTCTGCCCACCCTGAGGTAGGACGCTATGTGTTTCCTTGCCTTCTGTGGCTAGCTGTCCTGGAGGACACCTGGGGAAAACCCCAGTTAGTCTTACCAGTAACAGTATTTCCAATAGTCCTCCAGCATGGCGTCCTACACGCCCACCCCTTTTTTCATATCTATTCTGACTTGCACAGGTGTTACTTCTTCCCTTTCTTTTTCCTTTTGGGCCTTGGATTTTTCTTGTATGATTGCCTAAAAACACTGAAGGCTGAGCAGGGCCTTAAACCGGACCTTCACCATGATTTAATGAAAAGCCCAAACTCTTAAAAAACAATTCCTCAGCATCTAAAATTAATATATTTTACATGTTTAGTCACTAATTTATTATACTTTCCCCCACTGGGCTGCAACTCTGTTCGGGAATTTAGGATACGGGCGCCGCCATCTTGACTCAGAAGCATCACACTTACTGAGGAGAGGAGAGTGGGATAAGGTACAGGGGGGCGGGTTATAGCTGTGCTTTGCTCAGACAGAGCAGAGCTGGGGTCAGGGAAAGGTCAGCAGTCCCAGAATGCAGAGTAGCACAGTCACTTCCTGTTTGCAGGCACTTCCTGTTTGTAGGCTGCCTGCAAAAATGGCAGCTTCCATAAGCCGCCATCTTGGATGTTTAAAGGCTTATAAAATGCAGTAGATGCAGGTAGGATGATTTTTAATGTGAGCAATCTGTATGTACAGGGTGTGGGAAACATATAAGATAGACTCTTATTTAGAGTGAAGGTCCGCTTTAATACTCTTGTCAGTTTGTGTTTCCTGTTTCGGGGGAGGAAGTGAGTGGCTAGCCGTCCTGGAGGACTATTGAAAAAACCGTTAACGGTAAGACTAACTGGGGTTTTTCTTTATTTCCAGGGTGTTTCTGAGCCTGCACCTTTTTCAGATGAAATGGATATTGATCACACAAAGCCATACATAAGGGTAACAATGGAAGAAGCAAAAAGAGGAACCCCACGTAAGTGTTTTTTATTTAAAGAAAATGTATTTCCCCATAAAACTTTCGAACATACAGTAAACATCACATTTTTAATTTTCATTAAATAGATCATCTTAAAGAGGACCTCCATTCAAAATAGACTGGAGGTCCCCTTGCATAAATAGCACATGAACATCCACATTTGGGATACCCTTCCACTCCTTAATATCTTGCAGCCCAGGTCTCCACACTTCCATACTTACCTCTTCCCCTTTATGACATATGTGAACCAGCCACGTGACCAATGAGAGGTGATAACATTTGCTTGCCTACACTTGTACATTAATGTGCAGGGGGCCTCTGGGTGGCATGGAAGTGGCAAGTCTCGGGGTGTGAGGAGTGGCAGGGCATCCCAAATTCTATTAGTGCAAGGGGTATATTCATGCCCACTCTGCTTCCTAAGAGTTATGTGACATATAGCTACATATTAATATAATGTGCTATTAAATTCATATTTGTAAACACTTGTTGGTATCTCTGGGGACTTCACGTAGGTGGTAAAATAATTTGACCTATACAGAGTCACTTTAAAGTAATTAAGTTACATTCCACTCCTTTGGGCATACCGCTGTGTAAAACCTCCCAGAAGCCCCATTATACGCGCTGCATCTCTGCACTTTGGCTGTGCGCAAACCTGCACCTGGCCTTTCTGAATGGCTGGCACGGTCACGTCAAAGCTAGAAAGTGGGCAGGGGATGCGCTGTGGGAGCAACAGGAAGGTGAGTGAATGGGATCACCTGGGGGGGGGAATACACACAGCGGATGCCGCTGCATAGAGGAACAACATGCCAAAAGGTTAAAACTGAGTGTGTTGTTCATCTTTAAAAAATCCCTGTATCTCTTGCAGCCACTTTATTCTTGAAGGAACAGGCTCTAGCTTCCAGCGACAAGTGGCTGTCGAGCACTGATTGGAAATGATAAAAGGGGTTGACCACCCAAATAAGAAAAACAAAAGGGTACAAACTATTTTAACCCCCGTAGTTGATCAGTCCTACTCCATTTCCGTGTCGGGTTTGTGCTGCTCCTTCATCAGTCATGGGCACAGCCATGCCCTCTCCATTCACTGTATGCCATGCCCCCCCCCCCCCCCCCATTAAAGAAGTAGGAAGTCGGAAATGAAAAGTATAAAATTCATCTTCGGAAAAGCCACGGACATAAGTCTGCAAGCATCCACCTTTTAATTTATGGGGCAAATGTTGAGGGTGTTGCTAGTACAAAGGGAAGCCCTAAGAGTCCAGTCTAAGGTTAACCCTGCTGCCCTGCCAGACATGACTGGTGGTTACAGAAAATACTCTTTACCACACCTGGGATCCATCGCTGGCAGTTTCAACACTGGGATCTGCTTCAACTGCAGGAGCGTGTGCAAAGCAGGGAAAGCCACTCTGTGCACTGCAGGAGCGCTGGAGCGTCCTGCCTCAGCACCAGGGGAGGGTGGGAGAGTTACACTGAAGGGTTAGATTGAAACTTCCATTAAAAACACAACTTTTGTAAGTGTCCTATACCCTGGAGGTCCTAAGTCTGCATAGAATGATGGATATATCATTCTTTACTATACACTGATACAGCTCAATACTTGGAATTCTAACATTTAATTCTGTTATTCACAAAAGAGGTGTTATTATTTTAACTAGTTTTTGTGTTTTGCTTGCATTTCTACAGTTGAAAGACCAGTCAGAGTTTACGCTGATGGCATTTTTGATTTGTTCCATTCCGGACATGCCCGAGCGTTAATGCAAGCAAAGAATCTCTTTCCCAACACATACCTGATTGTAGGAGGTAAGTCAATGCTTTGACAGCACTACTAGTGCACCACAAGGTCTTATGTGGCTTGCAAGGGCAAACCACTGCTGCCAACACGGTGGGCTGTTTGCTGACTGTGCTGGATTAATATGTTGTACACAAAAGCGCTACTCATAGAAGCTCAAGGAAAAATGATGCCTGTGTTTACTCTGGAAAAAGCGCACACAGAGTAACTGCTCAATGGTTGGCTTCCCAGACCCCTCAACACCTGAGATCGTATGTAAACCGCTTTCTATGCATTCTTTATTTACTATTCAGTGGCAACTGAACTCAAATATATAGTACAGGCTTTTATCATTTTACTTTATTTGATATGATGCTCGTAGTCATATGTGTCCTATTTTATGTAATTATGTATCACATTCATAGAGAAGCCTGACAAAGTTAAGTGGGTCCTGATTGAATAAAATACAGTTTGTTTTATGTGATTGAATTGATTAGTAGCACGCAGCTCTTTAAAAAAAATGATTTTGCATGCTTAAAATACAAGCATTTTGTATATTGTATGCATTAGTGATGTTGTAGTATTTCGTGTATTTTTTAAAATTTTCTTGCATTTTTCCAGTCTGTAGTGATGAGCTAACACATAACCTAAAAGGCTTTACGGTGATGAATGAGGCAGAGCGTTATGATGCAGTGCAGCACTGTCGGTATGTGGATGAAGTAGTGAGAAACGCACCATGGACACTCACTCCAGAATTTCTTGAGGAACACAGGGTGAGAAAGGATTGCTGTCCAAGGGTTGTATACCAGTGTGTGTATGTGTATTATATATTGGGGAGTTAAAGTGGACCAAAACCCACTGCCGATCGAATCCCTCCCCCCCAGAACATCCAAAATCGGGATGTCCCACTGTGTAAAGACCCCCCAGGTCGCCCCATACACTTACCTTGGCCGCGTTGTGTAAAAAAACCCTTCTGCGATCTGGGGGGTTTCACACAGTGGGGCCGATCCCCGATCAGGGTGCCCTGGGGGAAAGGACCAAAACCCAGGATAGTCAAAATCCTGGCTTTTGGTCCACTTTAATAAAAAGTCCCTAAACCTGGCTTGCCCCCCCCCCCTCCGAAGAGCAAAAGATCTAAGGAGCAGCGCACGAGTTTTGAAGAGAAAGTGGCTAGAGGTAAGTACGGCTAATCCCGCAGGGATCAGTCAGCAGTGGCTAGGGGGGAAAAGTGTGCAAAGTGGCCAGGAATGATCTGGATGTCGGCATTTTAGATAATACAGTGAGAGAGGGGGGAGAGATGTTTAGAGAGGAACATCAGAAAAAGTCTGATGTTCCTTTTTAAAATGGACCAACTACGTCCTATGGAAGGTTACATAAAAAACCCTGTATCAACTTTCCTTAGTGTCCTGGTAATGACTTCAAAGGGAAAATATTAGATTGCGAGTGGGGTTTAAACAGCTAGTTTGGAACAATGGTATCCTGTCAGAAACCAACGCCTAAACGAAAATTATAATCCTTCTAACAGGAAACTTTAATAGTACCTTTTGGTTATTTTTCCCACTCCTGCTTCACTCTGCTGCCATCTAATACGTTAGCTGTAAAGCCCCGCCTCCTCTAGTTATTGTCACTGTTGTAAGTGTCAGTGATGTTATTGTCGCACCTATGCAATGCAATTGCCTGTCCTCTCAATGAGGGTCAGCAACAACAAAAAAAATCAGTGTTCCAGGCAGGGCCGTATTTAGGATTCGTGCTGCCCTAGGCATTTTTTGGTCATGCCCTCCCCAAATTCAAAGCAGAACAAAACTCGGGACTTGGACTTTCCCTGGTTTTGTTCCGGTCCCACGGGGAATTTTGAATTCGCATAACCCCGTTGTGTGAAACCTCCCAAGAAAGACATTTTCCACTCAACTCATTCCAATGGCACATACGCAGGCTGTTGTACCATATGAGCCATCTGCCTTGACTATGTCATTCATGAGGCGGCTCTCACTTTGTGAATGGGGAGCGTGTGTTGCCGCATCTCCGGAGCACACACGTTGCCGGGGATGTGGTAGTGCAAGCTTCCCATTCTAGTCGATGAGAACTTTCCCATTTCACATTAGCCGCTCCCGCCTTCTGCACACAAAGCTTTTGCTCAAGCCCAAAGCCAAATGCATTCTGATTGGCTGCTGACATGCCTAAAACACACTCATTGGCTGTTGTGGTTACCACAGCGACATGGCCTTGTCAGCGCTGACAGCAATATAGAAAAAACTAGCCACTGGGAGGTACGTGGCAGGTGGGGGCTTGTAGCATGATGGCAGGATTTAGTGCCCACAGAGTGTAGCAGCCACGGGCACGCCGCTGAATCGACAATGTACATTTTTAAGGAGGAAAATAGTAAAAAAAAAAAAAAAAAAAAAAGTACAGCAACAATGCACCCCCACCAGATAGACGCCCTAGGCACAGGGCCAGTGGTCATGTGCACCCAGGGCCCCTTCAGAACGCCAAATCCACTCACATCTCCTGGAGCCCAAGGTGCAGCTAGCCACAGTTACGAGCGGCGCGGCATCACTTCTTCCCTTCGCCTGTGGGTAGCCCCTCACTACCACCAGCCATGCATACATCATGGGCTTGGATTAAAGGTAAAAATATTGGGTGCCCTGAGGGGTTTCACACAGCAGGGTATTGGTCGGGGGGGGGTGTATGCCTACCGTGGAGTCTCATAGACTCCAGGGTGGGTTTTGATCCACTTTAACCATTCTCTGTATAATGCTGTGAATTGTTTAATACCTGATAGCATCTACATTTACACATTCTAGAGCTTTGCAGAAATGATGGCATTGATTGTACACAATTTAAAGTAGAGAAAAATGTGTTAGATAATTTCGTCTAACATATCAAGAGCTCAAGAAATTTCCCTCTTCTGTTTTGCCATGTAGATTGACTTTGTGGCACATGACGATATCCCATACTCCTCAGCAGATAGCGATGATGTTTACAAGCACATAAAAGAGGCAGGTCAGTCTTTTCATCGCACCAGCTACCGGCTGAAGAATTTTTTCTGTGAACTTGGAATTGTATCTTGTCTTATTCTAGTGACATGTTCTGGGGGATTACTTTATAAAAATGTCAGGGTGTTTCTTTACTACACAGGAATGTTTGCACCTACCCAGCGCACCGAGGGAATCTCCACATCTGACATCATCACTAGGATTGTGCGAGATTATGATGTTTATGCTCGCCGAAATCTTCAGCGTGGTTACACCGCAAAAGAACTCAACGTCAGCTTTATCAATGTGAGTTTTCTTTTGTGGTCTCTAGTTTGTGTGTTTTTTGCATTTTTCTTTTTAACTGTACATAAAAAGTTTGGAAGCAAGAATTTCTCATGGCCGCTATGTTTATATAGGAGAAAGGTAATGGAGATTAACTGACAAGCATTGTTAAGTATTTCTCAAAACATCCTCCAGGCAGCATACTTATGAGACTTTATGTCTCTGCCCCTTAGGCTGGAACACATGACCATCAGAATGAATAAAACTTTGGCCCCTCCTCCCCATTTTCCAGTTGCTTTTGTATTCCTGGCTTGGGTAGGAGCCAGACCACCAGCTCTTGAACAAACAAGTTTAGGAAAGTATCCGGCGCTGTGGGTTTGATGCAGGGCGAACACATTTCCCAGCTCCAGGGGCAGACTACCAGGGACTCGGGATACCCCCAGAGGATTGTCCAGATTCTCCATTCCCTGACCTAGTTCTGCGGCGGGGATGGGGGGGGTAAGCTTTCTTTACCCTTTTACTATGAATGACTTTTGGGAGAAGCTGGGATGGCTCCTGCACCCTCTGTCTCTCTCTATCCCTGTCTCTCTCCTCCACCAAACATACCCCCCCCCCCCCCCCCGCTACCTGTGATGCTTTGGCTGGAGCAGGAGTGTATTGGTGCTGCACCACGAGGAGAGTGAGCTGAGCTAGGCAAGAGGCTGTGGCTGAGCGGTGACCTAGGCGCGTGTGCGCTGCTTCCGTCTATTTTTAAGAAGTGAGGAGAAGGGTAGAGAATCCTCATTGGCTAGCTACTCCATCCGATGGCGTCATTTCCATGCGCCAACCGCGTTCCCTACTGAGTGCATGTGTTTTCTAATAGAGTGATATACACATGCGCTTCACAATTACCTGTATTATTCTGGCCACCCTCTATGGCAAGTACAAAGGGTTAAAAAACTTCAGCAATGTACCATTCCCAGTCCTCAAAGAGGGATTTCTTGCCTGGACCTGGGGTGAAAGAAAACTCCCCGAAACGTAATTACCCCATCTGCATGCATAATACTAAAGGATTGTCAGCACTTTTTCTGTTTTTAGTCATTTGTGACTGTTGGGCCACTTTTACTGTCTGTGTTGAGACCCCATAAGTGTTAATAAGTGTTGCCAGGACTAATGCCAGGACATTTTCCTGCCCCTGGCAGATGGGGACTCAACCAGGCAGCAGCAGCAGCAGATCATGTGGGGTACAGGTCAGTCTGCAGTGCTGTTAAGTACCACCTTGGAGGACCTTAGGTACCACCAGTGTTAACACTGGTTGAGAACCCCTGGTTTAGGGCATTACCTATGGTAATGCTGGTAGTTATTTTTTTGTTCATTATACAGTCTGGATGACAATCCGGTTTAGCGTCCACCTGACAAAGTGTGACTGGCTGTGTGCACTTGACTCGGGGTGAATTCTTGTAGCCTTTGTCCTTTTAACCCTTATAAGGGAACATAACTTGGGATTACCCTGTCAGCCTTTTTTCCCTATCTTGGTGCTCCCACCATTTTAAGGAGCCTTTCATTCAGACAAGCTTCCACCTTTTTGCACCTTTTTTTATGCACTTTAGAATCGGTACCATTGAGTGGACATTATAATCGGAGTGGCCATTATTCTAGCTAGTCATGTTTCTTACTGTACATCAACAAGGGAACGATAAGGTTATCCACCTGTTTTTTCTGATTTGTCTGTCTTCCTTTGGCATGGCATCAGCTCCCAGGATCTTTAACAAAGTTCTGGCTGATCCGTCTGGCATATTTAAGGCAAAGAGCAATACTCTTTATCCCAAGCCGAGAGAAATTACTTTAGGATCTTTATGTAACAAAGGGGTTGTTGCTTCGTCTAGGGTGGGTTCTGAATTACAAAAATTTCAGTCTAGTTCTGTCTCAGGTCTCGACTTATCGAGGGTTCGAGATCAGTACGATCCTTCAGAATATTGTCTTACCTTCCCAGAAGATAAGGCCCCTTCAGGAAGCAGTTCAGTCTTGTGCACCAGTCGGATGGCCCCCGGGGCGTCAACCCATGAGGGTCTTGGGGCTTTTTGACCTCAGCCTTTCCAGCAGTAAGATGGGGTCAGCTACACTCAAGGACTCTCAAGCCTCATATCTTGAGCACCTCAGACAAATCTACGGAATCCCTGAAAGTTGTGATAAAGATCTCCGACCTGGGGTGGTGAATGTACAAGGACAGATTTTGTCAACGGTCTGCCTTGGAGAGATCTCGAGGACCAAATTGTAACATCGGACACTTGGGGAGCTCTGACGGCACAAGGGAGATGGTCCAAAAAGCTGAGTCAGTCTTCCTCAAACTTAGGAGAATTGATAGCATTAAAAGAAGTGGAGTTGGGGGGTTTTGGCAAAGAGGTTTGCAGATAAGTTGTTTATGCTGTAGCTTGAGATATTTTGATTGTTTGTTTATACTTCTGGGTTTCAATAACTGTGCATCCCTTATGCTGGCTACGTAATAGTTGTCGAATTATCCATCAACCTGATATGTACAGAGAGGTAGGCAAGAGAGGCTGCACTGCAAAGAGGAGCAAAATCATAGAAAGGTTTCCCTAGTGGCAGTCCAATTTGCAATGCCCTGCAGTGTAATGTAATCTGGTTTACCTATATAGTGTCCTTGAGTAAGTATAATGGACAAGGGATGTGCAATGGCCATGGGGATCCTTGATCGAGGTGCGTATACAGGGACCCTTGAAGTTTTACACTGCATCTTACACCAAACTGGGATTTCCTTAGGACAGCAAATCACTCCACCTTAGTCTTTTAGACCCATTTGGCGTCTCTTGTCTCTGCATAGCGGCTACAAATGATGAATGAGGCAGTACTATTTGCCCTTCACCTGTCGTCATTCTTTTTTTTTTTTTTTTAAGGCTTTGCTTCAGAAATGTACTTTTGAAAGCAGAATATGGTAGTGTGTTACTTGCTTCATGGTGGACATGTGGAAAGGACCTAAAAAAAAATACCATTTTGTGAATACTCACCTGTAAAATGGGTATTATAAGTATGTCACACACCCCGCTTCAAGACAATCATTACATGTGGGTATACTGACCTGTAGATGGCGATCTTGCAGAGATGATAATAAAAAAAAAAAAAGGTAAGACCCTCCCGGCCCATAAATACCTGGGACCTCCCACTCATTCCCCAGTATAAAGATAGCAGTAAGATCAAGGGACCAGGAAAGCCAATTAAACTAACAAAGGTTCACCATATAAAGGATCCAGAATACAAAAGGGCAGGATGAAGTATTCACAAAACAGGTGAGTATTCACAAAATGGTATTATTCTAAGTATGTCACACACCCCGCTTCAAGACAATCATTACATGTGGGACATCCAATAGCAGTGTCCAAAAAGGGCAGGGATCCAAAAAACAAGGCAACAAGGCACAAACCTAAACCACTGCAGCTTGCAGAACTTTGTGGCCAAAAACAGCATCCGCTGAGGCCCGAACATCAACCTTGTAAAACTTGGAAAAAGTGTGAACCGAAGACCAAGTAGCAGCCTTACAAACCTACTCAACAGAAGCCTGGTGCTGGAAGGCCCAGGACGCCCCAACAGCACGAGTAGAATGAGCAGTAACACGAAAAGGGGGAACCTTCCCCTTGGCAGAATAGGCCCCAACAATGGGCTGGTGAATCCATTTACTAATGGAAGACTTGGCAGAAGCCAAACCCTTCCTAGGCCCAGAGGGCACCACTAAAAGGGCGTCAGTCCTACGAAAAGGAGAAGTAGCCACCAAATAGTACTTCACACAGCGAACCACATCCAAAGAATGCAAAACCCTCTCCTTGTCATTGCTAGGCGTAGGACACAAGGAGGGAAGAACAATATCCTGATTAAGATGAAAAGCAGAGACCACCTTAGGAAGGAAATCTGGCTTGAAGTGGAAAACAACCTTATCCTGATGCCTCTTAACCCTTTAAGTGCCAGCCTACCTGGAGTTTTTGTCACACTCTGTTGCCAGACCATTTTGCACTATTTTGCACTCCCCATGTTCAAATGTGATTTTTTAAGGGATTTCCAGGGATTTCCCAGGAAAATGATATATTGTTTTTTTCAGCAGAGTCTGAGCTTTAACATGAAATGTCTTGTTTGTCATTTTTTAGGTGTATTCTCAATATTTTTTGGCGAAATATGTGCAAAAAAATTTAAAAAAATCAATTTTTTACAATTTGTAGTGTTTTTTTGTAATAAAAAATGTAAGTTTGTCAATAAAATCTTATTGCGTGTGAAACCCCAATTTCTCACAGTTACAGCGGTACCACATATGTATAGGTAGACACCTTTTCCTGCCCAGGAGACTCCCCCAAACTGAAACAGAGCTTTAGGGGATTTTCTGAAAAAATACAACTGTGATATGCGCTATGCGCACCTTGCAGTTTTTCCAGAAAAACAACCCTTTACATTTGAAATACCCCCCACAAACTATATATTCTCTGGAAGTACACACCTCAGGCTTTCTATTTGTACCAGGCTTGTTGATGTGGCCACAGTTTTCTAGAAGTAATCCCTCAATGTATTCTTTGGTTGCAAAGAGTTTCCCTAAAAAAAGGATAAAAAAGCAGAATCAAAGCCACATTTTCCTAAAAAAACTATATACAAACAAGAAAAAACAAGTATGTTCTGAAAAAGCAACATCCCCCGAACAGAACGATACCCAACATGCATGGGTTCTGTCAAGGAAAGAGTTGCCAAACACACCAAAGTAAAGCATGTGCGTAACGGTAATTTTACTTGAAAATTTCAGCTCTGCAGACAAAGTGCGCACCTTGCGATTTTTCAACCAAAACAACCCTTTACATTTGGAATATCCCCCATAAACCATATATTCCCTGAAAGTACACATGTTAAGCTTTCTAAGCGTACCCAGCTTGTTGTAGTGGGCTCATCTTTCTGGAATTAATCCCTCAAAGAACTCTTTGGTTGCGCAGAGTTTCCCTAAAAAATGTATAAAAAAGCAGAATAAAAAACACCTTTTACTAAAATATAAATATGCAAACCAGAAAAAACAAGCTAAGTCTGAAAGCGCAAGGTCCCCCGAACAGAACAATACCCAACATGCAGAGGTACTATTAACCCTTTTAATTGCCAGCTTACTTGAGATTTTGTCACCCTCTGTTGACAGGTCATTTTTCCCCATTTTGCGCCATGTTTTGCGCCATGTTTTGCGTCATTTTTGCTGGAATTTTCAGGAAAATTATATATATATTTTTTGCAGCAGAGTTTAGGCTTTAACATGAAATGTCTTGTTTGTAAATTTTATTTATTATTAATTTTATTTATTATTAAGTAAAAAAAAATAAATAAATAAAAATTTTTTTTAGAAAATTGCCTCCTTTATTTTACATAAGAAATTTATTTTATTAAAGAAAACCATATTGCATGTGAAAGCCCCATTTCTACCGATTAGAACAGTACCACATATTTATCGGTAGCCCCCTGTTCCTGCCCAGGAGACCCCCCTAACTGAAACAAGTAATTTTTAACATTTACAAATAAAATACAACTACCATCCACACTACAAAGGGTTAAATCGAGAAAAAAAGACATAGGGACCCCCCTCCCGGGAGGGGGGGCCCATTTTTTGGGGGGATTTTTAAGGGTTAAAAATCCTTAAAAATAAAAAAAAATGACATGGGCCCCCCCTTACCCAAAGTAACCAGCCCGGGACCAGCTATGTAGGGCTTGTAGGAACGGGGCGCAGGGGCCAGCTTTTGTGGCCCCTGGCCCTGCAGGCTACAAGCCCGCATAGCCAGTGGGCCCGGGCTCTTCTGCCCCCCCTGGGCTTTGGGGAGGCAGGTAATGGGGGTGCCGGGGGTTAATGGCAAGTCACCGGCTAGCGCAGGTGACTTGCCACCTCCCCCAGCCTTGTGAACTGGTATAGGGGTCATGGACCCCTTACCAGTTCACAAGGGGTTAAATGTAAAAATAAAACACAGACACACAAAGAGAAAAAATATTTTATTATTTTTTTTTTTTAATACTTACCTCCCATCCATAGTGGAGCACTCTTTCAGCCTTTTATAGCTGCTGGATGACAGAAAACAAAAGGGTTAATTAAAAAAAAATGACATAGGGTTCCCCCTCCTAGGGGGGGAGACCCCATTTTTTTTTGGAATTTTAAGGGTTAAAAACCCTTAAAAATTCCAAAAAAATATGACGTAGGGTCCCCCCTACCCAGCATTACCGACCCGGGCCAGCTATGGGGGCTTGTAGAACAGGGCGCAGGGGCCAGCGTTGGTGGCCCCTGGCCCTGCAGGCTACTAGCCCACATAGCCACTAAGTGGCCCGGGCCCTTCTGCCCCCCCCTGGCCGTTGGGGAGGCAGGTAATGGGGTGCTGGGGGTTAATGGCAAGCCACCCACTAGCTGCAGGTGACTTGCCATACCCAGAGCCTTGTGAACTGGTATAAGGGGTCTCATGGACCCCTTACCAGTTCACAAAGGGTTAAATGAAAAAAAACGTCACACAAAAGTATTTTATTAAAAAAAAAAAAAAAAATTTTTTTTACTGTACTTACCTCCGATTGTAAGCTCCTTTGTCCCACGCCGCTCTGCTGACAGATGCCGGTGATCGGCATCAGAGAAGGGGGAGGCAGGAGATCAGTGGATCTCCTGCCACCTCCTTCCCCGTTGCCGATCACCGGCATCTGACAGCTGAGAACGCTGAAGCCGGTGATCGGGGCTGGGATGACGTCATAGCCCCGCCCCCAAAAGGGGCGGGGCTTGACGCTGCGACGGACCGGGATGACGTCATAGCCCCGCCCCTAAGAGGACGTCATAGCCCCGCCATCGAAGAGGAGAGAGCCTTCCGGGCTCTCTCCTGAAGATCGGTAAGTCCTGGGGGGTGATCGGAGGCCCCCCAGGTGAAGAGGAGGGACAGCGGGAGCCAGCGCACACACAGGTAAGTGAATGTCATTTTTTTTTTTACAGTTAGCAGCTGCTGCTGCAGAAGCGGGGGGGGGGGGGGGCGGCCTATTCCGGGGGCTCTCCTGGAGCCATCCGACCCCCCACGGGGGATCGGATGGCACCAAATTAAAGAGGAGACCCGGCCGGATCCAACGAGGGGTCAGGTGAGTAATTTTTTTTTTTTTTTTTTGCCCACTAGCAGGGGTAAATGCCAGGCACGTAAATTTTACGTGGCTGGCACTTAAGTGACGGAGAGGCAACCACGTAAATTTTACGTGGCTGGCATTTAAAGGGTTAAAGTAAGGGGCCTTAATAGACAAGGCTGCCAACTCCGAAACACGCCGAACAGAAGTGATGGCAACCAGAAAAACAACCTTCTGAGTAAGCGTAGAAAGTGCAATATCCTGCAAAGGTTCAAAAGGAGGACCCTGCAAGGCAGACAAAACCAAATTCAAATCCCAAACTGGGAGCAAAGGCTTCCTAGGAGGCCGCACATGCGTAACCCCCTGGAAAAAGGTCTTAACCAGAGGATGAAGAGCAAAAGACTTTTGAAAGAAAACCGCCAGGGCAGAAACATGCCCTTTCAGCGTACTAAACTTCAAACCTAGGTCCAGACCATGTTGCAAAAATTCCAAGATCCTAGGGATAGAAAACGCCCTGCAAGGCAAGGCCCTAACCTCACACCAATCAATATAAGACCTCCAAATCCTATAGTAGATGGCAGAGGAAGACTTCTTTCTAGCCCTAACCAGAGTCTGAATGACAGCATCAGAAAGACCTTCCTCCTTCAAGATGGAGATTTCAGCAACCACGCCGTCAAAGCCAGCGTTGGTAAATTGGGGTAGAACAGTGGACCCTGAGTGAGTAGATCCGGCAGAAGGGGCAGAACTAACTGATCCTCTGCCAACCTTACCACGTCTGCGAACCAAACCTGTCTTGGCCACCTTGGAGCCACCAGAATTGCTGACGCGCCCTCCATGGCCAGCTTGCGCACCACTTAGCCCACCATGGGAAACGGAGGGAACAGGTATAGAAACCCCAGATCCCTCCAGTTCAGAGACATGGCATCCGCCGCCAGAGCCAGCGGATCCCGCCGAGAGAGACACAAATGGCGGAAGCTTGTGATTGTGACGAGAGGCAAAGAGGTCCACCACCGGAGTCCCCCACCGGTGGCAAAGCGACCGAAACACCTTGGGACTGAGCGACCATTCCCCCCGGCGAGATGACCCCCTGCTCAGTGAGTCCGCCTCCGTGTTCTCCACTCCCGGAATGTACACTGCCGAGATGCATGTGACATTGCCCTCTGCCCAATCCAGGATCAAAGACACTTCCCTGAGGGCACGCCTGCTGCGAGTCCCTCCCTGGTAATTGATGTAGGCGACCGCCGTCCGATTTTCTGACCGAACTTGAACCGTAACTGATGAGTCAAGTGACCCAGAACCAACCTGATGCTCTGAGGATGGCCATCACTCCTGCCAACACCTTGGTAAAGACCCTTGGAGCCGAGGTAAGGCCAAACGGAAGAGCCACAAAGTGAAGAGCCACAAACTGAAAATGTCAATTGTCCACGACAAACCTGAGGAATCTCTGGTGTGCCGGAAATATTGGAATATGCAGGTAAGCATCCTTGATGTCTATGGACGTCATGAAGTCCCCCTGACGAAGTGAGTGGATGGCTGATCTCAGAGTTTCCATACGGAACTTCCGGGGACGAACCAACCTGTTGAGCAGCTTCAGATCCAGAATGGGACGAACGGATCCGTCCTTCTTGGGCACCGTGAACAAATTGGAATAGAAACCCAGGCCCCGGTCTGAGCCAGGCACCTGACAGATGACAGCCATATCCAAGAGACTTGCTACTGCCGCCCGAAGCCCCTGGGTGGCCAGAGGATTTGACGGCACCCGAGAACTGAAGAATCTGGGAGGCGGCCGGAACTCGAACTCCAGCTTGACACCACTTCCTGAATCCACCTGTCCGAGACCTCTTGGACCCAGACCTGGGAGAAGAGTTGCAGCCGTCCCCCCACCCGCAAGGGTGAGGGCGCCCCCTCATTGCTGAGCCAGCTTGGTAGCGGCTCTAGGCTTGGAGTCCCAACTGTGTCCTGGATGGGCCCGACCCCCTGCCCCTGGTCCAGGAATCACCTCTGGACGAGGGGAAAGCCGAACCCCTGGCGACTCTAGCCCCACGAAAGGACTGAGAGAAGGAAGCCGTCCCCCAAAAGGGGCAGGGCTGCATTTTACGCTGAGGTAACTTACCTCCCTTTGCCACCGAATCCAATTTCTTTCCAAAGAGCCGCAACCCCACAAAGGGAAGGGCCGTAAGCAACTTTTTGGACACAAAATCAGCCGCCCACTGGTGTAACCAAACCGACCGCCGGATAGCCACAAGCAGGGCCGCAGCTCTGCTACACATCACCAATGTGTCGTCCAAGGCGGACAGCACAAAGGACAAAAATAACTCACAGCGCTTAAGGTCGGCAAACTCCTCACTAGCCGGGTCGAGCCCAGAAGAGGTCAACAGTCCTCTAACAACCGTCTTTGAGAGTAGTGCACTCCGGAGAAAGGAGGACTGAGGAGCTGGACAACCCCAAAACAGGAGCATCCACCTCGGGGGGGGGGGGGGGGGGGATGGGGGGGGCGACCAGTGCTTCACCGCGTCCGCCGGAAAGGGATATTTCCTGTCCCAACCCGGTGGGACACCCGGAAGCCTCTCCCATTCCTTGAGAATGATACCATCTCCATGATAAGGAAATTCCAAGCGCGGCTTGGTCACTTCAAAGAACTCCCCCTTCAGCGGAGGAGCCGCCTCGGGGGGAGAAATAGCCAAGACCTCAAACATATGAGCCAGGACCTTAGAGGTATCCAAGGAGTCCCCCTGGCCCTGCTCGGTATCAGCGCCCACAAACTGCTGATCATCGGAGCCCTCAGACTCCTCATACAGCTCCCCTTCCTCACGCGAGGAACAATCAGACCAATCCAGGGATTCAAAATCCTCCCTATCAAGGCCCTGCGCGGCCGTATACAAATGTTTTCTCTTTGCCGTGGCCTTTTTAGCAACGGCACTGGAAAACTATTTTTCAAGATTGGCCAATCTGGCACAAACCTCAGATTGCGACTCCCCGCCAATGACCACATCACACGGGGTACGTGTCAAGCGAGGGGGAGACGGAGAGGAGACTGGCGGAGCAGAGCCGGACGCCTGAGATCCGTTCTGCCGCGTAATAGACCGCTGCGCACAGGGTACACATGGGTATACATCATCCCCCAAAAGGGATACCCCAAACACAGCCTGGATAGCCCCGATGGGGGCACAAGCCCAGTATCCGGGGAAGCCTCCATATGGTGATTTTTTAATAATTATATATATATATATGTATAATGTTCCGAGGGAATTACGCAATAATGCAACCGCGGGACCGCCGGCGCCAGTCTAACGTTAAAGCACACACACAGTTAAAGCACCAACACACACATACACAATAAATGGGATGAATCCATAAGGGACCCGGCCCCCACCCCCTCTCTAAGGGTATCCAGGAGAGGGGGAATCCATGCAAGGGTAGGGCCAAGGGACGGGGCATCCCAAACCGGGATCACCAACCCGGATAGCCGCCTACCCCTTGTTATGGGGTCTCACTGCTCCTAAGCACCAGGGGTGCCAACTACCTTTGCCCGGACCAGCAGCCTAGGCTGGGAGGCAAGCAATTTAAATAAGGGGATTCGGGCAGAAATAGAATAATAGAAGGCCGGGAGTCATCCCGGCTACCTGCAAGGAGGAGACATCATCTTCTGACTTACTCGCCTCTGCAGAGATGAAAGACTGGGGAATGAGTAGGAGGTCCCAGGTATTTATGGGCCGGGAGGGTCTTACCTTTTTTTTATCATCTCTGCAAGATCGCCATCTACAGGTCAGTATACCCACATGTAATGATTGTCTTGAAGCGGGGTGTGTGAATAAAAAAGTAACATCTTCATGTCATTTTGTATGTATTTTAATATATATATCTCTCACAAGAGTGTTGTCTAACAAACTTTTGAAACTGTACTGTATTTATTTATCTATCGTAGGAGAAGAAGTACAACTTGCAGGAACGGGTGGATAAAGTAAAGAAAAAGGTGAAGGATGTTGAGGAAAAATCTAAGGAATTTGTGCAAAAGGTGGAAGAGAAAAGTATCGACTTGATTCAGAAATGGGAAGAGAAGTCCAGAGAATTTATTGGAAATTTTCTGGAGATGTTTGGCCCTGAAGGAGCTTTGGTAAGTAAATGATATTGCTCATAATGTTTTATCACCGTGTGTGATAAGTGCTAGTCCACTCTGATGAGCTGCTTGCAGTCATGTGGATGTGGAACTCGGAAAAGCCAAGTATTTTGACGGTCCTGTAATAAGAGAATAAGGAAGAGCTATAGTAATGCTAAGGGCACCAGTCTAAAGCATACACCAGCTTGTGACTGGCTGCTAGAACACTATTACTCAATGAAAGACAAGACAAAGGTGTTATTAAAACGCATAAGTGGCTGATTTGGCCAAACAAATTAGTGTTCTGGATATTTTCCAGGCATCAAAGACTGATCAAACTTCAGCCCTTTTTTATCTTGTTTATTTGACCATTGGGTTGTATTAGAGCCCCTTTAATGTGCTTCATACTTTGGTCTCTGTGACCGCTTTGTGGGGAATCTATTGTTTTAACCAGTTTGGCTATAAAATGCGATATCCATCTCTCATTCTTGAAGACTACTTCATATTGTAGGCACTTGGGAAGTAAAGTCTAAAAGACCCCCCCCCCCCCTCCATCTCTCATTCTTGAAGACTACTTCATATTGTAGGCACTTGGGAAGTAAAGTATAAAAGCCCCCCCCCCAGTGATCATGTGTTCCTATAGTCATCTTAATATCATACAGATGTAGCAATCGTTATCCAACACATTCCAGCTCAGCCTATTGTGATATCTCACAAGGAAGCCATTGAAAAGCATTTAAGATTTCAAGATAGCTCGATGCACCAGTGCACCAAGTGGAGTTTTGAAGAAAGCTGCATCTGTAAATAAAAGAGTAGCAAGCTACTTCAGGGAGAAACCCATGAACATTATTACATTTTATGTGTATTGTACAGTATATATAAACTTTTTTTACAAAAACATGCATGCATGGCAAGAACATGACACGTGAAAATGTTAACATGAACTATCTCTTGCAGAAACACATGCTAAAGGAAGGCAAGGGAAGAATGCTACAGGCCATCAGCCCAAAACAAAGCCCCAGCAGCAGTCCTTCAAGGGAACGTTCTCCCTCGCCATCTTTTCGCTGGCCCTTTTCCTCTAAAATGTCCCCACCTGCCTCACCGAGCAGAAGGTTTCGACCCAGGGCTGCTGCTTATGACATCAGTGAGGATGAGGAGGACTAAATAACTATTCTATCTTGTGCAATCCTACCCACCAGCTGCTGATTCCATACCTGCTGAGCTCCAGGAAATCAGCTACCTAGAAAGGACATGGCGCGACTTGGCGCAGGCCCCTCGTTTGCTCTCAAATAGAACGGTTCTGGAGAGGCTGTCTGTGGTGCTTGATAAGCTTGCTAGCTTTTTCCCTACAAAATACCATCATACTATTATATTTTGTTGCTTTATTTTTTAAGAAAATGAAACCAATCTGTCTTTTTAATGAACTCAATGTCTAAAATATGTTTTCTCGTCAGTGATTTGTTTTCTATTTGTGAATTTTTATTATTCATAACCACTTAATATCTGGACTCATGATTTCTGCTGCGGGCTCCCATTTCACAGGACTGTTAAAGAGATTTTATGATGGAGGAGGGCCTGTAACCAAGTGGTGCAGGGGGGTGTCTGACTGTGTCCTAGTATGAAGGCATTAATGACATTTTACTAGAGGATGGGGGTAGTGACCGGTCAGATGTTTTAAGCATTACCCCATGGAATTTAGCCATGTCTCATTAAAAGTGCCTGTTGTCATAAAACCTGCATCTAGTGTCTGTATCTTAAAAGAATTAACTGTATAATATTATTTTTTCCCATGTGAATCGTGTAAGATGCTGCATTTTTCTTAGTCCTGTTCTATGATTCTCCATACAGTAGCTCTAGGCTGCTGCTATTGCTGGTAATGGCTGACAGAACCATACCTTCCAAAGGTCTTAGCTGCCACTCGATCACTGCATAAAATAAAATTGGCTTGAGACGCTCCCTTTTGAGTAAAAAGGAGTGAAGTAGGAATGGGTGATAAAAAAAAACAAGTCGGGGTGCTTTTAAATTTATGAATGGCAACGGAAATCAATACAGAATTACGATGCAATGCACACTCTGGACTGAAGGCTTGCAAACCAACATGCCTCAGGTATTCTGTAAATACACAAAGTGATTTGTTTCATGTGCAAATTTGCTGTAATTGTTATATATTATGCATTTTAGAGCTGTATACAGGAAGATCTATGTATCTATACAAGTGATGGTGAACCTTCTAGAGACCAAGTGCCCAAATTGCAACCCAAAACCCACTTATGTATCGCAAAGTGTGGTCGCGTGATCGCAGGACTCCATTCCACCAGAGGAGTGTTTTTTTTTTTTTCCACATGTTACTGCTCAGGGGGGTACCAGTTTACCCCCCCCCCCAACTTCTCACCAGACAGATCCCAACCAGCTCCTGCTGTTCTTGCTGCTCTGTGTAAGTGTCGGGATGGGATTGGTGTCTCCTCCTCGGTTAGCCCACAGGCTGAACTATGAGGCACTGCTTCCGAATGGAGCACATTCATCACCATTGTGCTCCCACTACTACCCAAAATGGGAAAAAATTGTCCCAGGCGACCAGCCAGGGGTGTCTGACCACCCTTGAAGCCTTTTCGGGGGCCCAGCTTTTCCTGGACTGGTTCCATTGGTGGACAGTTGCAGACTCTTATAACTACTGGTGGCCAAGTGCTTTGGCCCCACTGGGATTAGCAGTTGGCTCACAATGGTCACCTGGGTCTGGAACCCAGAAGAGTGCAGAATTAGTAAATTCCGGGGTTAGGGTTTGAGGGGTTGCCGGGGAAAATGTAACAATTGCGTTGTTTTCTTACAGATATGTCCTCTTTTGCATGTAGACTCCTCAATGTGGATGTGGCACATACAGAGGGAGGTCCCTGGGTGCATAGCACACAGAATGTGAGGAAAAAGAGGGTGGCAGGGGGGAGGCAGGGCCGTGGAGGATGGGGATTGTAGTTGACTAAACAGCCAGCATTTCAGACATGTTTCCCTGAGCACTCTGCAAAAGTGAGTGGCAACTGACGTCATGCGTGCCCACAGAGAAAGCTCTGCATGTCGCTTGTGGCACGGTTCGCCATCACTCCTCTACCTACCAGGGATATTCAATAAGTGTTCAATAAGTTCTCAACCTTAATGTAAAAAATGAATTTTCTGAGAATATGCTTTTCAGTTTAATCACTCTTGGCTTCAGCACACTCCAGTGATTGGATACCCTCAGCTCTACCTTGTCTCCACCTCTTTCACTGCATTATTAGGAAATTGTTGTCAATGCAGATATTCAGGTCATGAAAGTAAAGTAATCGCTTAGAGTCGTAGAGTGATTAGTTAAGCTCCATGAAGCTGCATTTCCTTATAGCAGCTTGTGATTCGCGAGACTTGTAAGTTAGCGTATTGTTATGAAACGGCAATACGCCTGTCGACAACTTCCTACCGTGTTTCTCTTTGCCTCACGTAAAGTGCGTTTCCAGTAATTGTGTCTCCAGTAATTGTTTTGTATAATATTTCTATTATATTATTAAACTGTTTATCCTAAAACTTACTTGACATTAGGAAGGTGCATCATCACCATATACAGCAATCATCCTTTCGTGGATTTTATTTTTGCTTATTCTCTTCCTTTTATAAGGAAATATGTTCTGGGACAAAGCATGGGCAATACCTGGAGCCTGATGATAGCGTTGTCATCAGCTGAATACACAGAACAGCCGCCTTCAGGAGCTATATATCCCGAGAGTTCGGGTGAGTATTGGTTTCCTTTAACGAAAAGAAGCAAACATTGTATGGCTAAATTACATGTTCTACGTCAGGGGTACTCAAATGGCGGACCGCGGTCCAAATCCGGACCGCAGACGCCATTTGTCCGGACCGCTGCCCAGGGCCGGACTGTGGCGATGGCCCCCGCCTGTGGTCAGTGTTCCCTGTAAGGTGCGCGGGAGCGCGGCCGCGCACCGCCAGCTTCCCAGGCGCGCAGCTCTGCCCGGCGTCCGCGCAGCTGTCATTTTTTTTTTTCCATTGGTGGCTCAGTGGGGCCCTGCATCCCTCCCCCATCTGTCACTGCCGCCGCAGCATTGGCTGAGCGGAGCGGCGTGTAGTCCCCGCCCCCATTCCCCCTGCTGGTCTACTGCCTCTGACGAGGAGCAGCGCGCTGCTAGAACTTTATTTATTGAACAGCCTCAGCGCAGCCATCCACACAGACAGCCAGGAGCTTGACTGTCAAATGTATCGAGTTGCACTGAGAAGAGAGGAGGAGGAGGATGGCAGCGGGGGAGAGGCTAAGTAAACACGGCATCCTCTTCACCTCACACCCTGATCAAGGAGGAGGGGGCGACATGAGACCTCATGGTGGCCAGTGCATGGAGTCTGGCAGGATGGCAGCTTCCTTGCAGCCCCTTCCCCTGCCCAGCTCATCATGCAGCATGTCGGCTGTGTCAGGCACCAACACCAGCAAGTCCAGCAACAGCAGGTACTGAATGTGGGCAGCCATGTTGCAGGCAGCATGCCTCAGCTAAATGTGTGTATGTTATGCTGGAGGACACAGGTCATATCTATCCTAAGTTCCAGCCCCCACTTATCACATATTTCACTTATTTTCTACTCTGGCACCTTTCCACATTGCCTTATTCAGTCTTCCCTTTCTTTTTCTCTTTTCTGTGTCTGATCCTTCTTTTTTCGTTTTCCGCATTCCCTTTCTCATCCCTCTCTTTTCCACTTTCCATTCTTTGTCTCTTTTCCACATTCTATCCTTTTTCTTTTTCAAACCCCCTCCTTTCTCTCTATTCTACAATACCTTCTCTCTTCTCCACCTTCCCTCCTTTCTCTCTTCTCCACCTTCCCTCCTTTCTCTCTTCTCCACCTTCCCTCCTTTCTCTCTTCTCCACCTTCCCTCCTTTCTCTCTTCTCCCACATCCCCTCCTTTCTCTCTATTCTACAATACTTTCTCTCTTCTCCCACCTTCCCTCCTTTCTCTCTTCTCCCACCTTCGCTCCTTTCTCTCTTCTCCCACCTTCCCTCCTTTCTCTCTTCTCCCACCTTCCCTCCTTTCTCTCTTCTCCCACCTTCCCTCCTTTCTCTCTTCTCCCACCTTCCCTCCTTTCTCTCTTCTCCACCTTCCCTCCTTTCTCTCTTCTCCACCTTCCCTCCTTTCTCTCTTCTCCCACATCCCCTCCTTTCTCTCTATTCTACAATACTTTCTCTCTTCTCCCACCTTCCCTCCTTTCTCTCTTCTCCCACCTTCCCTCCTTTCTCTCTTCTCCCACATCCCCTCATTTCTCTCTTCTCCCACCTTCCCTCCTTTCTCTCTTCTCCCACCTTCCCTCCTCTCTTTTTCCACCTTCCCTCCTTTCTCTCTTTTTTCCACATTCCCTCCTTTCTCTCTTTTTTCCACATTCCCTCCTTTCTCTCTTTTTTCCACATTCCCTCCTTTCTCTCTTTTTTCCACATTCCCTCCTTTCTCTCTTTTCCCACATTCCCTCCATCTTTCTCTCTTTTCTACATTCCCTCCACCTTTTTCCCACATTCCCTCCATCTTTCTCTCTTTCCCACATTCCCTCCATCTTTCTCTCTTTCCCCACATTTCCTCCATCTTTCTCTCTTTCCCCACATTTCCTCCATCTTTCTCTCTTTCCCCACATTTCCTCCATCTTTCTCTCTTTCCCCACATTTCCTCCATCTTTCTCTCTTCCCCACATTCCCTCCATCTTTCTCTCTTTTTCCACATTCTCTCCATCTTTCTCTCTTTCCCACATTCCCTCCATCTTTCTCTCTTTCCCCACATTTCCTCCATCTTTCTCTCTTTCCCCACATTTCCTCCATCTTTCTCTCTTTCCCCACATTTCCTCCATCTTTCTCTCTTTCCCCACATTTCCTCCATCTTTCTCTCTTCCCCACATTCCCTCCATCTTTCTCTCTTTTTCCACATTCTCTCCATCTCTCTCTCTTTCCCACATTCCCTCCATCTTCCTCTCTTTTTCCACATTCCCTCCATCTTTCTCTCTAGTGCTGGCTCCCTCAGTTTGTGCTATGTGTCACAGTGCCATGCCCCCAACTGCCTATGGGGGGCATTAGCATTAATAGGGCAGCATGAACCTTAAATCCAGCTCTGGGCTCACACAGAATGTTGTCACCATCCTCTTGGTCCAGCATAAGGACACAGGTGGATCCTTTATCTCAGGTAAGTAAGGAGTGCAGCCTGGAAATGGAAAGTGCAGGGCATTCCAATAAATCTGATCTATAAAAAACAGCACATAACCTTCTAATGCACAGTTAATATCTGCATTTTTATTCTTGTTTCTTTTTCAAATGAGGCCCTGACAGGCCCAAAGTCAGACAGTCCCATTGATTCCAATAGGAGGCAACCCCGTGCTGAGGGGGTGCGACTCCATTGGGGCTCAGAGAGTTAGGGGGCCCCATCATTGTTGCTTTCCCCAATATTTATCATATTTGTGCTCACTTGACATAATTTAGACTTTAGTTGTCCTATTGCATCTACTAAACTAAATATAATGTTATATCTTTTTGTTTAATGCGCTTTGCTTTTTATAGTAGATGTACCAGTGTTTTTATCTTACTTTTTTCCCGATTGCCCACCTTTCATCGGGCATTGCCCGGCTCCCTCGCTACTCCGCACAGCTGCTGCTCCGGCTTACAGGGAACATTGCCTGTTCGGGCGTCGCTTGATGACGCGCTGTCTCCTCCTCCCGCGGCTGCCCTGGACTCAATAGTCGGGCTGGCTGGATATTGCGCACGGTGAGAGCGCGCCGTTCGGTGGCTGGTTCGGTTTGCGCCCTGGTGTGAGCCATGTTCCGGAGCTCCTGGGTCGAGCCTGAGGTAATTCCCCGCCAATATGTGTATGAAAAGCGTGCGCCGCCATGGTTTGTTCTATATAGCCGCCGCTTCCAGCGCTTGATGCGCCTGGGCGCGCTCGTCCTGTCCGGGCTGGCACTCTTACTTACACCCCCCCCCCCCCGGACCTTCATCCCACGGCAGACCCTGGTAAGTGGACCTCCACTGAACGTAGTTTTGAGTACCCCTGGTCTACGTTATTGTTACAAGGCTCGCTGCAAGTCTAAGAATCCTGTGGACAAGATGGAGAAGATTTTGCATATTTTTCCTGTGCGAAAATAAGACATAGCTTTAATTGACAAAGATTAAAATCTATTATGGCATGAGAATGATGCGTTTTGGGGGTAGAACACGCTCCTTAGTTTTGCGACTAACTACAACATATGCAGACGCAACATAGTAGGGGTGGTGTCCCATTCTGGCAGCCTATAGAGGCATAACTTCCCATATGGTAGTGCGGGAGAAGCCTGTAATCGGCTACACAATAAATGTTGACAGGTTGAATCAGGCAGGACCAGCCTAAAAGAGTAACACCTTCTTCAAAACACGGCCAATAAGAGGAAAGAGAGGAGTGATAGTAGTCTACCTTAAAACCAAGGATGCAGTCCTTTAACCACACAGCAGTAATTTTAATACTGCAATGTTGAAAGGCCAAAAATAAGCACTGTAATAAGGAATAATGATATCGTTTTGTTAACACTAAAAGATTAGCGCGACCCATATAAGGATCTTCAAGAGACAATGATACTGTTAAATTGTGCCGCAAGTCCTGCCTGTAGCTCGGGTGGTAAAAAGTGTTGAAGATGCACTAGCCTTGGTTTAATATAGATATATAGAGGTCTGCATCTATATTGCTGAATTAATGCAGTTTACATTTATGAAAATAGATGGAGCTGTAGATGGAGATTTCTCTATGTTGTATGCCAAATATTGCAGGCCCTTCAACATCGCAATATGAAATTAGAGACAGTGTTACAGGGCTGATGTGTTTTTTTGCAACTTGGGTGGTAAGGCAGGATAGTAATTGGAGCTGGTTATAGGACAGGCTAATATCACTCCTCGCATCTGTCCATGTTTAATGAAGGCGCTCCTCTTTAAGTCTGTTTTCCGCGCAACTCACTATCTTGCCCTATTCACCTATGTGGCCGATGGGTTTGCCCCACATTCCCATTCAGCGTGTTATGCCACTATTAGATAGTAGGACAGAAGACTGCCCCTACTATGTTTATCACCGATCGTTCAAAGAGTGTTGTACTGTGAAACGTGTTGCTTTCTGTCTGATGCTGGTTTTATCCCAGAATGAACTTTAATCCCCAATAAAATCTAGGTTTCACTTTCTCATGGGTTGAAGGTACTGGGAGAGCCATGTGACAAGAGACACTTTAGGTAAACATAATGATCGTGAGGTCATTGTGTAAATTAGCAGTCTTCTGGAGACCAGCTGCCAGCAATACCTCCTGCCGACTCCCCAGAGAGTGCAGACTAGAGAAACTCAGTAGAGGGGATGGCCAAAGTGTCAAATTTGAGGATGATGCATAATCAGGAACACCAGCCGGAAAATGAGGGTGATCTGGAAGGCAATAGGGAATGAAAGCTAACTGTAATTGAGGGAAGCCAGCGGGGAGTAACTGGTAGAGTGCTATTCTACGCACTGGTTTCAGCATGGTAAGTCTGCATAGGAAGGTTTTTGGCAGAATACTTTCAATACTTAAAAAGCATTGGACATCACACTTGAGCCCAGTGTAAAAGCCAGGTTGCAAACAAATTTTTCATTGCAGTGGGATGACTACCTGGATTATTTAAGCATTAAACTGACCTCTCGATATGCTTCATTATACTAAGCCAACTATACGCCCCTTTTCGTATGCTGGGTCAGTTGCTGAAGTTGTGGGTATCCATTCCATTATTTCAAATAGGTAGGGTCCACCCTGGTAAAATGTCAGATCACCCAAAGCTTTTATATTATTTTTATGTTTTGCCCTTGATGGTCCCCGCTGTTGCTATTCGAATTTTGGAGGCTAAGGTTCATAAATATATTTGGGGGGGGAGGTCCCAAAATGAAGGATTACTAGGCTGATGCACAAATGGCCCCACTTGCCCAGCCATTTGATAAAAATAAATTACCCTTATGGGTCTTTATTGATTAGGCAATTATCTCTCCTGTTAGCTTCATTTAGTTACCCTGGATTCCATTGTCTTTTAGATCCCCTTTTCTCCCTTTCTCCCTTAAGCATACTTTAATAATATGGGTTGCTAATTGGTATTCTGGGAACATAATGTTGACATACACACTGTTGAATTCGTTGAAAGGGAACCCATTATCCACCCCCCAGAGTTTGAACAACCCCATGTATTTTGTTGGTGGAGCTCTCAAGGTTTCCTTTATATTCTTTTTTTTCTCTTCTGGTGGTGGTATGTCTTTCCAAAATATAGTTGATACCCATAATGCGCCCAGGGGTGAAATTCTTGACGGATTTCAAAAAAATGATGTCCCCGATCACCTTTGGCCCCAGGGTTAATCTCTTCCCTGTATCACTCTTTGGTGTTGGCTTCAACTGCAGGTAAACTGCCATATATGTCTCATTGGGAAGCGGACTTGGGTAAAACCCTGTCCTCTGAAGACTGGCTAGGTATTTGCATAGCGATTTATAAAAGCCCACAAAATGTTATAGCTTTGGAAAGTGGTTATAAGATACTTATTCTAAGTATACAGCACATCCTTCTCCAGATAGTAATTCCTTACGTTTGGGTTATACATCCACAAGATGGCGCTGGACTGCAGAGACAGCAAAAAAGTGGCTCCTCCCGGCCCCTTATATTCCAGGGACCTCCCACAAAATCCCCAGTTCTTCTCTGCAGTCGGCGCTGCGATGACAAGAAGATGTCTCTCTCTACTCCCAGGTGAGCAGGGCTATTAGCCTGCGGCCCTGTAGGACTATTCCCACCCGTTCCTCCTTTTCATGCCTCCCAGCTTTGGCTGCACTGGTCGGTTGACGGTAGGCAGCACCTTTGTGAGGTGCTTAAGGAGCACTGCTCCGACCGCAATCCCCCCCCAAGGGTAGGCGGTATAGGCCCACGGTGAGCCTTATGGGATGCCTCTCCCGTGCTATCGCCCCTCACCCCCTTTCCATCTGTGGGCCCCTGTTAGGTTGGCCGCTGCCCTCCCTCGCTCTCCCTGGTATTCTCGGGGGGGGGGGGGGTGCTCTGTGTGTGTGTGTCTGTTGTTGGTGTATTCTTCACTTTTATTGTTTACGTGGTATGGCTTGGCTTGTGTCGCCGCGCGCGCTAGTATGGCGTTCCGCGCTTAAGCGGCGTCTTTACCTCTGGCGGGTTATTGGGGCATCCCGGGTGACTTTATTGTGTAAATCCCTATTGGCCGGTGGCCGCGATAATCGCCATATGGAGGCTTCTCAGGATAATGTGCTTGGGGTTCCTTCGGGACAAGCCCAGCTGTGTGTGGCGTGTGGGGTGTCCCCTACTAGTGATGACAATTTGCGGGTTTGTGTACCCTGTGCCCAGCGGGCGCTTGCGCTGCAATCTGGGTTGCCTGTGGCTGGGCCTGGGCCCGTGTGACTTCGCCCACTCCCCCACGCTTACATCTGACTTCCAGTCAGATGCATACCAGTGGGGAGTCTCAGCCTGATTTGTCTACCAGGGTGGCTAGTATTGAGAAGCTGTTTGCTGGCTCTACAGCGCGTAAGGCCTCGGCTAAGAGGCGGCACATGGCATTAACTTATTTCCTAAGGAGGCTGAGGAATTTTTTGACCTGGCTGGCTATACCCCCCTGGAAGAAGGGGAATTGTTTTCTGATTCAGAATCATCTGATGAGCAGCCTAAGGGTTATGCTGATTCTGGCTCTGACCCATGGGCTCCAGATGATACTGACAGGCTTTTGGCTCACATTTTTGAAGGGCTGTCTATCGCTCCTCCTGCCGCGGCTCCTCGGCAGCAGGGGGAGTTGTTTCACATGGCTAAGCCACGTTTGGGGTTTCCTGAGCAAACGCACTTTAGTAATCTTGTGTTCAAGAAGAGGGAGCGACCGAGCAGGCTCCCTGGGGTGCCTAAAGTTGGGATAAGAGGTACCCTTTTCCTGCTGAAGTGGTTAAGCGTTGGTCGTCCCCTCCAGAAGTGGATGCACCAATTCTGGGGTTGTCCAACACTTCTGTCATGCATTCCCCTGACTCTACTACACTGAGAGTCTGCGCTGCTCCGGGTTTGTGCCTCTGCCGTTACAGCTGTGGCTATTAGGACTCTGCTCAGGAGTGTTTTAGATGGGGCTCCTGATGAGGCAGCTAATGCTGAGTATAGTGCTCTTCTGCGTTGTGATGAATTTGTTGCATATGTCCTCTCTGCCTTGGATGATACCATTAGAATGTGTGGCAGGGCTTCTGCCTTAGCGGTGGCTATACGCTGCTCAGTTTGGCTGCTTGACAACGCTGCCAAGAAGGCTCTCACTGGGTTCCCCTTTAAAGGGCTGTGTCTTTTTGGGGATCGCCTCGACCTGTTTGCTAAGGGAGGCAAGTTACCCCAGCGTTAGAGACAGTCTCTGCCCTTTCGGGGTTCAGGTTCCTGTCTTACCTTCTACCGTGGGTCCAGAGTGGGAAGGGGAGCATCATTTGCAGGGGCCCGGGGAGATTTCTGGGGCAGGGGCAGAGGACGTGACCACCCTGGATCCTCCTGGGGTTCCAAAGTCTTCCCCCCAAGCCCCCTCAGGCATGAAGGGGCGCCCTCACTCCTCTCGGTGGGGGACGGCTTCGGCTCTTTGCTCACGTCTAGAGGCGTCATGTCTCAGACCGGTGGATTCAGGAGGTAGTGTCCTCCGGTTACAAGATAGAGTTGGCAGCCTGGCCGCCCCCAAGATTCATCAGATCCCGGATGCCTCAAGACCCCCTGTCAGCTCAGGTCCTGTTGCTTGCTGTGCAGAATCTACTGGAGCTGGGGATCATTTGCCAAGTGCCCTTAGAGGAAAGGGGCAAGGGCTACTATTCCAACCTTTTCACCGTTCCCAAAAGAGATGGGTCTGTCAGGCCCATCCTGGATTTAAAGCTTCTCAACAAGTTTGTCAGACCCAGGAGGTTTCGCATGGAGACTTTGTGCTCAGCTGTGAGTTCACTACACCCAGGGGACTTCATGACCTCTGTGGACATCAAGGATGCTTACCTCCATGTTCCAGTTTTTCCAGGTCTTCAGAGATTCCTCAGGTTTGCTCTGGAGGATCAGCATTACCAGTTTGTGACTTTGCCCTTCGGTCTTACTTCAGCTCCCAGGGTATTCACCAAGGTGCTGGCGGGAATTATGGCTCTACTGAGAGCTCAGGGCATTCGCATTCTTCCCTATTTGGACGACATTCTTATCACTTCTCCGTCCTTCCAACAGGCAGAGCTGGATACTCAGAGAGTGATGTCCACTCTGGAGTCATTCGGCTGGGTGATAAACCACTCCAAATCTTCCCTGTCTCCCCCTTTGGTAAAGCCATTTCTGGGCATTAATCTGGATACAGCTCGGGCCAGGATCCTTCTTCCTCAGCAGAAGGTGGACAGTCTGCAGGCGCAAGCTCAGCTCCTTCCATCAGGCAGGGAATGCAGCTGGTGGGCCTGATGGTGTCCTGCATCGAGGCGGTTCCTTATGCTCAGTTCCACATGAGGCCTCTTCAACTCCACATTTTGTCTGTATAGAACAGGGACCCTGTGTCCCTGGATCAGGTCTTGGTTCTGTGCCAGCTAGCCAGGCGGTCCCTCTCGTGGTGGCTGGACTCAAGGAACCTGTTGGTGGGCAGATCCTTTCTGGCCCCTTGCTGGGAGACAGTGACCATGGATGCCAGTCTGACAGGTTTGGGGGGCTTCTGGAGATCCCTAACCTTCCAGGGGCTGTGGGGCCCTCAGGAGGCCCACACCCCTATCGACATTCTGGAACTGAGGGCGATCAGGTTGGTTCTAGCCCACTTGACCCTGCACCTTCGGGGTCGGGCTGTTCAGGTCCGCTCGGACAACCAGACAGTGGTTGCCTACATCAATCATCAGGGAGGGACCCGGAGCAAGGGGGCCCTCAAGGAAGTGTCTCTGATCCTGTCCTGGGCAGAGGACGATGTCCCCTGCATCTCAGCTGTGTACATTCCGGGGGTGGAGAATCTGGAGGCAGACTCTCTGAGCAGGGGGACTTCTCGCCTGGGGGAATAGTCCCTCAGCAACAGGGTGTTTCGCTCTCTGTGTCACCGGTGGGGTCAGCCAGATGTGAATCTGTTGCGTCCTGTCACAATCACAAGCTTCCAGTCTTTGTGTCTCTGGCCTTTGCCGTGGATGCTCTGACAATGCCTTGGCAGGGCTTTCAGCTACTGTATGTCTTTCCCCTGTTGGGCAGGGTTCTGCGAAAGATAGCTCAGGAAGGGGTGCCAGCAATCCTGGTGGCCCCCTGTTGGCCAAGAAGAGTGTGGTTCGCAGGCATCGTGCAGCTGGCGGTAGATCAGTATGCCCTGCCCAAGGATTCAGACCTGCTCACTCAGGGGCGGCTACGCTACCCCAATTTACAAATGCTGGCTTTAACGGCCTGGCTGCTGAAACCTCCACCTTAATGGAAAAGGGGCTGCCTGCCTCTGTTGTTAGCACCATGATCAGGGCTAGGAAAAAGTCCTCTTCTTCCATTTACTATAGGGTTTGGCGTGCCTACATTGACTGATGTGAGGCTAAATCTCTTCCCTGTCGTGTGTTTTCTATTCCTAGGATTCTGGAGTTTCTCCAACATGGTTTGGATCTGGGGCTTCAACTCAGCACTCTGAAGGGTCATGTGTCTGCCTTGGCTGTTTTCTTTCAGAGATCTTTTGCTCAGCATCTGGTCAAGACCTTTTTCCAGGGGGTTACTCATGTGCGCCCCCCACGTAAGCCTATGTTACCAGTCTGGGACTTGAACTTGGTTCTATCTGCCTTGCAGGGGTCTCCTTTTAAGCCTGTGCATGAGGCTGCTTTGTCCATTCTTACGCTTAAGGTAGTTAGGCGTGTTTTTGAGTTGGTGGCGCTCTCCATCAAGCCCCCTTACTTTGAGAGACGCCAGGACAAGGTGGTGTTTCGCTTTAAAACAGATTTTCTGCCTAAAGTTGTGTCTACTTTTCATCTCAATCAAGACATTGGTTTACCTTCTCTGTGCTCTAATCCTAGTAGCTCTAAGGAGAGGGCTCTACATTTCTTGGATGTGGTCAGGAACCTGAAGTTCTATTTGGTGGCTACTGAGCCCTTCAGGAAGACTGATGTTTTTTTTTTGTGGTCCCTTCGGGTCCCAAGAAGGGTCTGGCTCCAGCTAAGTCTACTATCAGCAAGTGGATCCGTCAGGCTGTTATTCAGGCCTATTCTGCTAAAGGGAAGGAGCCTCCCTTCCGCCTTACTGCTCATTCCACTCGTGCTATTGGTGCCTCTTGGGCCTTTCAGCACTAGGCTTCTGTTGAACAAGTTTGCAAGGCCGCTACTTGGTCTTCTGTTCATACTTTTTCTAAGTTTTACAAGGTTGATGTTAAGGCCTCAGCTGATGCTGCTTTTGGCCGCAAAGTTCTGCAGGCCCAAACGTAAGGAATTACTATCTGGAGCAGGACGTGCTGTATACTTATAATACCAATTCTACAGGTGAGTAATCACAGAATTGTATTATTCTAAGTATACAGTACGTCCTGCTCCACTCCGCCCTTGTTTTCATTGTTCTTAGTGCCTCTGTACGGTGATTGTTATCATGGTTAAAATTGTTTGATTATGGTTATTATTCTCCCAGCTTCTTGCTAACTGCTTGTCAATACTGGGGATTTTGTGGGAGGTCCGTGGAATATAAGGGGCCGGGAGGAGCCACTTTTGTGGATGTATAACCCAAACGTAAGGAATTACTATCTGGAGCAGGACGTGCTGTATACTCATAATACCAATTCTACAGGTGAGTAATCACAGAATTGTATTTTTAGATTTTAGTATCTTACTCCCACCTGGGTTGATAAATATGTTCTCTCTTTATCTCCTTGGGCATGACATGGATCAGAGGAGTATCCCTGGAACATGGACATTACATGGTGTAGAGGAATATCCCTGGCACATGAGCATCACATGGACCAGAGCAGTATCCCTCTAACAAGAGCCTTTTTGTGCTGGCCATCACCATAATACCCAATTGAATTTGTTAAATAATCTTCTATCTGTGGTGACCAAAGAATAAGTGGGGCCAGATTCCCACAAAGTGCTCAATAACAGCAAAAGAAACACTTTAGTGGACCCCACGCTATCAAAGCTATGAATCAGCCCCAAGATAGACAATGAAAGTGAATGTCTGTTTTCTCTCTTAAAAAAAGGAGTCAGAATTCTTACCTGGCTCTGAATGGTCCCCAATGTGTTTGTTAGCAACGTACACAAACTGGTGCGTTTTGTGCATGTATCAGAGAGTTTCTGACTCTGGCTTGCTAATCATCTGATTGGGGCGAGACAATGCTCTGCACTCCTGACCTCACAGGTTTAACCCATTCCTGCTCTTGTGCAGCCTTTTCAGATGAGGGGAATCACATTTTGGCAAAGCAACTGAGGAGCCCACCTGTTACAGTGGAAGGATTCTGAGATTTTTGTAGGCAAGTTTTTTGGCCTTACTTGAAGGCCAAAAAAGCCATTCCCACTTGAGCAACACAGAGCCACAGTAAAATAAAAAACAGCATGCTAATATGTAAATCACAGGTAAGGAGGCACAATACTAACACAAATGTTTATTTTATATTCCAGAAGAGGGAAACAAGAAGGCAGAATACCAAATACCTAACAACAATGGAGTTTTCCTTTAAATATGCTGTTTTATAGGATGGATTATGGATTTGTATAGATTGCACACAGTGTCATTCCTTTGTCACACAGCCAGAGGCTTGAATGTGTATCCTGCGTTGTCGTCCTTCCTCCTGTAGGCATTGCGTGCCAAGATGCTCAGTATGAATGTCTCTATGATCACCAAATGGCTGTTCATCACTAGAAGAGAAAACGTTTTACATTTACTGGTGGCTTTTCTACATTGCAGGTTCCAATAGGATTACATACATTTCTTTACAAAGCTTGTAAACTGTCAGCAATACATGAGCATTACAATGTTGACATTACTGCTGCAGTGATAGACCTCTTGAGAATAGAGAAACCCTGGCAGATACTATGTGAGCTCGGATGATGGGTCAATGGCTTGGGTCAGTACTAACCTGTCCAAATGCATTAATCTAGTGTACTGTAGTTTGGATTTCATGGCAAAATGAAATGCTTCCACATCGTAAAAACTGAGTGGACTCTCTGACTCAATGTGTTATGGACATTATTAATGTTGTAGGCCCCTCAAGTAGGATGTATTGCGTTTCATTTGGTGCTTGTGACACCAGCTGTTGTTTATATTATGTCGTGTTTTGTTTAAAATTACAAAAAAAAAAGTTGTAGGCCCCAAACCTGTCCTCTAGCCCTGCCAATGTTCACAGACATTCCCAACCAGGCTCGGACTGGCCCACATGGATACCAGGAAAAAACCTGATGGGCCCCTGGTCCCAGAGGGTCTTCATCACCAACCCTGAACGGTCTATAGCTTATTTGTGCCATCCCAAGTGCACACACACAGGCTTAATGTTTCTGTGCATGGACCTAATGTAAGCCAGCTACTTGCATCTAAATGTGGGGTGGGTCCCTGGAGTCAGTTCCACTGGTTGGCCCCAGGCTTTCCAATCCGACACAGTTGCATAGGCATTATGCAGTCATAAAAAGGCAAGCTTTGCCTTAAAGGGCCAGTCCAGCCTGACTGCACATTTTTTAAAATCTTTCCCTAGTACTGAAGCAGGGCGGGGGTTACCTAAATAAAGGCCACTTACCTGCCCTGCAATCCAGCACCAATTGTTGGGGGCGATTGCTGCTCTGCTCGCCTCTATCTTTGTTTCTCCCTGGCTGCCCGCCCTCACGGGAAGTGCACAGACAGTCTGGCTGGACTGGCCCTTTAAAGAGGTCCTATACTCAAGAACTGAAAATCTTTTTGCAGATAAGCACAGTGTTTAAAAACATACATTTTTTAAAATCTACATTCCTCAAAAGATTATAAAAATACTTGCCTGAACTTCATTTACAGTCCTTCAGCAGTTAGTGACTCGCAAACTGCAAAGCCCAAAGTCCTGTGATGTCTATTTATATATACTTATAGCAGGCAGTCATCCTCAGCACAGCAAGGGCCAGCTGTGAAGATCAGAGACACACAGCTCCCAAACATCAGCACTACTGGAAATGAACTGGAAAAGCTATACTCACCTTTTGTCCCACACAGCAAATGTCTATACTCACCTCTTGTCATCCTACTCGAGTCCCTCAGCTTGAAAGCCAACCTCCATTCACCGATCCCCTGATGTGCATCCACCCCCAGTGTCAGACAGTGCCTGGAGCATATCTATTCATTGCCCTAGAAGAGGCTTGCTAAGGCCTGCCATGCACCCTTCATTGCAGTGAATGGAGTGGGCTTAAAGGGTAAGTCGACTTTTGTGGACCTTCCTGTCAGACCTCAGATTAGGGGTGCCCCCCTTGCACCCCACTTACTTTCAGCCCATGATGCGCAGTGCGGGAATGGGTGAAAGGTAAGTGGGGCCCGATCTGAGGTCTGTGGGGAAAGTTGACCCTTTATGCCCACTCAATTCACTGCAATAAAGGGGGCATGCCAAAGCTTGGCAGACTCCCAAAAGATTGGGCATGCTACAGACACTGTAACTCATGCTGGGGGCTGACACCTATCGGGACATTGACTAATGGAGGCTGGCCTACAAGCTGGAGGACTCAGATAGGATGAAACAGCTGTGTGGGACAAAAGGTGAGTATAGATTTTTGTTCTTGCCTGAACAGGACCTTTAAAGGGACTGACTCCAGGTTTCAGAAAACTTCCGGTTTCTGAGGACTTTTGTAGCAAGCATGGGCCCCAACTAACGCTTGCAGTTTGACGTGGCTCCACCCCTTATCAATCACAGTACCTGTGCACCAAATGCCCATCATTGATTGGCCTCTCCTGAATGGAGTGGGCCTGCACAGTGACTGACTAATATGAATATTGATGGGAGTGCATGTGTACATCGGCAGTACCCATATTTTTTAGCTGATACAGTCACTTTAACTCTACAAATGATTCACTTATTCTGAGGGAAACTCTGCAATGGTCTACAGATGAATACACTGACTTGTACTGTAACCACACTGATATGCTGGTTAAAGAGGAACTCCAAGCTTTTTGTAACCCCACAGTCATCCCACCCTTCCTCTGTGCTAAGCCCAATTTGGACATTAAAATAATAAAACAACTCCCCTGATCACTGCAATCCTTCCCTGATTCTAGCGGGGACAGGACTCTTAATGGCAGCTGTAGACCTGAGTGACGGTGGAACTTTAGTGAATGACCTGCCCCTCTGTGCATCCTTTCCAAGATGGCTGCGCCCAGAACCCAGGATTACCTAAAGACTAGACATCTACCTTAACACCAGGCTTATGTGACATCAATGAATTCGCCAGACTTTGTGGATATTTTAATTATCTAGGCTCGTACTTATCTAACAGTGATGGGTGGTCTAAAAGAAATGTAAACCTGTATGTCAGGAAAGCCTGTAAAGTATAACATATTTATAGAACTCAAGTTTCAATTAAAGTGGACTGTCTAGTGAAAGATGTCAGGACTAGTAGTGTTCAACACATGTGCAAATAGAAAACTATGCTCAGCTTATAAAGATATAATCTGGTCTATCAAATAGTGAAACAATACTTTGGAGTTTTCAGAAGGAAATGCAATGTAAATGAGACAGAAAATATGTTAAACGGGGACAAGACGTCGGTAGGATGGTATTAAAGGGACTCTCCAAACTCAATACTCACCTCCGGAGCTCTGAACCTCACCTGATTAGGAGTTTGTGTCCTATGCCATCCAGGCCCAATCTCTAGCCGCTGGTGCCCCTGTGATAAATAGCTGTCACCCGCTATTATTTGCAGTGGCACTAGCATGTCCATTCCATTCACAGCAACAGAAGGGGCATGCCAGCCTGCACCTCCTCCAATAAGATGCCATGGGGAGGAATCTCCTGCTGTATTTAAAATTAATATTTTACTGCTGCCTTTAGTTCTTAATGTCATATCTGTCTCTCCTACACCTAGTAATGTATCAGTAAATAAAGTGTATGATCATCATATGATATGCGGGTGGCCTCTGTCAGGTGCACGCCAGTAAGCACCAAACATGCCTGGGATAAGCACACATCTATCCTAAGATAAAGAGTACATACAGTATACACATAAGGGCAGACTAGATGGACCGTATGGTCTCCTTCTGCCGTCAACCTTCTATGTTTCTATGTAAGTAAGCAGGAACAAATATCTGCAAGGGCGTGCAACTGATCGAGCCTTTGTGTCTCCAGGTTGGCTCTATGTGTAAACACCTGGTATTTTATTATCCGTTTAAGTTACCTGGTGACAGGCCTTGCCTTAATATAAAAATAAAACCACAACATGCTTGATGGGCTCTTTTAGTTGTAGCTGAACCTTGTTTGCTAAAGAGATTACCACAGTAACACAAGGACCAGCATGGGAAGGCAGAGGTAGTGCTAAAGTGACTTCCAGGACTTTAATTAAACAGAGAAAGGATATGATATATTTATCAAGATCAGCTGGTAACTTACTGTAGGCTCTGGCCTTAAATGCATAAGGAGGGACACAGGGAAGAACTCCAGAACTGGCCAGGATGTTGAAGATGGAGGCCTGTAAAGTGGTTAGGATGAGCAGTATCTGAAAAGCAAAGAAATGTGTCTTATCACTTCATTTTCAATATCTATCAGCGCACCCTGGTGTAGCCTATGTAAAGGCTGGTTTAAAACCTGCTGCCAGTTAGCTGTACTACGCTGGATAATTTATAGCAAGTTGCGCTATAAAACAAGCATACTGCCACGCAGTGCATACGGTATTATGGTGACCCTGGTGCTTTTTTAACCCTTCAGCCAGACCTTCAGTGCTCATATGCATCCCTCCCCAGATTTCTGCACATAAATGTACCTTTCTGTAACACCTGCGGTGGTCGATTTACCTCCCTCAATGGTGTCCTATGGGTCTGCCAGTGGCCTGCAAAGAGGAAGTGCCTCTGGGTTTTTTGCCGACTTGCATTGTGGGTTATGTCAGTTAAAGCTGACCTCCAATCAAAAAATGAAAGCTTAGTAAATTGCTCCCCAAACAGCCACCATCTGGCAATCAGTGATGTAAATTATTTGAGAGGGCTTAACCCCATGCAGATAGATTCTATGCTTTTGAACTACATGGGATGTTCTAGCTTGATTTACAACTGAGAGCCCTGCTTCTGAAAAGTCAGTTCAAAATGGCCTCAAATCTCTGTGGTCATACCTTATTTCTTGCCAAAAGCAGAAAGCCATCACAGCTGTAATAACTCAGCATTGCTCTTCTAACAGCTGAGAGCAACTAGATACATTTTAGATAAATCAATTACAGAATGTTCTGCTGCTGCTGCACAATTTGCGTAATAAGAAGAAACAATGTAACAGATTCCTCTCACATATAATTCCTTCAGCGGCTGTTTACTCAGTGTGTGTAGAATTATAGACAAGCTTCCCAGTGTTTCTGGGGTATATATCTCTATCTTTTTTTCAGTTTGTTTTAACTTGATGCTGGCATAGCTTCCGCTTCATAGTCATGTCTAAGCGGGACTGTCAGCTGTGTGGCAAGATGGATGCCTCCATGTAATCCCTGCAACTCACAACATCTGCATGGGGTTAAGCCCACTGAAACAGTTGCCACTGATCATCAGAGGGGCAATTTAGGGGAGCCCAGGCAGCAGCACTGCTGGGATGCTGAGAAGGGAGGAAGCCTCCTGGGAGCTCCAGGATGGCCGTGACCAGGAGAAAATCAGCAAGACAGCATTTCAGCTTTGAGTGGATGGGGGAGGAAATGTAAGTGCTGACAGTGATTCAGTATCATATATTCAGATGGAGCAAGCGAGTTTCAGTGATTTTTTTTTCCCAGCCATGCAAGGCTGTTTGTCCAGTTGATAATTAGTTGAAATCTAAAAGGCTACAGGGCTGGAAAGTTTTCTGTTCACTGGGTATCCTGATCCGGGTGGGCCTCACGCTGTGCCCCACCAGTAGCCGGTATGCTTACCAATCTGGCAATCTCAGGGGCAATACACCAGACTTGGAGGTATCACTGGACTTCCACAGCTGATGCCAGTAGCGTAGTGGTCATCTGATTGCCGGATGGCGCAATACATTTTGATTGGCTAGGATCACCAGCCAATCTTTTCTGATTGGAGGTGCCTGCATTCCGGTTGAATGGGGGGGTGTCACCCGGAACCCCAGTAAAGTGGATCAAAACTCAGGTGAGTTGTTTTCGTCAGCTTTGAAATGGTGTAGCGTGGCAAACTATTTCCATACTTTTGTCACAAGGATTTAAATACTTACCTGAAAAACTGCAAATTTTGTCCCCATATTCTGCTCAGCCAGGTGAACTTTGGCCTCTCGAAAAAGTATTCCAATAGGCCACAAAGCTATGATAGTGCAGAAGCCAAGAGCCACATTCATCCAGAGAGCAATGCTGCTGCTTGACATCTGAAATAGAGAAAAAATCAAATAGTTCACACATATTATGGCATTCATCATAGTGGCACTTAATTGTCCACACTAGACACAGTGGATCTACTAAAGGTGTCCTGAGTCTCTATGCCCTTTAAAGTAGAAGTCTAGTCTTAAAGTGGACCAACACCCTCCCGGATCGGGCTGATCCGATCCCTCCACATGGGGCATCCAAAATCGGGATGCCCTGCTGTGTGAAACCCCCCAGGAACCTTACCTTGATCCCGATCCAGCGGCACATGTGCGGGCCGCGGCCCCATCTCACGCTTCTCTCTATCAGGGAGCGTGCCCACGCCGGCCATTTGTGAATGGCCAACGCGGGCGCGCCCCCTGTTAGAGGGAAGCGCAAGATGCAGCCGTCAGCACGCTCAGAGCCGCTGTGGTTGTATGGATGCACATACCACAGCGGCTCCGAGCGCTCTGATTGGACGAGCGGCCGCGCATGCGCCATAGGAGCGGGTTGAGGTGAGTTTTTATGAGCGATTGGTGGGGCTTCACATAGCGGGGCACCCCCGATCAGGGTGCCCCTGGGAAGTGGACCAAGACCCAGGATAGTCAAAATCCTGGGTGTTGGTCCACTTTAAGGCAAGGTGGTGTCAGGGAAACGTGTATCATGTGATCACACTAACAACCCAGCAGCTAAGATCTCGCAGCACAATCACCGGATCTGAGATTTAACTCCCAGCTGACCCCTCCCAATGCCCATCTGGGTGGAGTCTCCAGCCCCTCCTTTGACTCTGGCCCCATTCAGAACCTGCAGACCATTTTTTGGGGGCATAACTTTTAAACTGATGCTGATAACAGCCCGATTCTGGCATCAAACTAGTGGGCTAGTCTTGCCACATCTTTCAGGTCAAAGAACCCAGGGGGTAGGATGGATCAGAACTCCAGATCTCCATTTCAGCAGGTTCTGGGTTCCGCACTGCAATTAAAAAATGATGCCTGTGTGCATTTTATTGGACACAGATGCCTAGTTATGGTCAGTTGTGTGTTAGCTCCGCCTGTCTGAGGGTATGGCATTTGAAGAGAGAGATCTCTCTTGCATAGGGTCATCTGTGGGCTAGACCTTGTGGCTGCAGCTCAGGTTAGAAGTGTGAAATGCACAAGGGTAGTTTTTTGAAGCTTCCCCCCTGGGGAGCCAGGCCTGCACCCATCCTAACAACAGCCTTAGGTGATAGAATAGCAGAAGGCTATTTATCAGGGTACCTTCAAGTGTTGTTTCGGAATCCGACGCTTCGGGTGGCGGCCACAGGGAGGCTGCACAGAGTAGTATCCCTTGCTCTGTGCATGCTTCCAGCCCCCACTGAAGCCAATGGGCGGGTGGATGCCACCCTGTGCAGCCTCGCCACGATGGCCGCAACTATGCACAGAAATGCCAATTGACATTGCTGGATTGCAGGGACCAGATACGTTTTTTTCCTGGCAACCTCCACCCTGCTTCAGTGCCGGGGTGGGTGGGGGGGGCAGGGGGGCTTTGGGTTTCCTTTCAGCATTAAAGGGACATTCCAGACAAAAGGCTTTCTTGCCCCTTGCTGACAGTCATATTTATTTACCAGCACTTTGCATTTTCTGATAAGCCCTATTTAATTTGCCTTCATCTGCTGACTCATCATACTTAGTCCGCTGTGTGAATTTCCCTTTTCAGGTACCGTCACAGTCCTGCTCAAATAATTTAAAAAACTACCTACAGCTTGTCAGATCCTACCTTTTTTCACTTGGCCAGCTAATAACCTCCCTAAGCTTTCAATATCACTTTTATGCAGATAACACCCAGATATATCTCTCTGGCCCAAATTTATCTCTTCCCTCCTCTCTCTTCCGTTCCTGTCTGACAGCCATCTCTTCCCTTATGATCTCTTGCCCCCTAAAATGAACATGGAAAAAAACAGAACTGGTCATTTTCCCACCATCTCACTGCCCTCCCCTCTTCAATACCACAATCACATATAATCTTACAATAACTGCAACTTCTCAAGCTTGATGTCTGGGCGTCATTCTGGTCTCCTTTCTCTCACTCACATCTCACATTCACTCCCCAGCCACCTCCTGTCAACTTAAAGAGGAACAACATCCCGAAAATAAAAAGGGCCCAACACTTCTCCAGTGCTGCTCGCCTCTTGTGAATACCTCCACTGGTTACCTGTCTCTCAGAGAGTTGAGTTCAAACGTCTAACACTAACCTACAAAGCTTTCTCCAGTGAGGCCCCCCCTATATTTCATCTCTGATCCAGCGATACCAACCCAGATGCAACTTCTGCTTTGCTTTGCCTCTCTCCTGTCCTCCTCCGTGGTCACCTCCTCACACTCCCGCCTTCAATACTTCTCCTGTGCCTTCCCACTTCTCTGGAATGCCCCCCCCCCCCTTCAATCCGTCATCCTCCAACGCTTCAAGCCTTCAAAAGTGCCCTCAAACCTCACCTCTTCAGACTTTCACTGGGGCATCCTAAATCAGGATGCCCCACTGTGTGAAGCCCCCCCTTCCCTGGGTCTCAGCAAAACTCACCTTCTTCCTGGCTTCCTCGCCAATGTAAATACTGACACACATCCCAGATAGGCTGGGGACAGGAGCAGGTCCACTGCTGGGGATTTGGCCACTTTCGCTCCCGATTGCCATCAAATCGTGATGCCCCGGGGGGTAAGGAACAAAACCTGGGATAGTAAAAACTTTTTTTTTTCACTTTAAATACCTTAATCTCTTTATGCTTTTCTATGACTCAGACTTTTATCCCTCTTACCCTTTTTTCTACATTTCCTCCTGCTTCCCACATTTGCCACTTCCTCTCTTTTTTCTTTAGCACCTTCCCTCCATCTCTCATTTCAACATTCCCTCCTTATCTTATCACCATACCCTTTATCTCAATAGCTTTCTCATTTCTGTGTATTCCATGACTATTTTCTCTCTCTGTTTCATAGGTTAACCTTGCTTCAGTCTCTCTCTCTTTTTCTGTATTCTCTTCATTCCCTTCTTTTTTTTCCTGTGCTCCATTCTTTCCCTCATTTCCTTTCTGTCTCTGCTATTCCTCCATCTATTTCCCTTTGTCTGAATGCAAATGTGTATATACCTGGATGTCTGGGGGGATCCCAATATCCTGTCCAGTGTGGCATCTGACCTGAGGCCTGCTCTGATTACTGTTGTCCACTTTCAGGACTCGGTTAACAAGGCTGCTATGGGCACAGTATGCCTGACCAAATATTATTTACGGTAAGTTCCCAATATATTGTACAAATAGAGTTGCTGAATGAGAATATGGGTCCCAGAGGCTCTGACTTTTACACGTTATCAAGCTTGGAAAATATTAGTATTAGGTGACATTGATTGTTTACACTCAGAGTCTGTCTTTCCATTACATGAGCTCTGGTATGCTTTACTATTCATTATATCTTTTAAACTGACAGCCAGGTTTAAAAGCAGTGTATGGCCTGGGGACTTCAGCCCTGAAATCAGATGAGTGGTAGCGCTGGAACAGAGAACCCCTACACACAAACACACAAACATACACACACACACACGCTAAGAAGTTGAGTGGCACTTGCTGAATCTACTTGTGACCCTAGTCAAAAAATCAAAGCTTAGTAAATTGCTTCTCTAACCCTCCCCCTTGCAATCAGTAATGTAATCACTGATGCAGATGTTATAGAATAGCAGGCTGATTCTGTTCTCCTGAACTGGAAGCAGCAAACACATTAGAGTCCTGCTTTTGAAAAACCCAGTCCTGAAATCAAAATTGCCTTAAACCTCTGTGCAATTGTCCCTTATTTCTAGCCATAAATCCATCAGCTGTAATGACTCATCACTGCTCAGAAAGGTCCTGTATTATTAAAAATAACTGTTTCAGTGCTCTGTGGCTGCTGAACCTATTAATACAATGTAACAGCTTCACTCTCACACTAACTATTCGTTTAGCAGCTGTTTATTCTGTGTGTGTGTGTGTGTGTGTGTGTGTGTGTGTGTGTGTGTGTGTGTGTGTCACGATAAACAAGCTTCTCCATATTTTTGAGGAATATCTATCAGTCTGATGTGGGCTGCTACTGACACATGATCATGTGTAAACAGGACTGTCAGCAAGATGGCCATTCCCATGTTGTTCAGGAGCACAGGATCTTCATGCGCATGTTCCACAACATTTGCCTGCTTCATGTTCCACAAAATGGGGTTAAAGCGGACCAACACCCAGGGGAGATCGGCCTGGGAATCTATAAGATTCCCAGGCCAATCAGATCCCTCCCCGTGGGGCATCCGAAATCGGGATGTCCCGCGGGGTGAAACACCCAGAAAGCCCACAATCCTACCTTTTCCACGTTCCAGCGGCGCATGCGCGTCCGCCGCCGCCGCCTCCCGCGCGTCCCTCTAGCAGGGCGCGCTCCCGCGCTGGCTGTTTGTGAATGGCCGGCGCGGGTGCGCTCCCCGTAAGAGGGACGCGCGGGAGGCGGCGGCGGACGCGCTCTGCTTGTCCATCGCTGCCTCTCGCTTGTCCGTCGCCAGTGATTGGACGAGCGAGTCACGTGGGAGCGGGGTGCCCCACCGAAGTGGACCAAAACCCAGGATAGTCAAAATCCTGGGTGTTGGTCCACTTTAAGTCCTCTCAAACAATTTATATCACTGATCACCGGGCAGGGGTTTAGGGGAACAATTTATTAAATTGTATTTTATTAACTGGAGGCCCTTTTTAAGGTTTTCTTAAATCTCTGCAGTACTGAGAGCTACACTACCCTTCAGGGTTATAGGGTTAAACCACAGAAGTGACAATTTTCCCCTGTAATATCCAGCATCTTCAAGAATAACACAAGGACATCACATTATTGTCATTTAGGCTTCTAAAGAAAGGGAATAAACTCACATCTTCTGTGTTATATATTCCATCAGCCCACAGAATGATACCAATGATGTTGAAGACTGGTTTCAGAAAGGCCAGCTGGAAAACTCCCAGGATGAAAAGGTTTACCTTCCTCCTGTAATGTAAGCATTTGATTCAGCAATATTGAATGGAACATTCAGCATATTTCCTGTTATAGAGAAACCACAGGAGAGCAGTCAAGTGTTCTGCAGTCTACGGACACATTAAGAAGCCATTCTGACTAATGGCCATATGCAGCAGAGCACTTTAGCTAATGGACTTATCTGGTCTGCTGCTCATGTAGCAAAAAGCACATGCTTCTCTGTGCAGCTCCAAAGACTTATGGCAGAAGTTAGTATATGGCAACAAAAATCATTTGTCCTGAACGGAAAAAACTTTATGTGTAAAACTCAGGATATGTGGATGTGTGTCCCGATCAAAGAGATACAACACACAGGAATTTTACTTTCCCATGTGTTGTTCCTCTCAGGTGGGGCATCCCAAATTAGGATGCCCCGCTGTGGGTAGCCACAAAGTTCATCCATTACACTCACCTTCTTGGCATTCCCACAGAGCAGGCTCGACCGAAACTGAACAGCCCACTTAGCCAACCAGCAAGCTCAATTTCGCTCAGTTCCCTTGGGGGATGTGGGGGTTCCCCACTCCGGATGTGTGCATGACCTTGCAGCATACTTACCCACTACCGCAGTCCCTTGATTTTTTCCACTGGTTTGCCATCTTGCGTGACCGACATTGGCCACTAGGGTTTGTCAGGTGGTCACACAAAGAGACAAAAAAATTAAAAAAAACCAAAAACTACACTTACCTCTTTCCCCAAAGGCTTGATTCCTTGGGAACAGCAGCAACAGCCCTCTTTCAGATTAAACAGCTCCAAAGACCTTGTGCTTCTGACTTGCCTCAGTGCGCATATGAGCAACCATCACTGATGGCACATCCGCAGCAGGTGCTTACGTGGTGTGCCTCCTGCAGTTAATCAACATAGAGTCAGCTCCCTCATGACTGGAAGCAGGGGTGCACATCAGGCGGGGAGTGTGCTATCGGCACTGGAGACCACAGAACTCCATGGGACTCACAGGAGGTAAGGTAGCACAGTAAGCACAGTTGGCTGGTTGGTGAGATAGGGGTGATGTTTTCTTGACATTATTTTGGATGTATTTGATCATTGATTGGAATTCTTTGTTCCAAATGGTTCGGGACATGTGCAGTGCATTTTCGCTGATTTACTCACTTATTATATATATTGAGGTAGCAAGGAGGGTTATTGATTGATATTTTGAGTATTTAATAGATTTGTTAATTGTTTTGTCCCCCATCTCTACATGTGTTTGGTGCTCATGGTGTTGTCTTTGTGTGTAGTTTGGTTTTAATGTTTTTGTATGCTTTGATGTCAAAGCCCCCATTGTAGCACACAGAAAACCATGGCGCACTGCAGAGACACGTGTCACTGATTGGTGGAGGCGGCACTCCAATATGTGCAGAAGTATGCAGTAGTTACCAGTGTCCTCCATCAAGGGCCAGCTTGCACAGACCAGGAAGATAACTGTATGCTTCAGTCAGTCAGCATGCCTAGGAGGGCATGCCCTGAACCCCTAGACCCTTCATCCCTAGCAGACTGAAAGTGGACAAATCATCAGGAATGTGACTATCCCACTGATTGGCCCCCTTAACTGGGGCATCCCAACTTGGGATGCCCTGCTGTGTGAAACCCCCAGGTCACCAACTCAACTCATCTTTCTGCCATTCCTACGGTGCATGCCTGGGCTCTCGTCCAATGAGCATTTTATGCCATGCATACTTATGCATCTCAAAAAGCGTTGGTAAGAACAGAGTGGCATCATCCCAGGTTTCCCTGTGGAGTGCACGCAGAAGCACATCTGAGGGATGCGGCCTGCAATTACAGTGAGAGACCATCAAAAAGGTAAGTGACTGTAGGCCACTGCAGGGGGTTAACACAGTGGGGCCTCCCAAATTTGGAGGCGTCAGGGGCACTTAACTTTACTGACGCAGGCAACATGACATCTCAAGGTGGCCCACTGGAACAGGCCCTGACCTCATCACAATTCAGGGTGCAAGCTGTGTAATTGGCATTGTAGGTGTGTTGGGAGAGGCCCGTCTCTGTGATCTTATTAACAAGCTTGTATTTCAATATGTGTTTCTCTGGGAGGTATTAAATATTATATATACAATTTACTGTGTGTTATCACTAGCCGTCTACTGTATATGGTTCACTGGCACAGAAGTGCCATAGTTTGTGTTGGTGACACCGCTTTAGTTCTGGTTACATATGTGTCTGTTTCACAACATTGACACTAAATGTATCAACCAGGACAATACTTGATTCAGAGCCTTGTCCTTTTTTGTGGGACGTTACAGCATACATATGACAACCCGAGTGTTCACCCTATAAATATGGTTCAAGGCGTCCGTAATTTTACGGGTTTTGCCTGTGCTTGTGTGGAATTTATCCTCTGCACCTACGATGGAGCCCCTGGACAAGTTCTGTGAAGAGTACGAGCAGCTGCTAACCATGTACCTTCCAGAGCTTAGGCATACCCGCAGTCGCCTGGATATCGATCAGATGGCCAATCAGCAGGTGTTCAAATTGACCTGACTGAACTGCCTTTATCTTGAGAAGCTTTACTCAGAGCTGTGCCCATGGTTGGCCCAAGCCACAAGAAGGGGCATGCAGTTGGAGGTATGACCAAATTGCTTGGCTGCCTTCAATTTTTAGCCAAATGCTCCTTCCAGAGGCTAGGTTCACTGTCAGTTGGCATGTCCCAGCCTTCACTGAGCCGCACCCTGACTAAATTGACATGGCATGGCTGTTCTGCATGAGAAAAACATCTCTTTCCCTGACAGCATGGTAGCCTGGAACATGGTGAGGTTGGGTTTTTTCAACATTGCGAAAATGCCAAACGTCATACAAACGATATCCAAAGACATCCAGCATGGCATCCACCGTGTTCACCAGTCACACTTTGATGCCATTCGCCTTATGTGTGCCGCATTACACTCCTGTCAAGGTTCAAACAGATGATAGTGCCCACGAAATACGAGTGAAAGCACATGGTGCCACAGTAATGGCGGAGGCCTGAACTTCCAATATTACAGGCCCACAGTACTTTGCTGCCACTGTCACATGGATCACTCTGGCATGTTTGTATGCGACGCAGGGGTGCCTTAGGTTTGTTTGATTTAGGTTTGACATTTATATGCAATCCGCTATTATTGTGGGATGGGAAAGCTGGCTTCGACTTGTTGCTGGCTGCGGTCAGTGAGTTCTATACACCAGTAGTAGCGGGGTGGAGAGGTAAAAGTGCGTCTGCGCTTGCAATTTGCTACTATTGTGGGATGAGAGAGCTGGATTAGGTAGCATTGGCATACAGTAGCGTATATGAAGCTTGGGTGGTTGCAGTGTCCCAGAAATTTACTTAAACGGGCAGGGACATGCGTGTGGAGCTAAAGGAGACCTAAACAGAGGACATAAGTTTACACATCTGTTTGTTGTTTGCAGAATTTCATGGAGCAACGATATGACTTCAAGGCCAACACACATGAAAAGAGGACATTGGCAGAGGAAGTGGCAGCCAATCTGAGTGGCCTTACACCTTCACCCAAATAATGCAGCACTGTTCGGACCTCAAACGGCAAAAGTGGCCCTGGGTGCAGAGGTTCTACAGCCAGAACTTCCCAGGTACGTGGATGTACAACAAAGAAGGTGAGCTATCAGGGTAATGGGTTACATGTTTTACAAAATTATATTTTATCTTTTGTAGCTAGAAAGTTCTGGCTGTGGATCAAGTATGTGCAAAGACATGCAGACTGCATGGAATGCCCTAGATGCCAGCAGGGGGAAGAAAGGTAAGTATGTGCAAGGACATGCAGACTACCATGAGTACACTAGCAGGGGGCAGCGGGTTTTTACCGAAAAAAGGTGTACGTCAGAAAACCACGCAAGGATACAGCACACCAAGAACAATGTGCTCCATAGCAAGTTACGTCAAAAAACAGGTAAAAACTCGGTTACCAAAACTACTTAGTCTGCAAATACTGTAAAGGCTTGGCTAAACCGTATATGTACGTCCTCTTACGCAAAAACAAACTTTTCTCGGAGCGCAGAACGCTGTGAATGAGACGAGCATTTGCAATTTCCCAGTTACCAAGATAATTTCCCAAAAAAACTGAGCATTCGCAGGCAGGCTCTGAATCGGGCCGTATGCCTAGAATCAGATGTATTAGGATTGTGTCATTAATTAGTTAATTGTTTGGTCATTAAACGTTTTGCATTAAGGTTTTAGTATAGATAAGTCAGATTTTTGTTATATTATGAGCCTTGAAATTTCACATGAAATAAGGTATGATTGAGTTATGCCCAGGAGAATAAAAATGATGTGGACATAGTGACCTTGTGCCAGTGATGAGTAATCGGTGAGTAAGCAGAACACTTCCAATGTAATCCAATAACATGTATTGATGCTATTCTAGCAGAATTACAGCAAATTAATGATTTATGAAATGGCACACGTGTGCAAACAGAAATGTGTTCCTTATTTGTATAGGTGCATATTTTACATTTACTACCAATATATTTGAATAGGTAACTTGTGCAAAGGAGCAGAGAAATATGCAATCCCAGGCACCACACACATACAGTACTAAAGAACAAATGTTACCCACCAGGCCGCCACCCCAGTGTTGGAACATACAAAGCGTGAGTAATGAAAGGAACCTGTGTTATGGTGGGTATAATACTCTAAGGTTGACCTGGTTTGTTTTGGGTACAGTCAGGGCCGGTGTCAGCACCCGGCAAGGCGGGGCAGCTGCCGGGGGCCCCAGCTTCAAAGGGGGGCCCACTGATGGGGGGGGCCTTTGGGGTGTGCGACGGCGCTTGACCAGCGGACTGAAAGGGCACCGCCACAGCTGGTGCCCACATCTCATGACGCGCCAGCAATGACCAAGGTGGCGGTGCATTCAGGGGACATCCAGATTTGGGACGTACCTCGTGATGTGATGCGACTCTTCACCACAAAGGGGCCCACTGAGACCATGCCATAAAGCTGGAGCCGGCCCTGGGTACAGTGGTGTCACAATGCCAGTAGGACAAATGTCCAGAAGCCTCCCCCACACCCACCACCTCCACACACACTTTTTATAAAGAGGGATCTCAGCTGCCAGGGAAAGTATAGTATTCACATTATTTAGTGGAATGGCAGGAAGAGTCTAGCTCTAATGTAAGAAAGTCAAGGCTGCAGTGACAGTGCCATAAACATGGTCTTATTAAACACAATTTGTAGAAGAGCTGTTAGTTGCTAGTTTTTGTTTAGTTCTACTTACATGAACAGTACTAGGTGGCCTCCTTGTCTACTCCTGTTTCTTAATAGTGATGTGCTTCAGATCCAGGATTCAACTCGCCAATTTGGTTCGGTTCATCCCATCTCGGATACAGGCAAGATCTGGTTCAAATCATCTGGCAGGCCATCTGCTGGTGCAGGCAAGCAAGCAAGGAGGAGGGGGCACCTGTGTCCCAGTTTACTACAATTGCTGACAGGGGGCTGCAGTAGGGGCCCTAAGGGACCCGTATACCAAATCACACAACGTGGTGGCTCCAGTTATTCAGGAGTACCAAATGCCAGATACTTGGGACTATCACTATTTCTCACAGCCTCGTAACACTTAGCTACTTAAAATCGTGGTCTTCAAATTGACATTGTTATTGTATAAGGCTCATTGAAAATGGGTAAAATAATATTCATAAACAGAACAGAAGTAGAAGTCGAATTACCTAGAAAAAGTGGTCACCGCTCCCGCTTTTGGTCTGGCCCAGGTGTGCACCTGCAGAGGCAGTGTGAGGCAGCTGCCTTAGGCAGTGCTATAGTGGGGAAGGCAATCGCTTGACCCGTTTTTTTTTCAACTAATTAGTGGTTCAGTGGAGATCAGGGGGTGCCTCTGCACACGGTCATGTTTTTACAGTCAATCATTGGTGGCTCAGTGGCCATAGCCCCGTCCCCCCCACAGCGAATTGCTATTGCTCCAATTATAGGAAGGAGCCAGGCAGAGGAACTGCACTGCCCTATTGAGAAGTGGACATCCTGGAGGAGGCAACCTTCTATTCAACAGAAAGCCTAGGTTTACTACTTTCTGGAGCCTCCCCTCCCCCAACAACAGAGACACCAACCTGACCCATTCCTGAAGGGTGACCTTTTTCCCGTCCTGCACTTAGCACTGACCATGTTCTTGAACACACCTGGACTCAGCCAATTAACTGGCTTTGAATAGAAGTTCTAATTATCTAAGTCCAAGTGTGTTGAGGTAAATGGTTATTGTGAAGTGCGGGACTGGAGAAAAAATCACCCTGCATGAATGGATCAGGCTGATATCCCTGCACCAACTTGATCTGGGGATCAAAGTATTTAGGGCTGAGGGAGAGGAGAGCATTTTGAATAGTTAAAGTGGCCCATAACCCAGGATTTTCACTATCCTGGGTTTTGGTCTGTCCCACTGGGGCACCCCAGGTCGCTGAGTCCACTGACCTGTCCTCAGCCCACGCTGTGGCTAGAGCAGCCGGCTCGAATCCCAGCCGCACTTGTGAGCGGTGCCGGTGTCACTCGGCTCCTTTTGGCTGCGCGCGACCCTGCACAGCCATTCAGTTGTGGCAGACGGGTCTGCGCACAGCTGAGGAGGGAAGCGAGTGATGCTAGCCCAGGCACCATGGGCTCAGGGGAAAGGTGAGTTTACTGTGCGCCCTGGGTGGTTTCAACACAAGAAGGGCATCCCAGTTCAGCGTGCCACTAAGGGGAGGAAGTAAGCCTGCCCTGGAGTCTCATAGACTCCAGGGTGGGTTATGATCCACTGACATGTGACACAATCCATTTATATGGATGCATCAGAAAGGGACTTGAGTTGATGCTCATGATACAACTTAGTTCTTTATGACAAAACAGTAATGTGTGACACTAACAAAAATAAGAACAGGAAAGAAAATCTGTCAACAAGATCCCCAGTTTACTTCGGTTTTCATGATTCCAAAAGAGGAGCACAAACTGGCCTCTGTTTTAGAAGGTAGGCCTATCACAGAGCAGTCAGGGATTGAGGATTTAGCGTTTGTTGCAAACAGGGTTGCAGGATACTATGCTTGTGCAGATACAGAAAAGCAGCTACTAAAATGTTATTCAAATGCTGTCCAAAGCTGTGCCCTTACTTGGTGAGTTTGATGCGTGGGAGACAGAGGCAGCAGCAGCAGCATGGCCCTGTGTTGATGTGCAGCTCAGTACCCTCAAATTTCTTGACAAGTGCATCTTTTCCTCCAAAGCCTTCAAGTATAACCATGAAGATGAGGTAGAAACAGACTGCAAAATACCTAAAGAATCATAAAAATGAGTTATTAGATATGAAAGTATTATAGGCATTTGATACTGGCACACATTCAGGCATAGCTACAGGCAGGGGTGGACTGGCCATAGATAGACTTTCCAGGAGAATTTACAGTGGCCCACACTGCATTGGGGCCTAATGGGCTGCTGTTTCTAAAATCCCCATCATATTCCTGCCTCCTTGGTTTCCCCTCCAGCCCATTCTGTACCCTCAGGCAAGAAAATAAATGTTCTGCCCCCTAATAGCCTCAAGATTGTAGGGGGGACCACACCCATACACCATTATCTGCCTCAACTATATTAAAGCTTCAGTACCATCAATTTAAAAGTGGACATATAGGCCCATATTCTGTCCCTGCAATGCTTTAGCACACTGTGGGCTGATGGCCACAGGTTGGTCAGGGGCCAGTAAAATCCCAGGTTGCTTTTTGGCCCCAGTCTGCAACTAGCTAAATAGGGTGGAGAGGTAGAGAAGGGGCTTCTATATGACTGCTGAACCTCCTCATATAACACGTGTATTTTCCTGTTAATTAACACTGTAGAAGTATATATACAAGTAAAATACTTTTATCACCTGTCATTTCCCCTAACCACTATCACACATGCTTACAGGTCCGGCCTTAGGGTAAGCATTGCCCCGTGGAAGATTTCAGGGACACACATAATAAATGGATCAACAGTGGAAACACAAAAAGAGGGAGACGAGGGCAAGAAAAACAGGGGGTATGCAGAAATAGAAAGACTGAAGGTAGACAAGAGATAAATAGGAGGAAATGTGGGAGAGAGATCGAGAGTCGAAAAAGGAATGTAATATGAAGAGAACGTAAAGAGAAGATAGAGGGAATGCAAAAAAGCGAAAGAAGGAAAGAGAAGGAGATTGAAGGAATGTGACAAGAGAAAGATAGAGAGAATGTAGGAATGAAAGCAAGATGGGAGGAATGTGGGATAATGAGAGAGAATGAATGAATGAGGGAATGAGATGGAGATCGGAGTGTAAAAAACAAGAGAGTGGAGGAGAAAAAGCAAGAGTATATTATAAGTATATATAAAGCAAGCATAGAGTATAAAGAAATGTGCAAAAAAGAAAGAAGAGAAATGGGGGAATTTTGGAAAAGAGAGGCCTGCTGGCCCAGTTGAGAGTCCCTGGCTCCATTACAAAGAGGTTGGGATGTCGCCCTGTGCAGCACACCCCAAAGGCCAGCCATGCATGCATACATGCAAGAATTACCTATCTCTCACAGGAAGTGCTGTGGAAGCTGCAGTTCTGGCATGTGTTAACCCCCCCCCACCGATGTACATTGTTAGCTGTAGAGCCGATGTCAGTGTGAGACTACAGTGCATCCATCCAGAAATACAAACATAATTTTTCAAACAAAACTCTGTGCTGGCCTTTACCCGGGGCATCCGATGCGCGGACTCTAGTCCAATCAGAGCCATTTTCTGTGTCATTCAGCAACAGGCCTGACTAGCTGCATCTTCATGCTGCGCGCACACACTCCCACCCCAGCTTTTCAGATAAGCTGGGACAGAAGTGCAAGTGCTGTTGGGACATATTACATAGTTAATACGGTTGAAAAAAGACATACGGTATGTCCATCAAGTTCAACCAAGGGTGTTGAGGTAGGGGAAGTTATTTTTTATTCTATTTTATAGAGGAAGCTATTTATTTTATTTTTTGTTTTTTCTTTTTCTTTTTTTACTGATACCCGCTTATAGTAACTGTTAATGTTATTTTCTTCTAAATAAGCATCTAATCCTTTTTTGAAGCTGTCAGCGGTTGATGCTGTAACAAGCTTCTGTGGGAGGCTATTCCATAGATTTATAGTTCTTATGGTAAAAAACGATTGTCTTTTTTTCCAATCGAAGGCAGTGCCCCCTTGTCTTTAGAGAGGATTTTACCTGAAATAGTGTTCTCCCATATTTTGTATATTTGTACAAGTTAATCATGTCCCCCCTCAGCCGTCTCCTCTCAAGACTAAACGGATTTAATTCTCGTAATCTTTCCTCATAACTAAGATCCTTCATTCCCCTTATTAGTTTGGTGGCTCTCCTCTGCACCCTTTCCATAGTCAGAGCATCCTTTCTACAATGGGTGCCCAGAACTGGACGGCATATTCCAGGTGAGGGCGCACCAGTGCCTTGTAAGGAGGCAAAATTACATCTCTATCCCGTGATTCCAGGCCTCTTTTAATGCATGATAGTATCTTGGTGGCCTTGTAAGCAGCTGCTTGGCATTGCATGCTGTTATTTAGCCTGTGATCTACCAGTACCCCCAGATCCTTCTCAACAAGCGACTCTCCCAGTTTTACTCCCCCGAGGACATATGTGGCGTTTAGGTTATTAGACCCCAAGTGCATGACTTTACATTTCTCCACAATGAACTTCATTTGCCAAGTGGATGCCCAGACACTCAACAAGTGTCCAAGTCAGCCTGAAGCTTATAGACCTCGTCAATAGACTGCACTGTGCTACATATCTTTGTGTCATCAGCTAAAATAGAGACAATGCTTTTAATTCCATCTTCTATGTCATTTATAAACAAGTTGAATAATAGAGGGCCCAGCACTGAACCCTGGGGTACACCACTTACAACCGGTTTTCCAGTTTTCAATCCAGTTACAAACTGTGTTTTCTAATCCTGAAGACCTCAGTTTCTCCAATAAAGCGTCTGTGGGGGACAGTGTCAAATGCTTTTGCAAAATCCAGAAAAACTATATCCACAGCCGCCCATCTGTCCAGGCTTCTACTCACCTCCTCATATAAGCCAATCAGGATAGTCTGGCAGCTTCTGTCCTTAGTAAAACCGTGTTGGTTGTCACTTAGAATATTATGGGTAGTTACATATTCGTGTATGTAGTCCCTTAAAAGCCCCTCAAGCAATTTCCCCACAATGGATGTTAAGCTAACAGGTCTGTAATTGCCCGGAGAAGATCTAGAGCCCTTTTTAAAAATGGCCACCACATTTGCCTTGCGCCAGTCCCTTGGCACTATATCAGTTGATAGTGAGTCTTTAAAGATCAACAACAGGGGTGATGAGATAACGGAACTGAGTTCTTTGAGAACTCTTGGGTGAAGTCCATCTGGTCCTCCAGTCTTATTCACATTTAAATGATTTAGTTATTCTTGGATGACTATGATATGATATGTTTAGCTTGTTAATTATTATACTTGGGCTATTGCTATCAGTGGCATCTTCTGTGTTGGCTCCTTGTTCCTCTCTTGTGTACACAGAGCTAAAGAATCCATTTAACAGCTCTGCCTTATCTTCATCCCCAGTGACCATTTCCACATTATCATTAATTAGGGCACCTACCTGTTCTGATTTAGTTTTCTTCAAATTAATATATTTAAAAAAAAACTTTTAGGGTTTGTTTTGCTTTCTTTGGCCACATCTCTTTCGTTTTGTGCTTTTGCCAACCTTATTTCTTTCTTACACATTTTATTTACTAGTTACTTTTCAAGTGTTACAGCTGAGTTCAGCCTTGTTTTAAATGCCCTTTTTTGTTCTTTATTGCCCTTTTAACCGCAGGTGTCAGCCATGAGGGGTTTAATTTTAGCCGCTTATATTTGTTACCCGTAGGAACACATTTTGCAACGTTGGTAATCACAACTGATTTAAAGCATTCCCATTTGGCATCTGTATCCTTATTCCTCCACAGATGCTCCCAGTCAATGCCCTGGAGTCCAGCTCTGAGTCTGGGGAAGTTGGCCTTCCTACAATTTAGTGTTTTTGCCCCCCCCCCCCCCCCCGACAGAAAATCTTTCTTACAGTTTATGTTAAATACAACTATATTGTGGTCACTGTTACCAAGATTGATACAATATACAAGGACTGTTACTGTCCCCATCAGGTCATCATTATTTGATATTACCAGAGAGCCTCCACAAACTGATTCATATAATTATCTTGTAGCAGGTTGAGGAATGCTCTCCCCCTTGTAGTGGAAGCAGAACCATGTCTCCAGTCAATTCCTGGGTAGTTGAAGTCCCCCATCACCACCACTGCACCAGCCTGTGATGCCCACTCTATCTGTTTATGCAGTTGACCCTCTATTAGTTATATAGTTATATTTGGGGTTCTATATATTTCTCCAATTGGTATTTTAACATTGTTTACATTGTGCCCCACTTCTACCCACAAGGATTCTACATCCTCACAATCTTCTGCAAGTATCCCCTCATTGATATATGATTTGAATTCTTGCTTTACATAAAGACACACGCCACCCCCTTTCCTTTGTGCTCCAATTGCAAGTTGTTTACTGAATGACATTGGCACGACATGTCGGCTCTGATTGGACGAGAGCCTATGCATGCGCCATTGGACCAAGTAGAGGTAAGCTGTTACTGACAATCTGGGGAGTTTCACACAGCAGGGCATCCCAAATCGGGATTGCTCCCAGGGAACGGAACAAAAATAGCCAAAATCCAGGGTTTTAGTTCCCCTTTAAAACAATGATTAGGAAAAGGGGCTAACGTTATATAAAATAAAATGTGTTCACTGGAGGTCAGCTTTAAAGTGCAGGCAAGGGTAATTGTTACATCATTGCGTCAGGCTACACTTGGCACTGTCCTAAACTGTTTTCCTGTTTTTAAGTTGAAGAAAAAATGGCAGAGGTTTACAGGTTCAGCTTATGACATACCCACTTACCTATCCTGTCCCTCTAATCAGCTCAGCAGAGCGGGACGGAATTGCGGGGGTCCCTTCCTTCCTCACAGCACTGTCAGTGACACTTTACCCTCCCCGCCGGCCAGCAGTGGCGAGAGCTACATCGCAGTTTGGCACGCCCCAGCTCCTTACCAGCATGACTGATGCCTGCTGCCCCACCTCCTCCTCTCTCCCCTGGCCACTGCCTGTAGAGATTGGCGTGGGGCCTGTCTCCCCACCTCCTCCTTCGCGCCATCGGGGGGGCGGGGCCGCACTATGACTCTTTTTGCGTCACTGCTGGTGCGGCCCGCCCCTCGAGGAACGTGTGGTGCTGTGCTGGCGCCATCCTGCATGCTCTTCTTCGGCCTTGCTGCTGGAACCCTTCCGGTGATCTGTCGGTGATCTGTTATTGTATTCTGCCATGTGCATGTGCTGTGGGATGCTTACGGCCCCTTCTTGCTTGTGCCTTTCAGGTCGGACCCTTGTAGCTTGTGGGTTGTGGTTCCTCCCGGTCTCGCCCCCCTCCTTTCTCCCCTTTTTTATTAAGAGGGATCACACTAAAAGAGGGATCATATAGGAGGGATATTGCGGTTTGGCCCGTTAGTGCCTTGTAACCTGCATAAGATTTGTCTGCTAATCACCATAATGGAGGCTTCTGGGGATAGTGAGCTAGGGTCCCCATCTGGGCGGGTGAAGCTCTGCCTCATGTGCAGTGCCTGTCCTCTGGGTGGACTTAGCACGGTTTATGTCACTTGCACCAGGAGCATCTTTTTGGAGCATGATCGAGCGGTCGTACCTGCCCCTAGCCCTTTATTGCCTGCGACCTCTTCAGCACCCCCGCTGTTGCACTCAGCCCCCAGCGAGAGGGAAGCCAGCAAGGGGTCCCAAGCTGATTTGGCATACCGGGTGGCCAGCCTTGAGAGACAGTTCTCTCGCACGGCTTCTGGGAAGGCAAATCGAGCCTGGTTACTCGGATTTTGATGATGATGATCTTTTTGGAGATCTGGACTCCATGGAGTAAGGCGAGTTGTATAAAGACTCCTTTTCCGCAGTGGATCATTCTGCCGGCTATGACAGCGGGCCTGGCTCTTCCTCGGGTGAGGATATGTGGCTTCCTGATGATACGGAGAGGTTGCTGACTTCATTGTTTGAGATGTTGCATATTGTCCCTCCTAAAGCGGCTAAGAGGAAGCAGGGTGATTTATTTCGGCCTGAGAGAGAGAGACTTTTTTAAATATGGTTTTCAAGGAGTGGGAAAGGCCTAACAAGCTACCGTAGGTGCCTAAGGGCCTGGACAGGAGGTATCCCTTCCGGGAGGAGCTGGTCCGCCTCTGGTCCCATCCCGCCGAAGTGGATTCCCCTGTATCGAGGTTATCCAACACTACGGTTATGCCGTCACCTGATACTGCTTCCTTGCGTGATCCAGCTGACAGGCGTATGGATCAGTTAGCTTGTCATGCATTCACCTTTGCTGGTGCTTGGTTTCACTTAGTGTGTGCCGCGGCTATTCCCCTCGATTCAAAGAGCAAAAGTTAATTGATTTCGGATCGAGAATCGTAAGTTTGGGTGGGTGTTAGTCATTTTTTCCTGTTTTTTTGGCCATTTCCGACTCGCACGAGCCTACGTACGAATGCGTATATGCTCTTACGATCATCGGAAGTTCGTTCCTAAATTTTAGGATCAAAACGTAAAACTTAGGATCAAATCCTAAAACTTAGGATCAAAACGTAAAACTTAGGATAATCGGATGTGTTTAGGTGTGATTCAGAGAACAGTTTTCAAACCTCTAAATACGTTTTAAAAGAAAGCCACTGCCGACACCTTTTAGCAGTCGGATTGCTGTTCTTGAACAGGTTTTTTGGCTATGTGGAGGAGTCTGCGCGTCTTGAGCTCCAATGAACTGCATGTATCAGCATGGCCGAGGCCATAAATTGTATGGCAATGCATACCTGATTCAATACATTTCATGTATGCCTTATAAAAGCATTTTAATGTGGACCTTAATTAGTCCTTTGCATGTAAACCTTTATTTTGCAATATATTTGCGTTAATTAAAGAAACTTATGTCCTTTGTTATTTATTTTTAAATTGATGTACTAGAATAATATTTTTAGATTGCATTTATTGGTGTAGTTGTTTACCTTTGCTTTGTTTAATTATTTAAGCACATCTTTGGTCAGATGCATCACACTTACTGAGGAGAGGAGAGCGGGATAAAGTGCAGGATGTGGGTTACTGCTGTATTTTGCACAGACACAGCAGAGCTGGGGGCACGGAAAGGTCAGAAATCAAAGAATGCAGAGCAACACAGTCACAAGGCCCTTTCTTTTTGCAGGCTGCCCGAGAATACCTGAGCCGCCATCTTGGCTGTTTCTAGGCTCATAACATGCTGAAGTTGCTGGGTGTTTTTTAATTTTTGAGAGCAAATCTGTATGTAGAGGGTGTGGGTAACCACACCAAAAATTTTAAGTTGTACCATTTGAAGCCAAAATATTAAAATTAAATCCACAAGTAAAAAATGCAAGTTAACTAAAAATTAAACAAAGTAAGATTTACTTATGCAAATGCATTCATTAATGGTTGGTTACTACAAAATGAATGAAATAAAGAAAAATAAAAGACCAAATATTTAGAATGCACTTTAATGAGGTAAGTTTGTAGTGCGCAGCCACAAGATCAGAAGGATTTACGTCCAGACAAAAAAGGAAAAAGGGCAAAACCAATGTTGCAACCTGAGAAATGAAACGGAAAATTCAGGATGGAAACTGACATAGGTCTGATTCCCGAACTGCCATACGAACGGACGTACATTTTAGGATAGAAACGTATTTGCTTATAGAATCACTCGCAAGTTCATACGAACGCACGAGCGTACGGGAAAAATAGGATGATCGGCACCAAAATCAAAGCTGTTACATGTTTCTTTGAATCGACCCAATTGTCTCCTTAGCCATCAGAAAGAAGGTGAAACATCTTGTGGACATTGCTAAGTCTCGCAAGTGATCCAAAGGAAGTTTTTTACCCAATGCACCTCTAACTATTTCCTAACAATATATGAGTGTAGGTGTGCCTTAAAGGAATCCCCAAAGAAAAGTATATACAAATACAAATATACAATATGTGGCCCCAGCTACCACCAGGGGCGTTCCTAGGCACCACCAAATCAAATAGCTTGAATCAAAAGTATGTCATAAGTAATATTTATTAATGGTTATAAAAGTACCATCACAAATATACTTTTAAAAACAATATACGAATAGCAGGGACACAAACAATCATCCCTCTTCCTCCTTGTGAACAATAGATCCCTATCACACAATATATAATACAGTACAAAGATAAAGTGACAAATGCAATATTAAAGTGCTAGATGCTAATATAAAAAAGTGCTGAGTGCTACAATAACATTCAAAACCTATATAAATGTATCCCACATAAAAAGAGAGAACAAATAATCAATCAATTTGCCCCAGAAAAGTAAATTGGTAAGTGATTAAAGTGTATAAGATATCACCAAATCGGAGGTTAAGAGGTGTCCCTGCTAGTAACTGGCGTCCTGATCCCTCACGCGTTCCGTGAGACAAGCTCACTTCTTCAAAGGTGCCATTAAGTCTCGCAAGTGGGCGGAGGAGTATAAAGATCTCAAGGCTTGCGTGGATTTTATTGCCTTTGTTGTCTCTGCCATGGACGATGGTGTCCGGCTCGGTGCCAGGGTTTCGGCCCCGCTTGTTTCACTTCGTCGCTCTGGTTGCGGCAATGGTCGGCTGATGCCGCGGCCAAGAAGTCGCTTACTAGCATCCCTTTCGTGGGGCACAGGTTGTTCGGGGGGCATCTGGACCTCCTGGTTAAGGATGGTAGACTCCCTCAGAGACGGATGCCTGCTCTGCCCTTTCGGGGCTCATCTGCATATCGCTCCTTTCGAGGAGGAAGAGGCGCTTCATTTTCAGGTACTCGCAGAGATTCCTGGGGATGAGGTAGGTCCCGCGGCCGATCCAATCCCTCTTGGGGATCCAAGTCCAAGCCCCCTGCCAAGGCCCCTCAGGCATGAGGAGGCGCCCTCACCCATCCGGGTGGGGGGACGGCTTCTGCTCTTTGCTCATATCTGGAGACAGCGCGTCTCGGATCGGTGGATTCAGGAGGTGGTGTCCTCCGGTTACAAAATAGGGCTGGTAGCTTGGCCACCCTCAAGGTTTCTTCAGTCGCGGATATCTCAGAATCCACTGACGGCGCAGGGCTGAGAATGGCCGTACAGCACCTCCTGCGGCTAGGTGTGATTTGCCCTTGTTCACGGTGCCCAAGAAGGACGGAACGTTAAGACCTATCCTGGACCTGAAGGGTCTCAACAAGTTTGTAAGAGTCAGCCATTTCCACATGGAAACCTTACAGTCAGCAGAGAGCTTGCTTTGGCCCGGCGACTTCATGACCACGGTGGACATTAGGGATGCCTATTTGCACGTCCCGATATTCCAGGGACACCAGAGGTTTCTGAGTTTTGCTCTGGAGGACCAGCATTATCAGTTTGTGGCCCTGCCATTCGGGATATCCTCAGCCCCCCTGGGTTTTCACCAAGGTGCTGGCTGGCATCATGGCTATTCTGAGGAATCGGGGAGTTTGTGTGCTGCCTTATCTGGACGATTTACTGATTGCGGCTCAGTCCCTTCAGCAGGCCGAGAGCGATACACGGACGGTGTTATCCACTCTCGAGGAGTTCGGATGGGTAATCAACTACCCCAAGTCTTCGATCACTCCCTCAACGGTGAGGTCCTTCCTGGGCATGATGTTAGGCACCTCTCAAGTCAAGGTGTTCCTACCACAGCAGAAGGTGGTGGGGCTTCCGATGCAGGTGCAAGCCTTGCTGTCTTGTCAGCGACCTTCGATCCATCTGGGGATGAAGCTGGTGGGTCTGATGGTGTCCTGCTTTGAGGCAGTGCCCTTCGCTCAGTTCCACATGAGACCTCTTCAAGTGAACTTGTTGACCGGCTGGGATCGGATGCAGGATCCGCTGGAACAGGAATTTTCTCTGTCTCCTCTAGCCAGGCAGTCCCTCTTGTGGTGGCTGGACCCCAGGAACCTATTGGTGGGCAAGTCCTTTCTGACTCTCCGGTGGGAGATATGTACCACGGATGCCAGTCTGACTGGCTGGGGAGGCGTTTGGCAGACGCAGAAGATCCAGGGTCAGTGGGGTCTGCAGGAGAACCACTTGCCCATAAATCTCCTTAAGTTGAGAGCGATCCGGTTGGTGCTTCTTCGCTTGACTCCCCATTTAAGGGGTCGTGCGATCCAGGTTCGCTCGGACAATCAGACAGCTGCCGCCTACATCAATCACCAGGGCGGGACTCGGAGCAAGCGAGCCCTCAAGGAGGTGATCCAGATTCTGACTTGGGCAGAGGAGAATGTTCCCTGCATTTCGGCAGTTTACATTCCTGGGGTAGAGAACCAGGAGGCAGACTCCTTGAGCAGGAGCGCCTCACGCCTGGGGAAATGGTCTCTCAGCAACAAGACCTTTCACGCTCTGTGTCTCTGCTGGGAGTCAGACGAATGTGGACCTGTTTGCGTCCAGACACAATCACAAGCTCCCAAGGTTCGTCTCCCTGTCAAGAGATCCTCTGGCTTTTGCCACAGACACTCTGGCAATTCCTTGGAAGGAGTTCGGGCTCATTTATGTGTTTCCTCCATTTCCACTCCTGGGCCGAGGGCTGCGCAAGATAGCCCAGGAAGGGGTACCAACCATCCTGGTGGCTCCTCGCTGGCCGAGAAGGAGTTGGTTTGCGGACATAGTTCAGATGTCAGTAGATAGCTAAATCATGCCCGATGACCCAGGGCTTCTCACTCAGGGGTCGCTGCGGCACCCCAATTCACAGACGCTGGCTTTGACGGCCTGGCTATTGAAACCTCACTCCTGACGGAAAAGGGGGCTGTCGGCCACGGTTGTGCATACCATGATACAGGAAGTCTTCAGGAAGTCTACAGGAAGTCAGTAATACCGGTGTGGGACTTGAATTTGGTACTTTCCGCTCTTCAGCTTTGTATGAAGCCCCCCTACTTTGAGCGGCATAATGATCAGGTGGTTTTTCGCTTTAAACCTGATTTTTTGCCTAAGGTCGTTTCTCCCTTTCTCCTTAATGAGGAAGTTGTCTTACCTTCTTTGTGTCCAGCACCAACTAATTCTAAGTAAAGGACCCTCCATGCCTTGGATGTGGTCAGAGCCATTAAGTATTACCTGGTTGCGACTGAATCCTTCAGGAAATCGGATTTGCTCTTTGTCCTAATAGAGGGCTCTAGGAAAGGTTTGCCACCAGCCAAGTCCACTCTCAGTAAGTGGATCAGACAGGCGCTGGTGCAAGCATATTCTGCCAAGGGGAAAGAACCCCCTTTTCGTATTACAGCTCATTCTACTAGAGCTATTGGTGCCTCCTGGGCTTTTCAGCACCAGGCATCTGTTGAACAGGTTTGTAAGGCCGCCACTTGGTCTTCAGTTCATACGGTTTATATCCCCGGGGTAGTAAACCAGGAGGCAGAATCCCTGAGCAGGGGGGCCTCTCATCTGGGGGAGTGGTCTCTCAGCAACAAGATCTTTTATGCTCTGTGTCTCTGCTGGGGGGTCAGCCGAATGTGGACCTGTTTGCGTCCAGACACAATCACAAGCTCCCAAGGTTCGTCTCCCTGTCAAGAGATCCTCTGGCTTTTGCCACAGACACTCTGGCAATTCCTTGGAAGGAGTTCGGGCTCATTTATGTGTTTCCTCCATTTCCACTCCTGGGCCGAGGGCTGCGCAAGATAGCCCAGAAGGGGGTGCCAACCATCCTGGTGGCTACTCGCTGGCCGCGACGGAGTTGGTTCGCGGACATAGTTCAGATGTCAGTTGATCGCTACATCATGCCCGACTACTCCGGGCTTCTCACTCAGGGGTTGCTGCGGCACCCCAATTTACAGACGCTGGCTTTGACTGCCTGGCTATTGAGTCCTCAATCCTGAGGGAAAAGGGCCTGTCTGACACGGTTGTGCGTACCATGGTTCAGGCACAGAAGAAGTCTTCTTCCATGATATATTACAGAGTTTGGCATGCCTACATTGCTTGGTATGAATCCAAGAGTTTCCCTTGTCGCACCTTCTCTATCTCTAAGATCTTGGAGTTTTTACAACACGGTTTAGACTTGGGTCTCCAGCTGAGCACCCTCAAGGGCCAGGTCTCTGCCTTGGCCATCTTTTTCCAGAGATCCTTTGCCAATCATAGATTGATCAAGACCTTTTTCCAGGGAGTCACCCACGTACGTCCACCGCGTTGGCCTGTATTACCGGTGTAGGACTTGAATTTGGTACTTTCTGCTCTCCAGGGGCCTCCCTTTGAGCCTTTGTGCGATGCTGCATTGCCTATATTGACCCTCAAGGTGGTCTTTCTGGTAGCGATCACCTCGGTGCGTGGCGTGTCAGAGCAGGCCGCGCTTTGTATGAAGCCTCCTTATTTTGAGCGGCATAAGGATAAGGTGGTTTTTCGATTTAAACCTGATTTTTTGCCTAAGATCGTTTCTCTCTTTCATCTTAATGAGGAAGTGGTCTTGCCTTCCTTGTGTCCAGCACCAACTAATGCTAAGGAAAGGACCCTCCATGCCTTGGATGTGGTCAGAGCCATTAAGTATTACCTGGTTGCGACTGAATCCTTTAGGAAATCGGATTTGCTCTTTGTCCTCACAGAGGGCTCTAGTAAAGGCTTGCCTCCAGCCAAGTCCACTCTCAGTAAGTGAATCAGGCAGGCGATGGTGCAAGCATACTCTGCCAAGGGGAAGGAACCCCCTTTTCGTATTACTGCTCATTCTACTAGAGCTATTGGTGCTTCTTGGGCTTTTAAGCACCAGGCATCTGTTGAACAAGTTTGTAAGGCCGCCACTTGGTCTTCAGTTCATACCTTTACCAAGTTTTTACAAGGTTGATGTTAAGGCCTCAGCTGATGCTGTCTTTGGCGGAAAGGTGCTTCAGGAGGTAGTGAAATGTACTACATGCTGTTTCGCACTGGGGATTCCGCCCTAATAGACACTGCTTTTGGATGTCCCACATTGTAATTACCTCTGGGACGACCTGGACTGGATATAGTGAAAAATACAATTCTGTGAAACTGACCTGTAGAATCGTTTTTGAATATATCCAGTCCAGGTCGTCCCACCCCGCCCTTTGTTCATTATCTCTGTTTGTCTTTTATGGTGATTGGCATTTTTGTATTGGACCGTTGTCCTTAAGGTCTTTTGTTGGAGAGAGTACATGCTGAAGCTATGTGACGTAACATGGTTTCTTTGCCTCCCGGCCTGTCTCATTTTTCTTACTGCTTTTTGACCACTGGAGAATCTAGTGAGACACCTGCTTTTATAGGGGGCTGGGAGGAGCGACAGCTTTGGATTTTGCAGTCGACTGCGCCACCTGGTGGCAGAATACCCACATGTAATTACTTCTGGGACGACCTGGACTGGATATATTCAAAAACAATTCTACAGGGGAGTTTCACAGAATAGTATTATTTCCGCTGTAATTGTATTTTGGAGTAGAAATGTACCTACAATAGGTCCTAGGAACCCACATAAATGTTTTCCAGCACAATGTGAGCAATTGTGAGAGTTATATTACTGAATGGTTTTTGTAATACATTTTTATAGTGTCTACAGTGTCTAGTGTGTACAGCGCCATGGCATATGATTCCAAACAATAATAATAAAAATATAACAGTGTACTTACTTGTCCATATTGCTACTTACGTGTTTATAGTGACTTCTATAAACATGGCTGAACGGGGGATCCAAAGCCCCAGGCACGTCATTAATGAGATGAACTATAAGAAAAGATAACATAATAATGATGCTTTTGATGCTGAAGGCAACAACAATGCATATTCCATATTACACGATAAAGATTAAAGTGCATTGATAAACTCTAAAAATACAATTCTGTGAAATGCTCATGGAAAAACAGGCTCCTCCCGGCCCTTCAAATACCCAGGGACCTCCCACAAATCCCCAGCATTGAAAAGCAGTGAACAAGAAGCCGGGAGAATATAAAACCACCCAGAACAACTGGTAATGATAACAAGATAACAATCACCATACAGGGGATCCAGAAAAATGCAAAAAACAGGGTGGGGTGGAGCAGGACGTACGGTATACAAATAATATAAATTCTACAGGTGAGTATTTCACAAAATTGTATTATTCTTAGTATACAGTACGTCCTGCTCCAGATATAATACTTACACTTGGGACATCCAAAAGCAGTGTCCATAAAGTAGGGTGGGATCCCCAACAAAAATCGACAACAGCAGACAGTTTAAAGCACTGTCACCTGCAGAACCATACGGCCAAGACAGCATGAGCGGAGGCCCTAACATCAACATTGTAAAAACCTGCAAAGGGTATGAGCAGAAGGCCAATGGTAGTGGCCTAACCAACCAGTTCAACAGCAAAACCGGTGCTGAAAAGCTCAGGAGGCATCAAGCTCGCGTAGAAAAGGAATCAAGGCAACAAGGGAGATTCTTCCCCTTGCCTGAATAGGCCTGAGTAACAGCCTGACAATCCGATCGCTAATAAATTTGGCAGAAGCCAAAGGCCGAAACAAGGTACCAGGAGTAACATCCATTAACCCTTTTGTTGCCAAGCCCGTAACACCTACGTGCTGGCTTGGCTGGGCGTTAAGTGCCAAGCACGTAGGTGTTACGGGCTTCCCATTCACTCACCTCCTTTCAATCTGCGGCTGCATTCAGCAGGGATTCCGGCTCCACTTTCTAGAAGGGTCCTGGGGGGTCATCTGGAGGTGACCCTGACTTCACCCGAGTCACCTGATCGCCGCTGGACGAATGAGAAGTGGGGCGCACGGCTGCTGTCATCAGCCGGCGCCACCACTATATAAACATCAGGCTGTCTGCTGCTGCCCTCTTTGTTCGTCGGATCGGAGGTAGGTGGAGGTGTGTGGGGGTGTGTGGTGGTGTGTGGTGGTGTGTGGGGGTGTGTGTGTGTGTGGGGGGGGTAACTGATTTCTTTGGGGAGTGGGTGGGTGGCCGTAGGTCCATGGATCGTTAGTGCGGCGCAGCCGCCGCCACCGCCGCCGCCACCGCCCCCACCAGCGGAGGTAGGTGGGGGTGTGTGTGTGGGTTGGGGGGCAATTATTTGTTGGGGGGGTGAGTGGGTGGGTGGCCGTAGGTGCACCGATCGTCAGTGCGCCGCCGCCGCCGCCACCAGATCACAACAAGGACCAGTGTGAGGGGGTCACTGATTTGTTGGGGGGGTGAGTGGGTGGTGTGTATTATATAAATATATATATCCATCTATATATATATATATTTATATATATATATATATATATATATCCATCTCTCTCTCTCTCTCTATATATATATATATATATATATATATATATATATATATATATATATATATATATATAGCTATGTGGGGGGATCACTGATTTGTTGGGGGGGTGAGTGGGTGGTGTGGCCGTAGGTGTGTATTATTATATAGATATATATATAGATATATAGAGATATATATAGATATATATATATACATCCATATATATATATAGATATATATATATATATATATATATATATATATATAGATATATGTGGGGGGTCACTGATTTGTTGGGGGGGTGAGTGGGTGGTGTGGCCGTAGGTGTGTATTATTATATAGATATAGATATAGATATATAGATATATATATAGATATATATAGATATATATATATATATATCCATCCATATATATATAGATATATCTATATATATATATATATATATATATATATATGTGGGGGGTCACTGATTTGTTGGGGGGGTGAGTGGGTGGTGTGGCCGTAGGTGTGTATTATTTTTATCTATCTATCTATCTATCTATCTATCTATCTATCTATCTATCTATCTATATATATCCATCCATAGATATAGATATATATATATATAGATATATATATATATATATAGATATATATATATAGATATATATATAGATATATATATAGATATATATATAGATATATATAGATATATATAGATATATATATAGATATATATATAGATATATATATAGATATATATATATATATATATATATATATATATATATAGAGAGAGAGATATATAGACATATATGTGGGGGGGTCACTGATTTGTTGGGGGGGTGAGTGGGTGGTGTGGCCGTAGGTGTGTATTATTATATATATATAGATATATGTGGCGGGGTCACTGATTTGTTGGGGGGTGAGTGGGTGGGTGGCCGTAGGTGTGTATTATTTTTATCTATCTATCTATCTATCTATCTATCTATCTATCTATCTATCTATATCTATCCATATCTATCTATCTATAGATAGATCTATAGATAGATCGATCTATAGATAGATCTATAGATAGATCTATAGATATATGTGGGGGGGGGTCACTGATTTGATGGGGGGGTGAGTGGGTGGGTGGCCGTAGGTGTGTTTTATTTTTATCTATCTATCTATCTATCTATTTTTATCTATCTATTTTTATCTATCTATCTATCTATCTATCTATCTATCTATCTATCTTCATAGGTCAACAGCCCACACCTGAAGACCAGAGCTGTATCTCTATCTATGCCTTTTCCGGGGGCATCCCAAATCAGGATGCCCTGCTGCATGACCCCCCCCGGGGCACCGCAGATCTGTTATGAGCCACTCTCCCCTTATGTGTACCTGTATACTATATTTTTTGCTCTATAAGACAAAAGTTAGGGAAAATGTGGGTGCGTCTTATGGGGCGAGTGTGCTCAGTAAACCTAATGGGGGAGCGACAATTGCAAGAGGGGCACAGGTGTGTGTGAAGTGCGGGGTCTGAGTGCTGTGGGCAAGTGCGGGGGCCGGCATTTTGATTTATGCAGAATAAATGCAGCCGCTGTACTCACATCATCACATCTGATGCTGGGATTCAGTCTTACACCGTCCATAACCCCCCTCCTAAGCGCTCCCTCTTTTGGGGGTTCACCCACACTCCCTAATCTTAACTTTTTCCCTTAGGTGGTTCGCTGAGAAGATCGCTACTACCTTTGTTTGGACCTTGACCTTCACTTGCTCTTTTGGGAGCCTAGCCCCCCCCTCCTTTTGGGAGCCTAGCCCCCCCCCTCCTTTTGGGAGCCTAGCCCCCCCTCCTTTTGGGAGCCTAGCCCCCCCCTCCTTTTGGGAGCCTAGCCCCCCCCCTCCTTTTGGGAGCCTAGCCCCCCCCCTCCTTTTGGGAGCCTAACCCCCCCTCCTTTTGGGAGCCTAGCCCCCCCCCTCCTTTTGGGAGCCTAGCCCCCCCCCCTCCTTTTGGGAGCCTAGCCCCCCCCCTCCTTTTGGGAGCCTAACCCCCCCTCCTTTTGGGAGCCTAACCCCCCCCCCCCTCCTTTTGGGAGCCTACCCCCCCCCCCTCCTTTTGGGAGCCTAGCCCCCCCCTCCTTTTGGGAGCCTAGCCCCCCCCCTCCTTTTGGGAGCCTAGCCCCCCCCCCCTCCTTTTGGGAGCCTAGCCTCCCCCCTCCTTTTGGGAGCCTAGCCTCCCCCCTCCTTTTGGGAGCCTAGCCTCCCCCCTCCTTTTGGGAGCCTAGCCTCCCCCCTCCTTTTGGGACCCTAGCCTCCCCTACTCTTTTAGGCCAACCCTATTTCTGCTGCCCCAGGAAGACCTTCTTCATCTGCTGGATCTGCTGCTCCAAGGATGGTCTAAGTGCGCTGGGATCCCGTGACCTGCTGCTCCTGACTCCACCACTTCTCATCGGGTTGTAGCTATACACTTTTATTTCTATTTTTGACTGTTTATTTGCTTTGTTTTATTGTGAAATTGTATTTTTTGTAATTTGCCTTTAGCCTTTAGTTTTAGCCTTTAGTTTTAGCCTTTAGTTTTAGCCTTTAGTTAGCCTTTAGTTCGGGAAGACCCTTTAGTTTAATTTTTTTTAGATTTTTTTTTGCATTGGGGTATGGCTGGTAAGCGGTACACTGCACAGGAAGCTGCGGCTTACCTGATGGCGTCTGACTCGGAAGATTTTAGTGAGTCAGGGTCTGAGTACTTCCCATCAGATAGCGAGTCAGACAGTGAATCCTCTACTGAGGAAACACAGCCGCGCAGTGCTACCAGTAGTAGCCACCGTAGAAGGGATAGTGCCGCACAAAGTGAGGCCACGCTACAGGCGAGTGTAGTGCAGGATGAGGCATCGAGTGCTGCAGCTGGTGAAGGAGCGTCTGCGTGGAGGCCTCCTAATAATATTTCCCACGAAATTCCCCCTTTTGATTCGGTCCCTGGGGTCAATGTAGACACCACAAATTTTGGTGTCATTGACTTTTTCAAATTGTTCCTCACAGAAGCCATCCTAATGGATATGGTCTTCTTTACCAATCTCTATGCCGAGCAGGTCTTAGCGCAAAACCCCCTGCAGAGGCACGCCCGAGCTCAGGCATGGCATCCCACAAATTTGAGTGAGATAAAGAAATTTTGGGGGCTCACTCTAGCAATGGGTATCCTAAAAAAATTTAGTATTTCCTCCTACTGGGATACCCAAACCATATTGGCAACTCCATTATTTCCGGCCGTAATGTCCAGAAACCGCTACCAAATTTTACTGCGGTTTCTGCATTTTAACGACAATACCACTGCTATTCCCCGTGGTGAGCCCGGTCACGACAGGCTGCATAAATTACGGCCCCTGCTCAACAGCCTGTCAGATCGCTTTGCAGTAGTGTACACCCCCGGCCAAAAATTATCAATTGACGAGTCACTACTGCTTTTCAAAGGGCGCATTGTTTTTCGGCAATATATCCCTAGCAAGCGTGCCCGCTACGGGATTAAATTTTACCAATTGTGCGATAGTGTGACCGGGTACATCAAATATTTTCGAATCTATGAAGGAAAGGACACCTATCTGGACCCCCCTGGTTGTCCCCTTGATTTGTCAATAAGTGGTAAGATCGTTTGGGACCTCATGACTCCACTGTTGGGTAGAGGTTACCACTTATATGTGGACAACTTCTATACCAGCATCCCCTTATTTCGCGCCCTTTATTCGTTGGATACCCCGGCCTGCGGCACCATCAACCCTAATCGAAAAGGATTGCCCAGGTCACTACTTGAAAAAAAATTAAAAAGGGGGGAGTCTTACGCTCTAAGAAGCGATGAGGTCCTGGCCATGAAAAACATGGGCAAAAAAAATGTATTCCTTCTGACAACACTCCACGATGAGTCAGTTGTGAATGTAAGGCAACGTGGTCCCCGAGCCCCTTCCCAAAAGCCACGTTGCATAAAAGATTATAATAAATTCATGGGTGGCGTGGATAAAACGGACCAAATATTAACTTATTACAACGCCACCCGAAAAACTAGAGCCTGGTACACTAAAGTTGCTATACATTTGGTCCAAATGGCAACCTACAACAGCTTTGTTGCCTTCAAGGCAGCAGTGCCAGGCTCCAATTTATCGTACATAAAATACCAGCAGCAGTTACTCCCTGCCTTGTTGTTTGGGGATACTGCAGAAGAACCAGATATGCCTAGCAATGACAACCAGGCCAGATTAGTGGGGAAGCACTTTATAAAGTTGCTTCCCGAAGTTGGTAGAAAGCGGTATCCCCAGAGAGCTTGTAGGGTTTGCAGGAAGCGTGGCATTAGAAGAGATGTGCGGTACTATTGTCCGACCTGTCCCAGCCAACCCGGGTTATGCCTCGAAAATTGTTTTGAGGTATACCATACTCAATTAGATTATTGAGCAATGCATTTTTTTCTCCTGCATTTTTTGTTTTAGTCTGTAGGTGGGCCCCTTTTAGTTAAATTATGTTTCCTGTGTGCTGGCACAGGTATTTTTTGTTGCCATTATATTTTATTTTCTTTTAGTTGCTGTTGCTAATCCGATGGGAAGTGCTGGAGCAGGAGCAGCTGGTTACTTGTGGCAAGTGATGATTAAAAAATGTTACCCATTTCAGGTTCTTGATTCCTGATATTGGTCATTGATCACCGCACTGATCTTATAATCTGATGCCACAGCTACAGTATCCTAATTGCACTTCTTAGTACAGGTAAGAAATTGTTTTGTTATTTTTCCATAGCGCATGTTAGTTTTCGGTGATTGGTAACTGTACCCTTGCAGGTAGCTATGCATGTTGGGTATTGTTCTGTTCGGGGGACCTTGTCGTTTTCAATTAGGTGTGTATTTTTAAGATTGGCCTACTTTTTTTTAGGAAAATGTGGGTTTGATTTAGCACTTTAACTTTTTTTTTAGCAAAATCCAGTGCAACCAGTTCATTCCTTGAAGGTTTGCGCCCCGAAAGCTGCACCCACGGCAACAAGCCTGGTACGCCTAGAATGCCTAAGGGGTGTACTTTCAGAGAATATATGGTTTGTGGGGGGTATTTTAATTGAAAAGTGATGTTTTGGTTGAAAAAGCGTAGGGTGTGCATGTTGTCCGCAGAGTAGGAATTTTCAAGTGAAATGCCCTTCATGCGTATGCTTAACTTTGGGGTGATTGGTAACCCTACCCTTGCAGGTAGCTATGCATGTTGGGTATTGTTCTGTTCGGGGGACCTTGTCGTTTTCAATTAGGTGTGTATTTTTATGATTGGCCTACTTTTTTTTAGGAAAATGTGGGTTTGATTTAGCATTTTAACTTTTTTTTTAGCAAAATCCAGTGCAACCAGGTCATTCCTTGAAGGTTTGCGCCCCGAAAGCTGCACCCACGGCAACAAGCCTGGTACGCCTAGAATGCCTAAGGGGTGTACTTTCAGAGAATATATGGTTTGTGGGGGGTATTTTAATTGAAAAGTGTTGTTTTGGTTGAAAAAGCGTAGGGTGTGCATGTTGTCCGCAGAGTAGGAATTTTCTAGTGAAATGCCCTTCATGCGTATGCTTAATGTCAGGAATCGGCGCTTACCTGAGCCCCGTTCCAACGCTGGCTTCGGGCGCCCGGCCGCAGCAGCTCCTGCCCGGCGGCCACGCCGAGCAGCGGTGGCGGCGGCGGCTCAGGCGGCGCCGCGCACGGCCGCTCTCCTCCCTCGTGCCCGCGCCCGCATTTCTGTCTCGCGCGCGCGAGCACGTAACCTTTATGCCCTCCGGCGGCGCTGCACACAGCGCGCCCGCCGGAGGCTGTAGTGGGAAAAAGGTTTGAACCAAGGGGCACAGGCACGCCCCCTTGGTTCAGGCTATGGGCCAATGAGCCCAAAAGAGAGGTTTGGGCTACACGCCCTTTTTTTTGGTTCCGTCCAATGTTTTCCAGGATTCTAGTTGCACCAATCACCTACACTTCCCCTCCCCTGTCTGTCCTTATAAAAGCAATTCCCCCTCAGTTGGGAATTGCCTGTGATAGTGCCTTGTACCCAGTTTAGTTGCTAGTCTCTAAAGAATACTTTGATCTCCTGTTGCCGACCTTCGCTTGTTTTGACCACCGCCGATTTGATCTCCTGTTGCCGACCTTCGCCTGTTTTGACCACCCTCCGATCTGATCTCCTGTTGCCGACCTCTGCTTGAACCTCGACCACGTCTTGTCCAATCCTTTGTACCGCTGCCATCTCGGAACTTCTGTTGCTGACCCCTAGCCTGTTGGACTTCCGTTACACGCTCAGCAATAGGGCTGCTCGGCGCCACTTCCAGCCGCGGGTTCTCCAGGCCTCTGAACAGTAAGACTCCAATCTTTGAGCCATTGAAGTCCTGGGGGCAACCGATCCCGGGCAGGCGTTCTCTGCGTCCCGGCAAGCGGGGGCTCCTAAAGGTGAAGCTGGCTGCGGAGATTGGGGGTTGAGGTCTTACTGGGAGGGCTGGAGTTATCCAAGTGGGTTGCTGTAGTACCCGGAGCGTGACATTATCACAGGCCAAGATGGATGACTTGGTACAGCAGGTACAAGCTATGGCTACGGCGATAAACCAGCTCGCTCAAAGAGTGGCCACTCAAGAATCTCGACAGTTACCGGCATCCTCTGTACCACCTCATATTTCAGAACCCAAGATTCCATTGCCGGAAAAGTTTTTTTGGGGAACGAGCTAAATTCTCCAACTTTAAGAATGCCTGCGAACTGTATTTCAAGCTGAGACCCATCTCCTCAGGCACTGAGTCCCAACGAGTAGGCCTAGTCATTTCTTTGCTTCAAGGAGACCCGCAGTCCTGGGCCTTCAGTTTGCCATCTCATGATTCTGCCTTACAATCCGTTACAGCATTCTTTACTACTATGGGCGTTTTATATGCTGACCCTGATCAACAATCTACGGCAGAAAATAGGCTTCGGGCCTTAAGACAAGGACGGAATTCGGCTGAAGATTATAGTGCTGAATTCCGCCGCTGGGCCGTCGAATCAAGGTGGAATGATCCCGCTTTGTGTAGTCAGTTCAGGGTGGGGCTGTCGGAAAGCATCAAGGATGCTTTGGTAAACTTTCCTCCACCCGCAGACCTAGACCAACTAATGCAGGTCTCCATTAAAATAGACAGGCGTCTTAGAGAGAGGGCTAGGGAGAGAGCCAGGGCTCCCACGTCCTTCAGGTCTTCCCAGAGTCTTAGTTCCCCGGCTACCCGTGGAGAAAATACCTCATCTCCTTCCCAGGAAGAACCCATGCAATTAGGGAGAACCCGGTTAACCCAAGAGGAAAAGCAGCGTAGGCGGTCCAATGGGTTATGCCTATATTGTGGGAACTCGGGACATTTCGCAGGGTCCTGTCCCAACAAGGGGAGACCGGCGGAAAACTTCCGCACCCAGACCAGGTAGAGAGTACTGATCTGGGTGAGTCAGTTTGCAACTCTCGCCAAAATAAAATGTTAGTACCCATTGACCTATCTTGGGGTTCTTCCAAGCAAACAGTTTCCGCCTTTATCGACAGCGGTGCGGCGGGAAACTTTCTGGATAGGAGCATGATCTCTCTTTTAGGTATTCCGTTAGTTCCTCTAGAAAGATCCCTACAAGTTTTGGCCATCAATGGGAAGGCCATTCAGGGGGGACCTATAAACACCAAGACCCCACCGCTTCGATTAATTGTTGGCTCTTCCCACTCTGAGTTCTTAGAATTTTTCATCTTCGACTGTCCAGAGACTCCGGTGGTTTTGGGATACCCCTGGTTACAACTCCACAACCCGGTGTTAGATTGGCGGGTTGGGGAATTGATCAAGTGGAGTGACCATTGCAAAAATCACTGCTTCACTACAGGCCTTAGAAGTGTGCAAGTTTTACCTCAGGGATTACCTCAACCATACGCAGACTGGGTTGATGTCTTCTCTGAACGTTCTGCGGATACCCTTCCTCCACATCGGTCTTATGACTGCCCTATTGACTTGCTTCCTGGCACGATTCCCCCGAGGGGAAAGATTTATAATCTTACTCTGCCCGAAGAGCAAGCAATGAGGGAGTATATCTCCGAAAATTTAAGGAAGGGATTCATTCGCCCCTCTACCTCTCCTGCCGGGGCTGGATTCTTTTTTGTAGAGAAAAAAGATGGTGGCCTGAGGCCATGCATAGATTATCGAGCCTTGAATAAGATCACTGTTAAGAACCGATACCCCTTGCCCTTGATCGGGGATCTGTTCAATCAAGTCACAGGGTCTCAAATTTTTTCCAAGTTGGATTTAAGAGGGGCTTACAATCTGATTCGCATCCGACAGGGGGATGAGTGGAAAACCGCATTTAATGTGAAAGACGGCCATTACGAGTACCTGGTCATGCCTTTTGGTCTTTGTAACGCACCAGCCGTTTTTCAAGATTTTGTTAATGATATTTTCAGAGAGTATCTCGGTAGATTTGTGGTCATATACTTAGACGATATTCTCATTTTTTCTAATTCCTTGTTGGAGCACAGACGTCATGTTAAATTGGTACTACAAAAATTGAGAGAGAACAACTTATTTGCTAAACTTTCCAAATGCGTGTTTGAAGTCACCACAGTTCCTTTTTTAGGGTATATTATCACCAACCAGGGTTTGGAGATGGACGCGGGGAAAGTTTCGGCGGTTCAGGATTGGGTTCAACCCAAGACCCTAAAAGAATTGCAGCGTTTTTTAGGTTTTGCTAATTTTTATCGGCGGTTCATCAAAGGCTTCTCTCATGTTGTTGCACCTCTTACCAATCTTACCCGCAAGGGGGCCTTTACTGCTAACTGGACTCCCTCTGTCTGTGAGGCCTTCCTGGCCTTGAAACGGGCCTTCACTTCGGCACCAGTGTTAATTCACCCAGACATTCGTAAGGCCTTCATTGTTGAGGTGGACGCTTCAGAGCTGGGGGTGGGTGCAGTCTTGTCGCAATATTCCGGTAATCCTGAGCGTCTTCATCCATGCGCTTATTTTTCACGTAAATTCAGTACCGCGGAGCAAAATTATGATGTCGGTAATAGGGAGCTATTAGCTATTAAACTGGCTTTTGATGAATGGCGACACTGGCTGGAGGGTTCATTACATCCTATAACTGTGTATACGGATCACAAAAATCTCGAATACATTGGGTCTGCCAAGAGATTGAACTCTCGTCAAGCACGTTGGGCATTATTCTTCTCGCGTTTTAATTTTATTATTACGTTCAAGCCGGGTGTAAAAAATACTAAAGCGGATGCCCTATCTCGCATGTTTGGTGAATGTAAGGATCGGGGTGATACTGGTGACCCGATTCTACCTATGGGTTGTGTGGTCGGGGCATTACTTCCTGATCTCTCTAACACCTTGGCGCCGTTTCAAGACCAGTCTCCTAGTGATATTCCCTTGGGATGCCAGTTTGTACCGCCACATTTGCGTTCAGATGTAATTCGCGAGTTTCACGATGCTAAAACTGCTGGTCATGTGGGTAACCGAAAAACCTTTATGCTTGCCCGTCGCCATGTATGGTGGCCAACCATGAGACGCGATATTACCGCCTTTATCGACGCTTGTGCTGTTTGCGCTCGAAGTAAAGGGCTTCATAAGGCTCCCAGTGGCGGTTTGGTTCCTCTTGAAATCCCTGCTGAACCTTGGACTCATATTTCTATGGATTTTATTGTAGATTTACCTTTATCACACGGGAATACTGTTATTTGGGTGGTCGTAGATCGTTTCAGTAAGATGGCACACTTCATTCCTTTGGCTAAGCTTCCTTCTGCACCAGAGCTTTCTCGATTATTTACTTCACACATTTTTCGTATTCATGGTATTCCATCCAATATAGTCTCTGATCGGGGCGTCCAATTTACTTCCCGTTTTTGGAAACATTTCTGTTCGCGGCTGGGTATACAGATCTCTCTTTCGTCTGCCTACCATCCCCAGTCCAATGGGCAGACGGAAAGAACTAATCAAACTTTGGAACAGTACTTAAGGTGTTATGTCTCGGATGCCCAAGAACGATGGGCAGAATTTATTGATTTCGCCGAATTTGCTTACAATAATGCACCTAGTGAGAGTACCAAGATGTCGCCTTTTTATTGTAATTTGGGAAAAAATCCTAGAGCTTCTTCCCTTTCAGGGGCACCTTCCAACTTGCCGGCGTTGGAAGAGTGGCTTCAGGAACGGAAGAATATCTGGACACATGTTCAGGAAATTCTTAAAACCACTGGTTTAAGATATAAGAAATTTGCTGATCGTCGTAGATCACGGGAACCTACTCTCCAAGTAGGCGATCTAGTTTGGGTCTCCACTAAAAATATTGCGCTCCGTCAACCTTCTAGCAAATTGGGTCCTAAATTCATTGGCCCTTTTCCGATAATCAAGAAGTTGAATAATGTGTCTTTTAAGATTCAACTCCCGCCGACTATGAAAATACCTAATTCTTTTCATGTTTCATTGTTAAAACCGGCGAAAAGTACTCCTCTTGCTGGTCCCTCACCCATTCTTGTTGATAATGAGCCCGAGTATGAAGTGAATAAGATCTTAGATTCACGTAAGGTGCGTAATTCTTTACAGTATTTGGTGGACTGGGTTGGTTACGGTCCCGAGGAAAGGTGCTGGGTAGCAGCTAAGGATGTGCACGCCAGTACTCTTGTAAAGAAGTTTCATCATGACAATCCAGGGAAACCCGGTGAGGGTCCGGAGGCCCCTCATGAAGGGGGGGGTAGTGTCAGGAATCGGCGCTTACCTGAGCCCCGTTCCAACGCTGGCTTCGGGCGCCCGGCCGCAGCAGCTCCTGCCCGGCGGCCACGCCGAGCAGCGGTGGCGGCGGCGGCTCAGGCGGCGCCGCGCACGGCCGCTCTCCTCCCTCGTGCCCGCGCCCGCATTTCTGTCTCGCGCGCGCGAGCACGTAACCTTTATGCCCTCCGGCGGCGCTGCACACAGCGCGCCCGCCGGAGGCTGTAGTGGGAAAAAGGTTTGAACCAAGGGGCACAGGCACGCCCCCTTGGTTCAGGCTATGGGCCAATGAGCCCAAAAGAGAGGTTTGGGCTACACGCCCTTTTTTTTGGTTCCGTCCAATGTTTTCCAGGATTCTAGTTGCACCAATCACCTACACTTCCCCTCCCCTGTCTGTCCTTATAAAAGCAATTCCCCCTCAGTTGGGAATTGCCTGTGATAGTGCCTTGTACCCAGTTTAGTTGCTAGTCTCTAAAGAATACTTTGATCTCCTGTTGCCGACCTTCGCTTGTTTTGACCACCGCCGATTTGAGCTCCTGTTGCCGACCTTCGCCTGTTTTGACCACCCTCCGATCTGATCTCCTGTTGCCGACCTCTGCTTGAACCTCGACCACGTCTTGTCCAATCCTTTGTACCGCTGCCATCTCGGAACTTCTGTTGCTGACCCCTAGCCTGTTGGACTTCCGTTACACGCTCAGCAATAGGGCTGCTCGGCGCCACTTCCAGCCGCGGGTTCTCCAGGCCTCTGAACAGTAAGACTCCAATCTTTGAGCCATTGAAGTCCTGGGGGCAACCGATCCCGGGCAGGCGTTCTCTGCGTCCCGGCAAGCGGGGGCTCCTAAAGGTGAAGCTGGCTGCGGAGATTGGGGGTTGAGGTCTTACTGGGAGGGCTGGAGTTATCCAAGTGGGTTGCTGTAGTACCCGGAGCGTGACACTTAACTTTGGGGTGATTGGTAACCCTACCCTTGCAGGTAGCTATGCATGTTGGGTATTGTTCTGTTCGGGGGACCTTGTCGTTTTCAATTAGGTGTGTATTTTTATGATTGGCCTACTTTTTTTTAGGAAAATGTGGGTTTGATTTAGCATTTTAACTTTTTTTTTAGCAAAATCCAGTGCAACCAGGTCATTCCTTGAAGGTTTGCGCCCCGAAAGCTGCACCCACGGCAACAAGCCTGGTACGCCTAGAATGCCTAAGGGGTGTACTTTCAGAGAATATATGGTTTGTGGGGGGTATTTTAATTGAAAAGTGATGTTTTGGTTGAAAAAGCGTAGGGTGTGCATGTTGTCCGCAGAGTAGGAATTTTCAAGTGAAATGCCCTTCATGCGTATGCTTAACTTTGGGGTGATTGGTAACCCTACCCTTGCAGGTAGCTATGCATGTTGGGTATTGTTCTGTTCGGGGGACCTTGTCGTTTTCAATTAGGTGTGTATTTTTATGATTGGCCTACTTTTTTTTAGGAAAATGTGGGTTTGATTTAGCATTTTAACTTTTTTTTTAGCAAAATCCAGTGCAACCAGGTCATTCCTTGAAGGTTTGCGCCCCGAAAGCTGCACCCACGGCAACAAGCCTGGTACGCCTAGAATGCCTAAGGGGTGTACTTTCATAGAATATATGGTTTGTGGGGGGTATTTTAATTGAAAAGTGTTGTTTTGGTTGAAAAAGCGTGAGGTGTGCATGTTGTCATCAGAGTAGGAATTTTCAAGTGAAATGCCCTTCATGCGTATGCTTAACTTTGGGGTGATTGGTAACCCTAGCCTTGCAGCTAGCTATGCATGTTGGGTATTATTCTGTTCGGGAGACCTTGCTGTTTCCAATTTGGTGTGTTTTTTTAAGATTAAAGTTTTTTTTTTTAAATAATGTGGGTTTGATTCAGTTTTTTTACTATTGTCGTCAAGAAACCCTGTGAAAAGCCTGCTTTTGTCAATGGATTCCACCTGGACATCTGTGGCCACAACATCAAACCTGGTACGCCTAGAAAGCTTAAGGTGTGTACTTTCAGTATATATATGGTATTGGGGGGGTATTTCAGATCTAAAGGGGTGTTTTTGTGGAAAAACTGCAAGGAGTGCGGAATAGTTGTTTTTTCGTTGAAAATCCCTTCAAGCGCTCTTTTCAGTTTGGGGGGTCTCCTGGACAGGAAAGGGTGTCTATCAATACATATGTGGTACCGTTGTAATTGGGAGGAATAAGGCTTTTACACACATTATAATTTTCTGGTAAACTTGTATGTTTTACTTAGAAAAAAAAAACTACAAAATGTTAAAAAAAAAAAAAATTATTTTTTTTAACGACTTTTCCACAAAAATAACAAAAAAACACCAACAAACTTAAAAACAAGACATGTAATATTAAAGCCCAGACTGTTCTGAAAAAAACAATATATAATTTTCTTATGAAATTCCTGAAAATCCATTCAAAAATTACAGTTGAACATGTTCAGTGCAAAATGGCAGAAAAGGGTCTGGCAACACAGAGTCACAAATGCCGCAGGTAGGCTGGCAGCGAAAGGGTTAAGGTAACAACATTAAGGTAACGGACCAAACTGCCCAACTCCCGAGAGCAGACGAGATCGGGCACATTCAGGATGTAATGACCACAAAACCCCAAGGAACCTCAGTTCCCCTAAGGACACAGTGACTCCTAAGTAAAAAACTGCCAACACCTGTATAAGGAATGCAGAACCACTTCCTCAGCGTCGCTAGGAAGGGGGATAGCCGTGGATAAGAATATCTCGAATATATGAACATAAGACACCTTCAGATGTAGAGAATCCGGCTTCAGGCGGAACTCCACCCTATCCTGGTGTATCTCAAGGAATGAGGGCTAGGTAGACCGAGCCGCCCGCTAACACACGCCTGACCAAGGTGACAATCACCAGAAGGACAACCTTAAGGGTAAGGACATCCAGACAGCGTCCTGAATAGGACCAAGGGACAATCCTGCAAGCAGACGGAATGAATTCCATTTCAATCCCAACAGGGACCATAGGAGTACATGGAGGACGCACATGAGCACCCCCTGAAGGAAGTCTTAACAAAGGAAGACTGAATCAGAGACTGCTAAGGCAAGGTGGACAGGGCAGAGCCTGACCCAACAGCGAACTGAGCTGGGGAACCAACTCCAATTCATGCTGAAAGCCACACTGGAAACCTGAGAACCGAGAACGTCCAAGTAAGAGAACTAGACTCGCCCCAATCAATGTGGGTATGCCATACCCTACAACAATAGAAGAAGACGAGGAAGAGGCTTACTCCTAGCCTTCCCATAGTCACAACAACGAGACAGCTAAACTTGTCTCCATCAAGATATATGTTTCAGCAGTCAGATCGACTAGGCCAGGGACCATGAATTATAGTGACATAAAAAGGGGGCCCTGAGTGATCAACTGGCACTCCTGGCAAGGTGCAGAACCACTGACCACAGTACCATGTCTGCAACCACACTATACTAGGTCAACTGGGGCCACCAGAATCACTGGTCCCCTTACCAGAGTAATCTTCCGCATAACCCTGCCTAGCAGAGAGAACGGAAAAGGAAATACAGAACCAAAAGTCCTGTCAAGATGATACTAAGGCATCCGGACCACTGACATAGGATCCTGGGACAGGGAAACAAAGGCCGATAGCCTGTGAAGGTGACGGAACCCAACAGATCCACGACTGGTTGGACTCAATAACGACACGGGGATTAGCACATCCTGTCGCAGAGGGGCTTCGTCGGAGCTAATATCACTTAACATGCAGGGAGCATTGTCTCCGCCCAAAGGGAACATAGACACTCCCTGGAAGGTCCGCCAACTCCAGGCCCCTTCCAATGGTTAATGTAGTACGTCTGTCGTCAGACGAACCGAGCACCCCTAGCCTGGCAATTCCAGAAGGGGAGCGGTCAAGCGAGAAGAGTCAACTAAAAAACGCTCACTGTTTTGACTTCAATAGGCGTAAGGACCCTCTAAGGGCCCCACCAACACCAGAATTGCAGGGGGGTCCCCTTCAACCTGAAAGGTTGGCATCCATGGTGGCCGTTTCCAGAAAAGAAGGGCAAGGGGGAATACCCCCAGACAGGCCCCTCGCGTTCAACCATTTTCAAGGGAAAACCGTCATACAAGTGGGAAGGCCCACAGGCCCTGCTCCAGGGGTGCTGGATCCCTGTCCTATGTTACCAATAGAAGTCGCAGACGGGCTCAAGGGGAACTGAGCATAAGGGACTTTTTTAGCTACTCGGGCTCCTGCCGAGCAAGTTAACAACGGCCCACCAGTCGCATCCCTGCCTGGTGTTAAGAACCGGGACAGTAGTAAGGGACTGGGCCCATGAGACCAGAAAGCCCACCTAATTGCTGAGAGGGGGAGAATATGGTTTGAACCTGATCCAGAATCATTCCTGTTAATGGAGTTACCACTTTAGGGAACAACGAGGACTCGAGGTGATTGAACACCCATCCAAATGACTCCCAATAGCCCACCAGCCGGGTATCCAACTATCCTGACACAGAGACAGGGGAGTGAGGAAAGGCGTCCGGGTAGACATCGCGCAGACGCCCCTTGGTCTCATCAGAGACATCACCATCGACAGCACTTGAGTGAACACTCTGGGAGTTGAAGAAAGGCCAGATAACAGGGCCACAATTAACAGTGTTGGACCAACACGAACCTGGAGAGCCTCAGAGATTTGAGGGCACAGGAATGTAAACATAAGCACTGAAGAGTTCCCCAGACGGCAAGACACCCACAGGGCGCAAGGTGCTGACGGCCCAACTCAAGAGTTTCCATGCAGGAAAACTGACTGTAATTAGAGAATTGCTGAGAATCCAGAATGGGCCACCCAACCCATCCCTTGGGGGGCTGTGGAAGATGGTATAGCGGCCCTTGCCTCTGCCTATTACGGGCAATCTGCAAGAGAGCCTCAGACCTTGCAGGCCTAGCATGGCCTGTGCCAGCAACTGAACAGGGGCAGGGACCAGGAGTACCTGGGGCCTGATAAAAACTGGGGAAGGCCGTGCAGCAAACTCTATCCTGTATCTGGAGGGCACAACCTTCTGAATCCACCAGAGTGAGGCGAAATGCCTCCTGATAAGAGCAAGGTGCTGCAGCCATCCCCTCACCCAGCCGGGCGAGGGCGCCCTATCATGCTTGAGGGGGTTTGGTGGAAGATTTGGGCTTAGCCTCGCCAGAGGGGCCAGAGCGTTGCCTGCTGCTCGTGGGGCAGGAGTCTGCCCCAAAAATCCGGAAAGACACTAAGGTAGGGGGGAGGAGGGGTGCTCCTGCCTCGAGAGGGCCGGGACGGCCGTCTGCGAAGGGGTGATTTGCCCTTTTTACCGAACAGGTCTAGACGGCGTCGCCCTCTGAAGGGGAGCCCAGTAAGAGTCTATTTAGTAGCATCATCAGCACCCCACTGTCGCAGCCAGAGCAAGCGACGAATAGCCACCACAAGGGCGGAAGTTCTTGCACACATTCTAATCGCGTCATCTAGCGCTAATAGAATAAACTTCACAAATACATCACAATTGGAGAGTGCATTAAACACCTCCCAAGGGAGATCCTCGGGGTGATGAACGAGCAATTTTTTGATGAGGGTTCTAGCGGCCACCGCAGTAATGGCTGCGGCACAGACCGGGCGCTATAGGCAGGGGTTGTAATAAAGGGGAGGTTAGGGACCCCTATGATCGGCGCATCCACCACGGGGGATGATGACCAGCAATTAACCACCTCAGGGGGAAAAGGGTATTTCCTATCCCAGTCCCCTGGAACCCCTGGAAGTTTACTGGGGCATTCCCATTCTTTGAGCACAAGGGCATGGAAATGAGCCTGCTCTAAGAATTCCAAACGTGCAGTCTCAGTATGGAAACACTCCCCTCTAGGCTTGGGGACCCGACCGGGGGGAGAGATAGACAGTGCCTTAAAGTCCTTGAGCAACAGGTCGTCAGTGTCACACTGGCCCCAGTATTCCGGGCCAGAATCATCGTGACTCCTCGGCCTCTCATCAGAAGAGCCTGAGTCAGAGAACAACTCCCCTTCATCAGAAGGGGTATAGTCACACGGAGTAGCAAACCCCTCAGTTCTCATAGAGCATACAGAAACATGGGGCGACAGGTGCCGCTTTCTACCAGGGCCCATACGCTCTGACAATCTAGCAATAACCTGTTCAGCCGTAGGCAGCCTGGAAGGGCCCGCAGGCTGCAATTCCCCACTTGTAGGCGATTCAGCAGGAGAGAGATTTAAGCCTGGGGAGATAGGTGAATTGAAGCTAGGTGTAGCCACTGGCCGACCAGATTGCAGGGCCAGGGCTTGCTCGGCACAGGGTACGCAGACCTGTGCCCTGTCAGCATCAGCATGAGGTTGTCCACACGCTATACACCGCCGGTCTTGTCCCAGAGGGACCCCGGTCACATAATTCTGAGATGCCTCCATATGGTGATTAATCAAGGCACAATATGCCAGTAGGGATTTACACAATAAGTAACCCTGGATGCCCCAAAGACCCGCTATGTAAGTGGGAGAATTTTACAAGGCCCGCTATAATTTAACACCGGGCCGGGAGAAGCCAATGGTGTTCACTAGTCTGAAAGACATAATGGGAATAAAGGGTGTCAGAACCATGCGCAGTAAACAAGGATCATGAAAATCGCCCGCGAGGGCACTTACAGACCCAGGGAGGAGGAGGACCGCCACCACGCGTGCGTGCGGCCAGCATCAAAATGGCGCCAAGGTGAACCTCGAAGGGTGGGCCAGAGCGGGCAGTGACGCGGAGCACGCCAACCTAGGTCCCCGCCCCCCCCCGAAGAGCGCGAAGCTCTGAGGTAGATACAAACTGTTATGAGGAGCGAAGTGAATGGCACACTTAGAGAAGATGATTTGCCAATGAAGACGCCGCAGCGTCTGAGGCGAAGTCGCCATCCGGCGCCGCACTTCCAGTAAAGGAAGAAGTGCGCGCGGCGGCGACGACAATTACACAGTAAGAACAAACAGCGCGGTTCTGACCCCAGGGATACTAGTCCGGGCAAGACTGAGGCCATAACGTGTAAAACATACACTAAGACCTTACTACACACACACCCCCCCCTTTCTTTCCCCCCGGGCTACGGGGGGAACAAGGGAGGATGGCGACCCTTTGTACAGGGCCCACCGCTATACGGGGCATAGGGCAATAATGCGGGAGGGACATCCACTAGAGGCTCACCATCAGCCTAAACCGCCTACCCTATGGTGGGGGACTGCGGTGGAGCATGGCTCCGTTAAGCACGCATGGTGCTGCCTACCTTCACCCGACCAGCGCAGCCCAGGCTGGGAGGCACATCACAGGGAGGACGGGTGGGAATAGTCCAACAGGGCCGCAGGCTTTAATAGCCCCGCTCACCTGCGAGAGAGTGATACATCATGTCTTCGCAGTCAGCACTGCAGAGAAATCTGGGGATTTGTGGGAGGTCCCTGGGTATTTGAAGGGCCGGGAGGAGCCTGTTTTTCCATGTCTCTGCAGTGCAGCGCCATCTGGCGGAGGATAACCCAAGTGTAAGTATTATATCTGGAGCAGGATGTACTGTATACTAAGAATAAGTACTTGGTTCAGGGGGTAGACCATACAGTATACTCCCTTGGCACTTCTTTGAGTAAGCTGTGGACCTGCCAGACAAAACGGCTAAACTTCCCACAGCATATTCTCATTATTAAAGTGAACCAAAACCCTGGGTTTTGGTCCTTACCCTGGGACCACTGTGTGAACCCCCCCCCCAGATCGCCGCAACTCACATTAACCCGGTCCCACGGCGCGTCTAAGAGCAGCGGCTCTGACAACCACATCCTCCACCTCCCTCACATGCTCTCAGAGACGCTGCTCTTAGACACACCATGGGACCGGGATAAGGTGAGTTTGCTGCAGCGATCTGGGGGGGTTTCACACAGCGGGGCACTGCCGATCAGGGTACCCCCAGGGTACAGACCAAAACCCATGATAATTAAAGTCCTGGGTTTTGGTCCACTTTAAGCTTGCAAAGGCAGGGCTCTCTTTTCTATTGTCTCCTGTTCCTACAACATTTGGTCTGAACTTTGTAGCATTTAGTATGTAATGAAATATGTAACAGTATGTTTTACCTTGTCTGTAATTATCCCTTGTACAGCGGTACAGAAGAAGATGGTGCTATATAAATAAATAGTGATAATAATACTTAAACTGGTCCTTCAGCATAATTTAATGAAAAGCCCAAAAAGCCTATTCCCCAGCATCTAAGATTAATATATTTTATATTTTTTGTCACTTTTTATTCTTTCCCCCACCAGGCAGCCACTCTGTTTAGTACTCTAGGATATGGGCGCCATCATCTTACCTCAGAAGCATCACATACTGAGAAAAGGAGAGGGGACAAAAGTGCAGGGGCGGGTTATAGCTGTGCTTTGCGCAGACAGAACAATGCTGGGGTCAGGAAAAGGACAGCAATCCCAGAATGCAGAGCGGCACAGTGACAAGACTTTCTGTTTGCAGAAGCCTCCATGTGCTGCCATCTTTTATTTTTAAAGGCTCAGAAAATACCGTCGATGCAGGTAGAATGATTTTTAATGTGAGCAATCTGTATGTACAGGGTGGGGAAAACATACAAGCTAGGCTCTTTTTCAGGGTGAAGGTCCGGTTTAATATTTGTGGTCACAAAATGTAAAAAGCCTAATGGGGGTGGGGGGGGGGGGGTAGAGAATTAAACCTTTTTTTTCATATTCTTTTTATTTATCACTGCAATCACATTACAAAATAAAGTCTCTTACTGTAGGGGCTGCGCTGCTCCACAGGGATGTTCTTCTCTTCACAGGACAGCGCATTTTTTTTCTGAGGTACACAGCTTCTTCCAGATAGAGAATGACCGAGATGGTGGTAAGGATAGTAAGGATGCCCATAATACATAGCTGCACTGTGTCCAACCCTTGAAAGACAAATTGGTGAATGGCCTACAGACTGATAACGAAAGGCTTGATATAAAGTAATATGATATAAAGGACGAAAACAATAGATTTTGACCATCCCAGGTTTTGGTCGCCCTCCTTATTTGGGATGCCATGCAGTGTGAAACCCCCCAGATCACTCATAAAAACTCACCTTTCTCCAGTTATATGGCGCATGCACGGGTGGGCAGCCAGTCAGCGCACTCCATTCAGCTTTTTCGACTAAGAATTGACGAAGAGCCAATAGAGCTGAATGCAGCTGAATACAGCAGAGAATGCCAATGGCCGCACGCTAGTCTCTGGGCACGTGCCTATGCCGGCCGCTAACAAATGCCTGGTGCGGGCATGTTCATGGCTAAAGGTATAATGTAGTGCGGTCGTGGCCCACGTGGGACATACACCACTGGATTGGGGATCAGGTAGGTTTTACTGGGGTTTCACACACTGGAGGGGGAATCTGGCAGCTCTGTAGTCTTGCAGAGCCCAGGACGGCCCCCAATAGATTTTGGTCCACTTTAACACCTGTTTTTAACTAAATGGAGGTTGGCTGCTGGCGGTCATGTGGTCCGGAGTACTCTTCTGTGATTCAGGCCACCAAAAAGAAGCAAAGCATTTGACCGCTGGGGACCAATCACAGGACAGATACAGCGATTTATGCTGCACATATTAATGCAGGGCAAACAGCTTTGTTTGTAACAGAAGCACTAGAAAGGTGAGGGTTTTCAGGGCAGACCCGGGGGTTCACACAGCAGGGCATCCCAAATCGGAATGCCCCAGGGGTTGTTAATGTGCTGTAAATGGTTGCTGCTCTTTAACTTCTCTCCACTGCAGCACCTCCAGCTTTCTAAGAACAGAGCTCCTGGTGTCCTCGCATGATGACACCACCCCTTAGGCTAGTCACTTTTAGGCTCTATGCACACCTCACAAGGAAAAATGCAGCCCATTGTTTTTAATGGGCAAGTTCACATAGAAACACTGCGTACATATGTGAACTGGCCCATTAAAAATAGCGAATAGAGCCTTAGACTCCAGGACCGTAGCGCTTGGCTTTTGAGTCCTCCCCTGTAAAAGCAAAATGGTGTATTCAGACTTGGCTGAAAATTCATTGACGTGAGTGTATAAGTAACACATTTTCTGGCTATCTAGCATAATTACGATTGTCTTTTTGGACTATTTTTTTATGTTAGATCTCCTTTAATAGCAATATGTGCCTGTTCTTTTGGTGTAATTGGACATGAGGGGTCCACCATTTTTAAATGATTAAGAAGGGGTTCTACATTTTACAGTCAGGACTTTAAACTGTTTTAAAGCAGAACAAAACCTGGGATTTTGAGTATTCCATTCTTTCTCCATGCCCAGGGGGCATCTGGAATTGGGATGCCCCACTGTGTGAAACCCTCCAGATTGCCCAGTTCAACACCTCTCGTCCAATCAGAGCTGTTTGCTGTGACTATGTCATTTGGCAAACGGCTCCAATTGGTTTCAATGGAGAGCAAGAGCGTCCACATCCCCAGCGGTATGCACGCTCCCGTCCCAGCGTCCCTATGTGAAAGATTGGGCAGGAGAGTGGGCACAGCCCAAGGATGCAGCCATTCGTGCTCCCCACTGCAAATCAGAACTGTTTGCTGAATTACATAGGCACGGGAAATGGCTCTACTTGGACGGGAGCATGCACATGCACCATTGGACTGGGGTAAGAAGCATGAATATTGGCGACCTGGGTTGGGATGCTTCGGGGGTAGCCAGGGTCGGCCTGGGTTTAGTTTTAATTTAATTATAAAGAGCCTTTTAATATATTTAGAAATAAATACAAATATTATTACTCCTTTCAAATAATTGTAGTAGCGGTGGTAATAGTGTAGTTTTGCAAATACCATACCATGTCTGACATTTTTTAAAAGACCATAGCTAGCTTAAAATGAGAAAACAAAAAGAAATGATTCGCTAATAGTATAATTATCACTATAAAAATATTTTACAGTCTTGTTTTCTGTTCCAGCATGGAGAAAATAAAAGTAACAGTAGACATACAGTGTGGTAGCTGTGCTGAAGTTGGTGGCAGGGAGAAGCAGGCTTTAGGTACACTGTAATTGTTCATCAGAAAGTGAACAAGTTGCTTTGGAAGCCTAAAAACAAAAGTAACAATAATAGCGATAAATACATGAAGAAATGCAAGGTATGTGTTTTCATGTTACTACTGTTATACACAGTTGTAGGTAAAATAAAGAATTCTTCTAATGTTTTATTATGTGCTAGTACACACATTTTTTAGTGCAATATATTTTATACCAGTAAAGAATGATACAAAGCATAGAACAAGGAAAATAGGAAAAGGGACATTTTCATGTTCAAGTCACAATCCAAGAGCATACATAAGATAACAATCGAACCAAGTATTAGCCTTCCCCAGCCCCCCCAGCCCAAACGATGAAGGACCAGATCAAAGCAGATATATGAGGCTTGCTAATCTAATTCGCTATCTGCGATCCCGTGACCCGCCCCCCGGGCCCATGCCAACCAAATGACCAGGACCGCGGGAAGCAGGAGCACCCGGGGCCCCATCATTACAACCCTGAAGGAGGCAATCACCAGGGGCGGTGGGGAGGCATAAAGAAGAAAACGAAGAACGAAAAGAAGAGAAAAGAAAGGAGAAGAAGAGAAGAGTGGGGGCAACCAAGCCCAAAAGACTAGGTACAACAGAAACATGAATAAGGGGTAAGGAACCAAGGGAAAGGGGGGAGGGATGGTACAACTGTAGGAAAACAAGGGTGAGGGGGTAGGGGGGAAACAGAGGCAAGAGTGATGGTGATGGCGACAGGGATGGGGTTACGCGTAACCATGGCCCTCCACTGCATCTACACCTGTAGACGGTTATCCCTATAATCCATCCAGCCCGCCCAAGTCCCATAGTGTTTCTCCCATGTGCCCTCTGAGTCCGAGATCAGTTCCTCCATACGGCGTATTGTTTCGACCTCTTGCACCCATTCGGCAAATGAGGGCGAGGCTGTGGATCTCCATCGCCTAGGGATGATAGTTCTCAATGCCGTCAAGAAATGTTTTAAGATTCCTTTCTTCCCTTGGGAGAGAGAGCCTGGGAGGAGCGACAACAGGGCTAATTGTGGGGAGTTCTGTATTGTCTCTCCCGTAATGTAATTGTAAATTGATAGGACCTTCCTCCACAGTGCCTTAATTGGTGGACAATCCCACCAGATGTGAACCATATTCCCAATCCCCTCTAGGCATCTCCAGCATCTATCTGAATGGGAGGAGTCGAACTTACTTAGGTCCGCTGGACATCTGTACCATCTTGATAGGACCTTAAAGTTCCTCTCCTGGGCTACGCACGGAACTGCTAATTTGTGAGTATACAGATAGATCTTTGTAAGGTCCTCCCCAGAAAAAGTTATCCCCAGTTCCTCCTCCCATTTCCTTACAAATCCCGGCGGGGAGTCATGTGATGCTTCCAGCAAGGCTTTGTAAAGGACAGAGACTGCGTGCGAGCTGGGGGGAGCCCGAGTAAGGACATGTTCCAGTGGCGTCAGGGGTAACCTTCCCCGTTCCATCAGGTCCTCATTTATTACAAATGCCTTCAATTGCCTGTAAAGGAACCAAGAAACATATTGTCCCGAAGCCCCTTCCTTAATTTCGTCTAATGTGGGGAGCCCATCAGCCCTCAAAATACTACCTATAGTGTTAGCAGAGGCCTCCCATACCAGGAATCTTTTGACCCGCACCCCTGGCTCAAAGGAATAGTTGTCAAAGAGAGGTGTTAGGGGTCCTGGCCTGTTAACCATGACATTCTTCTTGGCTAATGTGTTCCAAGCCATTAAAAACTGCCCCGCTAGATATGGGAGTGCTGTCCTCACCTGCCTAGGGAGCGCCCCCCCCCCATGGCAGAGACACCAGATTAAGCGGAGCAATTGCCTTCTCCAATCTGACCCATTGCTTCCCCTCCTCCCGCTGAGTCCAGTCCAAGATGCGAAGCGTAATGACCGCATTATAGTAGTTTTTCAAATCAGGAAGGCCGACCCCCCCGTCCGACTTGAGCCTTGTTAGGGTGCTAAATTTTATCCGGGGTTTCCCTGTACCCCACACAAACCTTAAAAAGGCAGTTTTAATCTTCCGAAAAAAGCTGTTAGGCAGGTGGATAGGTACCGTTTGAAATATATATAGGAATTTAGGAAGGATATCCATTTTTATCGCGTTAATCCTTCCAAACCAGGTAAGATGGCGTTTGTCATATGCATTCAGCTGATTCATGGTCCTTAGGAGCAGGGGGGAATAATTTAGCTCATATAAGCGCGAGAGATCAGAAGGGATCTGCACCCCAAGGTATTTAATCGAGTGGGGTTGCCAGGCAAATTTAAAATTCGCTTTGAGTTGTTCCACTATCTGGTTAGTAAGAGATATATTAAGGGCTTCTGACTTATTATAGTTGATTTTAAAATTGCTTACACGGCCGAATCTCTCAAACTCCTTGAGGGCCGCTGGAAAGGAGGTCAACGGGGCGGTTAAGTGTAGGAGCAGATCATCTGCGTATAAAGAGGCCTTATATTCCTGTCCCCCTGCCACTACACCCCTTATGTCTGGGTTCTGTCTTAGGGCCACAGCAAGATGCTCCATCGTGATAACATACAGTAATGGAGATAGTGGACACCCCTGTCGCGTGCCATTGCTAATCCTAAAGGATGAGGAGAGAAGGCCATTAACCCTCACTCTTGCCGTAGGTTCAGAATACAGCACCAAGATCCTGGACAAGAGAAGCGGGCCAACACCAAGCTGCTGCAGAGATACCTTAAGAAACATCCAGTCAACCCTATCAAATGCCTTCTCCGCATCACAGGAGAGAAGGCACATACACACATTTTTTAGCCATAGATTTGATTTTTCTTTATCTCAGTTAGTACTCTCCCAAGTGGTGGAAATCATGCCACAGTTTGCAGCTCTCTGCTATGGTGCGATTTGTACCCACAAGGGTAACACAATAGAAAATGTATACGAGATTACACAAGCAGACACTATAGGGAGCACCAGCCAAAACTGCAAAATAAATAAGTAAATGAAATGTCACTTTTTTGAGCTTTTGGAGGGAGCTTTTAAGAAAGCAGGGATTTTTTTATTTTACTTCACTCAGCCTGTGCTCACATGAGGGGTACCACCTCCCAGCAACCCTGCTGAACTACATGGATACTGCTAGGTGACTAAGGGGGTTATTTAAGAAGGGATAGCACCAGGTAGTGCTTCGTAGCCGCAGGCAGCGTCTGGTGAACGCTAGGCGCTGTACGCAAAACCACATTTATGAAAGCGAATCTGGTGAGTGACTTTAACAGCACCATGTAGCATCTGATGTATTATTACAGGCGGCTCAGCGTATAGCGCTGGCGCTCTAGCTTCCAGAGCGCCAGGTATTACCTTTCGCTCAGTGTTGCTCCCCCATACATTTCAATGCCTGTTCATTTGCTTGTGTTTAAACAGCGTGTTTGACTATTTATTTTTTGGGGTTTTTTGCTCAAATAATTGTGTGACCTCTCCTGGCTGCAAACAAACACTTTTAGAAACTTTTTTGACTTTTTATATTTTTATGCAGAATTGTCATTACAGGTCTGGCACTAAAGTGTTATTGTCACAGTGTTAAAACAATGTCACTCTTACAGTGCCCGATACCAACTTACAGCGTCTACTAGCAGTCACTCATCTGGCAATACCTGTAGTTAGAAATGAATCAGCCTCCACGTGACATATGAAGTCCATAGGGAGTTCATCTCCAACCATTGGACCCCCCCCCCCCACCACCATGCTATGTGCAATTTAGACAATAAAAAACTGCCAACATCACCCTTTGGGTCACAATGACAGCATGGCCCATTGTGCCAGGATTGGGTAACACATTGCTCCAGTGGATTGAGGCGTTATTCTTTTTTCAACTCATGCTACTTGGGGTTCCTCTTTAAAGGAGCTCTATAGTGAAATTGTGTAATATTAAAAATCCATATAAATAAGTCATCTAATGAGAGGAAGGGTCACTTATACACCTGAACTGAGTAAAACTCCTGACAAGCTTGTGGTTTTCTTTTCCTGGTAGGAATACAATCCAGGGGTGACAGGTTTAGTGTATCAGGAGTAACAGAACCGGTCATCCCTGATTTCCTCTTCCTTCCATTAAACTAAAAAAAACAAGCCCGGTTGGATATTATTTGATGTCCGGTGTATAAGTGACCCCTCCTCCTGCCATCCAGCATATTTATATGGTTTTTTATCTTCGGGCCATTTTTTGTGCTCTTTTAAGTCCCATTCACAACTTTGCACTTTTCTATGCTTGAAACCACAACATACTGTGCATGGAGAAATAATTATTTGCCATTATATTCAGTGTGTGTTTTGGTGTGGCTCACTTTATAAGCTGTGCTTAAGGTGTGGTTAGCCAAAAATGCATCTTCTGTTGACCTGTATCAGGCTTGTGAGCAGTTATAAATGTCTGAATTGGCATACAAAAGGTCAATGGTTTCCGAAAAAATGGAGTACATATGCTCAGATTTTTTGGCATGGCTTTAAATGTGTGCTTACTGTTACTGTTGTGCAGTTAAAGCCCCCTTTATACCTATGTAATGATGCCACTGTAGTCTCACAATATGTATGCTACAAGTGTTTGCCTGTGTTACACTGCAAAATGCCAAAGGGTACAATGCTGGCTAAACGCACAACACAATGCAACTTTACGGTAACCCGAAGCTTAAAACTGCCAGAAGAACCCTTTTCTCTCTCATTTCAACTGTGGTACTTTGGTATGAATAGGCACGTGCTTCTAATGGACTGGTTCCCTTATTTGGGATGCTGGGTGGTGGGGAAGGCAGCTGCACTGTGGGTGTAGCTCTTCTTTAAAGTGGGCCAAAAGCCAGGATTGTCAATATCCCAGGTTCTAGTCCCTTCCCCTGGCTAGGGTTGCCCCTCTGTGTGAAACCCCCCAGAACCAGGGGTTCATACACTCCAGGGTGGGTTTTGGTCAACTTTATATTAGATTAGAGCCAACGTTAGATTAGAGCCATACTGTCCACATATAGTGTAAGTGAACAGTGTGATCAGGAAAATCAAATGCATTTACTATAAATAATTGTATCAGTACCTAAATTAGATAATAATGGTGATATTTCTGGAATAAAATGTTAAAAAAAAAACTATTTTATGATGGGCTTAGGTGTCCATCAATGCTGTTTTTTCTTCAAGCCCACATCATCCCTACTGAGCCCATCTTCCAATAGGCTTCCCAGCCAGGGTCGTGCATAACCCTAGGGTCAGGGTCCCAACAGCAACTCCCTTCCCCCCCAGGAGGACAGTCACTGTCCAGATCCCGGACAAACTCGGGAAGCACGCATCTCCTGCATTTTAATATTTGTATTGTCTTCTCATCTTCCTGTCCTCCATAGTACTCTACCACACAATCCACTCTGGTTGCAATCACAGTGGTGATCTAAAGTGATCTAGTGGGGCCCACTGCTCCCCCTGTTACTGAGAAAGCAAGCTGGTGTATGAGGGAGTGTGAGGAGTATGCTGAGCTCATCATGCCATATCATATCAGATCTGTGTGGCTGATGTTTAAGCTGCTGCAGGTTATAAGGAAGCATATACTGAAGTATGTGAAAATTTACAAGAGGATAAGATAAAGGGAGAACTCAATCAAAATGATGTCTCTGAGGGTTTAGGCTATTTTTTTTCACTGAGATGACTTATCAGTGGCAAAGACCAGTAGTAAAAAAAACAATAACATTAAGTAAAGAATATGCAATTTTTTTGAATACACAACTAAAAGGTTAATAATGAAAAACTGTTAGCAGATTTAACTTAATGCTGTAAAGCAATGTCTACCTGGGGTCAAGCTTTAGGTCTTCTTGTGACGCCATGATCCAGATCTTGCCCTTCCTTCTGTCTCGCTGGCAGTTGTGGCAATCTCCCCTTGATTCTGGGTCTGCTGGACTTTGCCAAGCTCCAGTACATGCCAAAGCTCAGTTTCAGTGGTGAACCCATGACTTTGAGGTCACTGATCTCTCACCTAGAGATGTTCCAGATGTCCAGCGCTTTCAGTTTCCTCTTTGAAACCTAAATTCATATAAAGTAAAGGCATTAACTTCTAGTCACAGCATTATGTGAGAATGAGGTTCTTTTTACGTTTTTAGAAAAATACACTTAAACCGGACCTTCAGTGTGATTTAATGAAAAGCCCAAACTTTTAAAAAACGGTTCCCCAGCATCTAAAATTAATATATTTTAAGTTTTTAGTCACTAACTTATAATTCTTTCCCCCACTGGGCTGCAACTCTGTTCAGGAATTTAGGATACGGGCGCCGCCATCTTGACTCAGAAGCATCACACTTACTGAGGAGAGTGGGATAAGGTACAGGGGGGCAGGTTATAGCTGTGCTTTGCTCAGACAGAGCAGAGCTGGGGTGAGGTAAAGGTCAGCAGTCCCAGAATGCAGAGCAGCACAGTCAGGAGGCACTTCCTGTTTGCAGGCTGCCTGATAAGATGGCAGCTTCCATAAGCCGCCATCTTGGATGTTTAAAGGCTCATAACATGCAGTAGAGGCAGGTAGGATGATTTTTAATGTGGACAATCTGTATGTACAGGGTGTGGGAAACATATAAGATAGACTCTTATTCAGGGTGAAGGTCCGCTTTAAGCAGTGATATAATTTCAGCACTTAAAAAACAATAATTCAGCTAATCTAATAAGAAAAGGGTCTAATAATTAGATCGAGAACAAGAATAAACTCTCCAATCACAAAGGGACACACGTGAATTATCTTTTACAGATTTGTGTCTGAATAGATGATCTGAATATTTTATACTTGCAATGCTTGTGTACAGACCTTAAAGTAGAGCTATTGCAAATAACAGTCTAATATTAAAGCGTGCAAATAGATGGCAGGGAGTAAAACATATAAACCCAGTCTTAAGTTTGCTTTTATATAGATATATAACAATGAAAGATATCTGAACCAACAATATCATGCCCGTGTACAAGTTGCAGAAATAAATCTAACAATTTTGTAAGGTCCCTGTGCAGTTAGACAGAGCTATCTATTAAAAGCAGACCCACATCCTAATTATATCCAGTGGAAGACTGGTCACACAGTTACAGGTCCTTCTCTTGACACAGCACTGATAAAGAATTCAAGTTTCAATTTTAATTTAATTTTAATGCATAGATGGCCATTGTATGCTTGCGCACACATAGGAATTCGTCCTCCGCATTTAACCCATCCGTGCAGTGTGTGTACACGTGCCCGGAGCGGTGGGCTGCCCTAATTACGGCGCCCGGGGAGCAGTTGGGGGGTTAGGTGCCTTGCTCAAGAGCACTTCAGTCATGTCCCAGGACCGGGATTCGAACCTGCAACCCTCCAGTCACAAGTCCGCTCCCCTTACCTCTAGGCCACAACTGCCCCTTCAACTGTAGCAATGGGGCTAGTAATTGTTTTTGGTATAAATTAGTGGAGGGTACCACCATCCTATTAGACTGTCAAGCAGCCACAGTCACCCAAAAGACCCTTCATAACAACGTGGCTTCAGTTGTATCCATCCATGTTATAAGCCTGGAGACCACCAGGAGAAACATCCCCCAAACCCCCAGATATGTCTGGGCACTTTGGGCCTACAGCAGTCGACACAATGCTTACAAAAAGGCTCCAGGTAAGGATTTTCCAATTCCCAAATTGGACATCACTTCATATGAGCGGCTTGTAGCACAGAAAGAACCACTTCACAGATATAGGTTCTACTGATTTTTTCTAGGTGGTCCACTCTTGTCCCTTTGACATCCCTGGCTAATAGACAGACTTCCTGTTTGATCATTAGTTTTAGTTTAGTTTATTAGTAGTGAGGATAAATCTCAGGAAGAGTTCCTACTAAGCTAAAAAAAAAATGGAGGTGGGGCTTTAAATAGGTTTAAGTCCCCAAAAAAACACAAACCTAAGGCTATGTTTACGGCTGTCCATTCGCATTTTTGGCATGTGCTTTGTGGCAGGAATTCCACTGTTTCCGGGTCCTAAATCTCTGTTTCCGGGTCCTATGCCCTGCCTTCCTCTGTATTGAATCCCATTAAAATCTGTGGGGCTGCAATCGTGAAACGCATGTAGTACTGCATGGAAAAACTCACTAGCGTTTGTTATTCTATTCACGGCCCCCTAGGCTAATGAGGTACGTTTTCAGGCAGGATGCAGCTGGATTGCATTGCTGGATTTAATTTGCATTTTTATTTGGTTATTGGATTTTTGTTTGGTACCAGACAGATAAGGGCAGAATACTCATCTTTTCTCCCCCCACATCTAATCTGTCTTAGTCTGGTTTAAAAAAACATACCCAATCCCAAGATCTAGCCCTGCGCCATACTTGCTTACCTGATGATTGGCAGCTCCCGCTTTATTCGTTGCAGTGACTTGCCATGCACATTCTATTCACTTCAATAGAGGGCATGCTTAGGCCTGACAGATCCTTTCTAATGCAGTGAATGTAACCGGAAATGTCAATTATTGGTTCCCCAACCCCTAAAAAAGAAATCAGAGGTGAGGTGAGCAGGATGGCGCCCCCCCTTTGGACAAAACACAGGCTGCCCTCCAATGAACCTTGCTTGTCCCACAAAAAGCAAGCAGGGGGTGCCCACCGTGTCATGATTAAGGGCAGGAAGCCCGAAACGCGTCGACGCAATTGGGGAATGCTTTGCCTTGTATGTATGTGATGTTGCTCATGAAGCATTTTAATCTTATCCATTAAACTGGACGTTTTATCGGAACCACGAGGGCTGGCTGGACTTTGTATACACGTATGTTGCTCTTGGAGGTGAGCTCTCTCTGCCGTGCTGCCCTGCTGTGGGGAGTGGTGGGACTAAATTCAGGCTGGCATTCACTTGTGTTGTGAGGTGCCCACCGTGTACCCACTCTAGCTGAAATGTACTGATCCATTTCAAATAATGGATCAGTGCAAATAAGATAAAGAGGCTGATTCACTACTAGTGCCAGGTATTGCCAGATGAGTGTCTGTATAGCGGCGCTTAAAGCCACCGCTAGTAGACGCTGTAAGCGGGTATCGGGCGCTGTAACCTAGCGTTGCAGTCACTCTAGTAACATGGCCGGCATTGATGAATGTGATGTGTGTTGGGTGCTATAACAAAAGCACAACACTGCAGCAAGCGAGAGGTAGCGCCAGCTCAGTGTGTCCGGCACTCGATGCTCCACACCATATTTAACAAAAATCTACACGCACAGCGTTGGTGCTCTAAGTCTGGTCGCTTTAGCATAGACCGCCAGACGCTGTGTGATCAAGTCTGTTGACTTGAACACATATCCACCAGTAACAAAGTGAAAACACATGGAATGACATTGTGGTAACACTGGGACAATAACACTTTAGTGCCAGACCTCCAAATAGAATTCTGCATAAAAATATAAAAAGTCCAAAAAATGTATAAAAGTGTTTGTTTGCAGCCAGGGGGCAAAAAAAACTAAAATTTTAATTGCCAAACCCGCTATTTAAACACAAACAAATTAAAGCCCATTGAAATGTATGGGAGAGTGACACTGAGTGAAAGGTAATGCATGGCACTCTTGAACCTAGTGCGCTGGCGCTATACGCTGAGCTGCCTGTAATAATACATGAGACGCTACATGGTGCAGTTAGAGGCGCTCACCAGATTTGCGTTCTTAAATGTGGTTTCCCGTACAGCACCCGGCGTTCACCAGATGAAGCTCTACCTGGCGCTATCCTTTCTTAAATAACCCACAAAGTCTTATACCCTATTGTCCCCCATAAGACAATTGCGCCCTATGCGGCTGCTCTGAACACCTAAGGCATTTTTCACATGTACATCTGATGAAAAAAGTTTAATTTAGCTGTTTCTTATACCTAGATGTCTCAGTCCAGCTCCACCTCTACCAAAGCTACTGATACACATAGCTGTGTTGTACTATTACAGCTAGGTGCTTCAACTTAGCCAAAGCTAAAGAATATGGTGGCCCAACTACTGTATATGTTCAGACATGTCAATGCTTGCCATCCATAATCACCTGCTGCCATGTCTAACTCATGCCAATGTCTAACTCACGTTTCAATAGACCTACATTGATTCAAATTTTGGTCTGCTATTATTGGTGTGTTGCGTTGATCCAGTACCTACAGCGTTAATTCATTCATGTGCTTCAAAAGCCTGCACTCTGTAACCTCATCCTGCTGGTCATTGTCCTAGGACATTGACCTCTGAGATTGAACATGAGAGAGGATGGATTTTTCATGTGATGAAACCAAATAAATGTCAAGGTCTTCTCAAGTTTGTTAAAAAGTAGCAAATGGCTAAAAGGTTTGAAAGTTCCCCTTTGCAAAAGAACAGACTTTTGGAAGCCTTATGTATCTTGAAGCCAGTTAACATATTTTGAGGGACGTCTGAGTCATGGCATTCCATGAATAAAATTTCAAGGTAAGTAAGGTACCAATGATTAAGTAGTGCTTCTTCTTGATATGTAAAACGATAATGGCTCTTTTGAAAGGTATTATTGGATGTACTTGTGTATGGTGTTAAAGGGTGATTACCAGTACTGACCCAACATTACACTGGCTTCTCAAGTTGTGCTCTTCTCCTCATTTCTACTGGCTTCCAGGCATGCTCCAGTGCGCAAAGACAGCCCATGTTGATCTAAAATAGATTTGTATATGGTTGGTCTGCGGCACACACTTCCAATCAAGAGACTACACCCTTATTACTAGGGAAGAAGCCTGTGCTGAAGCCATCAGGGAGCACCCTTGAAGCTCAGTGTGAGGAGCCACCACAGCACTTCCCATAATCGCCTTTTAAAAGGAATAAGTAGATGATCCTCTTTCCGTATCTGCTCTATAGGCTAAATGTATTTGGTGACACCAGTTAAATGTTCAAATGTATACATTTTATTATGTATTGTATGTTCTAAGAACTGAAGCCAGCATCAAATTAATGTGGTTTATTGGACATAGCTTAAAGTTGCATTGTTCACCCATTCACTGCGTTGGCAGTATAAGGTTACAAGCAACTGTTAACTCATTACACAGATTAATGGCATAAATATAAGGGAAAAGGTGAGAGCCTAGCAAGGTATCCGTGCTATTCAAGCACCTTTTCATTTTTTCACAATAGTCCATTTGTTTTGTCATATATGTTCTTTTGTAATATAGAGGAAAGGAATATCTGATGGCTGTGGTTGCTCATAGGAGCTAAGGGAATGTATAATCAGCTTGTATGTGATTTTGATATGCTGGTAGATGAGCAGCCCTTGAAAATCAAGATATTCAATATAAATATACAGAATAAGAAGTGGTGTTGTACAACAAATTGAAATGTACCTGTTATTTGCTACAAGCAGCTAAAATCTATGAAGGAATGACAGGTAATTCTCACCTAAAGGGTCAGACCACACAATAGTATAAATAAGGCAGCAAGGACCTTACCTGACTCTTGTCACATGTGCCTATTCTCCATTTCCTGCAGTACACTGTAGATTCTATAACAAGTCCCCACCCTTTGCTACCATCCTATATTCATAACCATCATTCATGATTTGTGATGAACTACCTACGTTATAATTATGTTGCAGTTAATAATAAGCATTGTTTTTGTAGATTAGCTGTGTTTTCTAAGAAAATGTAATCGGCGGGATAGTTTTTTGCCCACCCACATCTCAGTACAATGGTAAATATGTCAGATTAATGATCTTTTATTAAAGATTGATTTAACTGTGTAAATTCCACAAATTGTATGCCATGACAAGCAATTTGTGTTCCCCCATATGTTTGAACTAATTCTGAATCTAAGGCCATCATCACATGTTTGTCATAGAAATACTGTCCATGAGCTGAGGCTTCTGGTGCCCCTTCACATGAAGTTCCAGATGTGGAATAAGTCTGTCTGAATATGAGGCTGGTGGTTGCAGAAGGGAGTTTTTAGATGACAGAATGTCTGTCCCACAAGAAACAGACTTTTCTTCTGGGGTGTAAGTTCACTTTTATACTACTACCGTGTTTCCCCGAAAGTAAGACACCCCCGATTGTAAGACGTATGGGGAGTTTCAGAGGGGCCGCCTAATATAAGCCGTACCCCGAAAGTAAGACATATGTCTTACTTTCGGGGAAATAACATTGTTGTCGAACGGGGCTGAGGGAAGCGATATAGCCCCCCCCCCCCCGGCGTGTATCCCCCTGCGCCGACGGGACCTACCTGAGAGGAGGAGAGGCGGCGGTGGATCCGGGGCTGCGAGCGCAGGAGCTGAGGCACGGCCGCCATCTTGCCACTGACCTATTGCCCCCACTGACTGTAGAGGCCGGGGCATCTGTACGGGAGGTCCGCTTTGCCGGGCGGTCTCCCCCCTCCTGTGCCCCAGAGACCGCGGGTGACCCACAGAAGATGAGCGGCGCCGGGTGCAGAGGAGCGTCTGTCATCTAGCTCTCACTGCAGCACAGAGCGGGAGCAGCGCCGTGACCGGAGGTGAGCTGCAGGCGCTGCGAGGAGCCCGACGTGACTGAACCCCGACCGGGGGCCCCCCTCACTGGTGATCATCCCCGCGCATAGGCTATCACCCCCCCCCCCAAATGAAGTCCGCGGCGGCCGGCACCGCCGCTCACAGCTGCTGTCGCTGTGAGTTGTTGCGGCTTTGTAAACCCCGCCCCTCCACCTGATGTAATTACTAGGTCTCCCCCTATTGGCCAGCAAGGCCTTCTCTCACACTGCTCTGTCCCTCACATGAAAATGACGGGCTCGCTCACCAACGTCATCCGGCATATTTAAGGGAGTGAGCGAGCCCGCCATCTTTGTGTGAGGGAAGGAGCAGCGTGTGAGAGAAGACATCGTTTTCCAATATAAGACATACCCCGAAAGTAAGACGTAGTGGGGCTTTTGGGGATAAAAAGAAAGTAAGACGGTGTCTTACATTCGGGGAAACACGGTATATTAACACACAATGCAACGGATCTCAGGTAATGCACAGGTATTAGTCATGTACCTGATGCTGAGGTTGTTGAGACATGGCATAAGCAGTAGTCAGAGCCTGGAGCTGGCACTGGAGCAGCCCTGGTTGAGCTGCTCGATGGTTGCCGTGTGAAACAGGGACCCCCAAGTAGTGTAAACAGCAAGGCTAAGGGATCAACCTGGGGTGATGGCCAGTGCTGATAATTCAGGTGATCCAAATGCAGAAGCTTGCATGTAGTGACATAACTAAAATCCCATGAGCCCCAGAGGAAACCTTAGACTGCGGCCCCCTGCATTCCATCCAATCCCTGGATGCTTATGAATTAATTAGGTGTCTCCCCTCCAGAAACATTAAAATACTCTATTTCCTCCTGCGACCCTCCCATGCAACATCAAAAGATTTACGTCCCCCAGGTCAGTTGGTACTGGATAAGGTTCAGGTCAGTTGGTAGTGGATAAGGGTGTAGAATAGATTAGTTGGTAGTGGATAAGGTTGGGTTACAGGTCATTTGGTAGTGGATAAGGTTGGGGTACAGGTTAGTTGGTAGTGGATAAGGTTGGGGTAGAGGTCAATTGGTCGTGGATAAGGTTGGGGAAACACTGTCTTCCAATATTGTGATGCGAGATTAAGTTAGATTTTACAGTGAATGTGCAATTAATGAGAAACTAAGTTGGCACCTTGCCAACCTGGACACCCAGTGTCGAGCTTGATCCTATGTGGAAAGCTTGGTGCCAGACTCCCACCATTAATGACAGTCTAATCACCTTATTACAGTGGCAGCAACTCAACCACTGCTACTGTGAGTGACAAGATCAGTGGTGAAACTAAATGTGATGGGGCCATGGACAAACATTAAATTGGCCCCATCATGGCTCATACAGTGCCCTTTTTCCAGTTTTTTTCAACTCAGATACAACTACAGAGCTTCAGACAACTTGGAAAAATGGTGCTTCTTTTTCCCTTACATGACTTCAAGTGAGCTCAAATCAGTGAGCAGTCGCATCCCTATAGTTATGCCTCTGCTGGCGTGGTCAGGTGTGGCGACAAGGCTTTTCACCTTGAAACAAATTCAAATGACTTTCTCTTCAGCTTAGTTACCTAGATACAGCTGAAATCCTGTGCAATCACCAGCCTATGGCATGCCTGTTTTGTATAGGGATTTCCCCTCCTCCACACTGGGACAAGCAATAGTAAACCAACAAAATTTAAGTGGTCTGCCAAGACAAATATATTAAAAAAAATTACCTACCTGACTGCCTTTGGGTTAGATTCTAAAGAGTTCTGAATGCTTGCAATATGTGCCCCCTGCTGTCAATCAAAAAGGGAGTCTACTCCTTAAAGGAGCATTATCGCAAAAAATGGCCCAATGATAAAAATCCATATAAATATGCTGGATGGCAAGTGAAAGGCTGACTTATACATCCGGCATCAGAAAATATCCAGCCAGGTTTGTTTTTTTTATTTTAATGGTAGAAAGAGGAGATCACAGGTGACAGACTCTGTCACCTCTCAAAGACTAAACATGCCACCCCTGAATTTTATTCCTACCACGAGAAGAAAACTGCAAGCTTGGTGGGAGTTTCATTCAATTAGAGTGTATAAGTGACCCCTTCTTTAATTAGTGTTTATATGGATTTTTAAAATTACACAATTTCGTGAGAGTGCTCCTTTAATGTCTCGAGCAGGAGTGCACAATGTGGTCATCCAGACCAAGTGAAGTATCCAGACCACAGTGGCCTTTCAAACATTTTGAGATGAGATGGAGGTTTACTTGTGTATGTTCTCACTACACAGATGGGATAAATGCGGGGCCCAAATTACACACACATGGGGGTTTATTCATGAAGGTCTAGTGCCAGGTAGCGCTTTCGTAGCGGCAGGTAACGTCTGGTGAACGCCAGGCGCTGTACACAATACCACATTTACGAAGGCGATTCTGGTGAGCGACTCTAACAGCGCCATGTAGGGTCCGGTTCATACAATGTTACAACAATGTAATTCCATGTGTTTTCGCTTTGTGGATATGTGTTCAAAAAACAGACTTTAATCACACAGCGTCTGCCGCTCTATGCTACAGCGCCCAGATCCAGAGTGCCTACGCTCTGTGTGTCTGTTTTTTTGTTGAATATGGTGTGAGTCGCTGAGAGTCGGTCGCAATGAGCTAGCGCTACCTTTCGCTCCCTGCAACGCTGTACTGGTGTTAGAGCGCCCAACATACATCACCATTCATCGATGCCATCCAGGTTACTAGAGCGACTGTGATGCTCTGTTACAGCACTCGATAGCCGATCACAGCTTCTGCTAGCGGTTGCTCTAAGCGCCGCTATACAGACGCTCATCTGCTGATACCTGGTACTATTAATGAATCAGCCTGCCCCACATACACAAACACACACACACACACAAGAAAACAGGTTCCTATTTTACGCTAAACAAAGGATGTGGTCTCGCCACATTTTTCAACTACACATGTTACACGTATACACTTTATAAAGACACAGAATCTGTTACACAGTATCCTGCTTTATAAGTGCACAATTGATATGTATTATTAGAATTAGGATTACAAGCTTTAAAACAATACAAATGATACAGTGCTACAGAGAATGTGTGAGATGGCATTAATGTATATCTCTTTTTAATCTTCATATTTTTTTTTAGGTCCAAACATTGTGTACATCAATTACAAAGAAATCCAGTGGACACTTACTAAACATTTAAAGTAACATTGTAATCCAACCTGCATGCTTGCAAACTGGTAGAATGCGGAGATGTTGACTGTGGGGGTAAATCAATAGCTGTTTTCAAATCAGCACATTAGGATAGAAAACTGGAGTCATATAATTGGTGGGCAACACCACCATTTTACCCCCACCCCGGCCTTCTCTAATATTCTCAAAATCTGAATTAGAACTACAACTTGTAACCACAAAATGATCTTGACCTACCTTGCTTACCCCTAGCAGGGACAGACTGGTCATAGGAAGATCTAGGAGAATTCCCAGTGGGCTGCACTGCTTGGTGTCAGTTGGGCTACTGCTTATTACATCCCGATCCAATTCCTGCTTGCCTAGCCTCCCTCCCAGACCTCACTTTACCCTCCTAGCCAAGAAACCCCAGCCCATGTTCTGCTCCCCCCTTCCAAATGCTAAAGCCTCAGAATCATGGCTGGGGGAGCATACCCACTCCTGCCACACTATCTGCTCCCACAATACTAAAGATTTAGAACCATTCTCTTCCTGCCTATGATATGTCCCTGCAATGCTATGGTCCAAGCCAGCAATGAATGCTGTATAGAGGAGAAACCCAGGGGTTTCATACACATTGCCACATTAAATCAGGATGCTCCAGTAGAGTGTAACATAACCCTGGTAAGTGAAATTCTGGTCTGCTTTGTGGTTGGAGCTGGGGACTGGCCCTTGGACCCCTTAACAGTCCACAAAGAGTTAAACTGTATAAAAACACACAGACACTGACTTCTAACTATCCAGTGCTGGGCGGCTCCTGTCTAGCCAGCAGCAGTGATCAAAATGATTGGGTGACATCTTGATCACTGGGCATCGTGCTAGGGAGAGAAGCATTTATACTAAAAGGGGGAGTCTCTGTGGTATTCCCCCCATGTGACTGATTACATCACTGGAGGGGATGGACATGGAGGAGATTTCCTGGGGTCTCACCTCCATGTCTTTCTATTCCAGTAATGTAATTAGTCAGATGGGGGGCATTCTACAGAGGTCTACCATTACCTTTGGCCAAGGTATATGGAGGGGAAATCTGTGTCCCTCTCAACACTAGATGCCAGCGGGGTGGCCACTACCGGCTTCAGCAGAGATGACCGATGGGGTAAGTATAATTAAATGTAATTTAATAAAAAAAACATTTCTGTGGTCTTTTCTTTACATCACTACTTGTGAACTGGTAAGGGTTCCAGTTATTTGGGAAACAGATTAACTACTGTGCTCTTTGAACCTATATCTAAAGAAAAAGTTTTGACATTTTTCCTATTCACCAAAAGCACCAATCTCTTATTTCCAACGTACATTTTAAGTATAGCATGGTAGTGGTATATATGTTTTGCATATTTATCCTTACATTACTAAACAACACATATTTAGATAAGTGTTCAGGGTTGGGGTTTAGAAACCCAAGTTTATGGGACTCTGTAGGCAAAGTACATAAAGTCATAAGTCATTCAGCAGCTCACCACATTATTGCTGCACTCTCACTTCCTGTCAGTAGAAACAAGACAAAGAGTAGTGGCACACTACTGAATTCCTTAGCCTCAGACCACCAATAACAGGGCTAAGCTGGTGGTCTAAAGCTCCACATCATCAAACCGTCGACACTGGGAGAGCGGGAGAACAGTCAGGGTGATGACTGCATTAAATGGTAAGATAGGTAACATATCCTGCACACGGTGGATCTAGTAAATAAAGCTTTGATGAGCCAGATACATACTGTATGTAATCAGTTATCTGGGGCTTCATTGAAATTATAAGAAATTAGACAAGGTTATTCCAGTGTGATTTAAAATTCTATTTAAATAAAACACGAACATTTCCAAGGAAGGGGGGTTATGTTATTTCTCACTAGCTTTTACTAGATTCACAGCAATTATCGCATCAGAAAAGGGAAACTGTATTTCCGCTTTGAACTTAATACAAAATAGTTATGTGATTGTTTTACAATTAACTGATTGCCTAACATGTCCGGACTTCCACATGTGCCAATCCCCTGTGTTCAGTAGTCATTTTACACACTTGTACAGTGTTTCACTTATTATTAAAGTAGACCTATACCCAACACGTTAATTCCATCTTGTTAGCCTCGAATGGTGAGTAAAAGTAAAGTACCCGCTTCAGGTAGCAGACTAGTCTGGAAGCCGGGTCCTGTAAATTCAGCCACTGTGGCCAAGATCATTAGTTACAATTTGCAGCTGCAAAATTGATTGGTCAACAAAAGCATCCATGATGCTCTGCGGTACGGGAACAATTATCAGCATGCTGCTTTTGTTAAGAGACTGGACAACTACCAAGTGAGTACTATTTCTACAGCGACACAGGGGTTAGGAGAGGGAAGGGATGGCAGAAGTGGGCTCTGCAGGACCAATTCAAATACACACAAAAGAACTTCAAACTACTTCAAAAAGTATGTGTTTCCTAGCCTTATGAATACACCTTAGAGGTAAAAGGGAGATAGCCCCCTCTTACCAAATTGAATGACTCCACACTAGGGGGACACTTGCTTTTTCAGGGAGGGGTTGACCTCTGACCATATGGGTATAAATCAAATATCTCAAAGGAGTGGAGTAACCCACTTTTACCTCACTAGTCAGGTTAATGACCCCCTCAACCAGACATCACATCAGAAAGGTTTCAGATCAATTCATTGATTTTACTATGAAAAACTTCATTACATACAAATCATTAAAATTGCAGTTTTCTCCACATAATACATTACACAAAGGTTCAATTATAGATTTTGGCTGGTTTGGTTAGGCTTTAAAATGTTCTTATCCTGTTGGATTCCTCCAACGCGTTCAACCAACTGGCTTCCTCAGGGAGGATTATAATCCAGCTTTAATGTAATTCCATATCATTTTAGGATTATATGTCTTCTTCATGTTTTTCAAATGTCATGCCTCTCTTTTATATGGAGTCTCTCTGCAGAATTAGGATGAACAGCCCTTGTGTATTCAGCTGATGTTCTTGCTATATCTCTTTGTTGTCTTTTGTGACCAGCTGGATTTCTTTTTCTATCTCACCTCTGCCTACCTCTTCCCACCTCTGCTAACCTCTTCCCGCCTCAACTGTGCACACCACACCTATTCATGCCTTACTTCTGCTCAATTCACCATTCCCTGCCTTACCTATGCCCACTCATTCCAGCACTTCTCTCCCTCTCTAACCTCATCAACTTCTGTCACCTCACCTCCTCCCGCCTTGCCTCTGCTCACCTTCACACATACATAATAGCATATACAATGCTTTAAGGTTAAAGCTCACCTCCACTAAGCTGTTTACGTTTTTACAACTTACAATTTATTGTGGCCCCTTAAAGTGGACCAAAACGCAGGATTTTGAATATCCTGGGTTTTGGTCCTTTCCCGCTGCTCTTAGACACGTCGTGGGACCATGTTGATGTGAGTTGGCTGCAGCGTCCTAGGGAGTTTCACACAGCGGGGCACCCCCGATCGGGGTGCCCCTGGGGAGTGGTCCACTTTAAAGTGGAACAATAAGACAATGTGGCCCTTAGACCAAAAAAGGTTGTGCACCCGATTTAGAGGCTTTTTTAAACATTTATAGAGCCTCCAGCTTGATTTCCTTCACATGCTTTTTTTAACTTAGAAGGTTAACGGCAGAAGGAGAGCATACGCTCCATCTAATCTGCCTTAAATTCCTTCCTAAATTTAGTTAATTGCTAGAATTGCCATATAGCCATCCTGACTTATTAAAGAAGCACTATTGTGAAATTGAATTAACAGCTGCTGGAAGAGATGACTGTAACCATGTATCAATGTAAGTCAATGGCCTTGGCTGCCACAGAGCATTGCAACAGTTGTTTACAATGTGGTTAACAATGTTTTAAAGTGGACCAAACCCTACCAGTGGCTGGCCTGAGATATAAAAGACCGTCCACTGGCTTTCCCCCAGGGGGATGATAGGGGATTTTCACTATCCTGGTGATTGGTTCCTGCCTGATTTGGGATGCCCCACTTTTTGAAACTCCCCAGATCGGACTCTCAAATCACCTTTTTGCCGTTCCCACAGTGCATGCGCAGACTTTCATCCAATCAAGTCATTGTTTTGACTGAGCAGTGGCATAGGGTGCGGTGGTGACTTTATCACGATTTCCCTGTGGAGTGCCCGCCCTTGGTCTATCTAAATGGCTGGGATTGGAAGTGCACACAGCTGCAGGAATGTGGTCCTGGCCCACAATCACGGGGCTCGGATCCAGCGGTCCAGTGAAATACTGATCACTAGACTAGCATCGATCAGCTGCGTGGCACTATACTTGAGTGCCCATTTTTTTTTATTCAGCTGCTGAATCATATTTAAGGTTTTTTTTAGAACCAGTTATTGGGTACAGGAGTAATGCTGTACACAAATTGTTTGCTTGAATTAAAAGAAAAAGTCAGATAACTCAGATGAACAATAAACATGCAATAACCAGTGTTTGCTAATTATTATTTTGAGCTTTTTGCTATAATGTGAATTCCCATAAGTCACATTTATTCTCGAAATGCGACTGTCCTCGCCTGCATATGCTGCATGTATTACATTTGAAATCTGTCCAATACAAGGCAATACTGCCACCCCTGCTTACTTCATGTTTCCTTTTAGATGTCTGGGTTCAGCCAATGCAAGTCTGCAAGATAATCTTGGCACCTGTAGATTATGAAAGAAAAGCCCAAGGGCATCTTTCTGAAACAAGGCAAATCGGAATTGGCTGGATTGTCGCACTTTGTACCTCATCATTGGTCCCAGCATTAAAGTGGACCAAAACCCAAGATTTTAGGTCCAGTTGAATAACCACCCCTGGGATATCCTGATTTCAGAAGCCCTACTGTGTGAAACCCCACCAGTTGCCCGATATGCTTATCTCACCAGTGAGCCCAAGGCGCAAGTCGGCCAGGGGCAGCATCGTGCCTGTTGTAACTGAATGACCTTAGAGGGATGCTGGGCACCGACTGTGAGTGCGGTTAAGCTCCCAGGTGACAGCACAGGGCCCTGGCAGATGACAGCACAGCACAGGTCACCTGCAAGTGACTGCAATGGGCCACTGCAGATGACAGGACAGGCCCCCTACAATTAACTGCAATGGACCCCTGCAGACAACAACACAGGACCCCTGCAGACGACAGCACCTGGCCCTTGCAGACGACAGCACAGGGCCCCTGCAGGCGACAGCACAGGGCCCTTGCAGGCGACAGCACAGGGCCCCTGCAGGCGACAGCACAGGGCCCCTGCAGGTGACAGCCAGAGATGACAGCACAGAGCCCCTACAGATGACAGCACAGGGCCCCTGCAGGCGACAGCACCTGGCCCTTGCAGACGACAGCACCGGGCCCCTGCAGGCGACAGCACCTGGCCCTTGCAGACGACAGCACAGGGCCCCTGCAGGCGACAGCACAGGGCCCCTGCAGACGACAGCACAGGGCCCTTGCAGACGACAGCACAGGGCCCCTGCAGGCGACAGCACAGGGCCCCTGCAGGTGACAGCCAGAGATGACAGCACAGAGCCCCTACAGACGACAGCACAGGGCCCCTGCAGGCGACAGCACCTGGCCCTTGCAGACGACAGCACCGGGCCCCTGCAGGCGACAGCACCTGGCCCTTGCAGGCGACAGCACAGGGCCCCTGCAGGCGACAGCACAGGGCCCTTGCAGGCGACAGCACAGGGCCCCTGCAGGCGACAGCACCTGGCCCTTGCAGGCGACAGCACCTGGCCCTTGCAGGCGACAGCACAGGGCCCCTGCAGGCGACAGCACAGGGCCCCTGCAGGCGACAGCACAGGGCCCCTGCAGGCGACAGCACCTGGCCCTTGCAGACGACAGCACAGGGCCCCTGCAGGCGACAGCACCTGGCCCTTGCAGGCGACAGCACAGGGCCCCTGCAGGCGACAGCACAGGGCCCCTGCAGGCGACAGCACAGGGCCCCTGCAGGTGACAGCCAGAGATGACAGCACAGAGCCCCTACAGATGACAGCATAGGGCCCCTGCAGGCGACAGCACCTGGCCCTTGCAGACGACAGCACAGGGCCCCTGCAGGCGACAGCACCTGGCCCTTGCAGGCGACAGCACAGGGCCCCTGCAGGCGACAGCACAGGGCCCCTGCAGGCGACAGCACCTGGCCCTTGCAGGCGACAGCACAGGGCCCCTGCAGGCGACAGCACCTGGCCCTTGCAGGCGACAGCACCTGGCCCTTGCAGGCGACAGCACAGGGCCCCTGCAGGCGACAGCACAGGGCCCCTGCAGGCGACAGCACAGGGCCCCTGCAGGCGACAGCACAGGGCCCCTGCAGGCGACAGCACCTGGCCCTTGCAGACGACAGCACAGGGCCCCTGCAGACGACAGCACAGGGCCCTTGCAGACGACAGCACAGGGCCCCTGCAGGCGACAGCACAGGGCCCTTGCAGACGACAGCACAGGGCCCCTGCAGGTGACAGCCAGAGATGACAGCACAGAGCCCCTACAGATGACAGCACAGGGCCCCTGCAGGCGACAGCACCTGGCCCTTGCAGACGACAGCACAGGGCCCCTGCAGGCGACAGCACAGGGCCCCTGCAGGCGACAGCACAGGGCCCTTGCAGACGACAGCACAGGGCCCCTGCAGGCGACAGCACCTGGCCCTTGCAGGCGACAGCACAGGGCCCCTGCAGGCGACAGCACAGGGCCCCTGCAGGCGACAGCACCTGGCCCTTGCAGGCGACAGCACCTGGCCCTTGCAGGCGACAGCACAGGGCCCCTGCAGGCGACAGCACAGGGCCCCTGCAGGCGACAGCACAGGGCCCCTGCAGGCGACAGCACCTGGCCCTTGCAGACGACAGCACAGGGCCCCTGCAGGCGACAGCACCTGGCCCTTGCAGGCGACAGCACAGGGCCCCTGCAGGCGACAGCACAGGGCCCCTGCAGGCGACAGCACAGGGCCCCTGCAGACGACAGCACAGGGCCCTTGCAGACGACAGCACAGGGCCCCTGCAGGCGACAGCACAGGGCCCTTGCAGACGACAGCACAGGGCCCCTGCAGGCGACAGCACCTGGCCCTTGCAGGCGACAGCACAGGGCCCCTGCAGGCGACAGCACAGGGCCCCTGCAGGCGACAGCACCTGGCCCTTGCAGGCGACAGCACCTGGCCCTTGCAGGCGACAGCACCTGGCCCTTGCAGGCGACAGCACCTGGCCCTTGCAGGCGACAGCACAGGGCCCCTGCAGGCGACAGCACAGGGCCCCTGCAGGCGACAGCACAGGGCCCCTGCAGGCGACAGCACCTGGCCCTTGCAGACGACAGCACAGGGCCCCTGCAGGCGACAGCACCTGGCCCTTGCAGGCGACAGCACAGGGCCCCTGCAGGCGACAGCACAGGGCCCCTGCAGGCGACAGCACAGGGCCCCTGCAGGCGACAGCACCTGGCCCTTGCAGGCGACAGCACAGGGCCCCTGCAGGCGACAGCACAGGGCCCCTGCAGGCGACAGCACAGGGCCCCTGCAGGCGACAGCACAGGGCCCCTGCAGGTGACAGCCAGAGATGACAGCACAGAGCCCCTACAGATGACAGCACAGGGCCCCTGCAGGCGACAGCACCTGGCCCTTGCAGACGACAGCACCGGGCCCCTGCAGGCGACAGCACCTGGCCCTTGCAGACGACAGCACAGGGCCCCTGCAGGCGACAGCACAGGGCCCCTGCAGGCGACAGCACAGGGCCCTTGCAGACGACAGCACAGGGCCCCTGCAGGCGACAGCACCTGGCCCTTGCAGGCGACAGCACAGGGCCCCTGCAGGCGACAGCACAGGGCCCCTGCAGGCGACAGCACCTGGCCCTTGCAGGCGACAGCACCTGGCCCTTGCAGGCGACAGCACAGGGCCCCTGCAGGCGACAGCACAGGGCCCCTGCAGGCGACAGCACAGGGCCCCTGCAGGCGACAGCACCTGGCCCTTGCAGACGACAGCACAGGGCCCCTGCAGGCGACAGCACCTGGCCCTTGCAGGCGACAGCACAGGGCCCCTGCAGGCGACAGCACAGGGCCCCTGCAGGCGACAGCACAGGGCCCCTGCAGACGACAGCACAGGGCCCTTGCAGACGACAGCACAGGGCCCCTGCAGGCGACAGCACAGGGCCCTTGCAGACGACAGCACAGGGCCCCTGCAGGCGACAGCACCTGGCCCTTGCAGGCGACAGCACAGGGCCCCTGCAGGCGACAGCACAGGGCCCCTGCAGGCGACAGCACCTGGCCCTTGCAGGCGACAGCACCTGGCCCTTGCAGGCGACAGCACCTGGCCCTTGCAGGCGACAGCACCTGGCCCTTGCAGGCGACAGCACAGGGCCCCTGCAGGCGACAGCACAGGGCCCCTGCAGGCGACAGCACAGGGCCCCTGCAGGCGACAGCACCTGGCCCTTGCAGACGACAGCACAGGGCCCCTGCAGGCGACAGCACCTGGCCCTTGCAGGCGACAGCACAGGGCCCCTGCAGGCGACAGCACAGGGCCCCTGCAGGCGACAGCACAGGGCCCCTGCAGGCGACAGCACCTGGCCCTTGCAGGCGACAGCACAGGGCCCCTGCAGGCGACAGCACAGGGCCCCTGCAGGCGACAGCACAGGGCCCCTGCAGGCGACAGCCAGAGATGACAGCACAGAGCCCCTACAGATGACAGCATAGGGCCCTTCAGGTGAACTGCAATGGAACCTTGCATATGACAGGATATGGTATATGCAGATGATAGAACAGCACAGGGCACTGCAGGTGACAGCACAGGGCCAATGAAAAGGAGAGCACAGAAACCCTGCAGATGACAACAAAGGGCCCCAAAAGATGGCAGCACAAGGCCCCTTAAGGTGACATCACAGGGCCCCTGCAGACGACAGCGCAGGGCACTGCAGATGACAACACAGGGCTCCTGAAGATGGCAGCACAAGGGCCCTGAGGATGACAGCGCAGGGCACTGCAGATGACAGCACAAGGCCCCTGCAGATGACAACACAAGGCCCCTGCAGATGACAGCACAAGGCCAATGAAGATGGCAGCACAAGGCCCCTGAAGATGGCAGCACAAGGCCCCTGCAGATGACAGCACAAGGCCAATGAAGATGGCAGCACAAGGCCCCTGAAGATGGCAGCACAAGGCCCCTGCAGATGACAGCACAAGGCCAATGAAGATGGCAGCACAAGGCCAATGAAGATGGCAGCACAAGGCCCCTGCAGATGACAGCACAAGGCCAATGAAGATGGCAGCACAAGGCCAATGAAGATGGCAGCACAAGGGCCCTGAGGATGACAGCACAAGGCCCCTGAAGATGGCAGCACAGGGCCCCTGCAGACGACAGCGCAGGGCACTGCAGATGACAACACAGGGCTCCTGAAGATGGCAGCACAAGGGCCCTGAGGATGACAGCGCAGGGCACTGCAGATGACAGCACAAGGCCCCTGCAGATGACAACACAAGGCCCCTGCAGATGACAGCACAAGGCCAATGAAGATGGCAGCACAAGGCCCCTGAAGATGGCAGCACAAGGCCCCTGCAGATGACAGCACAAGGCCAATGAAGATGGCAGCACAAGGCCCCTGAAGATGGCAGCACAAGGCCCCTGCAGATGACAGCACAAGGCCAATGAAGATGGCAGCACAAGGCCAATGAAGATGGCAGCACAAGGCCCCTGCAGATGACAGCACAAGGCCAATGAAGATGGCAGCACAAGGCCAATGAAGATGGCAGCACAAGGGCCCTGAGGATGACAGCACAAGGCCCCTGAAGATGGCAGCACAGGGCCCCTGCAGACGACAGCGCAGGGCACTGCAGATGACAACACAGGGCTCCTGAAGATGGCAGCACAAGGGCCCTGAGGATGACAGCGCAGGGCACTGCAGATGACAGCACAAGGGCCCTGCAGATGACAACACAAGGCCCCTGAAGATGGCAGCACAAGGGCCCTGAGGATGACAGCACAAGGCCCCTGCAGATGACAACACAAGGCCCCTGAAGATGGCAGCACAAGGCCCCTGAAGATGGCAGCACAAGGCCCCTGCAGATGACAACACAAGGCCCCTGAAGATGGCAGCACAGGGCCCCTGCAGATGACAACACAAGGCCCCTGAAGATGGCAGCACAGGGCCCCTGCAGATGACAACACAAGGCCCCTGAAGATGGCAGCACAAGGGCCCTGAGGATGGCAGCACAGGGCCCCTGCAGATGACAACACAAGGCCCCTGAAGATGGCAGCACAAGGGCCCTGAGGATGGCAGCACAAGGCCCCTGCAGATGACAACACAAGGCCCCTGAAGATGGCAGCACAAGGCCCCTGCAGATGACAACACAAGGCCCCTGAAGATGGCAGCACAAGGGCCCTGAGGATGGCAGCACAAGGCCCCTGCAGATGACAACACAAGGCCCCTGAAGATGGCAGCACAGGGCCCCTGCAGATGACAACACAAGGCCCCTGAAGATGGCAGCACAGGGCCCCTGCAGATGACAACACAAGGCCCCTGAAGATGGCAGCACAAGGGCCCTGAGGATGGCAGCACAAGGCCCCTGCAGATGACAACACAAGGCCCCTGAAGATGGCAGCACAGGGCCCCTGCAGATGACAACACAAGGCCCCTGAAGATGGCAGCACAGGGCCCCTGCAGATGACAACACAAGGCCCCTGAAGATGGCAGCACAGGGCCCCTGCAGATGACAACACAAGGCCCCTGAGGATGGCAGCACAGGGCCCCTGCAGATGACAACACAAGGCCCCTGAAGATGGCAGCACAGGGCCCCTGCAGATGACAACACAAGGCCCCTGAGGATGGCAGCACAAGGCCCCTGCAGATGACAACACAAGGCCCCTGAAGATGGCAGCACAAGGGCCCTGAGGATGGCAGCACAAGGCCCCTGCAGATGACAACACAAGGCCCCTGAAGATGGCAGCACAGGGCCCCTGCAGATGACAACACAAGGCCCCTGAAGATGGCAGCACAGGGCCCCTGCAGATGACAACACAAGGCCCCTGAAGATGGCAGCACAGGGCCCCTGCAGATGACAACACAAGGCCCCTGAGGATGGCAGCACAGGGCCCCTGCAGATGACAACACAAGGGCCCTGAGGATGACAGCACAGGGCCCCTGAGGATGGCAGCACAGGGCCCCTGAAGATGGCAGCACAAGGGCCCTGAGGATGGCAGCACAAGGCCCCTGCAGATGACAACACAAGGCCCCTGAAGATGGCAGCACAGGGCCCCTGCAGATGACAACACAAGGCCCCTGAAGATGGCAGCACAGGGCCCCTGCAGATGACAACACAAGGCCCCTGAAGATGGCAGCACAGGGCCCCTGCAGGTGACAGCACAGGGCCAATGAAGAGGAGAGCACAGAAACCCTGCAGATGACAGCACAGGGACCCTGCAGATGACAGCACAGGGACCCTGCAGGTGGTGTTATTTATTTAATGTTGGGGGCTGGGTGGTTATTTAATGCTGGTGGGGGACTGATTTAATTAAAGCCAAACAAAGGTCAAAAATGGCTTTTGGCCCTGCTTTTCCTAACTCCTGAATTTCTGATTTGGGATGCCCAGCAGGGTTCGGCATTCCCTGCACCTGCAGTCTACATACTCACTTACTTTAGGGTTCAATTGCATACTTACCTACTTCAGCTGTGCTAGGATTGTGCATCAGCACCAGAACTGATAGTGGCACCACAGACTACAGTGGATTGAGACAATGTGAGGCCAGGTAAGTATAATACTACATATAAAACTGGTAAGTCTAATACTACGCATAAAACTGGGAGGAGGCATTAGGACAGGAGTGTATTAGTGGAGGGGACCCGGTGCTGCTAGCCACCCATCACCCGTACCTACCAACTTTTCATGATGGGAAAGAGTGACATTTGTTAAATTAGGCCACACCCCCTCATTGATTTATGGATAGGAGATAGGTTGTAACAGCTAAAACAATAGAAACACTTTAAATAGGCAAATTAATAATTTATTAATGCAGATCTGCATGTTACACCTCAAAGAGAGACAAAGGAGAACAACGGACAAGGGGACATGGGCTCAAAAGAGGGACAGTCCCTCCAAATCAGGGACACTTGGAAGGTAATGTCATCTACCCCAAACATTCATCCTGAGCAACCTCGATTATTGATGCTTCTCGAATCTCTGCTACCCCAGCTGTTGTATGGTGCACCAAAATTCCTGATGGCAGCCCTGCCTGCCATATAAATAAGCAAACAAAAGTGACATTGCAATACCGGCCTAACATTCCTGCCACCTTCATGATTTCCCTTTGTGGTCCCAGTCCCACCACCTCAGAGGGCATATGCGACCACGCATACTGTCATGAAAAAGCCCTTCTCTGTGATCACCTAATACAGCATGGGCACTTTCCTTTTGCTGAGGGGACAGGAAACTGCAGCGCACATTGTCACAGTGCATCCTTCCTACAAGAAAGTTATGCCCTGGAGTTAAATGGCTTCTGGCTACAGAAGGGTTTGTTTTTTGTTGGCTCAATGGAAATGTATTAAATCTTTTAGACTCTAGGGAGGGTGGTTTCCTCATCCCTGGGGCATTTCGAGTTGGAATGCTCCACCATGTGAAACACCCAGGATTGCTTGCTATATATACACGCCAAGCTGACAAACCCACAGTGTATTCGCAGGCCACAACCCTGCGGTCACCAGAGAGGTGTGTTTCTAGGTCACACAGAGGGATATCCCAAATTGGTGCCCAAGGATAAATGAATGAGTAGATGAAAGTGCTGATTTGGGATGCCCTCCTGTGTGAAACCCAGCTAGTCGCCCATAATATATACCTCGCCAACCAATCCACAGCACATTTGGGGCCGGTGGTGGCATTTCCTTGTGATCGGATCCCAAGACTTGATTGCTAGCAGTGGGTAGATTGAGTACTATTTTTGGGGTTCAGAGGGTGCAATCATACTCTTCATTTGGGTTTGGGGGGACACAGTAAACTGAAGAACAGGATAGGGCACAGATTGAAAGATAGAACACATGTATCAATGCTGGGGTAGTTAGTGACTGATGAGGGGGAGGGTATGTGTTGGCCAGATAGAGTTCTGTGTAGTACTAATGACTGCAGAATGCAACTGGTGACTGGAGAAGAGGGTACGTTGGTATCACAGAGATGCCAACCTTGGAGCCCAGGTTTCGGGGTCATGGGATTGGCCATAAATACATTATATATGGTGCAGGGAAGATATAAAGCTATTAAAATGCATTACATAGTTATTCTGAACATACACAAACTATTTTCACTATCACAATAACTGGCAGGACAAAGAAATCTAAATATTTTTTTCCTACCATGATTGGATAATCTATAGAACTTGGTAAAACTGCAACACCTAGCAAAACCCACTGCTCCAACCACTGAAAAGAACAACAAAATGACTGCACAAAATGGGATGGCTTGCTGTGTGAAACCCCCCAGTGACACTCTCCTCGGCCCAACGGCTCTCAGCCAATCAGAGCCCTTTGCTGTGTTTACAACCATTTGAATGGCTGGAGCAGGAATGCACGCTCACAGCCGGGGGATGCAGGAGATGTGGCTGCCCTCACTCCTTATTGAAAAAAAAAGCTTACATGCGCCACTGGACCGGTGGAAGATTAGTGATTACTGGTGACCCGGGGGGGGGGGGGGTCGCTCAGTGGGGCATCTCAAACTAAAATGCCCCAGGGATATTCCAGGGACTTTATTGTCTTTAAAGTAGAAAAAAGCTCAAGATATAAATGCTCCTGTGTTTTGTTCATCCTCCAGTGGACATCCCAAAACAGGATGCCCCCTTGAAAGAGAAGCAAAACCTGGGAGAGTTAAATATATTGTTCCTCTAAGTGGATCAAAACCTGGAGGAGGGGGGCAGCAAATTGGGTTTAGTCCACTTTTCCACTTGTGTGTGCTGAAAAAAAAAATACAAGTCAGCTTCAAGGAACAGCGACAGCAATGGAAACCAAGAGATCCCTGTCCTTCTATGTGCTCACTGCCTCTAACAGACCCGAATGTGTGCAGGCACTCCAACAGGGAGGCAGAGGACGCCATGGGGTGTGTGGTTATTATCCCCTGCTACCTCCACTGTGAACACTTGTGCCAGCAGAAATAATGCTGGGCACTGCAAGCTGTGCATGTGCCATAGCAGTAAAGGTTGAGGTGAGTTTTTAGGGACACCTGGTGGTTTCACAATGCAGGGAATACAAAAGCGGCTGAGCCATGGACAGACAATTGCTGGGGGCACATGGTCCTCTGTAAAGAGAAAGAACACACCGAAACTCCACTTTTCTGCGTGATGTTGCTCTTCAGTGGGGCATCCTGAATTGGGACGCCCTGCTGTGTGTATCCCCCAGATCAAAACTGAGCAGCCTGCTCAGCCAATCAGCGCACTTGCTTTCACTCAGCTCCCTTCGATTTCACACAGTGGGGCATTAACTTAGCCGAAGTTCAACTTTAAACACACTGCTTTTGAGTAGCCCCTGCACTCACTTCCACTTTTCCCTCCATGTTTCTCTCTTTTCCACATTCCCCCCGTGGTCCTCTCTTTTCCACATTCCCTCCATGGTTCTCTCTTTATGACATTTTCTCCATGGTTCTCTCCTTTTCACATTCTCCTCCATGGTTCCGCCTTTTTCACATCTCCTCCATGGTTCTCTCTTTATGACATTTCCTCCATGGTTCTCTCCTTTTCACATTCTCCTCCATGGTTCCCCCTTTTTCACATCTCCTCCATGGTTCTCTCCTTTTCACATTCCCTCCATGGTTCGCTTCTTTTCACATTCCCTTCATCATTGTCTCTTTTTCACATTCCCTCCATGGTTCTCTCTTTATCACATTCCCTCCATGGTTCTCTCCTTTTCACATTCCCCCCATGGTTCTCTCCTTTTCACATTCCCTTCATCATTGTCTCTTTTTCACATTCCCTCCATGGTTCTCTCTTTATCACATTCCCCCCATGGTTCTCTCCTTTTCACATTCCCTTCATCATTGTCTCTTTTTCACATTCCCTCCATGGTTCTCTCTTTATCACATTCCCCCCATGGTTCTCTCCTTTTCACATTCCCTCCATGGTTCTCTCCTTTTCACATTACCTTCATCATTGTCTCTTTTTCACATTCCCTCCATGGTTCTCTCCTTTTCACATTCCCTCCATGGTTCTCTTCTTTTCACATTCCCTCCATGGTTCTCTCTTTATCACATTCCCCCCATGGTCCCCTCTTTTTCACACTCCCTCCATTGTCCCCTCTTTTTCACACTCCCTCCATGGTCCCCTCTTTTTCACATTCCCTCCATGGTTCTCTTCTTTTCACATTCCCTCCATGGTTCTCTCTTTTTCACATTCCCCCCATGGTTCTCTCCTTTTCACATTCCCTTCATCATTGTCTCTTTTTCACATTCCCCCCATGGTTCTCTCCTTTTCACATTCCCTCCATGGTTCTCTCTTTTTCACATTCCCTCCATGGTTCTCTCCTTTTCACATTCCCTCCATGGTTCTCTTCTTTTCACATTCCCTCCATGGTTCTCTTCTTTTCACATTCCCTCCATGGTCCTCTCTTTATCACATTCCCTCCATGGTTCTCTCCTTTTCACATTCCCTCCATGGTTCTCTCCTTTTCACATTCCCTCCATGGTTCTCTCCTTTTCACATTCCCTCCATGGTTCTCTTCTTTTCACATTCCCTCCATGGTTCTCTCTTTTTCACATTCCCTCCATGGTTCTCTCTTTTTCACATTCCCTCCATGGTCCTCTCCTTTTCACATTCCCTCCATGGTTCTCTTCTTTTCACATTCCCTCCATGGTTCTCTCTTTTTCACATTCCCTCCATGGTTCTCTCTTTATCACATTCCCCCCATGGTTCTCTCCTTTTCACATTCCCTCCATGGTTCTCTCCTTTTCACATTACCTTCATCATTGTCTCTTTTTCACATTCCCTCCATGGTTCTCTCCTTTTCACATTCCCTCCATGGTTCTCTTCTTTTCACATTCCCTCCATGGTTCTCTCTTTATCACATTCCCCCCATGGTCCCCTCTTTTTCACACTCCCTCCATTGTCCCCTCTTTTTCACACTCCCTCCATGGTCCCCTCTTTTTCACATTCCCTCCATGGTTCTCTTCTTTTCACATTCCCTCCATGGTTCTCTCTTTTTCACATTCCCCCCATGGTTCTCTCCTTTTCACATTCCCTTCATCATTGTCTCTTTTTCACATTCCCCCCATGGTTCTCTCCTTTTCACATTCCCTCCATGGTTCTCTCTTTTTCACATTCCCTCCATGGTTCTCTCCTTTTCACATTCCCTCCATGGTTCTCTTCTTTTCACATTCCCTCCATGGTTCTCTTCTTTTCACATTCCCTCCATGGTCCTCTCTTTATCACATTCCCTCCATGGTTCTCTCCTTTTCACATTCCCTCCATGGTTCTCTCCTTTTCACATTCCCTCCATGGTTCTCTCCTTTTCACATTCCCTCCATGGTTCTCTTCTTTTCACATTCCCTCCATGGTTCTCTCTTTTTCACATTCCCTCCATGGTTCTCTCTTTTTCACATTCCCTCCATGGTCCTCTCCTTTTCACATTCCCTCCATGGTTCTCTCCTTTTCACATTCCCTCCATGGTTCTCTCCTTTTCACATTCCCTCCATGGTTCTCTTCTTTTCACATTCCCTCCATGGTCCTCTCTTTATCACATTCCCTCCATGGTTCTCTCCTTTTCACATTCCCTCCATGGTCCCCTCTTTATCACATTCCCTCCATGGTTCTCTCCTTTTCACATTCCCTCCATGGTCCCCTCTTTTTCACATTCCCTCCATGGTTCTCTCCTTTTCACATTCCCTCCATGGTTCGCTTCTTTTCACATTCCCTTCATCATTGTCTCTTTTTCACATTCCCTCCATGGTTCTCTCTTTATTACACTCCCTCCATGGTTCTCTCTTTATCACATTCCCTCCATGGTTCTCTCCTTTTCACATTCCCCCCATGGTTCTCTCCTTTTCACATTCCCCCCATGGTTCTCTCTTTATCACATTCCCCCCATGGTTCTCTCCTTTTCACATTCCCTCCATGGTTCTCTCCTTTTCACATTCCCTCCATGGTTCTCTCCTTTTCACATTCCCTCCATGGTCCTCTCTTTATCACATTCCCTCCATGGTTCTCTCCTTTTCACATTCCCTCCATGGTTCTCTCCTTTTCACATTCCCTCCATGGTTCTCTCCTTTTCACATTCCCTCCATGGTTCTCTCCTTTTCACATTCCCCCCATGGTTCTCTCTTTATCACATTCCCCCCATGGTTCTCTCCTTTTCACATTCCCTCCATGGTTCTCTCCTTTTCACATTCCCTCCATGGTTCTCTCCTTTTCACATTCCCTCCATGGTTCTCTCCTTTTCACATTCCCTCCATGGTCCTCTCTTTATCACATTCCCTCCATGGTTCTCTCCTTTTCACATTCCCTCCATGGTCCCCTCTTTTTCACATTCCCTCCATGGTTCTCTCCTTTTCACATTCCCTCCATGGTTCGCTTCTTTTCACATTCCCTTCATCATTGTCTCTTTTTCACATTCCCCCCATGGTTCTCTCTTTATCACATTCCCTCCATGGTTCGCTTCTTTTCACATTCCCTTCATCATTGTCTCTTTTTCACATTCCCCCCATGGTTCTCTCTTTATCACATTCCCCCCATGGTTCTCTCCTTTTCACATTCCCTCCATGGTTCTCTCCTTTTCACATTCCCTCCATGGTCCCCTCTTTTTCACATTCCCTCCATGGTTCTCTCCTTTTCACATTCCCTCCATGGTTCGCTTCTTTTCACATTCCCTTCATCATTGTCTCTTTTTCACATTCCCTCCATGGTTCTCTCCTTATCACATTCCCTCCATGGTTCTCTCTTTATCACATTCCCCCCATGGTTCTCTCCTTTTCACATTCCCCCCATGGTTCTCTCCTTTTCACATTCCCTCCATGGTTATCTCCTTTTCACATTCCCTCCATGGTTCTCTCCTTTTCACATTCCCTCCATGGTTCCCTCCTTTTCACATTCCCTCCATGGTTCTCTCCTTTTCACATTCCCCCCATGGTTCTCTCCTTTTCACATTCCCTCCATGGTTCTCTCCTTTTCACATTCCCTCCATGGTTCTCTCCTTTTCACATTCCCTCCATGGTTCGTTTCTTTTCACATTCCCTTCATCATTGTCTCTTTTTCACATTCCCTCCATGGTTCTCTCTTTATCACATTCCCTCCATGGTTCTCTCTTTATCACATTCCCCCCATGGTTCTCTCCTTTTCACATTCCCCCCATGGTTCTCTCCTTTTCACATTCCCTCCATGGTTCTCTCCTTTTCACATTCCCTCCATGGTTCTCTCCTTTTCACATTCCCTCCATGGTTCTCTTCTTTTCACATTGCCTCCATGGTTCTCTCCTTTTCACATTCCCTCCATGGTTCTCTCCTTTTCACATTCCCTCCATGGTTCTCTCCTTTTCACATTCCCTCCATGGTTCTCTCCTTTTCACATTCCCTCCATGGTCCCCTCTTTATCACATTCCCTCCATGGTTCTCTCCTTTTCACATTCCCTCCATGGTCCCCTCTTTTTCACATTCCCTCCATGGTTCTCTCCTTTTCACATTCCCTCCATGGTTCGCTTCTTTTCACATTCCCTTCATCATTGTCTCTTTTTCACATTCCCTCCATGGTTCTCTCTTTATCACATTCCCTCCATGGTTCTCTCTTTATCACATTCCCCCCATGGTTCTCTCCTTTTCACATTCCCCCCATGGTTATCTCCTTTTCACATTCCCTCCATGGTTCTCTCCTTTTCACATTCCCTCCATGGTTCTCTCCTTTTCACATTCCCTCCATGGTTCTCTCCTTTTCACATTCCCCCCATGGTTCTCTCCTTTTCACATTCCCTCCATGGTTCTCTCCTTTTCACATTCCCTCCATGGTTCTCTCCTTTTCACATTCCCTCCATGGTTCGTTTCTTTTCACATTCCCTTCATCATTGTCTCTTTTTCACATTCCCTCCATGGTTCTCTCTTTATCACATTCCCTCCATGGTTCTCTCTTTATCACATTCCCCCCATGGTTCTCTCCTTTTCACATTCCCCCCATGGTTCTCTCCTTTTCACATTCCCTCCATGGTTCTCTCCTTTTCACATTCCCTCCATGGTTCTCTCCTTTTCACATTCCCTCCATGGTTCTCTTCTTTTCACATTGCCTCCATGGTTCTCTCCTTTTCACATTCCCTCCATGGTTCTCTCCTTTTCACATTCCCTCCATGGTTCTCTCCTTTTCACATTCCCTCCATGGTTCTCTCCTTTTCACATTCCCTCCATGGTCCCCTCTTTATCACATTCCCTCCATGGTTCTCTCCTTTTCACATTCCCTCCATGGTCCCCTCTTTTTCACATTCCCTCCATGGTTCTCTCCTTTTCACATTCCCTCCATGGTTCGCTTCTTTTCACATTCCCTTCATCATTGTCTCTTTTTCACATTCCCTCCATGGTTCTCTCTTTATCACATTCCCTCCATGGTTCTCTCTTTATCACATTCCCCCCATGGTTCTCTCCTTTTCACATTCCCCCCATGGTTCTCTCCTTTTCACATTCCCCCCATGGTTCTCTCCTTTTCACATTCCCTCCATGGTTCTCTCCTTTTCACATTCCCTCCATGGTTCTCTCCTTTTCACATTCCCTCCATGGTTCTCTCCTTTTCACATTCCCCCCATGGTTCTCTCCTTTTCACATTCCCTCCATGGTTCTCTCCTTTTCACATTCCCTCCATGGTTCTCTCCTTTTCACATTCCCTCCATGGTTCGTTTCTTTTCACATTCCCTTCATCATTGTCTCTTTTTCACATTCCCTCCATGGTTCTCTCTTTATCACATTCCCTCCATGGTTCTCTCTTTATCACATTCCCCCCATGGTTCTCTCCTTTTCACATTCCCCCCATGGTTCTCTCCTTTTCACATTCCCTCCATGGTTCTCTCCTTTTCACATTCCCTCCATGGTTCTCTCCTTTTCACATTCCCTCCATGGTTCTCTTCTTTTCACATTCCCTCCATGGTTCTCTCCTTTTCACATTCCCTCCATGGTTCTCTCCTTTTCACATTCCCTCCATGGTTCTCTCCTTTTCACATTCCCTCCATGGTTCTCTCCTTTTCACATTCCCTCCATGGTTCTCTCCTTTTCACATTCCCTCCATGGTTCTCTTCTTTTCACATTCCCTCCATGGTTCTCTCCTTTTCACATTCCCTCCATGGTTCTCTCCTTTTCACATTCCCTCCATGGTTCTCTCCTTTTCACATTCCCTCCTTTTCACATTCCCTCCATGGTTCGCTTCTTTTCACATTCCCTTCATCATTGTCTCTTTTTCACATTCCCTCCATGGTTCTCTCTTTATCACATTCCCCCCATGGTCCCCTCTTTTTCACACTCCCTCCATTGTCCCCTCTTTTTCACACTCCCTCCATGGTCCCCTCTTTTTCACATTCCCTCCATGGTTCTCTTCTTTTCACATTCCCTCCATGGTTCTCTCTTTTCCACATTCCCTCTATTGTCCTCTCCTTTTCACATTCCCTACATGGGTCTCTCTTTTTTTTACATTCCCTCCATCGTTCTCTTTCGCATAACTTTAGCATACCTACCAACTTTTCAGGGTGGGAAAGAGGGACATTTGTTAAATTAAGCCACACCCCCTCATTGATTGATGGATAGGAGTTAAAGTGGACCAACACCCAGGGGGATCGGCTGGGAATCTATAAGATTTCCAGGCCGATCCAATCCCTACCCACAGGGCATCCAAAATCAGGATGCCCCCCTGTGTGAAACCCCCCAGGACGCCCGCTGCACTTACCTGAATCCCGGTTCAACGGCACATGCACAGGCCGCATCTTGCGCCTCTCTCTAGCAGGGCGCGCTCCCTGTTAGAGGGAAGTGCGAAATGCGACTGCCAGCGTGCTCGGAGATGCTGAGGTTTGACGCGGCATTGACGCGCATACCTCAGCGGCTCCGAGCGCGCTGATTGGACGAGCTTCCGCGCATGCACCGTAGGAGCAGGGTGAGGTGAGTTTTATAGGGAAATCTGGGGGGTTTCACACATACATTTCAAAAACCAAAATTTGTTGGTCCACTTTACAAGAATAGAAACACTTTAAATAGGCAAATGAATCATTTATTGCTAAAGATCTGCATGTTACACCTCAAAAAGGGAGAAATAAGAACAATGAGGGACAGGGGGACATGGACTCAAAAGAGGGACAGTCCCTCCAAATCAGGGACACTTGGGAGGTATGCTTTAGTCTACCTTTTTCCACATTCTCTCAATTTTTTCCTATTCCCTCTTTTATACTCATTTCATCCACCCCTCTCATTATAGGACTTTCTTCATCTTTCTCTCAGACTTCCTATCCCATAGAATGTGTCCTTGACACACACGGCAGCGGACGAATCAGAGCAGTCCCAGAGCGCGATGTGCCCTTGACACACACACGGCAGCGGACGAATCAGAGCAGTCCCAGAGCGCGACCAATCAGCGTCCATGAAATCAACACACACTCACACAGCAGCTCGCTCGCTGGGCCGCCTTTCCGCACATTTGCTCTGAGGCGGCGAAAGAAGCGCTGCCCGCACACCACGTGACTGCGTGCGGGGCCGCACCGACAGCGGCAGCGAAGAGCGCATTTCTCGGGACCGCTCCCGGCAATATCTGGCGTGTAGGCTCCCTGTGACCGGGCCGCTTCCGGGGGCGTGTCCTCAGCTGTGTGTACGTGTTCCGGGGCGGTATAAGGTGGCTGAGCACGCCGGTCAGCTCTCATTACAGAAGGCAGCAGGTGAGTGTCAGTGGCTGGCACATGGCGCCCTTTTCTGCTTACATTTCTTGTGTCTACCCGCTGCCATGTCTCTAAAGCATCCGCCTGCTCGCCCTGTGCTATGTGGTCCCTCTTTTCCTGCTACTTGTCTGTCTGTCGCCTGCATAGCAGTAGCGGTGTGCTGCCCATGTGTTCATGGCGCTGCCTGCCATTGTGCGTGGGTGCCCGTGTGAAGGTCACAGTATACCAGCTGGTGTGTGTGTTGGACATGGCTGGTGACCTGTCTCAGACTGAGGGTTACAATGAATAAGGAGGTTAACACTTTTTTTTTTTTTTTTTTTTTTTTTACTTAGTAAGCGATTTTAGCTGGTGGCACTTTGAATAGAACAAATGCCCCATAGGGTTTGACAGATGTCATTAGTGTTGTTTCTCCATTTGATTGCTGCTATTCTGTTCTTAGCCGACGATCCATGGAAAAGGATGATATAGTTTATCTTTTTCATTCTATTGATGTTGCTGTCTTGATCTTAGAATGCCTTGTCCTCCATGGCCATCAATCCGCTTGTTGCTTGTGATGGGTGACCATTTTAAAAAAATCCTCCCGTCATGGTGACCTAAAAGGTTCAGAGTTGCATATTGTTTCCTGATGATATGTTAACAGAATACTGGCCACTTCATTTGAAAAGCAGGACTATATAGTAGACCATGGCATTATGTCATTATGAACACATGCTGCTGAATCAGGAGGCCCAACCCTGTCCTAGGATCCTCCTTGCTGCTGCTGGGAGAAGACTGTCCTTCGTCCTGCTTGCTTCCTGTGACAATTGGAAAAACCTCCCCTCAGGGTGAAATTTAAAGCCTCTGTAAATATGCCATTAGGAAACGATAGGCTGATCTGTCAGAATACTGGCCTCTTCATTTAAAAACTAGACATTAGCGTTATATGCATGTGCTGCGGGATCCATAGTTAACACGGTTGAAAAGACACCTATTGTCTGTCAAGTTCAACCAAGTGTGTTTGGGTGGGGGAAGTTGTGTCCCTTTTTTTTTTTTTTTTTCCGAAGTTCAAATCTTGTTATAGCTGTTCTTAGAATGTTTACAAATGGTGCAGACTGCCACATTAGTTAGGGTGTCAATAGGGCACTTTTTTTCCTGATTTTCCCCAATTCGATCTGTTTCCATCTATAAGGGGTCGTGGCCTAGAGGTAAGGGAGCGGACTTGTGACCTAACCCCCCCCCCCCCCCAAATGCTTCCCCCAGTGCCGTAATTGGGGCAGCCCACCACTCTGGGCATGTGTACACTTGCTGCATGGATGGGTTAAATGTGGAGGAAGAATTCTTGTGTGCACAATCTAAGCCCCAAAAATACCCCCCCCCCCAAAAAAAAAAAAATAAATAAATAAATAAAAATATATACTTTACCCAGTCCTGTTTGGTTCTCGATGTATGTAAATTACTCCAATAGAGTAATAAAACAATATATGTAAATGTATTTGAATTTTCTGAAAATGTGGTATTTATGTGCAATTTTTAATGTGCCATTCAGGTAGTATGTAAGATAATTAGAAATTTAGGGACCTAGATTCTTCTTTTTTTTTTATTTGTGTATTTTCTACAGTCACAGTTGCACAGCTGAATGCTTAACAAGGGTGCTAACCTCTATGGTACTACACAAAAAATGGCAAGTAGAAACCACTGGCTAAATGTAGATTATTGCACACCAAAGTATAAAAAAATTTTTTCTAGATACTTTTTTCCACTTACAGCACAAGCAGTTTCTGGTCCTTGTTTTGTCCTCTAGTCATGCCCAGGATTTATTGCAGATGATGTCCTTGATCCTGGTTGGGTGTGCCTTCAGGTCACAGTTGAGGCTGGGGTGCTCCATTGAAGGTTACATATGAAGGGAGGGGTGTGTACATGACTTGCACATGGGCCATAATAGGAAGTCAATGTCAGGAAGTAGCTCTTGCAAAAGCGGTGACAGTTAGACCAGGCAATTCTTTCATGTCTGTGTAGCTTACCTCCCCCCCCCCCCCCGCTTTGCTGCAGAGCCTAACACCAGGAATGTGTCTTCGTGTGGGTCTGCCACTCTTTCGAGCAATATTACATTTTGCGCTAATCGGCTTAGTTTTCATTGTTGGACTTCAAATCTGGGTATCTTGCAGCATGACCTTCATGTGATTCTTGGAATTCAGGCTTGGGAACAGGGCTGCCTATGTATTCTTAGCCAAAGTCTGCTAGTTCTTTGGCGGTGTGCACCCCCCACTGCACTGATAAAATATCAATTCTGAGGAGAGGAAGATTAAATCCCTAAGACTTAAATGGCAAAACATTTAAATGGCTTGGGCTATGTTGATTTAGGCATGTCTGTGTGTGTGTTATACATCAGTGACAGTCTGAGCCTTTTTTGCATTCTGTTTTTTTTTTAAAGACAGTTCTGTTAGACCTTATGCCAAATGATAGTCCAATTTATGGGGGTATAAATGCCCTGGTTGGTTATGCAAAAAAAATAGCCTACAATCTAAACATATTCCCTACCCTTAAAGTGGACCAACACCCAGGGTTTTGACTATCCTGGGTCTTGGTCCACTTCGGTGGGGTGCCCCGCTGTGTGAACCCCCCCCCCCGATCACCCTAAAAACTCACCTCTCCCAGCGCAGACGGACAAGCGATTTGACAGCCACTTGTCCGTGGCTCCTCCGCCGCCGCCTCCCGCGCGTCCCTCTTGGCGCGCGCCCGTGCCGGCCATTCACAGACGGCCGGCGCGGGTGCGCGCACGCCTAGAGGGGCGCGAGGGAGGCGGCGGTGGCCGGCCGAAGCTAAGGTAAGGGGGTTTGGGGGTTTTGGGGGGGTTTCACCCCGCGGGACATCCCGATCTCGGATGTCCCGCGGGGAGGGAGGTGATCGGCCCGGGAATCTTATAGATTCCCGGGCCGATCACCCGAGGGTGATGGTCCGCTTTAAACCGGACCTTCAGCGTGATTTAATGAAAAGCTCAAACTCTTAAAAAACGGTTCCCTAGCATCTAAAATTAATATATTTTACGTTTTTAGTCACTAACTTATTATTCTTTCCCCCACTGGGCTGCAACTCTGTTCAAGAATTTAAGATACGGGCGCCGCCATCTTGACTCAGAAGCATCACACTTACTGAGGAGAGTGGGATAAGGTACAGGGGGGCGGGTTATAGCTGTGCTTTGCTCAGACAGAGCAGAGCTGGGGTCAGGTAAAGGTCAGCAGTCCCAGAATGCAGAGCAGCACAGTCAGGAGGCACTTCCTGTTTGCAGGCTGCCTGATAAGATGGTGGCTTCCATAAGCCGCCATCTTGGATGTTTAATGGCTCCTAACATGCAGTAGATGCAGGTAGGATGATTTTTAATGTGGACAATCTGTATGTACAGGGTGTGGGAAACATATAAGATAGACTCTTATTCAGAGTGAAGGTCCGCTTTAACTGCCGGAACATTGGTACCAAAAACCTTGGAGTGGGAACTTTCTGAGGCGCTTCATGAGGATAGGCAGATGCCTATTTTTGGGCTGCCCGGCCGGTGATTGGTCAGCTTTAGGAGCATGTCCATGCGTATATTACTCAAATATGTGTTGCTATGACCTCTTCCTAACTGCTTTAAATGCTGGAAGAAAATGTATGCAATAATAAGGCCTGTAAGAGAAGAATTTTGATATTGCCCTACACGTTTAGAAAAGCAGCATTGGGAAAAACGTGTTACCTTGGGGTGCGGCATCTTAACTCCTTCTCACATAGCCGTTATGGAGTGAAACCTGTTCTGCTATTTTATACTCGCAATGAATAAATGATTTACGTAGTTTGGCAGGTACTGCTGACAATATTAAATGCAAACCTGTTTGACCCCCAGCTTCTCTGCCATGAATATGAAGGTTACTCCTTCATACATTCTTACCAGACTATTCACACCCGGGCAGTGTGCCACCACCAGAAATACTAAAACTTCCACCATCTTAAGATGGTGGCGGGAAAGGCTGCATTACTGTAGTTTATATATAAATTATACTAAAAATAGGGCAGGGTTTCTGGCCAGTGGTATGCAAAATCCTCAGGTGGTACAGTGAGGCTACAAACTGATCTGCTAATAGGGTGTAGTTGAGCTGCCAGATTCTTTGACTTTTTTACTTTGTCTTGCCACAGTCAACATTTGTTTCATAGCAGTCATGTAGTCAAACCCCCCCCCCTAAATTGATGCTTGCTGTAATAAAATAAACTTTCCAGGCAGAAACCAGAAATACTTACCTTTTTGTATACCGCAGCTCTTCACCCATAATTTAAAGCTTACTGGATTCCAAGATTGATTCCTGCAATATTAATGCTCGCCAGCGTCCTCCAGGTTAAAGTGGACCAACACCCAGGATTTTGACTATCCTGGGTCTTGGTCCACTTCGGTGGGGCACCCCCGATCGGGGTGCCCCGCTGTGTGAAACCCCCCCCCGATCACCCGAAAAACTCACCTCTCCCAGCGGCGACGGACAAGCGTTTTGACAGCCGCGGACAAGCGGCTCCCCTGCCGCCGCCTCCAGCACGTCACTCTTGACGCGCGCGCGCCGGCCATTCACAGACGGCCGGCGCGGGCGCGCGCACGTCTAGAGGGGCGCGAGGGAGGAAGACAAGGTAAGGGGATTTGGGGGGGGTTTCACCCCGTGGGACATCCCGATCTCGGATGTCCCGCGGGGAGGGAGGTGATCGGCCCGGGAATCTTATAGATTCTCGGGCCGATCAACCTTCCAGTACATCGCTAAAGAAGTGCTAGCATATCTGTACTATTTGAAAACGTCTCATTGAGAGTCTTATCCAACAGCCACATGTTGATTGATAGGCAGGTTATGCTGATTTGAGCAACAGAAGGGCACTTTCAATGCAAAAACACTTAACAAATGAATATTTCTATAAAAGACTGCCAGTTGCATGATTACCAAAATGTCTTAAACCGGACCATCACCATGATTTATTAAAAAGCCCAAACCCTTATAAAATGATTCCCCAGCATATAGAGTTAATATAATTTAAGTTTTAAGTCATTTATTTATTATTATTTACTATTATTTTTTCCCCCCACTGGGCTGCAACTCTGTACAGGACTTTAGGATACAGGCACTGCCATCTTGACTCAGAAGCATCGCACTTACTGAGGAGAGCGGGATAAAGTACAGGAGGGTGGGTTATAGCTGTGCTTTGCTTAGACGGAGCAGAGCTGGGGTCAGGAAAAGGTCAGCAATCCCAGAATGCAGAGCAGCACAGTTAGAAGGCACTTCCTGTTTGCAGGCTGCCTAATGTCCCATGAGCCGCCATCTTGGATGTATAAAGGCTCATAACATGCAGTAGATGCGGGTAGGATGATTTTTATTGTGGACAATCTGTATGTACAGGGTGTGGGAAACATATAAGATACTCTTATTCAGGGTGAAGGTCCGCTTTAAACCGGACCTTCAGCGTGCTTTAATGAAAAGCCCAAACTCTTAAACGGTTCCCCGGCATCTAAAATTAATATATTTTACGTTTTTGGTCACTAACTTTTTATTCTTTCCCCCACTGGGCTGCAACTCTGTTCAGGAATTTAGGATACGGGCACCGTCATCTTGACTCAGAAGCATCACACTTACTGAGGAGAGGAGAGTGGGATAAGGTACAGGGGGGCGGTTATAGCTGTGCTTTGCTCAGACAGAGCAGAGCTGGGGTCAGGTAAAGGTCAGCAGTCCCAGAATGCAGAGCAGCACAGTCAGGAGGCACTTCCTGTTTGCAGGCTGCCTGATGAGATTGCGGCTTCCATAAGCCGCCATCTTGGATGTATAAAGGCTCATAACATGCAGTAGATGCAGGTAGGATGATTTTTAATGTGGACAATCTGTATGTACAGGGTGTGGGAAACATATAAGATAGACTTATTCAGAGTGAAGGTCCGCTTTAAGTAAAATACTGCACATTCAGATGCTTTGCTCAGTGTTTACAGATGTTCCATAGCCTGGATGAATGTCCAGGCATTGGTGATACTAAAGGTGGTAAAATACTTTTATATATTTTTTTTTTTTTTTTAAGGGATCTGGAGAAGATGGAGAGAGCACGGGCTGCGTTAACAGATCTTGTAAGTAACTGCTGCGACAGGTTCATAAATTTTCTCTAAACCTTATCCAATAGATAATATACTGTTTTTTTTTGTTTTTTGTTTTTTTTTTTTTAATTTTTTGTGCTATAAGATGCACTTCCCCTTCAAAAGTAGGCGAAATGTCAGTGAGGCTTATTGGGTAAATGTGAATAAAACTACGACTTACCGTCGTTTCCATGTTGCGGGAGAATGGGCCAGTAGAGTCCCCGCTCTGGCCACCTCTGCTTCTGAGCCTGGTGCACTTGCCCTCAGAAACGGTCGGCTCTGTGCAGCGGATGTACGTGGCCTCTGTGACACCCTCCTCAAATTCTAGGTGTTTTATAGGGTGAAAGATGCAGTAATCTGCTTGTTATTTTGCTTATTTTATTTTGCTTGATGGTCGATGCATAGACAAGTGGGACTCCCATCTTGGCCTGGTAAATTTATTCAACTGTAGTACTACTGAAAGGCTACGGGTGTAGAAAGTATGTATAAAATTGGATTGGGTTCCCAGGACAGTCAAGCGATTTTATTTTACTCCCTTCGTTCTTCCGGACAGTCGCAGAGAGAGAGCTCCTCCCTCTATAGAGGAAACCCAACTGGAACAAGTTCAAAAGCTCCACCCCCCCCCCCAGTCCTCAATATTGTTTCCTCCCTAGTAGGAAGACCTTTGGAACTACAGCCAGTTTGTTGCTATTTTGTGGGATACACAGGTTAAGGGGCCTATTGTATGTAGAGTTTCACCCTCAGAGTTTCACTAATCGTGCCACAAGAGCCATATGGCTGAAATCCTGCCTGGCCTCCAAAGCCAGACTATGTGGCATTCCATATGAGGGGGAGTGGATATTCGTTCTGGAACCAGAAGCAATTCTTTTGAAGTCCTCTGAAAGCACTAAAACGATTCCTTCGAAAAGCAAACTATTTAGAAACAAGGCAAAGGTCAATCCCAGATACTCACAACCCCTCCTCTCTAGTAGGCAACATCAGAAGCACCTGGGGGCAGTACAAGGGTGATTGTGAACTTAACCCTTCTGTGCACCCCCCACGCAATTCGATAGACCGAGATTCCTGTGGTCTATTTCTTTTTGGTCCGGAATTAGAGAAGGTTCTAAATTGATCTGCTGATGAGTAACCGCTTTCCTGCCCAAATCAGGGGTCCTGGGAATAAGAAATTTGCTCATCAGTCCTCATTTAGGTGCGCCTCCTCCTCTTCTAGTAACGGGCAAATTTAGAGCTTCGACCCTGTTTGGCACCCTTCAGTCTAGACCAAAAAGGCAATGACACCATATTCCTCATAGGGGCTTGGCTAAAAGGAGAATCTGGCTATCAGGGGCAGTCTAGTTTTTATGTTGAACTTGGATGTGCCTCGCCAGCAGCAGGGGATGGGGTTCTATTTAAGCTTCTTTCTGTTAAAGGCGGCATCAGAAGGATTCAGGGTTCATTCTAATTTTGAAAAACTGAATATTCTTAGTATACAGTACGTCCTGCTCCAGATAGAATACTTACAATTGGGTATTACTCCGCCATATGGCGCTGGACTGCAGAGACATCGAAAATAGGCTCCTCTCAGCCCCTCAAATACCCAGGGATCTTCTCTGCAGTCTGGACTGCGAAGGACAAGAAGATGGCTCTCTACTCGCATGTGAGCGGGGCTATTAGCCTGCAGCACTGTAGGACTATTCCCACCCGTTCCATCGGTAATTGCCTCCCAGTCTTGGCTGCGCTGGTCGGGTGATGGTAGGCAGCACGGCTGTTAGGTGCTTAGGTGCGCTGCTCCACCACAATCCTCCACCAAAGGGTAGGCGGTACAGGCATATGGTGAGCCTCTATGGGATGCCCCATCCGCCCGTTTGCCCCTTGCCCCCGTCTATCGGTGGGCCCTATGTTAAGTGTCCACTGTCCTCCCTCACTCTCCTTATAGCCTTCGGGGGGAAAGAGGGGGGGGGTGTGTGTATATACGTGTATTGGCTTTTATGCTTCACTACATTATGCTTGGTGTCAGCCGCCGCGCTGACTTGTTTTACATTTACTGTGCTTGAAATTGCCGCCGCCGCACGCGTTTTTTCCTAGTGTTCCGCGCTTGGCGGCGGCGTTAACCTCAGGCGCCGGTGCACCGCCATTGGCTGCTTGTCACGTGTTGGGGGGGGGGGGCCTGTCTTTGTCGCGTTCCGCGTCATTGCTCATGCGGGCCCGCCCCTCGAGGTATACCGACGCCATTTTGTTTGCTTGGTTCCGGCTGCTGCGTGACGGGCTTCTACTTACCGCGGTCCGTGAGCGCCCTCGCGGGGGGCTTTATTACCGCTGTTAATTATTGTATACTTACGGCTCCCTCTATCCTTGGTATACAGTACGTCCTGCTCCAGATATAATACTTACACTTGGGTTATCCTCCGCCAGAGGGCGCTGTACTGCAGAAGCATGCGAAAACAGGCTCCTCCCGGCCCTTCATATACCCAGGGACCTCCCACAAATCCCCAGATTTCTCTGCAGTGCTGACTGCGAAGACATGAAGTATCACTCTCTCGCAGGGGAGCGGGGCTTTACAGCCTGCGGCCCTGTTGGACTACTCCCACCCGTCCTATTTGTGATGTGCCTCCCAGCCTGGGCTGCGCTGGTCGGGTGAAGGTAGGCAGCACCATGCGTGCTTAACGGAGCCATGCTCCACCGCAGTCCCCCCACCAAAGGGTAGGCGGTTTAGGCTAATGGTGATCCTCTAGAGGATGCCCTCCTGCACTATTATCCCATGCCCGTGTAGCGGTGGGCCCTATACAAAGGGTCGCCATCCTCTCACGTTCCCCCCCCCCCCCCCCCCCCCCCCGTAGTCCAGGGGGAAAGAAAGGGGGGGTGTGGGTGTGTAGCTAGGTCTGGTGTATGTTTTACACGTTATGGCCTTAGTCTGACTGGACTAGTATCCCAGGGGACAGAACCGCGCAGTTAGCTCTGTTTGTGTAATTGTCGCCGCCGCGCTCACTTTCTGGATGTGCGGCGACGTCGCCTCAGACGCTGCGGCGTCTTCATGACATATGGGTTATAGCCAGTAGAGGGTGAACTTCTGCAGAGATGACAGGAAAAAAGAAGCCCCTCCTGGTCCATAAATACCTGGGACCTCCCACACATTACCCAGTTTTCGTCTCTGCAGACGGCGAGCAAGTCAGAAGATGGCCCACCCTTCTTCTCCCTCTCAGGAGCACCTGGCTGGCAGGATGCCATTTATCCTACGTGAGTGCCGTGTTGGGCCCATCTTTTTTTCTATATATGTGCACTGCGTGTTCCTTCTAGCGCGTTGGGGCGGCCTGCCAACATGTCCTTCCATATGTTATATTTATACATATATATTATGTCATATTTTATGTAATTTGATTGCGTGTGTGTGCCTGCTCATGGGTCCCTTCACATTATGTCTTTCAGGAGGACTCCCTATCAATTATATTAAAAGGGGATTCTCCCGGTCCAAGGGTCCCTTGCAGATAAATTTGGGGTCCTATAAATCCTCCCTCTAGGGACTTTAAAGGGGCATCCCGGGTTGCTCAAACAGCGTAATTCCCTCGGGTCATTGCGACTACCTTAAAATCACCATATGGAGGCTTCCCAGGATACCGGGCTTGGGCTCCCTTCGGGGCAATCCCGGCAGTGTGTGGGTTGTGGGGGATAATGTACCGATTTGCATACCATGTGCTCAGCAGGCCATAACGCGGCAGTCGGGGTCCCAGGCGTCTGGGTCCGTGCCACCGGCCTCATCTCCTACCCCGCAATCTGATGTGTGTGCTAGATTGGCCAACATCGAGAAATTGATTTCTAGCTCTGCGGCCAGAAACGCCTCAGCTAAGAGAAGACATCCGTCTCTGGCCGCACCGGTTCTGGATTTTGATGACTGATTCCCCTGACTAGTCTGATTATTCCCAGCTTGAGGAGGGGGAATTGTTTGCTGAATCTGATGCTGAGGATCAGCAGTTTTTTGATGCCGATACTGGGCAGGCGCAGGGGGATTCCGTTGATACCCCCAGGGTCCTGGCCCATTTATTTGAGGTGCTGGATATTTCTCCTCCAGCGGAGTCTCCTCCGCTGAAAGGGGAATTCTTTGGGACTTCTAAGCCTCGCTTGGAATTTCCAAATCAGAATCATTTTGAAAGCATGATTCTTAAGGAATGAGACCTAGCTGGCTCCCAGGGATGGGATAGGGAGTATCCCTTTCCGGTGGACGTGGTTAAGCGCTGGTCGTCCCCTCCCGAGGTCGATGCGCCCGTTCTGGGGTTGTCCAACACCTCTGTGGTACATTCTCCAGACGCCACCACGCTAAAAGATGGTGAGGACAAGCGCATTGACCAAATGGCCTGCCATGACTTCGCTAGTGTGGGTTCAGCCTTGCGTCTGCACTCACGGCTGTTGCTACCAGGTCTGTGGTTAGGGACCTGTTGAGTGGTCCCCAGCTTAACCCGGCCAGTGATGAATTCGCAGCCCTTAAGCGGTGTGAATTGTTCATGTCTTTTGTTTTATCCGCCTTGGATGACACAATATGCATGTGTAGTAGAACCTCAGCGTTGCTAGTGGATATTCGCCGATCGGTCTGGTTGCGCCAATGGGCGGCTGACATTGCGGCTAAGAAATCGCTTACAGGGCTACCCTTCCTGGGTATGCGGCTGTTTGGAGATAAGTTGGATTCGGTGGCAAAAGGGGGAAAGTTACCACAACGTAAGAAGCAGCGTCGCTCCTTTCAGGGGGCAGGCTCCTTTAATACCTCTTTTTGCGGTGCCAGAGCAGGCAGAGGAGCTGCCTACTCTGCCTTCAGAGGTGATTCCTGGAACAGAGGCAGAGGACGTGCTCATCCTGGACCTGCCTGGGGTCCCAAGCCAGCTCAGCAATGAGGGGGTACCCTCACTCTTGCGGATGGGGGGACGGCTGCAACACTTTTTCCAGGTTTGGGCCCGGGAGGTCAGACAAATGGATCTTGGAAGTGGTCTCTTCCGGGTACAAACTGGAGTTCGAGTACCGGCCTCCCCACAGATTCCTCAGATCTCGGGTGCCCTCAGATCCCCGGGCTGTGCAGGGGCTCCTGTTGGCAGTACAAAACCTTCTGGACATGGAAGTCATATGCCCAGTGCCTTTCTCGGAGAGAGGCCAAAAAGGGATGGCTCCATAAGACCCATTCTGGATCTTAAGCTTCTCAACAGGTTCATCAGAACCAAGAAGTTCCGCATGGAGACTCTGCGCTCGGCCATCAATTCCCTTCGTCAGGGGGATTTCATGACGTCCATAGACATCAAGGATGCTTACCTTCATGTACCAATCTTCCCAGCACACCAGAGATTTCTCAGGTTTGTGGTGGGAGATCAGCATTTTCAGTTTGTGGCCCTCCCTTTCGGGTTGACTTCGGCACCAAGGGTGTTCACCAAGGTGCTGGCGGGCATAATGGCCCTTCTCAGAGCCCAGGGCATTCGCATTGTGCCGTATCTGGACGACCTCCTCATTACGGCATCCTCTGTCAGGCGGAGCTGGACACCAGGTTGGTGGTGGCGATGCTGGAGAGGTTCGGCTGGGTGATCAATCATCCCAAGTCTTCTCTCTCCCCCTCAAGGGAGATCTCGTTTCTGGGCATGAATCTTGATACCATTTGGACCAGGGCGTTCCTACCTCAGGCCAAGGTGCAGATGGTTCAGGATCTGATACGTCTTCTCCTGTCCAAACCTCGTCCTTCTATCTGGCTAGGGATGAGACTGGTGGGATTGATGCTGGCTACCTTCCCTTTGCTCAGTTCCACATGAGGTCGCTCCAGCTCCATCTATTGTTGGCCTGGGACAGATGTCCCCAGTCATTGGATCAGTCATTCCTGATGTCTTCCCGGGTTCGGCAGTCCCTTCAGTGGTGGCTGGAACCAAGCAATCTGAGGGACAGATCTTTTCTGACCCCTTGTTGGGAGATGGTTACCACGGATGCCAGCCTGTCGGGCTGTGGGGTCCTCAGGAGGCTCGCACCCCCATCAATGTCTTGGAGCTGAGAGCTATACGGTTGGTTCTGTCATGCTTGACGCATCACCTACGGGGCTTACCGGTTCAGGTTCGATCAGACAATCAAACTGTGGTAGCTTACGTCAATCACCAAGGAGGGACTCGCAGCAGGAGTGCCCTCAGGGAAGTCTCTGATTCTTGCATGGGCGGAGAGCAATGTTCCATGCATCTCAGCAGTGTACATTCCGGGAGTGGAAAACACGGAGGCGGACTCCCTGAGCAGGGGATCCTCTCGCTGAGGGGGAATGGTCTGTCAACCACAAGGTATTCCGGTCCCTCTGTCACAAGTGGGGGTTTCCGGAGGTGGATCTCTTTGCCTCACGTCACAATCACAAGCTCCCAAAGTTTGTGTCTCTGTCTCCTCTGGCCCTGGCAGTGGACGCCATCTCTCTTGCCTGGAGGGATCTAGGGTTCCTGTATCTGTTCCCCCCCCCCCCCCCCTTCTCTATGGTAGGCACGGTGGTGCGCAAGCTGGCTCTAGAGGGTGCGCCAGCAATTCTGGTGGCCCCAAGGTGGCCAAGACGGGTTTGGTTCGCAGACGTAAGGCTGGCGGTAGATCAGTACAGGCTGCCCCTGTTTCCGGATCTGATCTCTCAAGGTCCACTACGTTACCCCAATTTACAAATGGTGGCTTTGACGGCGTGGCTGCTGAAACCTCCATCTTAAGGGAGGAAGGTTTGTCTGAGGCTGTGATTCAGACTCTTGTTAGGGCTAGGAAGAGATCTTCCTCTAACATATTGACTCGGTCCTATATTGACTGGTGTGAGGCTAGGGCTTTGCCTTGCAGGGTGTTCTCGATTCCTAGGATCTTGGAGTTTCTTCAACACGGTCTGGACCTGGGGTTCCAGCTTAGTACCTTGAAAGGGCAGGCCTCTGCCCTGGCGGTCTTCTTTCAAAGATCTATTGCTCTGCATCCTCTGGTTAAGACCTATTTCCAGGGGGTCACTCGTGCGGCCCCCTAGAAAGCCTTTGGTGCCCGTTTGGGATTTGAATTTGGTTCTGTCGGCCCTCCAGGGGCCTCCTTTTGAGCCGGTGCAGGATGTTGCTCTTTCTGTGCTCACTCAAAAGGTTGCCTTTTTGGTGGCTATTACCTCTGTTCGGCGTGTCTGAGTTGGCGGCTCTGTTAATTCAGGCCCCTTATTTTGAGAGACACCAGGGCAAGGTGGTTTTTCGCTTTAAGCCAGATTTTCTTCCTAAGGTGGTTTCTGCCTTCCACCTCGATCAGGATTTAGTTCTCCCTTCCTTGTGTCCTAAGCCTAGCAATGACAATGAGAGGGTTTTGCATTCTTTGGATGTGGTTCGTTGTGTGAAGTACTATTTGGTGGCTACATCTCCCTTTCGTAAGACGGACGCCTTGTTCGTGGTGCCCTCCGGGCTTGGGTTTGGCGCCAGCCAAGTCTACCATTAGCAAATGGATACGTCAGGCCTTTGTTGGGGCCTATTCTGCCAAGGGGAAGGTTCCCCCTTTTCATCACTGCTCATTCTACTCGTGCTGTTGGGGCTTCTTGGGCTTTTCAGCACCAGGCCTCTGTTGAAGTTTGTGAGGCTGGTACTTGGTCTTCTGTTCATACTTTTTTCAAGTTTTATAAGGTTGATGTGCTGGCCTCAGCGGATGCTGTTTTTGGCCGCAAGGTTCTGCAAGCTGCAGTGGTTTAAATTTGTGCATTATTGCCTTTTTTGGGATCCCCGCCCATGTTGGACACTGCTATTGGATGTCCCATATGTCATGAATATTGAAAGCGGGGTGTGTGACATACTTGGAATAATACCATATTCTTAGTATACAGTACGTCCTGCTCCAGATATAATACTTACACTTGTGTTATCCTCCGCCAGATGGCGCTGCACTGCAGAGACATGGAAAAAAAGTCTCCTCCCAGCCCTTCAAATACCCAGGGACCTTCCACAAATCCCCAGATTTCTCTGCAGTGCTGACTGCGAAGACATGATGTATCACTCTCTCGCAGGTGAGCGGGGCTATTAAAGACTGCGGCCCTGTTGGACTATTCCCAACCGTCCTCCCTGTAATGTGCCTCCCAGCCTGGGCTGCGCCAGTCGGGTGAAGGTAGGCGGCACCATGCGTGCTTAAAGTGGACCAACACCCAGGGGTGATCACCGATCACCTCCCTCACCGCGGGGCATCCGAGATCGGGATATCCCAGGGGTGAAACCCCCCCCCCCCCCCAAAAAAAACCTTACCTTATGGGCGACGGATCAGCCGCCTCCCGCACGACCCTCTAGCAGTGCGCATTAGTGCGACTGGTGAACACCATTGGCTTCTCCCGGCCCGGTGTAAAATTATAGCGGACCTTGTAATATTCTCCCACTTCCATAGCGGGTCTTTGGGGCATCCAGGGTTACTTATTGTGTAAATCCCTACTGGCATATTGTGCCTTGATTAATCACCATATGGAGGCATCTCAGAATTATGTGACCGGGGTCCCTCTGGGACAAGACCGGTGGTGTATAGCGTGTGGACAACCCCATGCTGATGCGGCACGGGTCTGCGTACCCTGTGCCGAGCAAGCCCTGGCCCTGCAATCTGGTCGGCCAGTGGCTACACCTAGCTTCAATTCACCTATCTCCCCAAGCTTAAATCTCTCTCCTGCTGAGTCACCTACAAGTGGGGGGGGGGGGGGGGGGTTTGCAGCCTGCTGGCCCTTCCAGACTACCTACGGATGAACAGATTATTGCTAGGTTGTCAGAGCGAATGGGCCCTGGTAGAAAGTGGCACCTGTCGCCCCACGTTTCTGTATGCTCTGAGAACTGAGGGGTTTGCTACTCCGTGTGACTATACCTCTTCTGATGAGGGGGGTTGTTCTCTGACTCATGACTCCTCGGCCTCTCATCAGAAGAGCCTGACAATTCTGGCCTGGAATACTGGGGCCAGTGTGACACTGACGACCTGTTGCTTAAGGTCTTTAAGGCACTGTCTATCTCTCCCCCCGGTCAGGTCCCCAAGCCTAGAGGGGAGCGTTTCCATACTGCGACTGCACGTTTGGAATTTCTAGAGCAGGCTCATTTCCATGCCCTTGTGCTCAAGGAATGGGAATGCCCCAGTAAACTTCCAGGGGACTGGGATAGGAAATACCCCTTTTCCCCCTGAGGTGGTTAATTGCTGGTCATCACCCCCCCGTGGTGGATGTGCCGATGATAGGGCTCCCTAACCCCCCCCCCCTTTATTACAACCCCTGCTTATAGTACCCTTCGGGATGCTGAGGACCGGTGCATTGAGCTGCTGGCCTCCCATGCCTTTTCTTGTGCCGGGATGGCGCCGCGCCCGGTCTGTGCCGCAGCCATTACTGCAGTGGCCGCTAGAACCCTCATCAAAAAATTGCTCGATCATCACCCCCAGGATCTCCCCTGGGAGGTGTTTAATGCACTCTCCAATTGTGATGTATTTGTGAAGTTAGCGCTAGATGACGCGATTAGAATGTGTGCAAGAACTTCCGCCCTTGCGGTGGCTATTCGTCGCTTGGTCTGGCTGCGACAGTGGGGTGCTGATGATGCTACTAAAGACTCTTACTGGGATCCCCTTTAGAGGGCAACGCCTATTTGGGGCCCGTCTAGACCTGTTCGGTAAAAAGGGCAAATTGCCCCTTCGCAGGCGGCCGTCTCGGCCCCCTCGAGGCAGGGGCACCCCTCCTCCCCCCTACCTTTAGTGTTAAACAGGAACCAGGGGTGTCTTTCCGGATTTTTCGTGCAGACTCCTGCCCCACCAGCAGCAGATAACGCTCTGGCCCCTCCGGCGAGGCTAAGCCCAAATCTTCCACCAAACCCCCTCAAGCATGATGGGGCGCCCTCGCCCGGCTGGGTGAGGGAATGGCTGCAGCACCTTGCTCTTATCAGGAGGCATTTCGCCTCGTTCTGGTGGATTCAGGAGGTTGTGTCCTCCAGTTACAGGATAGCGTTTGCTGCATGGCCTTCCCCAGTTTTTTATCAGGTCCCAGGTACTCCTGTTCCCTGCCCCTGTTCAGTTGCTGGCACAGGCCATGCTAGGCCTGCAAGGTCTGAGGGTCTCTTGTAGATTGCCCGTAATAGGCAGAGGCAAGGGCCTCTATACCACCTTCCACAGCCCCCCCAAAGGATGGGTCGGGTGGCCCATTCTGGATTCACAGCAATTCTCTAAATTACAGGCAGTTTCCTGCATGGAAACTCTTGAGTTGGCCCATCAGCACCATGCGCCCAGTGGGCGTCTTGCCGTCTGGGAATCTCTTCAATGCTTATGTTTACATTCCTGTGCCCTCAGATCTCTGAGGCTCTCCAGGTTCGTGTTGGAAGTCCAACACTGTTAATTTTGGCCTGTTATCTGGCCTCTCCAACTCCCAGAGTGTTCACTCAGGTGCTGTCGATGGTGATGTTTCTGAGACCAAGGGACGTCCGAGCGATATCTACCCGGACGCCCTTCCTCACTTCCCTGTCTCTGCGTCAGGATAGTTGGATACCCGGCTGGTGGGTCCATTGGGAGTCATTTGGATGGGTGTTCAATCACCCCGAGTCCTCACTGTTCCCTAAAGTGGTAACTCCATTAATGGGAATCATTCTGGATTAGGTTCAAACCAGATTCTCCCCCTCTCAGCAATTAGGTGGGCATTCTGGTCTCATGGGCCCAGTCCCTCACTACTGTCCCGGTTTTCTTAACACCAGGCAGGGATGCAACTGGTGGGCCAGTTGTTAACTTGCTCGGCAGGAGCCCGAGTAGCTAAAGAGGTCCCTTATGCTCAGTTCCCCTTGAGCCCATCTGCGACTTCTATTGGTAACATAGGACAGGGATCCAGCACCCCTGGAGCAGGGCCTGTGGGCCTTCCCACTTGTATGACGGTTTTCCCTTGAAAGTGGATGAACTCGAGGGACCTGTCTGGGGGCAGTTCCCCCTTGCCCCTTTCTGGAAACGGCCACCATGGATGCCAACCTTTCAGGTTGAAGGGGTTGGTTTCTTCCGAAACCTCCTGCGATTCTGGTGTTGGTGGGGCCCTTAGAGGGTCCTTACGCCTATTGAAGTCTAAACAGTGAGCGTTTTTCAGTTGGCTCTACCTCGCTTGTCCGGTCCCCTTCTGGATTGTCAGGCTCGGTCCGTCTGATGACAGATGTGCTACATTAACCATTGGAAGGGGCCTGGAGCTGGCAGACCTTCCAGGGAGTGTCTGTTCCCTTTCTGGGCGGAGACAATGCTCCCTGCATGTTAGTGATATTAGCTCCGGCGAAGCCCCTCTGCGACATGATGTGCTAATCCTGTGTCGCTATGGAGTCCAACCAGTCGTTGATCTGTTGGGTTCCGTCACCTTCACAGGCTATCGGCCTTTGTTTCCCTGTCCCAGGATCCTATGTCAGTGTTCTGGATGCCTTTAGTACCGTCTTGACAGGACGTTTGGTTCTGTATGCCCTTCTCCATTCCCTCTGCTAGGCAGGGTTATGCGGAAGATTACTCTGGTAAAGGGACCAGTGATTCTGGTGGCCCCAGTTGACCTAGTACAGTGTGGTTGCAGACATGGTACTGTGGTCAGTAGTTCTGCACCTTGCCAGGAGTGCCAGTTGATCACTCAGGGTCCCCTTTACGTCACTATAATTCATGGTCCCTGGCCTAGTCGATCTGACTGCTGAAACATACATCTTGATGGAGACAAGTTAGCTGTCTCGGTGTTTGACTATGGGAAGGCTAGGAGTAAGCCTCGTCTTCTTCTACTGTTGTAGGGTATGGCATACCCACATTGATTGGGGCGAGTCTAGTTCTCTTACCTGTGGGGCGTTCTCGGGTCCCAGTTTTCCAGTGTGGCTTTCAGCATGAATTGGAGTTGGTTCCCCAGCTCAGTTCTCTGATGGGTTAGACTCTGCCCTGTCCACCTTGCCTTAGCAGCCTCTGGTTCAGTCTTCTTTGGTTAAGACTTCCTTCAGGGGGTGCTCATGTGTGCCCTCCATGTACTCCTATGGTCCCTGTTGGGATTGAAATTGAATTCATTCCGTCTGCTTGCAGGATTGTCCCTTGGTCCTGTTCAGGACGCTGTCTGGATGTCCTTACCCTTAAGGTTGTCCTTCTGGTGACTGTTACCTTGGTCAGGCGTGTGTTAGTGGGCGGCTCGGTCTACCTAGCCCTCATTCCTTGAGATACACCAGGATAAGGTGGAGTTCCGCCTGAAGCCGGACTCTCTACATCTGGAGGTGTCTTATGTTCATTTATTCGAGATATTGTTATCCACGGCTATCCCCTTTTCCTAGCGATGCTGAGGAAGTGGTTCTGCATTCCTTATACAGGTGTTGGCAGTTTTTTCCTTAGGAGTCAGTGTCCTTTAAGGGAACTGAGGTACCTTGGGGCTTGTGGTCATTACATCCTGAATGTGCCCGATCTCGTCTGCTCTCGGGAGTTGGGTGGTTTGGTCCTGGTTGTTACCTTAATGGATGTTACTCCTGGTACCTTGTTCGGCCTTTGGCTTCTGCCAAATTTATTGTAGCGATCGGATAGTCAGGCTATTCACTTACCTAGGGTAATTTTTAGGAGAGCACCAACACTTTCTACTCATTTAATTAAAAGCTATGTAGAGCCCACTAAAAAAGAAAAGACATTTATTAATAAGATTGATGGTTTCTATTGTAATAAATGTGCTGGTTGTAAGAGCTGTACAAAAGATACTAAATATGTGAAAAAATTTAAGTCAAATATTACTAAAAAAGAATTCAAAATTGAACAATTCCTCACTTGTTCCAATAAAAACGTTATTTATATGCTGGAATGCCCGTGTGGGTTACATATATACTGGCCCAACCGGGAGAGAATTTAAAGTAAGACTAAGGGAACATATATACAATATCAAAAGAGGTTATGACCTACACAGTGTATCCTTACACTTTAAAAAAGTGCACAACAGCAATCCTGTGGGCCTAAAATTTTATATAATTGATCAAATAAAATTAGGTCTAAAAGGAGGAGATATAATAAATCAGTTATCAAAATTAGAGTCAAAATGGATATATACAATTGATACAATGCAACCTAAAGGTCAAAATGTAGAATTTGATATTTTATATAGATATTTATCTTAAACAATGACTCTAGGGGGCATTTACAGTTCATTCACCATGAATGTATTAACCAAGAAGAGATTGATAAATTCTAATGAATCGAGATCGGCTTTGTATGTTAAGAATAAAAAGCCTTGAATAACCTTAAATTTAACAGAATTATTTATAGATAGCTTATGGTTTTACATTCATTGTGCACATACTGTAACGACATGAGGAATATTTTATATAGGCGAATGCTACAATGCTTGCGCACAACAAAAATGGATACACACAAAAATATAGGGTTAATGTTTTTGATATAGAGACATATTGGAGTTGTATGTTTTTTATATATTTAGACTTGTGTGTGTTTTTTTATATTAGTCCTTTTATCATAAAGATAATGTAATAGCTTATTAGTGGAAGTTTCCCATCCCTGGAGTTTTGAAAAAAGTAACTAGTCATTTGGAATCAATTATTAAATAAATACAATCCTTTTTTTCTAATCAAAAATATTAAACATCTGAACCGCTTGCCTTTTAGCGGCACATATCAATTAGAGCGCGGTTGCGGATGAGATTGGCATTATTATATTAGTAGGACGCTTAGTGCGCATAATATGAATATAATGCTAAATTTCTAGCCTTTTCCCAGCGCGCATTGGATTAACTGGGCAAGATAAGTTCCTAGTAGAAGTGCTCCGTGCGCCTATGATTAAGTCCTATGACGAAACGCGTTGGGCGGAGCCTATTGCCGATCACGTGACCTCGAAAAAAAGCCTACGGCTGCCGGGCTCGGAGGCCTGGGGCTCGGAAGTAAACGCAGACAGCTGAGAGAGACACGAGACGGGTAGAGGGACTCGGAGGGAAGGGAAGCTTCCACCTCAGTCTAAGTGTCGTAAGATTATGCCTGATTAAGTCTTATTTGGTAAGAATCTTTTTAATCTTGCGCACAGATAAGTTATTCAGAATTACGCTATGTGTGGCAATTTGATTCTTTTTTACATGGTTAATGAATAAATGAGGAGCACCTCTTTGAAATTACACACTGGTCAGTTACTAATTATGGAAGCCTTATATAAGAAACGGCAACCCCAGTGAGATCTATGGAAATTGAAAAATAAGGAAGTGTGATCCTAATGGGTTATATGAAAATCGAATAATAAGGAATTGGGATTGGAATTTTACAAGGCCTAATTTAACACCAGCATCTGGTATGTTTTTATGAACATCAGGTGGTGGATAATACACTGACAGTTTTGAACAGATCCACGTGGTGAAAACTATAATATTACAAGTCCCGCGGAGATGCATACATTTAGATGTATACAACAAGGTTTTTACAATGTTGATGTTCGGGCCTCAGCTCATGCTGTCTTGGCCATATGGTTCTGCAGGTGACAGTGCTTTAAACTGTCTGCTGTTGTCGTTTTTTGTTGGGGATCCCACCCTACTTTATGGACACTGCTTTTGGATGTCCCAAGTGTAAGTATTATATCTGGAGCAGGACGTACTGTATACTGTATACTAATTCTGTATATTCAATTCTGTGAAGTACTCACCTGTAGAATTGATATTATTTGTATACAGTACGTCCTTGTCTTGCTTGGGCGTAATTTATCTAAAATTTACAAAATATATTTGCAGCCCTCAAATATATAAGGGAACTTAAGAGCTCAAATACATGTATATCTCCAAAAATTACGCCTTGTTTGTCTAAGTTCATTTGCCAGTAATCTGCAAGGAAGATGATGCACTTTAAAGTTATTTTATATACCTTGTAAAATGTACAAAACAAAAATACTACAATCTGTTACAACATAGAAAGCCTAACAGGGCAAAAGCATATATATATATTAAAACGGATTACTCATCTGTTTTAATTGCTTCATGCAGAAAATCAGCAGACCACGTCCAAACAAGATGGCTGCTGTACTTGGCTTCACAATGCAGGTCCATCTACCCAAGGCAAAGTCCCATCATCGTCCATCTGGTCAGGCGCACCAGCACATCTCTTCTCCAGCTGCCCTCCAAAAGAAGATCTCTCCTCCAAAAGAAATCTCTCCTCTCTCTCTCCAGCCTACTGTTTTTTATCAGGTGGACCCTTTGTTCCATTTTGAAATCTGCAGGTCGTCTGTGATTGGCCCAGGCAAAACTCACAAATGAATACCCTGGCCCAGCTTATTCTATCACAGGTAGCCAGCTTAATTTGCATACAAATGCACATCTGAAACTGGAGCTACAGTCAAGCCAGTCTTCAAAGAACAAAGGGGGTTACCCACCATGCTGCACCAAACAAAAGGGATTGTCCTATATACAGTGATTGCATGTATAAGATTTTTTTTTTTTTTTTTACAATTTCTATGGGAACAAAATATATAAAAAATGTCATAGCTTCACAGTCCTGCTCCACCCCACCCTGGTTTTTGCATTTTTCTGGATCCCCTGTATGGTGATTGTTATCTTGTTATCATTACCAGTTGTTCTGGGTGGTTTTATATTCTCCCGGCTTCTTGTTCACTGCTTTTCAATGCTGGGGTTTTGTGGGAGGTCCCTGGGTATTTGAAGGGCTGGGAGGAGCCTGTTTTTCCATGTCTCTGCAGTGCAGCGCCATCTGGCGGAGGATAACCCAAGTGTAAGTATTATATCTGGAGCAGGACGCAGGACGTACTGTATACAAATATCAATTCTACAGGTGAGTACTTCACAGAATTGTATTTTTGTGATTACTCACCTGTAAAATGGATATTATAAGTATGTCAAACACCCCGCTTCATCCCGCCCTTTTTGTATTCTGGAATCTGGATCCTTTATATGGTGAACCTTTTATTAAGATTTTTGGATTTGGCTCTTCCTGGTCCCCTTACTGCTTTCCTATACTGGGTAATGTGTGGGAGGTCCCAGGTATTTATGGACTGGGAGGGGCTTTTTTTCCTGTCATCTCTGCAGAAGTTCGCCCTCTACTGGCTATAACCTATATGTCATGAATATTGGAAGTGGGGTGTGTGACATACTTATAATACCCATTTTACAGGTGAGAGTAATCACAAAATGGTATTTTGTAGTGGCTATCACCTCTGTTAGGCGTGTGTCTGAGTTGGCGGCGCTTTCCATCCAGCCCCCCTATTATGAGAGACACCAGGACAAGGTTGTGGTCCGCTTCAAGACAGATTTTCTGCCTAAGGTCGTGTCTGCCTTTCATTTGAATCAGGACATTGTTCTTCCGTCATTGTGCCCTAATCCTAGTAATGCTAAGGAGAGGGTTTTGCATTCTTTGGATGTGGTTTGGTGCCTGAAGTACTATCTGGTGGCTACTGCACCTTTCAGAAAAACTGATGCTCTTTTTGTGGACACACTCACACTCACACTCACACTCACACTCACACTCACACGTTCACGTTTCCACTTAGGGATATTTTGTACTTAGCTTTTAGAGGGTCAGTCCGAGCAAAAAAAAAAACAGACCTTCGATTGGAACTTCTGTTAAAGAGGACCAACACCCACGCGGCACGGGTGTTGGTCCCCGCTGCTATAAGATAGGCTGGAGATGGTGCATAGCCCTCCTCCATTGCTCTGGTTTCCGGAATATCTTGTCCACATGAGTGCCCGTGGCCAATTGCGGCTCCGGATTTCTGGGGGGGGGGGTCATGTGCATGGGGTGGCTCCAGCATCCGCGGTGCCCTCCCCAGCCTCTTATATAGTGGGGGGGTGCTTTAAGACTTAGTCCCCACCTGCTACCTGCAGTGCAGCTCCTGAAGGCACAGGTCCCTCACAACTGTGTCTCAGGGGGTGTGTGTGGTGGCCTACAGGGACTAGGTCTTGGCTTGTACTGCACACAAGCCCGTCTGGGGGCTGGAACTGCCAGGCACTCGTGTAGACTTCTAGTTGAGCATTAATTCCCCTATACTATGTAAAGCACCTCTTGTGTGAAGGAACACAAAATGTTGGAACTGTGAATTTTTTTTTTTTTTTTTTCCTCTGAGGCAATATTTTGTAGTATAATGTGCTGTGTACCTTTTATGATAAAAAGCTAGTAAACCTAAAATGTTAGTAATGTGCTGACATCAGATGAGCATATGTAAATGTGGTTTCACATTACATACATATTCTAAGTATGTCACACACCCCACTTCAAACATTAATAATTACACTAGGATTATCGCACCTCTAGGTGGCAGCATTGCAGAGAACTTCTCCAAAAAACTTCAACAGGCCCCTCCCGGTCTATACATACCTGGTACCTCCCAAGAACCTCCCGTTGTTCTCTGTAAGGTGGCGACAAGACAGAAGAAAGAAGTCTCCTGCTTGCAGGTAGCCGGGGTATCCATCCGCCCCCCCCCCCCGTGGTCTATTTCTGTCCGGCTCTTGTTTGAGAGTATACTATTTAATGGCAGCCTCCCAGCTTCGGCTGTAGGCCCGGCAAAAAGGTAGCCGGCACCATTGGTGCCTAGGAGATTAGCTCCTCCGCTCGACCCTTCATTGCGGGGCATAGCAGGATGCCCCGAGTGGTGATCCGGATGTGGGATGCCCCATTTAATAGGAGGTTAGCGGTCAGGATGTGCCTAGCCCTGGGATATCATTATTTCACATTCCGGGGTGTGGGGCGCGCTGGGGACGGTGACATGCTGTGTGAGTGTGGCTGCTGCGCTGCTACATTGTGAGGCTTTTCATGATTTTTACTGTGACTGCCTTTATTGCAAGTTTTGCCTGGGTGTCCCTCTGTCCCCCCTGTCTGTGTGTCTGTCCTCTCCCCTCAGGAGCCGGGGGGGGGCGGGGCCTCCTGTGGCTGAGCGCCGTGTCCGGCGCTTGCAGCCTGCGTGTCCGGTCTGCTCAGGGGGGGGGGGATTTGATTATCAGTGTGTGGGTCTGTGTTTGTGCGCACTGGGAACCGGCGGGTTGCTCCGCCGGTCCCGTCCTTGAGGTCTGAGCGCGGTCTCCGCCGGCAGACGCCGACGCTGCCGGGGGGCGGGGTCGCGCGTCCTCCTCCTCTTCCTCTTCCTCTTCCTCTTCCTCTTCCTCTTCCTCTTCCTCTTCCTCTTCCTCTTCCTCTTCTCCTTCTCCCAGTTCCTGTGTCTCTGGTTAATGAGGGGGGGGGGGTGTAAGGGGGGTTTTGTATGTTCTGCTGGTATATGGTGCTGGATTGACGCCTGTCCCTCTCCCTTTGTGTCTTTTAGATCCTGGGATCCCGTCTGGCAGGGCTCTCCCGGTCATATATACCTGGTTCGTGGGGGTGTATATATATATATATATATATATATATATATATGTATATATGTATGTCTTATGCTATTCCCCTGGGTCAGGATCTTGTGACTATCCTTAGACAATTGTTAGGTTATTAAGGGGCATCCCGGGTCGCGTACCGCATAAATCCCTGGGTTCTGCGAATACCATAAATTTCACCACATGGAGGCTGGCACAGATACCGGGAATGGTTCTTCGGGACAATCCAAGGTGTGCGGGGGTTGTGGGACTCCGCTCCAGGGAGATGATGTCATTTTGTGTATCCCTTGTGCACAGCAGAACATTGCACGGCAGTCCAGTACTCCGGTGCCTAGCACTTCGTCAGCCGCGCCATCTCCCTCTCCCCCTCGCTTATTCCGGACCCCGTGTGACGTTGTCCTGGGCGGGGATTCGCAGTCTGATGTATGTGCCCGCTTGACCAGCCTTGAGAAGCGGTTTTCTGCTATAGCCGCTCAGAAGGTTTCAGCTAAGCGGAAGCATCTGTCTCCGCCTCCGCCGGATTCAGATGAGGAAGTGGTGGGAGATCTGGATTGGTCGGATCGTCCCCGTGAAGAAGGTGAGCTCATTGAGGAAGAAGATTCTGATGTTCAGCAGTTGCTGGGTTCTGAGGGGGATCGATTCCTCTACCATTCTGAGCCAGATGTTTGAGGTTTTGGATTTGGAGCCTCCGGTTGTTGCTCCTAGGCCTAAGGGTCAGCTTTTTGGGGTGTCCAAGCAGCGTTTGGAGTTTCCCAGTCAACAGCATTTTGAAGAAATTGTTTTCAAGCAATGGGAGCAACCTACACGTCTTGTTGGTGTGCCGTCTAGTTGGGATAGGAAGTATCCCTTTCCGGCGGAATTGATGAAGCGTTGGTCTGTTCCCCCTGAGGTAGATACTCCGGTCCTGGGACTGTCCAACACGGCGGTCGTGCATTCCCCTGACACGACTTCGCTCAGGGACGGCGAGGATCGCCGGGTTGATCAGCTTGCCCGTCACGGTTTTGTATGTGCGGGTTCGGTGTTAAGGCCTGTCTGTGCTTCGGCCCTGTTGACTTTTGCTGTCAGGTCTATTGTCAGGGACTTGGGGGTGGATCTCGAGCCCACCAGTGATGAGTCCCTTGGGCTTAAGCGCTGCGATGCTTTTTTGTCTTTTATCCTGGCCGCTCAGGAGGATGCCATGCTGATGTGTGGCAGGGCTACTGCCTTGCTGGTGGCTATCCGGCGCTGTGTGTGGTTGAGACAGTGAACGGGCGATTTTAATTCAAAAAGATCGCTCACGGCTCTGCCCTTTTTGGGGTTGAGGCTTTTTGGTGAGAGGCTGGATTCTGTTGCCAAGGGAGGTAAGTTACCTCAGCGCAAGAAATTTCGCCGTTCCTTTCGGGGGATGGTCTTGTTCAATCCGTCCTTTCGGGGAGTCGGAGCCGGTAGAGGTGCGGGCTCCTCGGCCCCCAGGGGCGCCAGTTGGAATAGGGGCAGAGGCCGTGGCCGCCCCACTCGCGTCTGGGGTGCCAAGCCCAAGCCGGCTGCCAAGCCCACCCAGCAATGAGGGGGCGCCCTCACCCATTCGGGTGGGGGGGACGGTTGCAACTTTTCTCCCCGGTGTGGGACCAGGAGGTCCCGGACAGATGGATCCGGGAGGTGGTTTCGGCCGGTTACAAGTTGGAGTTCGAGTCCCGTCCTCCTCCAAGGTTCTTCAGGTCTCGGGTGTCTTTGGATCCTTTGGCCGCGCAGGGGCTCCTGGCGGCAGTAAGGAATCTTCTAGATTTAGCTGTCATTTGCCCGGTTCCTCCTTCAGAGGTGGGGCGCGGGTTTTACTCCAATCTCTTCACGGTTCCCAAAAAGGACGGGTCCTTCCGTCCTATTCTGGATTTGAAGTTCCTCAACAGGTTTATTCGTCCTCGGAAGTTTCGCATGGAAACCCTGCGGTCTGCGATCGGTTCGCTTCGGCAGGGGGACTTTATGACGTCCATAGACATCAAGGATGCGTACCTGCACGTGCCGATCTTTCCTGCTCATCAGCGGTTCCTTCGTTTCGTGGTGGGGGATCGGCATTTTCAGTTTGTGGCTCTTCCGTTCGGCCTCACCTCTGCTCCGAGAGTGTTCACCAAGGTGTTGGCGGGGGTGATGGCCCTGCTCAGAGCTCAGGGGATTCGCATTGTGCCTTACCTGGACGATCTTCTCATCATGGCTCCTTCCTTCAGTCAAGCAGAGGGGGACACCAGCACGGTGGTGTCTATGTTGGAGAGGTTCGGCTGGGTGATCAATTACCCCAAGTCCTCGCTGGTTCCGGCCAGGGTGGTGACCTTTCTGGGGATGTCATTGGACTCCTGCCAGCACAGAGTGTTTCTTCCTCAGGCCAAGGTTCTGTTGATTCAGGAATTGGTCCAGCTGCTCCTCTCCCATCCTCATCCGTCCATTCGTCTGGGGATGAGACTGGTGGGGTTGATGGTGGCCTCGTTCGAGGCAGTTCCCTTTGCTCAGTTTCATACGAGGACTCTTCAACTTTATCTTTTGGCGTCTTGGAACCGGTGTCCGGGGTCGTTGGATCGGTCCTTCCGGTTGTCCCCTCGGGTTCGGCAGTCCCTTCTGTGGTGGTTGGTCTCGGACAACCTTCTGAAGGGCAGGTCGTTTCTGACTCCGCTTTGGGAAACTGTCACCACGGATGCCAGTTTGTCAGGCTGGGGAGGTTTTTGGAAGGATCTTCGGTTTCAGGGGCAGTGGGACCCTCAGGAGGCCCACTTGCCCATCAATGTTCTGGAATTGCGAGCCATCAGGTTGGTTCTGTCTCGCTTGACGCATCATTTACAAGGTCTGCCGGTTCAGGTTCGCTCAGACAATCAGATGGCAGTTGCTTACATCAATCACCAAGGAGGGACTCGCAGTCTGGGTGCCCACAGGGAGGTGTCTCTGATTTTGGTCTGGGCGGAGACTCATGTCCCTTGCATCTCGGCAGTTTACATTCCGGGAGTGGAAAACACAGAGGCGGATTTTCTGAGCCGGTGTGCGTCCCGTCGGGGGGAGCGGTCTCTCCATCCCCAGGTGTTTCGGTCACTTTGTCTCCGGTGGGGGACGCCGGAGGTGGATCTGTTTGCTTCTCGTCACAATCACAAGCTTCCGTCCTTTGTGTCCCTGTCCCGGGACCCTCTGGCTCTGGCGGTGGATGCCATGACCCTGAGCTGGAGGGACCTGGGGTTTCTTTATCTGTTTCCTCCGATTCCCATGCTAGGCAGGGTTCTGCGAAAGTTGGTTCTGGAGGGAGTTCCCGCCATTCTCGTGGCTCCAAGGTGGCCAAGGCGGGTGTGGTTCGCGGACATCGTTCGTCTGGCCGTAGATCAGTTCGATCTGCCTCTTCGGCCAGATCTTCTCACTCAGGGTCATCTATGTTACCCCAGTTTACAAACGCTGGCTGACGGCTTGGCTGCTGAAACCTCCATCTTAAAGGAGGAGGGTCTTTCGGATGCGGTCATTCAGACTCTTATTAGTGCCAGGAAGAGATCTTCTTCTTCCATCTATTACAGGTATTGGAGATCTTCTATTGATTGGTGTGAGGCTAGGTCTTTGCCTTGCCGGGTTTTTTCTGTGTCTAGGATTTTGGAGTTTCTTCAGTCAGGGCTGGACTCCGGTCTTCAGCTGAGTACCTTGAAGGGGCAGGTTTCTGCTTTGTCTATTTTTTTTCCAGAAATCTTTTGCTAGTCATTCCTTGGTCAAGACTTTTTTCCAGGGGGTTTCGCATGTGCGGCCTCCTAGGAAGCCTTTGCTCCCAGTGTGGGATTTGAATTTGGTTCTTTCTGCTCTTAAGGCTCCTCCTTTTGAGCCTTTGCGGGATGTTGCTTTGTCCATTCTTACTCAGAAGGTTGCCTTTCTGGTGGCCATCACTTCGGTTCGGCGTGTTTCAGAGCTGGCAGCTTTGTCTATTCAGGCTCCTTATTTTGAGGATCATCAGGACAAAGTGGTTTTTCGTTACAAGTCAGATTTTCTCCCTAAAGTGGTCTCTGCTTTTCATCTTAACCAGGACATTGTTCTTCCTTCTTTGTGTCCTAAGCCTAAGAATGTCAAGGAGAGTGCTTTGCACTGCTTGGATGTGGTACGTTGTGTCAGGTACTATTTACGTGCTACGTCTTCTTTTCGTAAGACTGATGCCTTTTTCGTTGTGCCATGTGGGCCTAGGAAGGGTTTGGCTCCGGCCAAATCTTCCATTAGTAAATGGATTCGTCAGGCCATTGTTGGTGCTTATTCGGCTAAGGGGAAGGATCCCCCTTTTCGAGTTACTGCTCACTCTACTCGTGCGGTTGGTGCGTCCTGGGCTTTTCAGCACCAGGCTTCTGTTGAACAAGTGTGTAAGGCTGCAACTTGGTCTTCTGTTCATACTTTTTCTAAGTTCTATAAGGTTCATGTGCGGGCCTCCAGCGGATGCTGTTTTTGGCCGCAAGGTTTTGCAGGCTGCAGTGGTTTGAGTTTTTTCTGCGTTATTGCCTGTTCGGATACCCACCCTTTTCTGGACACTGCTGTTGGATGTCCCTAGTGTAATTATTAATGTTTGAAGTGGGGTGTGTGACATACTTAGAATAATACCATTTTGTGAATACTCACCTGTAAAATGGGTATTATAAGTATGTCACACACCCCACTTCACCCGCCCTTTTCGGTATCCTGGCTCTTTATTTGGTGAAGTTTAGTTCTTTACGTTGAGGGTTGCATTGTTGGTTCTGGTACCTTGTCTTACTGCTGTTCTAATACTGGGAGGTTCTTGGGAGGTACCAGGTATGTATAGACCGGGAGGGGCCTGTTGAAGTTTTTTGGAGAAGTTCTCTGCAATGCTGCCACCTAGAGGTGCGATAACCCTAGTGTAATTATTAATGTTTGAAGTGGGGTGTGTGACATACTTAGAATACCCATTTTACAGGTGAGTATTCACAAAATGGTATTTTGATGAAGTAGCTGTGTTCTAATAAAACAGAAAAAGGTAATGGATCCAAATTCCATTTGCCCCTGTTTGAAAGTTCAAATGTTTCAATAGCTTTTTATTTTTCTTAGTTTGGCAGGGTCCCCCTCACATATACCCGCTTCAGTCTGACACCACAGACAGATGGAGATGCCAGCCAAGTAGAGATGAAACTAGCTGATGATGAAGAATGTGGCGACGCTACACTAGAAGACCATGTTGTGACACAAAGACAAGGAAGCAATGGGTGTAAAAGCTTGTGCTTTAAAATCCTGGCAGTAACGCTATTGTTTTTCATTGGTAAGTCTGGGAAAACTTTCCCTTTTGGACTACACTGATGTCTGGAGCGGCATGTGTGTCTTTATTTTTTTTTTATCTATCCTTAGTTGGTTTAAAGTGGTCTTATACTCCATATGCTTACTACTTCCTTAATCATTGTATGGCTGGCCATCGCCTGCCTGCTTTTAATCAATTGAAATTGCAGAGTGGGCTTGCACAACAAAGCTGAATGGTTGCCGACAGTCACAAGATTACCATTTGCAGCCATACAAGTGAATAAGGAAGGGATGACTTGACTATAGATACTCTTTTTAAAGAGAAACATTGGAATCTAACTCCAGGGCTGTCTGAGTTGCATTCCCTGGGGCATCCCGAATTGGTAAGTTAGAGACTAGGAGTCCAGGCAGTGCTGCTTGATATGTCCCAACATCTGGTAGTGACATGAGACCCACGTATGGATAGATTTGGACCTCCAGCTTATGACTGGCACCGGGGTTACTAATTTTATGCTTTGAAACCTGCCTGTTAGGTTTTTCTTTCTGGTTAAGGCTTTAGGCCACCCAGGCTAGGGGAGGTGTGACCAGTACTAGTAATGTCCTTATGAGCAACTGTGTTTTCTGACCTGCTATGAAATATGCAACTATTTCCTCACTGCTGGGTTATCAGTTCGTGTTTTTAGATGAGACCTAATTGTTTCTAGATATGAGGCCAGAACAGTAATCCCTCATATTCCTTGCATCTTACTTTGATTTTTTTTTTCTTCTTTTTAGGCTTTATAATTGGGTACTTAACCCACAGGGGGCGTGTTTCATCTACAGCAAATTCTGTTAATGAAGCTGTTGCACAAACAACCAACATTGTGGAAGAATCGGAAGACCTAGCTCACATGGATGATGCCCCCACCAACCTTTATTGGAGTGATCTGCGGCCAATGATGGATCGATATGTTGAACTTATTGACTTTGAATCAAGTATTATGTATGTAATTGTTTTACTTGATGATTTTCCTTAGCCCATTATAGTGTAGTGGTTTTAGTTCACAGCATTTGAGTTTGGGGTATTGCCCAGTATTGAAAAGGTTTGCAGATAATGGGAATTCCTTTTTACCAATTTTTTTTTTTTTTTTGTAAGAGTTCCTCATTGTGGTCCATTTGCGAAAACGGGTCTAAGAAATTTACTCGTCAATGCACATTGTCTTTTGAGAAGATCTAAACCGTTTTAGAATTGGCCTCTTAAATTTATAATTAGAATTTCCATAAGCAACTTTCCCTGCTAATGAATGTCTTTTCAATAGAAAACTGTCTGACATGTCCCGTGAAGCTGGCTCTGCCAATGAAATGTCTTTGGCTGCAATGATGCATTCCGAATTCACAAATATGAATCTGGACAAAGTATGGGACGATGAGCACTATGTTACACTGCAAGAAATGGGCAGGTAGGACTCCCAATCTTACAATGGAAATAGATATAGCTTGTCACAATACCTAAGGCAAATAAAGACCTTTAAGCAATTGTAGTACATTTCAATAAATGTGCTTTATGTTCAAACTTGCGCTTATACAATGGTGATAACCCGTCCAATAACACAATTTTACTCCAGGAAGTTTGTAATTACGAACCATTTATGAAGCAGTTGGGAGCCTGATAAAGACCTGATTCAGACACCACAGACCTGTCTTCAATTGAACCTGCTGGGCAGAAATGTAGCTTTCTGCTTGAAGTTCTTTTCCAAGTAGTTATCAGTCTTTTGGCTTGTACCATATTGCTGTGTACCGACATTCTTATGCTACTGCAACTTGAAATGGTATCTAGCACATTTTGTTTTATAGTTAAAATTACATTACATACAATGACTGAAACTTGGAAGGAGCTATGACTGATGACAAGTGTTAGTCAGGCACATTTTGGGGAACATGCTCACTTTTCATTTTTTTAACCCATAATTCTCTTTCAACAGTTCCAACAAAGTTCAAATAAGGAAAGCTGGAGAAGAAGTGCAAAGTTACAATCCAACCTCGTATGTGGCATATAGCCCTGCCGGTTCAGTTACTGTAAGCGTGAAGCCTTTTTTATGTCTTTTTTTTTTTTGTGAGAAAAGAGTACTCTACAGATTTCTTCAGCCTTATGGTTGTGAGGAACTGTACCCCCACCACTGCTGCAGCAATGCGTACCATTGCTTTAATTTGGATGTCCACTGTACAATTAACTCCTCCACCTTCTACTTCTGACGCCGAGGCATGGGGTTACAGAAAATGGCCTAGAATCCAACACCGTTCCCCCTAGGCCCATACATCTTGGAGAAACTGAATGGAGTGGCATCCTCCACTGTGTGCAGCTCTGCTCTCTCGTTCCCGAATGGGTTGGCGGGAGTGTACAGAGTGGCAGATGCAGCTCTGTATGGCCACAATGCTGGATTTTTTTTTCCTTTTTGGTTATTCAACCCCCCATCCCCATGGCTCAGTAGCAGGTAAGAGAGGGGGAATTTTACACTGGGCATCCACTTTAAAATGCCACTCCAGGGCAGGATTGCCAATATTTAAATACCCTCAACCCTGCCATACTCCCTTAGTGCTTAAGTAGGGATGGGGGATAATGTTAAGAAAAGGCACTTGCCTGCACCTGAATCCAGCTGCAGCAATGCCACCATCTTGTAGAAGTCCAGAACTGCCGCACACAGCAGATGCTTGCCATGCGAGCTTCTGCCTATCCATTCACTTAAATGTGCTGCCATCCTGGACTTCAACCAGATGGTGCTCTGCTTCAGGGCTAGGAGGGTGTCAGGATGGGGGGTAAAAATCTGCATTCCTGGTCTATAATGACCCAACCACCAGCCCACCCATGATCTGTCCCTGCAATGCTTCAGCTGGTGAATGCGTTTATTGAGCACCTGCAAGACATGCTGGGAGTGGGGCCCAGCAGATTGTGAGCTGATAATGGGCTGTCCAGAGTCAGTAAAATCCCAAGCTTTTTTTTTTTTTTTGTCCCCAGTCCACCTGGTCTTGAATAATTTAAATTAATCTTTCAGTGTTTTTAGGTTTATAAGCACATCATTCTTTATAGCAAATGTTGCTCAGTTTTATGCTTCTAGTATTTCTCAAAACTTTCTTTTATAGGCTGGTGTTGTGTACTGTCGTTATGGTCTTGCAGAGGATTTTGATTTGGCCAACAAAAAGGTGAATGTAACTGGAAAACTGGTTCTTGTGCGTTCTGGTCAAATTAGCTTTGCTGAGAAGGTACGTTTCAACTTTTCACTGTATCCACATCTATTATATACAGACCCCAAGCTGGCCACTAATTTGCCACTGCTTTTAATTAGGTCAGAAATGCTGAAATGGCACAGGCTGTTGGCGTCCTAATCTATCCGGAGCCATCTGACTTCACTTTTCCACCTGATGATGATCAGCAAATTGAGTCTCCTTTTGGTCATGTGAGTTGCTACTTTTTTTTTTAGCGGAGATCCAAGGTTAAAGTAATGCCAACTAATGGCTCATTTCTTGACTGTCCTCATTGCCAGCATGCAGATTTTCATGGTTTTATACAGATATACTTGAAAGCAGACTAAAACTAAACTTAAAGTCTAAGACTCCAGGTTCAGGAGAATTATTTTCTTTGTGTGGTAGTGTAATTTTGCCATGCTTTGCAGTTTACGAACTCTCCTAGTACCAGGATTCTCTGGCCTCCATATTCGGCAGTCAGCAGAGCACTCATTGCCGCAGTAAATCTGCTCCCTTCTCTCTGCACTTCCCCACCAGTTGACCATCAGCTTTGGGTGGGGGGTGATACAGGATGTTGCTGCTTATTGTCGAATATGACCTCAGCAAACTAGTGGACTTACACTGCTTAGGAATCTGCCAAAAGATCGCTCTCTGCCAGACCTATGTTTAGACTTTAGGCCTGGTTTTGTTCTACTTTTAGCCAGGCAAAAGTATTGTCTGAAAGTTTTGGCTTTTTTATGTTAAACAATAACTCCTTTCCTATATAAAGGACTAGACTAATAACATGGACTGAATCTGCTTTTACTAACATATTTGTCTTTTACATTTTAAAGGCACATTTTGGCACTGGCGATCCTTACACCCCTGGATTCCCTTCCTTTAATCACACACAGTTTCCTCCCTCCAAATCTTCAGGCCTGCCCCAAATTCCAGTTCAATCACTTTCTAGCACTGATGGAAAGCATCTGTTTGGGTATGTTGTACGTTTTTTACCTTTTTTAACCTGGAATTAACTAGTTTATGGTTTTAGAGCAGGCCCAAATAATAAGTCCATATTAGAGACGCCATTTTGGAAATCCCTGCTATGTAATGGTAAGATGGAAACCAGAGAATAGGCTGAAGTTGGGCTGCATTAATTCCAGAATCTGGTGGTCGTGAGAGAATCCCATGCTTAGTGGAACACAAATCAGGAATTTCACTTTCCCATGTGGTGTTCCTTTTAGGCCAGGCATCCCATCTTCCTGCTGTTCCCACAGTTCAGATGTGGCCAAACGGAGTGTGCGAGGGCACCGGACCTTCACCATGATTTATTGAAAAGCCCAAACCCTTTATAAAACGCTTCCCAAGCATCTAAAACTAATATATTTTACGTTTTTTGTCACTTATTCTTTCCCCCGCTGGGCTGCAACTCTCTTCAGGACTTTAGGATACAGGCGCCGCCATCTTGACTCAGAAGCGTCACACCTACTGAGGAAAGCGGAGTGGAATAGAGTATGGGGGGGGCGGGTTATAGCTGTGCTTTGCTCAGACAGAGCAGAGCTGGGGTCAGGAAAAGGTCAGCAATCCCAGAATGCAGAGCAGCACAGTCAGAAGGCACTTCCTGTTTGCAGGCTGCCTGATGTTCCATGAGCCACCATCTTGGATGTTTAAAGGCTCATAACATGCAGTAGATGCAGGTAGGATGATTTTTAATGTGGGCAATCTGTATGTACAGGGTGTGGGAAACATATAAGATAGACTCTTATTCAGAGTGAAGGACCACTTTAAGTTAATCTGGGGGGGTTTCATACAGCGGGGCATACCGAATAGGTAGTGGGACTCGGACCGCCCTGGAGTGTGTTTTCTGTGCCCCATGCACCCCGTTTTTAAGGTGCACCGCTGTGTGAACCTTCGGCTGCAGCCGAGCGGTGTTGCCCGCTGCATACCCCACCCACCATGGTGTGGTGTGCCTGCGCCCATTCAGGAAGGTCTCACGCACAGCTAGAGGTGAGCGGGGATACAGCCACAGACGCGGTGAGTGCTCCGGAGGTTTCACACAGCAGGGTATCCCATTTAAGAATTCCCCCAAGGATTGGAACTCTGAGGCCCTGGTTTCTAAAAGACTCCAGGGCCTCTAATGTTACTCTTTAATTTGGAGTGCTGGTTCTTTCTTCTATTCCATTGTAAAGTAATGGCTTTATTCTAAGTATGTCACACACCCCGCTTCAAACTTTAATAATTACACTTGGGTTAATCCACCTGCAGGAGGCGATGTTGCAGAGAAGTCTTGAAAAACGAGCCCCTCCTGGTCTATAATACCTGGGACCTCCCACTTATCTCCCAGTGTTCTTCTCTGCAAGATGGCGACAAGACAAGAACTGCTTGCAGGTAGCCGGGGGTAACACCCCGGCCCCCCTTCTGGTCTATTTCAGCTCGTCTTTTTTTGATATGCCCCTTGTGAAGCCTCCCAGCCTAGGCTGCTGGGCCGGGCAAGGGTAGATGGCACCCTAAGGTGCCTAGGAGCTTTGCTCCTCCGCTAGACCCCATACCATGGGGCAACGCGGCTATCCGGCCTGGTGATCTGGATTTGGGATGTCCCGTTTTCACCTTTTGGGTGTTCCCTCACTTCCCCGCTTGGTCCCTTGTCTCCCTACGCTAGGAGGGGAGGGGGGAGCTTGGTATAGAGGGTCTAAGGTTTGAGCCCAGCTAAGAATTGCTTGTGAGTGCCTTGCGCTTGTATTGTGTCTTTATGTGTGTTGACTTTTTTTTGTGTGGAGAGCTTCTCCACGTCAGGCTGTCGGTGGTTTGTACGGCGCCGTGCATGGGCGGGGGGGGGGGGGGCAGGGGCCGGGAGGCGTGCGTGTTGCCGTCCCGACGGGCCGCCCGACCCCGTTTGCCGCTGTGTTGGGGGCCGTGGCCGGGCTCCTTGATGGGGGTTTTTGCCGGCCGGGCGCCATGTGCGTCCGGCGCCCGTTGTTTCCTCATACGTGCGGCGCTGCTGGTCGGCGGGGGGGGCGGGGCCGCGTCTCGCGCGGCCCGCGCTGTACTGTGCTTGGAAGGGGGCGGGGCCGGAGCGCTTCGCACGTCTGTGTAGGCCCACCCCTCTTCTCCTTCCTCCTCGTTTCCGGCATTTGGGCTGCTGCGATCAGACGTCGCCTTTGTAAGTTACTGTTTAGAGTTCAGAGCTGACTCCCAACTAGTTGGTTAAGTTAATCCTTGTGAAATATGTTACTGTTGATGGAGCTCTTCTGGAAGTATTCCCTCAACGTATGGGTGCATGTGTGCCTTTAGATTGTCCATGGTATCTGTGTCTGTGCATCGGCTTGCTTTATTTTTACTGTGCTGCTGCATGATTGTTATTGTCCATGGCTATGGAGTGACTGCTGTCATTTCCATTGCAGATCCTGGGATCCCATGCTGAAGGGGTCTCCCGGGCTTAGATACCTGGCTAGTGGGGTCTGGTCCTTCCATCATTTTTACACTACAAATCCTCCCACTCAGGATATTTAAAGGGGCATCCCGGGTCGCTTAGTGCATAAATCCCTGGGTTATTGCAAATACCACAATTTCACCATATGGAGGCTTCCAGTGATACCGGAGACGGCCCTTCGGGGCAATCCAGGCTGTGTGGGGGTTGTGGGGCTCCGCTCCCGGGGGATGATGTCATAATATGCATTCCATGTACACAGCGGAACATTGCGCGTCAGTCTGGTACTCCGGCCACTGGCTCCTCGCCGTCCGCGTCATCTCCTATCCCTACCCGCCTGTTCCGGACCCCATGTGACGACGTCATGGGTGGGGATTCGCAATTCCGCGGAAACATCTTTCCCCGGCTCCAACGGCCACTGATTTTGATGTGTGTGTGTGTGAGTCCTTGGACTGGTCCGATTGTCCCCCGTCTGGAAAGGGGGAGCTCTTTGAGGAATCGGATGAGGCTTTTGACCAGCCTTTGTTTGGTGATGCAGGTGATCAGGCTACAGGGGTGATCTTTGACACCCCTTTGATTTTGGCTCATATGTTTTGAGGTTTTGGCGCTGGACCCTTCTGAGGCGGCCCTCCGCCTAAGGGTGAGTTGTTTGATGTGGCCAAGCCGCATTTGTGGAGTTTCCCAGTCAACGACATTTTGAGGACATCATCCTTAAAGAATGGGAGCAGCCTACCCGTCTTACGGGTGTTCCGCCTAGTTGGGATAAAAAGTATCCTTTCCCGGTGGACCTGGTTAAGCGGTGGTCTTCTGCCCCTGAAGTCGATGCCCCGGGTTTGGGGCTGTCTAACACGGCTGTGTTGCATTCTCCTGATTTTACTATCAAGGATGGTGAGGATCGCCGGATTGACCAGCTGGCTCGCCACGGCTTTGCCAGTGTTGGTTCGGCTTTGAGGCCGGTTTGTGCTTCGGCACTTTTGATGTTGGCTGCAAGGTCCTTTTTATCAGGGAATTGTTGTCGGGCAAGATGGGAGTGTAAACGCACACTGGAATCCAAGGGTGCAAGACGGAGGGCAGTCCCAAAGCCCCAAATCAACGAAGAAAAAACTTCGTGACCCGGGGAACTTCCGGGTCACGATGCGGTGCGCCTTCTGCCGGCGGCGAGGGTTCAGTTGGCGCGATGGTGGCGAGAGGTAAGTCCATATTCTATACCATATAAATGTTTCTTTCCATACCATGCATCCATCTATGATTAAGGACCCCAGCAGTCCGAAACGCGTAAGCATTGCATGGCACGCATTACATTTGCCAGGGTCTTATATTGCTTTTAAGCTGCCTTTTTTCGATATGGAGATATATTTTTTAATTGTGTATATTAAAGCATTTGAATTTTATAAGGAGTGCTGACACAATCCTTTTTCTTAATTGTTGTCGGGCCTTGATCCTGTTTGTGAAGAGTTTGAGGCTCTCAAGCGTTGTGAGTCGTTTGTTTAGTTCTTGCCGCTCAGGTTGATGCCACGGTGATGTCTAGTAGGACCGCGGCCTTGTTGGTGGCTGCGGCAATGGACTGCTGATTTTAATTCAAAAAAGGACGCCCACGACTCTTCCCTTTTTGGGTTTGCGCCTGTTTGGTGAGAAATTGGATTCTGTTGCCAAGGGAGGTAAGTTACCTCAGCGCAAGAAACTACGCCGTTCCTTTCGGGGGGCGGCTTCTTTTAATCCCTCCTTTCGGGGAGCCAGAGCTGGCAGGGGCACGGTTTTCCCTGTCTCCAGGGGTGCCGGTTGGAACCGGGGTAGAGGCCGTGGCTGTCCCGGTCACTCCTGGGGCTCCAAGCCAAGACCCGCTGCCAGGCCCGCTCAGCAATGAGGGGGCGCCCTCACCCGTGCGGGTGGGGGGACGGTTGCGACACTTCTCCCAGGTCGGGGACCAGGCGGTCTCCGACAGATGGATTCGGGAGGTGGTGTCGTCAGGTTACAACCTGGAGTTCGAATCCCGACCACCTCCAAGGTTTTCCAGGTCTCGTGTGCCCACGGATCCTTCGGCCGCGCAGGGGCTCCTGGCGGCGGTAAGGAATCTTCTGGACATGGCAGTCATCTGCCCGGTTCCATCCTCGGATGTGGGCCTCGGGTATTATTCCAATCTTTTCACAGTGCCCAAGAAAGATGGATCGGTGCGTCCCATCCTGGATCTGAAGTTCATCAACAGGTTTATACGTCCCCGGAAATTTCGCATGGAAACTCTGCGCTCTGCCATTAATTCTCTTCGGTAGGGGGACTTCATGACGTCCATAGACATCAAGGCTGCCTACCTTCATATTTCTATCTTTCCGGCTCATCACAGGTTTTTTCGTTCCGTGGTGAAAGATCGGCTTTTTCAATTTGTGGCTTTTCCGTTTGGCCTTACCTCGGCTCCAAGGGTGTTCACCAAGGTACTGGAGTGATGGCCCTCCTCATGGCTCAGGGGATTCGTATCGTGCCTTATCTGGACGACCGTCTCATCATGGCTCCTTCCTTCGGTCAATTGGAGACAGACTCCAGGGCGGTGGTTTCCACTCTGGAGAGTTTCGGCTGGGTGATCTACTATCCCAAGTCCTCCCTCGCTCCGGCCAGGGCGGTGTCCTTCCTGGGAATGTCCTTGGATTATTGTCAACACAATGTGTTTCTGTCTCAGCCCAAGGTTCTCTTGATTCAGGAATTGGCGCAGCTTCTTATATCCAATCCTCGCCCGTCCATCCGGTTAGGGATGAGACTGGTGGGGTTGATGGTATCCTCCTTCGAGGCAGTTCCCTTTGCTCAGTTTCACACGAGGACGCTTCAGCTTCATCTGTTGGCGTCTTGGGTCCGGACTCCGGTCTCCAGCTGAGTACCTTGAAGGGGCAGGTTTCTTTTTTCAAAAGGCTTTTGCGCTTCATCCTTTGGTCAAGACTTTTTTCCAGGGGGTTTCACATGTGCTGCCTCTTAGGAAGCCTTTGCTCCCTGTTTGGGTTTTGAATTTGGCTCTTTCTGCTTTTCAGGCTCCTCCGTTTTGAGCCCTTGCAGGATATTGCTCTTTCTACTTTGACTCAAAAGGTTGCCTTTTTGGTGGTCATCACTTCTGTTCGATGTGTTTCGGAGTTGGCGGCCTTGTTGATTCGGGCTCCTTACTTTGAGAGGCATCAGGACAAAGTGGTTTTCCGCTTCAAACTGGATTTTCTTCCTAAGGTGGTCTCTGCTTTTCATCTTAACCAGGACATGGTCTCTCCTTCCTTGTGTCCTAAGCCTAGGAATGACAAGGAGAGGGTTTTGCATTGTTTGTTTGGATGTGGTACGCTGTGTGCAGTACTATTTGCTTACTACATCTCCTTTTCGTAAGACTGATGCCTTTTTCGTGGTGCCCTGTGGGCCTAGGAAGGGTTTGGCTCTCTTCCATTAGTAAATGGATTCGTCAGGCTGTTGGGGCCTATTCTGCCAAGGGGAAGGTTCCCCCTTTTCGTATCACTGCTCATTCTACTCGTGCTGTTGAAGCGTCTTGGGCTTTTCAGCACCAGGCTTCTGTTGAACAAGGTTGTAAGGCTGCTACTTGGTCTTCTGTTCAACCTTGTAAAATTTGGAAAAGGTGTGATGTGCGGGCTTCAGCGGTTGCTGTTTTTGGCCGCAAAATTCTGCAGACTGCAGTGGTTTGAGTTATGCATTATTGCCTTGTTGGATACCCGCCCTTTGTGGACACTGCTTTTGGATGTCCCAAGTGTAAAGTATTAAAGTTGAAGCGGGGTGTGTGACATACTTAGAATACCATTTTGTGAATACTCCCCTGTAAAATGGGTATGTCACACACCCCGCTTCACCCGCCCTTTTTGGTATCCTGGATTCTTTATAGGGTGAAGCTTCGTTTACAGTTTGAGGGTTACCAATGTTTTTTTCCTGATACCTTGTGTTTACTGCTGTTTGCAAACTGGGAGATAAGTGGGAGGTCCCAGGTATTAGACCAGGAGGGGCTTGTTTTTCAAGACTTCTCTGCAACATCACCACCTGCAGGTGGATTAACCCAAGTGTAATTATTCAAGTTTGAAGCTGGGTGTGAGACATACTTATAATACCCATTTTACAGGTGAGTATTCACAAAATGGTATTTTTGCCAGGTATGCTTGAATGTTTATAAACCTTCAGTTACATGCAGATTAAAGTGAGGCATCCTGGTTTGAGATGCCCTGCAGTGTAAAAGTGACAGTCACTATTACCCCTATGGCCTTGATTCGCCAAGAGTTGGAAAAAATGCTTTTGGTAGTAATCTCAATTTATGAGAGAGCATGAGAATTCCACTTTTAGTGAATCGCCAGATAGAAATACAAAGAGTCAATGGCTCTTCAATACATTTTTCAGAAGTTATAATGGCAATTTTTACTACAGAGTAAAAAGTTTGACTTGTTTGTATTCCTATCTGGTGATTGCCTAAAAGTGAAGTTCTCGGGCCTTTTTTCTCATGTATGTATTTTTTATTTTTAACTACCATGAGATTTTCCAAGTTTTCAGCTTGAAGGCCTATGACTTGAATTCTGTTTTTGTTCTGTATAACAATCCCCCTATATACTATAATTTAATTTTGTTTTTGGCACATCTGCTTGGTCTGACTGCCTTGACCGGCCGTCTTTAAAAACTCGATGGTGGTCTCTGGGTCGCCAATACTTCTCTGAGATGAGCTTTCCTATTTGGCAATAAACCTTTTTTTTTTTTTATTTTTTTTTTTTTATTTTTTGCTAGTCTTCTTGAAAGAGGTGGCTGCCCAGCTGATGGGCAGGAGGCTTGCATGCTTCCAACCGAGTATGAAGTTAAACTTGATGTGAACAACATTCTGGTTGAAAGGAAAATCCTTAACGTTTTTGGAGTTGTTAAAGGCTTTGAGGAACCAGGTAATTTGGTGTTTGGAACTAGGATTGGCTTCATGTTACGAAATGGTCTGCGGGTGTAATTTTTGTTTGTTTGTGATACCCGTAGATCGTTACGTCGTTGTCGGATCTCAAAGAGACTCGTGTGGCAAGGGTGTTGCTAATGCAGTTGCTGGGACATCTGTCCTTTTGGAACTTGCACGTGTCCTAACAAGAATGGTGAAAGAAGGCAAGTTAAAGTCTTTATGTATTCATTTTTTTTCGTTAACAGAGCCCTGAAATGTTTTTTGTTTTTAATAGGTTTTTTAATAGTTGATGCTATTAAACATAATATGCTGTCCCAATAACACTGCTTACAAAGATGTCGTGTGTGTGTGTGTGTGTGTGTGTGTGTGTGTGTGTGTGTGTGTGTGTGTGTATATACATTTTTACTAAAAAATTGTATTTTGCCATGAAATCTTATACATTGATAAAAAGATGCCTAATGTACTACTTCAGGAGTCTCTTAAGGTTTCTTTATTAGGAGAATGTACGTTGCTGGGGCCCAGAACTGTACCCCCTTTCTGCTGTAAGCAGATGGTAAACCTGGCATTTACCATTAGGCCAGTACTGGAAGGCTTAACTTATGAAAAGGCCAAATCGTAGACTGGTACTGGTTAGCATTTTGATTTGGAGCCGCTGACTAAAGGTTTAGGCTACAGATGGCCCTTAACTGAAACGCCCTCATTTTCCTAATGCACAGCACGGCCTGTTTCATTTAATCCTTCCTTCTGGGTATTCCGCCACAAGGTGGCGCAGGGGACTGCAGAAGATTTGTGGCTCCTCCCGGCCCCATATAAAACCAGGAATCACCCACAGAGGCCGGCAACCCCTTGCCCATCAAGATGGAGGTTTCAGCAGCCAAGCCGTTAAAGCCAGCGTTTGTAAATTGGGATGGCGCAGCTGTCCTTGAGTGAGAAGATCTGGATCCTTGGACAAGACGTACTGATCTACTGCCAACTGCACGACGTCTGCGAACCACACCCTCCTCGGCCAACAGGGGGCCACCAGAAAGCCCAGGAGGGGGTACCGGCCAATCTTGCGCAGCACCCAGCCCAGCAGAGGAAAAGGAGGGAAAACAGAGTCGAAACTCCCTCCAAGGAATTGCTAGCGCATCCGTGGCGAAGGCCAGAGGATCCTGTGACAGGGAGACAAATCTTGAAAGCTTGTGATTGTGACGGGACGCAAACAGGTCCACATCCGGCTGACCCCAGCGGCAACACAGGGTGTAAAAGACCTTGTTGCTGAGAGACCATTCCCCCAGCCGAGACGTCCCCCTGCTCAGGGAGTCCGCCTCCTGGTTATCCACCCCGGAATGTAGACCGCCAAGATGCAGGGAACATTCTCTTCCGCCCAAGACAGTATCAGGGACACTTCTTTGAGGGCTCACTTGCTCAGAGTCCCTCCCTGATGATTGATGTAGGCTACCACCATCTGGTTGTCCGAGCGGATCTGAACAGCACGACCCCGAAGGTGTGGAGTCAACTGGGAGAGAACCAACCTGATCGTCTGCAGTTCTAGAATGTTGATGGGTGCATGGGCCTCTTGGGGGGCCCCACTGACACTGGAATTTCAGAGACTTCCAAACTCCCCCCCCCAACCAGTCACTCTGGCATCTGTGGTCCCAGCACGGAGGCAGAACGGTCCTGCCCACTAGAAGATTCGAGTCCAACCACCACGAGAGGTACTGCCTGGCCAGAGGGGACAGAGCAAATTCCTGATCCCGATCCCAAACTGACAAGAGTTGCATCTGAAGAGGTCTCATGTGAAACGGAGCAAAGGGAACCCCCTCGAAACAGGACACCATCAGGCCCACTAACTGCATCCCCTGCCGAAAGGAGGGATGAGGACACAAGAGCAGGGCCCGTGCCTGCATCTGAAGGCCCTCCACCTTCTGCTGAGGGAGAAATACCTTGACCTGAGGAGGTATACAGAATCGTGCCCAGGAAGGCCCTCGCCAAAGATGGAGACAGTGAAGACTTGGGATATTTGATCACCCAGCCGAAGGACTCGAGAGTGGAGATCCCCACCTGAGTATTCTTCTCGGCCTGATGAAGAGACTGAGCAGCAATTAGAATGTCGTCCAGGTAAGGAAGGGTGCGAATGCCCTGGTTCCTCAGAAGAGCCATTAAGCCTGCCAGCACCTTGGTGAACACCCGAGGTGATACCGAACGGTAAAGATACAAACTGGTAATGCTGATCCTCCAGAGCGAACCTCAGGAATCTCCGATGACCTGGAAAGATTGGTACGTAAAGATAGGCATCCTTGATGTCCACGGTGGTCATGAAGTCGCCCGGCCGAAGGGAACTGACAGCCGAGCGTAGCGTCTCCATGCAAAAGTGCTTGAACCAGACAAACCTGTTGAGACCCTTCAAGTCCAGAAAGGGCCACAGAGAACAGTCCTTTTTGGGCACCGTGAATAGACTGGAATAGTACCCCTGACCCTGTTCCTGGTGAGGCACCGGACAGATGACTCCAGACTCCAACAGGCGTTGAACTGCTAGGCACAGCCCCTGAGCTGAGATATCCGATTCTGAGATATCCTTGTAACCGGAGGACACCACCTCCAGAATCCACCGGTCTAAGACGCGAAGCCTCCAGACATGAGCAAAGAGCCGAAGCCCCCCCCCCCCCCCCCCCCCCAGACAGGTGAGGGCGCCTCCTCATGCCCGAGGGGCCTTGGGAGGGGGTTTAGGCTTGGAGCCCCATGAGAGACCAGAACGACCACGGATCTGCCACGGCCCCAAGAATCTCTGCGGCTACCATAGAAGTGTGCGCCACGACCTCCCCTTGAGCCCCGAAAGGAGGAGGTGGAGGACCCCCGAAAGGGCCGGGACTGCTTCCTACTTCCTACGTCGAGGTAGCCTACCATCCTTGGCCAGAACATCCAGACGTTCACCAAAGAGACGAAGCCCAGTGAAGGGGAGCCCGGTGAGAGACTTCTTAGCTGCAGTGTCAGCTGCCCACTGGCGCAACCAAACAGACCGGCGCATAGCCACCAAGAGGGCCGAAGCCCTACCGCCCAGCATCATCCATGGCAGCCAGTACAACGGCAACAAAATAAGAGCAAAGCAAGAGGGCCCTATAATCCTCCCTTCTCCTACCAGCCATGGCGCCATCAGCGAGACGTTTGAGCTTCCTCTTAAGGGTAATGGCCGCGGCACAGACCGGACGCAGGCCTGCCCCTACAAAAGGTGAAAGCATGACAGGCCAGCTGATCCATACGCCGGTCCGCGCTATAACGCAGTGTAGTAGGGTCAGGGGCATGACCGAAGTGTTGGACAATCCTAGAACAGGAGCGTCCACGTCAGGGGGACACGACCAGTGCAGCCGAAAAGGGATAACTTCTGTCCAAACCCTTGGGCAATATGTTAGGACGTTCCCACTCCTTGAGCACCATATTGGAGAAATGGCCCTGCTCCGCGAACTCCAAGCGTTGCTTGCCCAGGCGAAAGCTCACCCTGCTTCCTCTTCGCCACCTTAGGGGGGGGCGGTGTGCAATGTCTCAAATATGGCCAACAACAGTTTATCAGTGTCATCAGGGAGCCAGGTATCCTCAGAGGCGGACCCCAGGTCATTGTCGTAACCTTCCTGATGTAACCTTCCTGATGGTCCCCAGATGAGTCTGAATCATCGAAAAGCTCCCCCTCCTCTAGGGAGTCACGACCACCAAACACATCAAGGCCCTCATCCTCCTTGGCAAAGAGGGAAGGCATGGCGTCAAGATACCGCTTCTTGCCAGAGGCCTTGCCCATCACAGGTCGGGCCAGCTGACTTTCAATGCTGGCCACCCGTAGTGCCAGATCAGATTGGGACCCCCTACTAGTATCTCCCTCACTGGGGGCGAAATGCAGGCGCGGGGGGAGTAGGAGATGCCGGAGGGAGCGCATAACTGGGAAGAGAAGCACCCATTCCAGCCTGGTCCACAATAATACCTTAGGTGCACAGCACACAAACCGCGCCACCACCACTCAAAGGGGATGCCCCGCACATGACATAGCTGAGGTTGCCCCGAAGGAGCCCCGAGCATGCTATCCCCAGAAGCCTCCATATGGTGATTATCACAGGCACAATAGGCCAGTATAGGGTAAGGGCTAACAAAAGCCACCCGGGATGCCCACAGAGAGAACCCAGAGGGATAAAGGGGGGGGGGGAGGGATAGGACCGTGAGAAACCACAATACACTGCCTGAAAGACATAATCAAAAGGACACAAGCATCCCGCAGCACGTGGCCCAACAAGAAAAAAAACCAACATATGGGACTCACGGACCAAGAGCGCAGCACACACAGTTGACCGGAATACAGTCAAGGGATCCGTGGAGAGTAGATCAGGAAGAGCAGAGTCACCGCCGCAGCCCGAGCTGACAAGGAGCCACCGGAACTCTGTTCACTATCAAACAGCATGCAGGCAAGATGGCGCCGCAACGAGCACCTCGAGGGGCGGGCCGCTGGAGCATGATGCGATACGCGTCATCCCCCCGGCCCCACCCCCACGAAGAGCACGAAAACCACACTCACATGACCCAAGGACAGCGCCATGACAGCAGTAAAAGCGCCGCCCGTCGTGGAGCGTAGTACGCCCGCAGCAAGAGACAAAACGGGGACACTCCACAACCGCCACCACCACCCGCAACCCCCCCCCCCCAACACACCTGTCGGGGAGAGGAGGAGAGGGCAGGCAGCGGCGGGAACCATCCAAAAGGGCCCCGAGGGGAGGGAGGGGGCAAGTGAGACAAACACTCCAGAGAAGAAGGTCAGACAGAAAAGGGAATACTGGCCAGTAAACAAGTCCCCAAGCACAACTCACCCCCTACACCATAGCGACAGCAGTGCTTCTTCATCCCTCAGCAGGCTCACCATAAAAAGCCTATGGCCAACTACCCTTTGTTGTACAGGGTCTGCGGCTTGGAGCAGCGCAAGGTGGCGCAGTGGACTGCAGAAGATTTGTGGCTCCTCCCGGCCCCATATAAAACCAGGAATCACCCAATAGACCCCCAGTGTTTGAAAAGCAGTTATACAAGAAGCCAGGAGCTAATCAAGATAAAGATAAAAAGCCTCACAGCTAAACTTTGGAACAAATCACCATACAAACGCAACCAAAGATAACGATAACAAGGGGGGGGGGATGAAACAGGCCGTGCTGTGCATAGTAAAAACAATTCTACAGGTGAGTACTCACAGAATTGTATTTTTTGTGCTGGACGCAAATATTGGTCCTGTGACACACATGGATATTCTGTTATATTACTCCTGGCTGAGACCTAGCCTTGGTTTTTTCAGCAGACAATTATTGCTCCGCTCAGGGAAGTTTTGGTTGGTGGAGGAGACATCTGTAGTGCTTCCCAAACATGAAGTTTATGCGAAGTTACGTATATCGGAGGTTAGGTGGACACTTGCTTGATTTGCAATTAAAGTGTTCTTTAAATCACATTCATCCATTCCCTTTTTTTTTTTTTTTTTTTTTTTTTTTTTTTCAGATGGGTACAAACCACGGCGCAGTATTGTGTTTGCAAGCTGGAGTGCAGGAGACTATGGGGCTGTTGGTGCAACGGAGTGGCTGGAGGTGAGGGGTTCCCAAGTGTTTGGGGTATCTTTTTAAAATGGCAGATTAATTATAAACTCTCTTTTAATGCATTTTAATCTCTTTAAATAGAAAGATGTACTTTACCTCTATGGATGTCTGGCTACTTTTAATTTCATAGTTGTAATCTAATTTCTTTTAGGGATACCTTTCCAATCTTCATTTGAAAACCATATCTTATATCAGCCTGGATGCTGCTGTGCAAGGTATTTTTGTTTTCCATTTCCCTATATTGGAAATAAAAACTTTTCTTCCGGTCTGTAGTAACCAGAATTGTTGAACTTTTGGGTAGATTTCCAACTTTTAGCGCTAATGGCTACCATGGCTTTTCTATTTGACAAGTTCTCAATTGGGCTGCATACTTAAGTGGACTGTCACCCACCCCTGATCAGCCCGGGAATCTATAAGATTCCCGGGCCGATCACCTCCCTCACCGCGGGACATCCGAGATCGGGATGTCCCGCGGTGAGGGACCCCCCCCAAAACCCCAAAAAAACTCATCGGCGGTGGCGGTAGCCGCCGCCGCCTCCCGCGCGCTCCTTTAGACGTGCCCGCGCCGGCCGTTTGTGAATGGCCAGCGCGCGCCCTGTCAGAGCGACGTGCGGGAGGCGGCGGCGGGCGCACTTGTCCGGGGCTACGTGGGAGCGTGGTGAGGTGAGTTTTTCGGGGTTCTGGGGGGTTTTACACAGCGGGACACCCCTAATCGGGGTGCCCCCCTGAAGTGGACCAAAACCCAGGATAGTCAAAATCCTGGGTGTTGGTCCACTTTAAGGACTTGGTGGGTAAGCTTTAGCTTTTTTGAAACTGAAGGTTTATTTGTCCTCTTAGGTTCTGGTGCGCTTCAGGTGTCTGCCAGCCCTCTGATGCATACCATGATCCGAAAAACTTTAAATGAGGTAATCTTGTTTTTTGTTTTTTCTGTGCCATTTTTGTTTCTTCCTTAAATCTGTAATATGCAACTTACAACGGTTTCATTTAAATGTTTCCATGCAGGTATCTGATCCAGTCGCTAACAATGATAAAACCCTTTCTAGTCAAGCCCAAACTAAGGACTTCTTGTAAGAAATATTTTTTTTTTTTTTTTTTGCTTTCAGTAAATTTTTCTCCTGTCATGTAAAGCAACCCCCCTTCTGCTATGTCAGTATAGCTAACAGATTTGTTTCCTCTTCCAGTCAAGCTTTATTCCTTGGAGATCCTGCTTACCCCTTTCTTGCCTTCTCTGGCGTGCCATCTGTATCATTCCGCTTCATAAAGGTAACTAGCAATACAACCTTTTTTAGCATGTTACTAAAATGGCAAATCCTCAACAAATCAGCATTGCAACATTGGAGTGGTTTATCTTTTAGCATGACGCGTTCTACTTTCTGTTTATTGGTTTAAGACAGACTCCTGTGTTTAAAAATTGGCCATTTTAAATTCTACATTCTTTAGCTTTCTGTTGGATTTGAAGCTTTAGTTTTGCATAGTATGGATTTACTTTTAAGGGTCATACACCAGAGTGCCTCAAGTCACCCGCCACAAAAAAAAATTGTCCGGTTAAATATGTTCTGAGCTATGTTCTCCTGAGCAAACATCTCTTCATATGTTTGTCCCAGATGGATGAAATATTGAAGGTCTGCCACAGATGCCCTTTTCTCTCATATTCCACTCCAGGGAATCACCAAATAGGATACGAATAAGTTAACTCTCTCGCCCAAAAGGCAGGACTGCAAAGGTGTGGTACCTCCTGGCCTACATATACTACCTGCTGCCCTCCACAGCCCAGTTTCATTCTTGCAGTTGGGCCAGGCTGTAAAGGTTGTGCTTGGATTTACTTTCCTTAAATTCATGTTTTTTTTCCTTTTTTGTCTAGGTGGTTGTTCAGGAAGCAGGGGATCCGTCTTCCAGTCCCTTACGTTCCTGCTGATCCACCTATTCCCCTGGCATTGGATTAGGGTTAAATTAAGGGTGAGCACCAGGGTCCTGTGGGTGCTTTACAGGTTGTCAAATCATTTTATAAAGGTGACCCCCCCCCCCCCCCAAGGGCTGGTGGATTCCTTCTGAAGGGACACCCAGCAGCAGGTTTGTCTGGTGGTCTGCAGGGTGGACCATGGGGATAACAATTCCCCTTTGCCTGTGTGTGTCTCCTTTCAGGTCAGGGAGGAAGTGTTGTTGCGGTTCTTGCCTTTGCAACGCCTGCTGCCACGCCTCCCTCTTGCTGAGTCCACATCTTCGCCGGTATGCTGGCATCTTCACAAGGCCAAACGGGGTCTTCGGTGACTGGATTCTGCTGCCGGGGCTGACCGGACCTCCACTGGCCTCTGCCCGCACCTCTCACGCCGTCTCTCCGATCTTCAGCCTGAGTCTGCCTGAAACCCCTCTGACCTCCTCTGTCTTAAGGTTGCTGTTCGGACCTGGGGTCTTGCTGCTGCATCTGCACTGCCCTCCTCCAATCGGCTGTTGGATCTGGTAGGACCTTTTTTCTCAAAACCTCTTCAGGGCAGCATACTATTGAGACCTTGTGGTTCCACTCCTAAGTAGGAACACATAAGCACCAGAAATAAAGGCTCCTCCTCCTAGCCAAAGAAACTGAATCTCTCAGTACGTTACATGCGTTTCCACATGGAAACCGTCTTTTCTGTCAGGAGTTTGCTTCTGACAGGTTCTTTTATGGCTGCTGGCAGGTGCCAATAAGCCTTTATGCTCAAACTTTCCTGAGGTTTGCAATAAGGATAGGAGACAAAATGATGCACTTCCAGTTTTTCTTCCCTCTGGTCTGGCATCTGCTCACAGGATCTTAACCAAGGTTCTAGTCGAACTGTATTTAATGCAAAAATGGATTGGTATCATAGCTTATTTGGACGATCTCCTACTTTTTGCCCAAAAACAAGGAGAAATTACTCTATTATCTATATGTAGCAAGAGGTTTGCTGCTTAAACTGGGGTCCAGGCAGCAATGACAGCTCCTCCTTTTGAACGAGTATTGGGTTTGCCTATTACATTTCTCACATGAAAGGTACTATTTTTAGTGGAAATTACTTCTGCCCACAGAATCGGTGATATACAAGCATTATCCTGCCGTCACCGCTTTCCTCATATTTTCCAGGGTCAGGTTGTTTTAACGGTAGATCCCTGCTACCTACCAAAGATACAGGAATTTGTTCTTCCATCAGCAGATAGTAAAGATTCTTCTGTGGATAAATCATTGGAAGTCAGAGCATGTCTTCTGGAATACCTTAGTCAAACAAAGGATTGGAGAAAGGTGGATAGCTTATTTCATTATATATTTTTTTTCTCCTCCCACCAAGGGGAACACGTGACCACCAGCCAAATTCTGGACTCCTCCTATTCTTCCCAAGTTGTTTTCGTGTTCCTCCGTGAGGATAGGAACCAGACCGATTTAGGTGAGTATCTTCCGGTGCTATGGGCCTATTTTAGCAGGGGGTCCATTTCTCGGTCCTGAAGGTCTTTTCTATATACCTGGGGCCCGGGATACCCTATGGGATTTTAGGCCAGATCCCATTCTTTGTTTAATCAAAGGGGGGTAAGCTTTATGTTTTACCCTCTTACTGAGGATGACTTTTACTTGAGGAAGCCGGGGTGGCCGGACCCCATTACAGGATTAGGGCAGTGGACATTCTTTTAAAAGAATTCTTTTTTGGTTGGGGGGAGTGATCCCTGGGATTTTTTTTCCCTAGGGATTCTCTCACTTTCTGATATTATGGTGCATCTGGCAGTTATTTCCCAGGATTTATGCAATTTTTAATAAAATAATAAATATAATAATAAAAATTTGGGCTATACCTTTAAAAGGCGGAAAGAAAGGAGAATGATGCGGTCTCTACTTTCTTCCTCGCCTGTCACTAGCCCTAAGGCTGCAGTACCTATTTTTGGTCATTCCTCTACTTCTTTCGGGTTCGTCGGGAGCGCTGCGTTCCTTTCACCGCTGCCACACCGTCACCACTGCTGCCGCCGCACCGCCACTGGGGGGGGGGATACTGGGATTTATTCCTCGGGAATGCCATGTCTTCCTTCTGCGGGTGAGTGATTTTCGCGCGTGGGTCGGGGATTTATGCCTGCCTGACAGGAAATGGATCCTAAGCTTCTTCCTCCCGGGCTGCTGACGTCACATCCCGGCGCCCGGGGGATTTTCCTGCTTCCCAAAAACACGTACTTTACCTTAAAGGGCCAGCACAGTGCTTTGGATATATGTATAATGGCCTCCCCTTCCTGGAGAAGTGTATGAAGGGTTAAATGTTTTATTGTGGGATTTGCGCCTGCCCTATTTTAGGCGGACTCAGGATGCATTTCTCTTGGTGCCTCATAACCAGAAACATGGCAGACCAGATGGATGAGTTTTCCATTCAACATACTGGTAATGATGCCACAGATTTACCTCTTGTGGATCAGGAAGCATTCATTTTTACGCCAGCTGCCGAATCTGGGAGGAGGAGGCCCTGCTCTGCCCCGGTAAGTCAATTTCCTTATACTTTTAAGGGCAGGTTTCTATTTTAGAGGGTCATAGCTCATCCCCCTATTTTTTTGCTTGTGTTTTTTGGTCTAAGACCCCAGGCAAAGCTTCTAAAAGTGTACCTAAAGCCTATTCATCTGGATCTAAATCCACAAAAAGAGTAGAAGATGTCAGTTATGTAATACAAAGCTTTCAGATTCCTACAAAAAACCTCTTTGCCAAGTTTGCACAGACAAGGTGGTCAATAAAGAGCATAATGAGGATCTGATGCGGATGATGAGGGAACTAAAGGATCAGATTTCCATCATGACCCAGAGGGCCCAAGAGTGTACGGACAGCCAGGTGGTTTTTTCACAACCCACTACAGGTCCATTTGACGCTTCCCTTATTCTAAGTTTGTCACACACCCCGCTTCAAGACATTCATTACATGTGGGTATACTGACCTGTAGATGGCGATCTTGCAGAGATGTCAATAAAAAAAGTTAGACCCCCCCGGTCCATAAATACCTGGGACCTCCCACTCATTCCCCAGTCTTTCATCTCTGCAGACGGCGAGCAAGTCAGATGCATGTCTCCCCCTTGCAAGGTAGCCGGGGTGACTCCCGGCCCTCTATCTGATCTATTTCTGCCCGGATCCCCTTACTTTATTGTACTTGCCTCCCAGCCTAGGCTGCTGGTCCGGGCAACAGTAGATGGCACCTTTGGTGCTTAGGAGCTACGCTCCTCCGTGAGACCTCATAACAAGGGGTAGGCGGTTAACCGGGTAGGTAATCCTGGTTTGGGATGCCCTGTCCCTTGGCCCTTCCACTCCAGCATGGTTTCCCCCTCTCCTGGGTTCCCTTAGAGGGGGGGCGCCTGTCCCTTGATGTTTGTACGTGTGGAGATACTTTAGTGTGTGAGTGTTGTCATGTCGTGCATTTTACTTAACCGGCACCGCGGAACCGCCCTCTGTGTCTGCATGGCGGCGGGGTGCTTCTTCCCCTCAGGCGCGGGGTCGGGCGTTCGCGTGATCGCCTACGCCCGCCCCCGTGCTGCTGCCACTGCTATTCAGGTCCCGGCTTCTGGCGAACCGCGCCGGCCCGCCCTCCTTCCTCTGCTTGCGCGCCTTCCTCCCCTTCGGTGTGCGTGTGAGGCCTTGGTCAGGTGAGTGGCCTGTGGCCCCATTAGTTCTTACAATGTCTGCATATACTTCCATGCTCCTCATTGGGGCTGCTGGCAACGCTTGTTTTTATTAAAGTGGACCAACACCCAGGATTTTGACTATCCTGGGTTTTGGTCCACTTCGGTGGGGCACCCCGATCAGGGCTGCCCCGCTGTCTGAAACCCCCCCGAAAGCCCAGAAACGCTCACCGCTCCAGCCAATCACAGCGCTCAGAGCCGCTGTGGTATGCGCGTCCAAGGCCGCTAACAGGGAGCGCGCCTGTGCCGCCCATTCACAAACGGCCGGCGTGGGTGCGCGCCCCGCTAGAGGGAAGCGCGAGACGCGGCCTCGGCGCGCGCATGCACCAATGGAACGCGGCTGAAGTAAGGTTTGTGGGCCTCCTGAGGGGTTCCTCCCCGAGGGACATCCCGATTTCGGATGCCCCGCAGGGAAGGGGTCTGATCGGTCCGGGAATCTTATAGATTCCCGGGCCGATCCCCCCTGGGTGTTGGTCCACTTTAACTCCTTTGGACATTGTCACTGACTGATTGCTGTGTCTGTTTGTGTGTTCCAGGTGGACCATTGTCCTATTAAAGGGGGGCTCTCCCGGTCCTAGGGTCCCTGGTTAAATTTAGGGGTCTGTAAATTCCTCCCATGCGGGACTTAAAGGGGCATCCCAGGTTGCATTACTGCGTAATTCCCTCTGGGCATTGTGCCTAAATATAAAAAATCACCATATGGAGGCTTCCCTGGATACTGGGCTTGTGCCCCCCTCGGGGCAATCCAGGCTGTTTGGGGTGTGGGGTATCCCTTTTGGGGGATGATGTATTTCTATATGTACCCTGTGCGCAGCTGTCTATGGCGCGGCAGACCGGATCTCAGGCGTCTAGTTCTGCTCTGCCAGTCTCCTCTCTGTCTCCCCCTCGCTTGACAGGTACCCCGTGTGATGTGGTCATTGGCGGGGAGTCGCAATCTGAGGTGTGTGCCAGATTGGCCAATCTTGAAAAATTGTTTTCCAGTGCCGTTGTTAAAAAGGCCACGGCAAAGAGAAAACATTTGTATACGGCCGCGCAGGGCCCTGATAGGGAGGATTTTGACTCCCTGGATTGGTCCGATTGTTCCCCGCGTGAGGAAGGGGAGTCTGAGGGCTCCGATCAGCAGTTTGTGGGCGCTGATACCGAGCAGGGCCAGGGGGACTTTTTGGATACCTCTAGGGTCCTGGCTCATATGTTTGAGGTCTTGGCTATTTCTCCCCCCGAGGCGGCTCCTCCGCTGAAGGGGGAGTTCTTTGAAGTGACCAATCCGCGCTTGGAATTTCCTTATCAAAAGCATTTTGATGGTATCCCCCGAGGTGGATGCTCCTGTTTTGGGGTTGTCCAGCTCCTCAGTCCTCCATTCTCTGGAGTGCACTACTCTCAAGGATGGTGAGGATAAACACATTGACCAAATGGCTTGTCATGGTTTTGCCAGTGTTGGATCGGCTTTGCGGCCGGTTTGTTCTTCTGCGCTTTTATTGGTAGCTGCCAGGTCGGTTGTTGGGAGGACTGTTGGCGTCTTCCGGGCTTGACCCGGCTAGTGGGGAGTTTGCTGACCTTAAGCGCTGTGAGTTATTTTTGTCCTTTGTGCTGTCCGCCTTGGACGACACATTGGTGATGTGTAGCAGAGCTGTGGCCCTGCTCGTGGCTATCCAGCGGGTCGGTTTGGTTACGCCAGTGGGTGGCTGATTTTGTGTCCAAAAAGTCACTTACGGCCCTTCCCTTTGTGGGGTTGCGGCTCTTTGGAGAGAGATTGGATTCGGTGGCAAAGGGAGGAAAGTTACCTCAGTGTTAGAAGCAGCGTTGTCCCTTTCGGGGGGGCGGCTTCCTTCTCTGTCCTTTCGTGGGGCTAGAGTCGGCAGGGGTTCGGCTTTCCCCTCGTCCAGAGGTGATTCCTGGGGCAGGGGTAGGGCCCGTCCAGGACACAGTTGGGGCTCCAAGCCAGCTCAGCAATGAGGGGGCGCCCTCACCCTTGCGGGTGGGGGGACGGCTGCAACTCTTCTCCCAGGTTTGGGTCCAAGAGGTCTCGGACAGGTGGATTCAAGAAGTGGTGTCTTGGTTACAAGCTGGAGTTCGAGTTCCGGCCCCCTCCCAGATTCCTCAGGTCTCGGGTGCCGTCAGATCCTCTGGCCGCTCAGGGGCTTCGGGCGGCAGTAGCAAGTCTCTTGGACATGGCTGTCATCTGTCCGGTGCCCCCCTCAGACCGGGGCCTGGGCTTCTATTCCAATTTGTTCACGGTGCCCATGATTGGTTGGTGGTGTCCTTTGGGAGTCTTTGGATGGGTGATCATTCACCTCAATTCCTCTTTTCCCCTTAGTGGTATCTCCCTTCCTAGGGTTGAACTTGGATTTGGTTCATACGAGAACCTGCTTCCTTGACTATAAATGGACAAGATGTTTGCAGGGGCTCGGTCCCTCTTACTGTTCCCATCTCCACCAGGCTGGATTGCAGCTGGCGGGCCTGTTGGCTGCTGTTCAAAGGTTGTCCCCTATGCTCAGAGGCCTTGGTCTCCTCAGCTACTCCTATTGTAAATGCTGGACTGGGTTCCAGCTTCCCTGGAGCTGGGTCTGTGTACCCTTCCACCTTGGTACGGTGGTTACCCTTGAGACTGTGGTACCAGGGGTACCAATCAGGGGGCGCCCCCTTCCTTGCGTCTTCCTGCGATTGGATTCCAAAACTATCAGGTCGATGGAGGGGGGAATTTTTCTCCTAAATTCCCCTGTGATTCAGGGGGAGGTGGGGCCTTTAGGGGTCCTTCCACCTGTCTATTTTGGAAGAGGTAGGCCTTCAGATTGGCTGTATACCGCTGGACTTCTCCCTTGCGGGATCGGTCTATTTGGGGGTCCCTTGGTCTGTCTGACGACAGTGGCCCGTATTAATTATCTGCGTGGACTTGGAAGTAGGATGATCCCCCAGGAAGGTATCTATCCTGATCTGGGTGGAGGACAGAGTTCCCTGCATATCTGCGATATTTGCTCCGGTGGATGTCCTTCTGCGACAGGAGGTGCTAATTCTTGTCTCCCTGTGATCCGTCTAGTGTGGATCTTTCTGGGCCTGTCACCTTCGTGGGTTCTGGGGCCTTGTTTCCCTGTCTCAGATTGTTCTGTCCATGAGGCCTCGTGACTTTATGCTGGGCATTCTGTTGTCTATATGTTTTACCTTCATTCACCCTGCTGGAAACGGGGTTCTGTGTAAGTTGGCTCTGGAAGGGGGAACCAGTGATACTGGTGGCCTAGTGGAGTGTGGCTGTAGATGTGGTTATGTGGACAGCGGACCTGTAAGTCCTGTCAGGAGTGCTGGCCTGCTCACTCAGGCCCCCCTTTTTCTGTTTCACCCCTATCTACGGACTCTGGTCTGGATGGTCTGACGGTTGGTTCATCCACCTTGATGAAGTGGGTGCATCTTCGGTGGTGTTGGTGACTTCTGGAAGCCTAGGAGTGGGCTTCTTCCGCCTCTTCTTCCGTCTATTGTTGGTATTGTGTACCCATATTGCTTGGGGTGAGTTTTGGTCTCTCCCCTGTGGGCGCGCTCTGTTCCCAGGGTTTTAGAGTTATTACAACATGGGTTGGAGTTGGCTCTCTTACTCGGTGCCCTGGTGGTTCAGGCTCTGCCCTGTCAGTCTTCTGCAGAAGTCTTTACTCAGTTCCTTGCCTGGGTTGACTTTTCTTTCAGGGATTGCTCAGTGTCATCCCCCTCGTAGTTCTAGGGTCCCTGTTGGGATTCATTTCTATTAGGTTTGCCTTCCCTTTGGCTCTATTCCTGATGCTGTCTCACTGTTCTTATCCATAAGGTTGCCCTTCTGGGGCTGTTACCTCAGTTGGCTGTGTGCCTGAGCGAGTGGCCCTGTCTAGCTTGCCCTCGTTTCTTTTCTGTATATTCACCGAGATGAGGCGGTGTTCTGCCTTACGCCGGTTCTTCTGCCTAAGGTGGTGTCTTAGGCTCAGGTATTAAGACATTATCCTTCTGGGATTCGTCCTTGTAATGCTGAGGCAAGGGAACCTATTTCCCTCAATAGGTGCAGGAATTTTCTTCCCGGATTGTCTCTTGTCCCTTAGGGGACTGATGCTCCTTGGGGTTGTGGGCACCTACATCTGGATGTGCCTGATCTCGTCTGCCTCTAGGGGTTAGGCGGCCTTGGGCCTAGCCTTTACTTGGCTAAGATGTCCCTTCTGGTCCGGGGGAAGGCTTGGCTTCTTCCTGGGCTACTTTTAGTTTTGGCTCTTGTTAGGCTTCTTCTCAAGCCTATTCCTTAAAGGGAAAGAGTTCTTCTCATTCTATTCTGATTACAATGGTGCCTTGGTATCTTTGGGCCTTTCAGCACCAAGTCTTGTTGAACAGGTTGCTTGAACGCTACTTGTTTTCTGGTTCGTACCCTTTCAAAGGTTGTTTTAATGTTGATGTTAGAGCTTTTGCTCGTGTCGCTCTTGGTAGTGAGGTGTTGCAGGTGACAGTGCTTTCAACTGTCTGCTGTTGCCTTTTTTGTTGGGGATCCCACCCTGTTCTATTGACACTGCTATTGGATGTCCCAAGTGTAAGTATTATATCTGGAGCAGGACGTACTGTATACTTAGAATAATACAATTCTGTGAAATACTCACCTGTAGAATTGGTATTATACGTATACAGTACGTCCTGCTCCACCCCACCCTGGTTTTTGCATTGTTCTGGATCCCCTGTATGGTGATTGTTATTGTTATTACCAGTTATTACCAGTTGTTTTGGTGGTTGGTTTCTCCCAGCTTCTGGTTCACTGCTTTTCAATGCTGGGGATTTGTGGGAGGTCCCTGGGTATATGAAGGGCCAGGAGGAGCCTGTTTTTGCATGTCTGCAGTGCACAGCGCCCTCTGGCGGAGGATAACCCAAGTGTAAGTATATCTGGAGCAGGACGTACTGTATACATATAATACCAATTCTACAGGTGAGTATTTCACAGAATTGTATTTTTTGGTTCCCTCTGCAATGCATAGCCTGAAAGTTGAACACATGGGCACCAACTTTCTCAATTGGTGAATATGCATGAGGTGTGGCTGTATAGCTGTATATGGTGTATATGCTTTTGTTCTAATTTCCCACCTCAAACTACAATGGTTTTGGCGTGGGACACCTTCCCTTAGCCTTTTGAACACCTGGTAAGAATTTTGTTTTTTTTTGTATGAAAGTCTACTTTAGTGTTAATGAAAGTGTTAATGAAAGTCTTTTTCAATAGGACAAAAGGCCCTATGCTTATCTAGGTACCAAGAAGGACACGCTTGAGAATTTTCAGAAACTGGTAACGATCAACAAGATGTTCAAAGCAGTAGCTAAGATTGCTGCCCAAATTGTTCTGCGTCTGACCCATGATCACAAGCTGCCTCTGGACTTTGTAAAATACAAAGAAGTGCTCCATAAAGTTGCCATTGACCTAGGCAGTGACTGGCAAGAAATAAAAGTAAGGAACACCTTTTTTTTTTTTTTTTTTTTTTTTTTTTTTGCAAGCAAATGCATTCAGGAAACATATTGCTTATGCACTCCAAGGGCCCTGTTAGAATTGGAAGTCACAGAGCACTCTAACCGGCAGATCTATTTACAGTAGTTTGTTTTGGGGGAGGGGGGGAAGCTTTGCTATGAAGCTGGAGGATGTTTAGATATATATAACATTTTGCAGAGCTGATTTCTAGTATTGGCTGATGGCAACAGTAATGGTCTATGGTTGGGAGTATGAGATGGACTATAGAGTGATCAATGAAGTAGCACGGTAATGCTTGAGATATGTTTTCATATAGGTTTAAGTTGGTGTAATTGTTTGAGGGCTTTTCTATTTTCTTCTTTTGGGGCATAGTGACCTAATGGGTTAGATTTATTGAAAATCTGGGTATGTAAATATTCCAAGTGTGACATACACTCCGCTTCAATAAGTCTTGACAGTTGGGTTATTCTCCCGTAGAGGGCGAACTTCTGCAGAGATGAATGCAAAAAAAGAAGCCCCTCCCGGTCCATAACTACCTGGGACCTCCCACTAATTCCCCAGTTCCTTCTCTGCAGGGAAGGCGAGCAAGACAGAAGATGAAGACTTCTCTTACTTTCCCCTATTGCTGCCAGGACTCATTCTAAATTTGCCCTGTTGAGCCTCCCAGCTTAGGCTGCGGGCGCTGGCAAGGGTAGGAGCACCCTGTGGGTGCAGTAGGAGCCGCGCTCCACCGCAAGACCTCATTTTGGGGCAGACGGTAAAACCAGGTTGTGGTGATCCTGATACAGGATGCCCTCGTCCCTGCTAGCATGCGGCCTTATTATTGGCCGGGTTTTCCCTTTTCCCTCCGGGTCCCTTACTCCCTCGGGGGGGGGGGGGGGGGGGCTGGTGCATCTTAACTGGCCTCTCCTTGCATTTATTTATAATTATTTTATGGATTTTTATGGTGTGTGTGTGTCTGTTGGGTGTTTCACACTGGGTATATTTGCTTGTATGGTCCGCCTGGCAGTAATCCCTGATGAATCGGTTTCAAGATGGCTCCCTGTGTGTGTGAGAAAGGGGGTGGGGCCGGGCGCTCACCACAGTAGCCCCGCCCACTCGTCGGCTCGTTTTTTGCAGGGCCTTCCTCTGGCCAGATCCGTGCTGCAGGGAGGGGGGTGTTGCCTGGAAAGCGCGCCTTCGGCGCTGGCACGCCCCCTTCTTCCTGGGTCCTGTTACTTCAAGGCCAGGGGCCATCTTGGTGCTTCCTGCGTGGCTGTGTCTGCTCTTAGGGGTCAGGTAGGGGCCTGATGGCCATTTTTTTTCCTTGTATTGGGGGTCACTCTCTGGTGGGGTGGGCCCCTGGTGTGTGTGTGTTTTTGACAATTCTTTGACGTATATATCTGTATATATGTTTAGATATTTAGGTGTGGTATGGTTGTACTTTTATTAAGGCAGATGCTATTAGTAACTGATATGCACAATATGAAGCAATCTGCAACACACAATAGGCATATTAAGGGGTTCCTCCTGGTCCTGGGGTCCCTAGTTTAAATTTGATCTCCTCCAAATCCTCCCACCCGGACATTCAAGGGGCATCCCGGGTTGCTTAAACGTAATTCCCTACGGTCTTGCGACTGACCACTAAAAAATCACCATATGGAGGCTCCGCAGGATACTGGGCTCGGGCTCGCCTTGGGGCAAACCCACCCATGTGTGGGGTGTGGGACATCCCTTACGGGAGAGGATGTACCGATCTGTACTCCCGCGTTATGGCCTTATGAGCGCATAAAGTCTGGGTCCCAGCCTTCTGGGTCGGCTCCTCCCGCTTCATCGTTTTCCCCTCCCCGCTTGATCCATACCCCGAGTGACATTGGTGCCAGCGGGGAGTCAGTCAGATGTTGGTGCCAGGTTGGCCAGCATTGAAAAGTTTATTGGTAGCATGGTGGGCAAGGAGGCCCAAGCTAAAAAGACATTTGTTGTCGGCCCAGCCTGTGTGGGACGCGGACGAAAACTCTATGGATTTGTCTGATTATTCCCCTTTAGAGGAGGGGGAAGTGTTTGAGGAGTCTGATTTTGTACAGTCTGGTGATGCTTTTGTTGGGCAGGCGCCTGGGGATGCCGTAGATACGGCTGCTGTTTTCACATGTTGAAGGTTTGGATATTGATCCCCCGGAGGCGCCTCCCCTAAAGGGGGAATTTTTGGGGGTCTGCATGCCCCGTCTAGAATTCCCTACGCAGGATCATTTTGACGGACTGATCCAGAAAGAATGGAGAGGCCCTGTCTGCTTCCTGGTGCTCCCCAGGGATGGGACAAAAAGTATACTTTCCCGGTGGAGGCGGTCAAGCGATGGTCCTCTCTTCCTGAGGTCCATGCGCCTGTTTTGGGTTTGACCAATTCTTCACCCCTGACGCTACCTCCCTTAAGGATGGCGAGGATAAGCGCCTTGGTCAGATGGCTTGTCATGCGTTTGCCAGTGTGGGATCGGCCCTGCGGCCGGCTTGTTCATCTGCTCTAGTGTCGCTTGCTACCAGGTCCTTGATCAGGGACTGGCTGAATGATGGTCAGTTTGATCCGGATAGCGCTGAGTTCGCTACTCTTAAGAGGTGTGAATTGTTCATGGATTTTTTGTCTGCTATGGAAGATTCTATCGTCGTGTAGCAGGACTTCGGCCTTGGTAGCCATGCGCAGATTGGCCTGACTGCGTCAGTGGACGGCGGATTTTGGGGCCAAGAAGTCGCTTACGGCTCTTCCCTTCATGGGTATGCGGCTGTTAGATAAATTGGATGCTGTTGCTAAGGGAGGTAGGTTACCTCAGCGGAAGAAGCAGCGCCGTCCCTTTCGGGGGGCTGGTTCCTTCGCCCCTTCCTTTCGTGGAGCCAGAGCGACTAGGGGTCTGCCCGTCTCTGGTGTCAGGGGCTCGTCCTGGAATAGGGGCAGAGGTTGGGCGTGCCCGACGGCTGCCTGGGGTTCCAATGCCTGGGGGGACGCCTGCGGCTCTTCTTCCAGGTCTGGGCCCGGGAGGTCACAGACAATTGGATCCTGGAAGTGGTCTCGTCCGGGTAAAACTGGAGTTCGAGTACTGGCCGCCTCCAAGGTTCTTAAGGTCTCGGGTGCCCTCGGACCATCAGGCTACACAGGGGCTCCTGTTAACTGTAAGAAACCTTCTGGACATGGGAGTTATTTGCCCGGTGCCTCAGTCGGAGAGAGGCAGGGGTTACTTCTCCAACCTTTTCACGGTACCCAAAAAGGAGGGTTCGGTGAAACCCATTCTAGATCTCAAGGTTCTAAACAGGTTTATCAGAGCCAAAAAGTTCTGCATGGAGACTCTGCGCTCCGCTATCATTTCCCTTCACCAGGGGGATTTCATGACATCCATAGACATCAAGGATGCGTATCTGCATGTTCCGATCTTTCAGGCGCATCAGAGGTCCCTCTGGTTTGCGATAAGAGGATCAACATTATCAATTCGTAGCTCTTCCCTTCGGTCTGACTTCGGTCTGACCTCGGCACAGAGGGTCTTCACCAAGGTTTTGGCGGGCGTAATGGCTCTGCTCAGATTGCAGGGCATTCGCATTGTGCCTTATCTGGACGATCTGTTGATTTCAGCTTCTTCCCTTCAGCAGGCAGAGCAGGACACCCATCTGGTGGTGTCGACCCTGGAGAGGTTCAGGTGGGTGATCAACCGCACCAAGTCTTTTCTCTCCCCGTCTCGAGTGATTTCATTTCTGGGCATGAATCTGGATACCAGTCTGGCCAGAGTGTTTCTGCCCCAGGCCAAGGTGCAGGGGATTCAGGACCTGATCCGTCTTCTTCTGGACAGTCCTTGTCCCTCTATCCGACAGGGGATGAAACTGGTGGGTCTGATGGTGTCCTCCTTCGAGGTGGTGCCGTTTGCACAGTTTCACATGAGATCTCTTCAACTTCTCCTATTGACGTATTGGGACAGGAGCCCACTGTCATTGGATCAACCTTTCAAGGTGTCTCCCAGGGTTTGGCAGTCATTTCGGTGGTGGCTGGACTCGAGCAATCTGGTGAAGGGCAGATCTTTTCTGGCCCCTTGTTGGGAGACGGTTACCACGGATGCCAGCCTGTCTTGCTGGGGTGGTTATTGGAAGAGTCATCCGTTCAGCAGGGTGCGGGGTCCCCAGGAGGCTCACACCCCCATCAATGTATTGGAGCTCGGAGCCATTCGTCTGGTTCTGGCTCGGTTGACCCCACAGTTACGGGGTCTTCCGGTTCAGGTGCGTTCGGACAACCGAACGGCAGTGGCCTACATAAATCACCAAGGAGGGACTCTCAGCAGGAGTGCCCTCAGGGAAGTCTCTCTGATCCTGCACTGAGTGGAGAGCAAGGCGGAGAGCAATGTTCCTTGCCTTTCGGCAGTCTACATTCCGGGAGTGGAGATTTCAGAGGCGGATTCTCTGAGCAGGGGATCCTCTCGCCACGGAGAGTGGTCTCTCAACCCCGAGGTTTTTCTGGATCTTTGCCGCAGGTGGGGGACTCCGGAGGAGTCAAGGCACAATCACAAACTTCCGGCCTTTGTGTCGCTTTCTCAGGTTCCCCTGGCCTTGGCAGTGGATGCCTTGTCACTGGCTTGGAAGGACCTGGGCTTTCTGTACCTGTTTCCACCTTTTTCCATGCTGGGCAAGGTAGTTCGCAAACTGGTTCTAGAAGGGGCACCAGCGATTCTGGTGGCTCCAAGGTGGCCAAGAAGAGTTTGGTAGACGACGTAAGGCTGGCCGTGGACCAGTACCGGCTTCCCTTGCTGCCGGGCCGGCTATCTCAGGGTCATCTGTTTACCCCAATTTACAAACGCTGGCTTTGACGGCTTGGCTGTTGAAACTTTCATCTTGAAAGAGGAAGGTTTGTCTGAGGCGGTTGTTCAGACCCTAATTGGGTCTAGGAAGCGGTCCTCTTCTGGCATTTACTATAGGACCTGGAGGTCCTATATTGATTGGTGTGAGGCTAGGGCCTTGCCTTGCAGGGTTTTTTTCTGTACCCAGAATTTTGGAGTTTCTTCAGCATAATCTGGACCTGGGGTTCCAGTTTAGTACTTTGAGGACAGGTTTCTGCCTTGTCTGTTTTCTTCCAGAGGTCTTTTGCTTTACACCTGCTGGTTGACTTTTTTCCAAGGGGTGGCGCATGTGCGGCCCCCTCGACAAGCTGTAGTTCCTGTTTGGGATTTGAATTTGGTTCTTTCGGCTCTGCAGGGTCCGCCTTTTGAGCTGCTACATGATATTGCTCTTTCGGTTCTCACTCAGAAGGTTGTCTTCTTGGTGGCGATTACCTCGGTTCGGCGTGTCTGAGTTGGCGTCTCTGTTGATTCAGGCCCCTTACTTTGAGAGACACCAGGATAAGGTGGTTTTTCGTTTTAAACCGGATTTCCTTCCTAAGGTGGTGTCTGCTTTCCACCTCAATCAGGATATTCTCCCTTCCTTGTGTCCTAAGCCTAACAATGACAAGGAGAGGGTTCTACACAATTTGGATGTTCCCTGTGTGAAGTACTATTTGGTGACTACTTCTTCCTTCCGCAAGACGGACGCTTTTTTCGTGGTGCCCTGCGGGCCCAGGAAAGGTTTGGCACCTGCTAAGTCTACGATTAGCAAATGGATTCGCCAGGCCATTGTTGGGGCCTATTCTGCTAAGGGGAGGACTCTAACCCCCCCCCCCCCCGTTTAGGGTCACTGCGCACTCTGCTCGTGCTGTGGGTGCATCCTGGGCTTTTCAGCACCAGGCTTCTGTTGAACAAGTTTGTAAGGCTGCTACTTGGTCTTCCGTTCATAATTCGTTCATAATTTTTCCAAGTTTTACAAGGTTGATGTGCGGGCTTCAGCGGATGCTGTTTTTGGCTGCAAGGTTCTGCAAGCTGCAGTGGTTTGAGTTGGTGCATTCTTTACTGTTTTATGGTTCCCACCCTTGACGGACACTGCTTTTGGGTGTCCCAACTGTCAAGACTTATTGAAGCGGAGTGTATGTCACACTTGGAATAATACCGTTTTGTGATTACTCACCTTTAAAACTGATATTATAAGTGTGACATACACTCCGCTTCACCCACCCTGTTTGGTGTTCTGGATCCTTTATATGGTGAACCATTGTTTTTTTGTTAATATTGTTATATTTGGTTCTTCCTGGTCCCTTTACTGCTATCTTACACTGGGGAATTGGTGGGAGGTCCCAGGTAGTTATGGACCGGGAGGGGCTTCTTTTTTTGCATTCGTCTCTACTCTACTGGAGAATAACCCAACTGTCAAGAGTGTCAAGCGGAGTGTATGTCTCACTTATAATATCCGTTTTACAGGTGAGTAATCACAAAACGGTATTTTTGTATTACAAGATGGTTTTAAGTCTGTAAAACAAAGCAGCCCAGCCAGTGGGTTAAATAAATCCAAGACAGGGAGTAGGAGAAAAGATGAAGGGTTGGATGAATTTAAGAATGGTAGAATGCCTTGCTTGTCATTCCAAGGGGATCCAAGCCTATCTACACTAGACTATGTTAATTTCTGAAATTCTATTTTTACTACTTGAATTTAGGACAGGGGACTTCCATGCCCCAGTTATAGTTTGTTTGGTAGTGATAATGAAATCAAACCTTCCCAAAACGGTGCCTGGATCCTGTGACTGAAGAGTGCCACCCCCTGGGTATTTAGCAAAATTATGATGCTGTTCTGCATATAGGAGATTGGGCATGAATTCAAAGGCATTGGGCTGACATGTTCACCAGATATAAAGCATGTTTTACTCCATACCACAGCACCTACAATAGAATGAGTTTGTACATTGTAATTTGTCTGACGGGCTTATTTATTTTCTCTAGAGTTTAAATATGACCTTGCAATGGATTAATTCTGCCTCGGGTGACTTTGGTAGGGCTGCTAATTCACTGAAGACTGTAATTGATCAATCAGACCTTGATAACAAGCCTTTTCTTCGTACTCTAAATGATCGTATTATGAAGGTAACTAATTTGGCCATAAGTGGTTTGTGCACGTTCCTTCTCCCCTTTTTTTTTTTTTTTTTTTTTTTTTATATATTGGAGTTCAAAGTTGGACTCTTGCAGCATTGCATACCCCATACAACTAATGTTTTTATGAAATTTTGATCAAAGTCCCGAACATCCTGCTTGGTTTGTGTAACTTTTTCATGAGAAAGTTGAAACTGGCGACTTTGTTTAGAGCAGGGGTGGGCAATTATTTTTTCCATGGGGCCACATGAGAAACTAAAAATATTGTGGAGGGCCGGGCCAAAAGGCTGAACTCAATTCTGCATAATATTAATTGTATTGTATTGAATTAATTGTATTTTCTGCCCCTCCACCCAGGCGATATGGCGCTGGAGCCTATCTCCTTCTCCTCCTCCCCTGGTTGGGCTCTTCCTCACTGTCGAGCGCCCGCCCATCTCTCTTCACAGCGGGTTGGCGGCGACCCACTGCGAAGAGGGACGGATGGGCACCTCGCAGGCAGCACGGGCAGAGGGATGCCGAATCACGAGTGGAGGGAGCCAGCCAGCTCAGCCTGGGCCAGTCCGAGCCAATCAAAGGGCCGTACAATGCCCAGGTCTGGTTAAGAGCATGTTGGTTTATACCCTCCCATAGACCCCTTGTGTATGTCTTTCTATCTCTAGGCATCATGTGACTGCTAGTGAGCAGTATTTGCTAGCAAGGTGTGCTGTGCCACTTTAAGTTACACAGATTTTTCATGCAAAAGGTTTTTTTTTTAAAAAAAAAAAAGCAGCCCCTTACCTTGCTAAGTGTTTCCCTCAGCTTGGCGCCCTGAATGAGGAAATATACGTCGCCCCTCCAAGGGTCACACCTACTTGCTTTAGAAGAAAAATAAGGTGAAACTATAAACCTTGAGGTCTCTGTCATTTCTTCAATTTAAAAATGGAAAAACGACCTTGCCAACTTAGCTCGACACAATGGCCTAACAATTGCCTTTGCCTGAAATAGCACTTTAAATGTTGTATATTTTCTAATATGCTTGTTTGGGATGGGAAGTGCAATAGCAGTGACTGTTTAGAAGTGCGTAGATATTGCTTAAGTTATCGTGTAGATTTGATGTAATGACCGTCAATGCATGTTTACTAAAAACTAAACTGTAGGCGAAATCTTTTTTTCCTTCAGGTTGAACACTCCATGCTGTCTCCCTACGCCTCCCCTGGACTTTCACCATTTCGGCACATATTCTGTGGCTATGGCAGTCACACTGTTGCACACCTGAAGAAAACCCTGCGTATGCTAAAAGAAGACCGTTTATCTGTTAACAAAGATGACCTTAAAAACCAGTTGGCGCTTCTCACTTGGACTATTCAGGGGGCCGCAAATTCACTTGGTGGAGAGATCTGGGAGATAAATAATGAGTTCTAGGCAGATGTTTCCCATACATGTAATTAAGCACTTACCCCTTTCCTCCCACCCCTTAATTTATCTGGCAATATTTAGCGGGTCCTTTACCCAAACCTATTCGGCTTTATTTTAAAGTGAATTCTCAGCCATTATTTAGCACTGTACTACGCCCTGAGAGTCCTGTTTTGCCATCATACATGTCAAAGTGCCAATCTCATGACAAATTAGGGCTGCATGTGCTGAAAACTCTGCTGATGTACCATTTCTCAATTCAGTTCAACAGCATTGCATTAAGGGTCTGGACAGGGGCTCCCTGGCCTGGCAAAAACTGTCCAGCACTTAAGTATCATTGTAATGTCCCTCCTCTGGGTGCCCTGCAGACCATGTGATGGCTGAATGTTCCCTTTTATGCAGTCCTGCACAAAGTCAAAAGTTACATGTTGCAATTAGTCATGGCAATTGTTTTGTTTTTGTACTTAAAGCCAGTTTCTATGCTATAGATCTGCTGCTTCCCTTTTCATTAGTTTTGGTTTTCAGTATTGGTCTTTTTCTTCAGAAATGTAATGTGCACCACCACGCACACAGTTAAGCCATGCCAAACTAGAATAGTCTTATTCAGATGTGTGGCTAAAGGATTTGATGCAGTTCTCCAGCCTCTCTGGATAGATGGGGAAGGGGGTCCCTTGATCTCATGATATTAATGTGAACTTGGCTTGCCCAAAATGGCAGAAGGACCCCTTTTAAGTAACTGTTATAGCTTGTGTGGATTATACTAAGAACAAAAAGCTTGCAGCCTTTTAGTTGGACACACTTAGACTGCTGCATTGCACTTTCTTTTCAAGTAGAATGACTTGAGCAAGGCTTTCTGAATGCAATACTTGGCTAGAACAGTTTTTTTAATAGTTTTTTTAATAGAAGTTCTTGTTTGACATGGCGATTATTGTAGCTCATGAATGCGTTGTTACAAGCAAAGCACTTGGTACCTGGTAAATTGGACAGAATTGTGAAAATGCTGTCCGGCCTCAAGCTTTCAGACTGTGTAAAGATTGCAGTGGTGGTGGGGGGAGGTCTTTACATTTTAGAAGACCCACTGGCAGATTCATATTGTTTTTCATTTAGCAGTTCCTTTTTACTAAAGAAATATTGTCAATGTTTAATCCTTTTGCTGGTTATGCCAGAATGGCTATTTTTTCATTTTGTACTCTGGAGCAAGCATTTGGACATAATGTTTTTAAAATGCATGTGAATATCCGATGCCATCCATTTCTTATGTGCTGTGAACAAATCTCTGTTTGGGGGTAAAATCCTTGTGTACAGAAAAGAATTCAACTGACAAAATGCTTAACAAAAAAATCTGTTCACAGCTTAGTATATAAAGAAGAAAAAAATTGCAAAAAAATGGCAATGTAACCCTGCAGTGCAGGATAGGTAATTTAATGTTGATGGGGTTTAAACTAGCAAGAGTTCTTTCGCACTGAATGGTACCTATTTATTTATCAGTGACAGAGCTCACTATAAATAGTATTAATTTTGTTATTCTGGTAATTATCGGAAGCAGTGCCTTCCATAATTGACAGGTTCTACTGTCGGATTTTTTTTTTTTACTTATGATAAAAAAAATTAAAAGCAGCATCTGCTTAACTTGTCGAGCATTGCTACTGGATTTTCTGCTGCCCACAAAATGGGATACAATAAGCTTAGTTTTGCAGACACGCTTGATTTATTGACCGTGCAGATTAAGAACAGGTCTGCTGGCTTTTGTATAGAATGGACAAAGGAGGTTAGAAACCATTTGGGTGCATGTTTCTGTTAAAGCAATGAAATACAGGGGCACTACTGAATTGGGCACCGACTTTGTCTGTGCCAGTTACCGCTCACTGTAATGGGCTGCTTTTTGTGTAATATATATTAGTGATAGACTTAGAATCTAAGCTGTATATTTTTGGTGGGCTTGTCACGCTTGTAGCAGAATTTCCAGTAGCCTTCGATCATGAAATAGTTGACATTATCGGGAGCAGTGTCTTCCATAATGAATTGTGAAAACTTGGTAGTTTTTGCCTACCACTGTGTTATATCGGGGGCAGTGATCCCTCATGTTACACTACAGGTGTAATAATTATCGGGGACAGTGTTTCCCATAATTTCTTTTAGAAGAAATTCTTTATATTTTTGGTTTGTATAATGTTTCTTTCAAGGAAACCTATTTTTTCCAGTTGCAATTTACTTATGTCCCAAATAATTGTCTCCCTATTTATCCCACGCATCTGTTTTTGAACAGGTTATGGATGTTGGGTACCCCCACAGAATTTAGCAGTTTGCTAAAGCATCTGAGTCTCCGCAATCTTTGCATTCATGGTTATGTTGCTTTTAGCACTCTTGCAAAAATTGCCCACCTGTATACAATAAGTCATGCATTTATAAATGATGTGACTATAAAGTGGGCTGAAACCCGATGGCACAACCTGTCCAAACCCTCCCCTCCCCAGGAGCATACTTTAATGGGGTGTCTGCAGGATGTTCCAGGACCATGTGCTACAATTGACCTCACAAAGGGCTCTTTTGTAGTGGTAAATGTGGGATCTGCTGCAGGTGTCGGCTTGCGTTTTGTTGTGAATATGAGCCTATCCCTACAGACTCCATTAAAGTATGTTCTCAGGAGGGGGGTTGGAGGGTTTGGCAATGTGTCCAGGGTTTTGGTCCGCTTTATTGTGGCTACCTATGTCGGTGATCATCAATATTTGTAGATCAGAAGTTGGTTCAAGCAAGCACTTAGTGCCTCACAACTTAATGTAAGTAGTAGAAGCACTTAATTTCTAAACATGCACTTACAGTATATTAAATTGCTTTGTGATTGCAAAAAATGGGTTTCTAAAATATATATTTATAAGTGGTTTTGCTTAGTCTTCCTCCTTTTTCTGTGAACAACCTCCTAAATTATAGTTTCTTGCAACCAAATGCTTCCAAGTTTGCCATATTTCGTTCATCAAATAAATCTGGAAGCGTTTGGCTGTGGCAAGAGGTTGATGGCAGTTATATTTGCATGTTTTGTTCATAGCTTGAATGTATTTTAACCGGACCACCCTGATTGGGTCCCAACCCCACCCTCTATCAAGCACTGTAAAGCCCGCAAACTTTACCTGACAACTCGCTCCGTCTTTTAAATGCAGCCCCGTGATTAGTTGGCAAAGTGGAAGCCAGAGTATGGGAAATTTGACAGCCAAAGGCTGCATTTCCCTGTGGGAGCGAGTTGTCTGGTAATGTTTACAGGCTTTATATCGCTTGATCGGGGGGGGGGGGGGGTATTAATTGGGGTGCCCCCACAGCGGACCAACACCCATGTTTTGTAAAGTGGTGACACTATGCAAATAAATCGTATGGTTGTCTTTTAGAGACCCCCAGGTTATGGGTCCTGCTCCAAATCTTTGCCTATTCTGAAGCGGTGGCCGTGAATTTAGGCACATTCATGGTTTAGAGATAAACCGGTGGATGAGATTTTCATGAGGTCACAATGAATGGCGCACACAGCTGTACAAAGTGACATAGGGGAGATGTATGTATGTATTGCCTCTGTAAGAAATGGCCACCTCTTCAGAACTGAAGATTTGGACTGGAAGCCATGAGGCTTAAACTGAGGAGTCTTTTCAGTTTGATCAAGACCGGAAGTCTTGGGGAATGAGATGTGACGCAGTGGTATTTTGTACCAACAGCTTCTGTTTCTTCATTGCTGACCGACAGGAAGGCTAAAATATCTAACTTAAAGCAATGTTTGGCTGAATCTAACCTATCTAAAGCTAAATAGATGGGTGTCGCGCTGCTTTTTTGTTGGTGCTGCAATACTAAAAATGACTACTATAATGGAGCCATAACAATTGTCTGCAATGCTCAGCTTCTATGGTTGGGGGCAATAAAAGTAACCAATAGTAGGAGGTATATGAATGCTACAATTTCTGGGTAAAGCCTTCTGGTCTAGTGTTTGCTACAAGAAAATCGAAATGCTTGGGACATCTCGAAGAGTAACAAAACCCATGGTTTCCCTCTCCTGGGTTGTGTTCCTTGTCCTAATGGCATCCTAGTTTTAGCATGTCCTACTATGTGAAACGCTCTCCAGCGATCCCTCTGCGTATTTGCAGGCTCTCCTCCAATCTGCATTCTATGTCGTGCAAATTAATGAGCAGCATAGAACACTGCCTATACACAGTGGTTTTTTTTTACAGTAATCCTGGGAAGTTTCACTCATTAGGGCAAATTGGGATGCCCCACAAAGACTACTGGTCATAGTCTTACAGACACTAGGCTAGTGGTTTCATCTCTTTAAACATTAACTGGCCCACAAGCATTTGTTTTCCATACATCTGGAATAGTAGTGTTCATGGGGCTTTCCCTGCCTCCTAAACGTATGTACTGGCACTGTGACATCTAGGTGTGACTTGAATAAGCGGACACCTACTGTTGCCATTTTTGTCTCTGTATTTGCTGCAATTTCAAATAAATGTCTTGATTATACTTTGCTGTGTCTTAAATTTTGTTCTCTGAACCATTGCTTATGGAAAAGCTTTGTATTTAGGAGCATCCAATTATGTTTTTTTTTTTTTTTTTTACCCTGAACATCTTGTATGGCGCCCCCCGCACATACAGATTGCCCACATTCAAAATCATCCTACATGCTCCTAGTGTGTGTTTGGGTCTTTTAAACACCCACGATGCCGGCCTGTAGAGTCTTGGGCTGTCTGCAAAGCGGCATGATCCTAAGACACTTCCTTTTTGCATTCTGGAGTTGCTGTCCTTTTCCTGAACCCAGCACTACTCTGTGCAGCTTTAACTCCCCCGTCCCCTCTCCTCAGCATGTGATGCTTTTGAGGCAAGATGGTGGCACCTGTATTCTGGAGTCCTGAAAAGTGTTGCAGCCCAGTGGGACAGAATAAGTAAGCAACCAAAAACTTAAAATTTAGATATTCAAGGTCTGGTTTAAGTTGGTTAAGCGTTCTCTTAACACCCATAATGTGAATGCATTAAAAAGCACCCAAGCCACAGGTCACAACATAGCTGGGTTTCCAGACCCCTGCACTCAGTTGCTTTTGTGTTGCTGTGACCAGAGCTGCCCTCTTAATCGGTGATGTAGTGCTTGGTCTCCTAGTCTCCCTGCCAATGTCATGGCTCCCTGGCACTTAGCATTGCGATATGAAGTACTGCACGGGCAGGAAGGGTCATTGCAAGGTACACACAAACTGTTTCTCTGTCTTTTTGGCCTATCTTATCCTTTTCCCCCAGCTCAGCCTCATCTATCCATGTCCCACCATATCGAACCCCCCCCCCCCTGCTCAGCTCCATCTATTCCTGTCCCCCTTGCTTTGCCCCATCCATTCCTTTCCCAGCTCTGCCAACCAATCATTTTCCTTTCAGCTCTACCCTATCCATCCCTGTCCCCCTAGCTCTGCCCCATCCAGCCCAGTCTCTGCCCCATTTATTCCTGGCCTCCCAGCTTTGCTCTATCCAGCCCAGAGCCTCTGCCCCATCCATTCTTGTCCTCCTAGTTTTGCCCATCTGATCCCTGTCCCTTGTCCTAACTTCTCTCCCATTCATCCCTCTCTCCTGAGCCCTATCTATCCATCCGTGTTAGCTATAGGTTCTGCAGGGCCAAAAAAACCTTTTTATTCTAAGCATACAGCACGTCCTGCTCCAGATATAGTAATAACATGTGGGTAATCCTCCGCCTCTGGCGTCGTGCACTGCAGACATGTAGAAAACAAGCTCCTCCCGGCCCTACATATACCGAGGGACCTCCCACAAATGACCAGATTTCTCTGCAGTGCTGGAACTGCGAAGACATGAAGTATCACGCTCTCGCAGGCGAGCGGGGCTTTACAGCCCGAGGCCCTGTGGGACTATTTCCACCCGTCCTCTTTGTAGAAGAATATGCCTCCCAGCCTGGGCTGCGTTGGTCGGGTGAAGGTAGGCAGCACCTCGTGTGCTTAACGGAGCCATGCTCCACCGCAATCCCCCACCATAGGGTAGGCGGTTTAGGCTGATGGTGAGCCTCTAGTGGATGCCCATCCCGCATTATTGCCCCGTACCCCGGGTAGTTCTGGACCCTGTGTAAAGGGTCGCCATCCTCCCTCATTTCCCCAACTAGTTAGGGGGAAAAGAAAGGGGGGGGTTATGTGTGTGGTGGTCCCAGTGTACCAGTATATCACGCTTATGGCCTTATTTCTGCCCTTCATTAACATTGAAATGTCAGAGCCGCGCTGTTTGCTCGTTATTCGGTTTTCGGCTGCCGCCGTATGTCTTATACACAGTTTGCTGCGTTGTGCAGATGCTGTGGCGCCTTTTCCTTACTAGATGTAACGGTTTTTCTACAAATCCTTAAGCGTGTGATTGTGTCCTTGCCTTGCCGTTATCTCAGAGCTTCGCGCTCTTCGGAGTGGGTGGGGGACTTGAATTGGCGCACTCCGTGTCACGGCCGAGCATCGAGCCCGCCCTTCGAGGTTCGCTGGGCGCCATTTTGCTGATCTTCACGCGCGTGGTGGCGGTTCCCCTCCTCCCTTGGTCTGTAAGTGCCCTCGCGGGTGACTCCTTTTTTATGTTTTTTCCAGCTGTGCATGGCTCTGACACCCATTCTTCTCCTTACGTCTTTCAGGCGCCAAGATTCCGGTGGCATCCCCCGGCCTGATATAAACGGGTTCACATTTAAATTCTCCCACATTCCTAGTGGGTCTTGGGGCATCCAGGGTTGCTTACAGCATAAATCCCTGCTGGCATATTGCTTTGATAATCACCATATGGAGGCATCTCAGAATTATGTGTCCGGGGTCCTGCGGGGACAAGACCGGCTGTGTACTGCGTGGGGTCAACCCCATGCTGATGCTGACAGAGCACGGGTCTGCGGACCGTGTGCTGAACAAGTGCTGACCCTGCAATCAGGTTTACCAGAGGATGCACCTCGCTTCAATACACCTGTCTCCCCGTGTTTAAATCTCACTCCTGATGAGTCGCACTCGAGCGGGGATGACCAGCAGGTGGTGCCGCGCAGGCTACCTACGGCTGAGCAGGTGATGCCTGGTTTGGTGGAGCTCTTGGGCGCTGGAAAGAAGCTGTCCCTGATGCCTCCTGCTTCTATGTTTCCCACTGAAACTGAAGAGTCTGTTGCTATGCAGGTCCTTGATCCTTCTGATGAAGGTGAACTATTCTCAGGTCCCAGTTCCTCAGACGAGATACCTTGGAGCCGTGATAATTCTGGCCCTGGTTCCTGGGGCCTGTGTGACACTGATGAATTACTTATAAAGATCTTTGAAGTACTATCCATCTCTCCTCCGGGAGAGTCTCCCAAGCCCAAGAGGGAGAGTTTCCACACGGCGACGCCGCGCCTGGAATTTCTGGAGCAGGATCATTTCCAGGCTCTAATACCTAAGGAATGGGAATCACCTTGTAAACTTACAGGAGTTCCCGGGGGTCTGGGATTGGAAGTACCCTTTTTCCCCCTGATGTGGTTGGCTGCTGGTCAGTCCCTCCCGAGGTGGATGCACCTATTGGGGTTGCTAACCCTCCCTTCTTGACAGCCTCTACTCATCGTACCCTTCGGGATGCTGAGGACCAGCGCATTGACAGACTGGCTTCCCACGCCTTTTCGCGTGCAGGAATGGCTCTGCGCCCGGTCTGTGCCGCGGCCGTCACTCCGGTGGCCGCCAGGACCCTTCTTGGGAAGATACTTGACCACCAGCCGGAGGATCTCCCTTGGGAGGTCTTTAATGCACTGTCTGATTGCGATGTTTTTGTGGGGTTTATTCTCTCAGCGATGGATGACACTGTTAAAATGTGCGCTAGAACCTCGGTTCTTGTGGTGGCTATTCGCCGCCTGCTTGACTGCGACAGTGGGGGACTGACAATGATACTAAAAAGGCTCTTACTGGCCTTCCTTTTAGAGGACGACGCTTATTTGGGGCCTGGATGGACCTTTTTGGAAAAAGGGGTAAGGCACCCTCGAGCAGAAGGCCGTCTCTGTTCCCCAGGGGCAGGAACACCCCTCCCCCTCCCTACGTTAGTGTCAAGCGCGAACCAGAAGTGTGCTTCCGACTTTTTGGAGTGGAGACCCGCCCCAGGGGGGGCAGGCAACGCCCTGGGACCTCCGGCAGGGCGAAGTCCAAATCTGCCGAAACCGCACAAGCATGAAGGGACGCCCTCGCCATGTTGGGCGAGGGGACTGCCGCAGCACTGGGCTCCTATCGCAGGGAGCCATGCTTCTTTCAGGTTGTTACAGGAGGTAGTGCCCCCGGATGCAGAATGGAGTCTGCTGGGCGGTCCCTTTCTAAGGTTATCAGGGTTCTTCTAGTCCCTTTTTTCCCTTCGGGAGTTGAGGCAGGTCGAGTTTGGCGTGTAGGGTCTGGGCTCTCTTACAGGTTGGCCCTTGACCTGTGATTGCATCCACATTACCTTTCCCCTCCGGGATGAAGAAGTCTGACCCAGGTTGGCATTCTGGGCCTAGCATTTATACCTTCACAGGCAGTTCCTACATGGTATCTTCCTGTTGGGCCGCAGGCGCTCTTGTCCAGTGGACCTCGTAATGCATGTGAGGATTTATAATCCCTTTTTAGTCCCCTGTGCCTTCAGGACACCTAGGCCACTTCCAGCCAGTGTTGAAGGCCCAACTCTGCACATTGGGGTATTGTTTTTGGGTCCTCTCCTGCTCCCAGACGACTCATCAAGGTGAGTATGGGAGTGGTTTCTTGGACGTGCCCGTGTGGAGTCCGCGCTAGGTTCTACTTTATGGTCCTCCTTTGCTTCCTATTTTTGCATCAGGCCGTGTGGCTATTGACTTGTGGCTCCTTTGGGAGTCCTGTGGATTGGTGCTCAGGCACATCACTTACTTAGTGTCCCCCGTTTCGGTATGTCCCTACGGGGTGGCATTTAGATTGGTTCATGTTAGAACCTTCCTTCTGCTAAATGTGGACTTGTTATGGAAAGGCCTTGCCCTCTTTGATGTCACACTTCCTTTACCTTGCAGCTAGTGGGCCTGTTGGTGGCGGCCCAGATGCTGTCCCTTATTCTCAGAAGCCCTTGGGCCCTGCGACACCTTAGGTTACTTATCCTGGACAGGGTTCCAGCACCTCTGGAACTAGGTCAGTACGCTCCCCCTAGTTACGGGGGTTCCTTTTGAGGTTGTAGATTTCAAGGAAGATGTCTGGGACCATTCCTTCTCGCTTCTCCCTGTAGATGGTCATCATGGGTACTAAGTCTTGCAGGTTGACTGGGGGGTCTTATTTCTTCTGAAATCCCCCGTGGTTCCTAAGGGGGGCCCCTTAGGGGATCCGTCTTCATACGGTTTTTCTGTTGACACGTTGAGCCTTTGGTGGGCTCTACTTTGCTGGACTACTCCTCTTCAGGACTTGTCCTTTTTTGGGGACTCTCGGTCAGTCTGAGGACAGTGGCTTGTCCTTTTTTATCTGTGAAGGTCTCGGAACAGGTTGACCCTTCAAGAGGGTGCTGGTTCTGATCTAAGTGGGGGTTTACATTCCTTGCACTTCATTGGTATTAGCCTTGCTGGCTGCCCTAACATGGCAGGAGGCTCTATTCTGGTGTCTCACTGAGTCCCTACTGGTGTGGCCCTGTGGGGCCCCTTTGCTATTACAGGGACTCTGTCCTGGGTTATTGTCCCAGAACTCTCTGGCCTTGGTCATGAGGGCCTGGTATTGCTTCTGTCAGGACATTATTTTCTATGTCTTAACTTCTTTCACCCTGCTAGGTGGGGTTCTGCATAAGATTGCTGTAGACAGGGAGAACCGTTATGCTGGTGGCCCAGCGGGGCGTGGTTCGCAGATTCTCTGCTGAAGATAGTCGTACTGTATGCCCTCTCAAGTGGGCTGTTTTGCCTATTCAGGCTGCTTACTACGTCGCCCCTACCTACTGGCCTTTTAGGCGATTGGTCGGTTTGCTTTTCACCCTATTGGAGATGGGTATCCTTGGGTGTCTTCTCTATTGGAGGGCTAGACCTAGCTCCCTCCTCTTCTTCTCCCTTTTCTGCCGGCTATGTTGGAGTATGTTGTTCTAGTCTGCTTTGCTTGGACTAGCTCTCTCTCCTGCGGGATGTTCCCTATCCCTGGGTCCTAGAATTACTTTAGCACGGTTGAAGTTGGCTCCCCAACTCAGTGCTCTGAAGGTTTCAGGGCTTGCCCTGTTCACCTACTGCAGAAGTCTAGTTCAATCTTCTGTGTTGCGCATTCCCCAGGGAATTCTATGCTCCCTTTTGGGGGGGGTTACTTATCCAGATGCCCTGCTAAGGGTTCCCTTGGGTCTTATTCAGGTTCTTGTCTGAACTGTTCCTTCCCTCATATCGCCCTTCTGGGGCGGTTGCTTCAGTCAGAAGTGTGCCATAAAGGATGGCTCTGTTAGCGGTCCTAGTCATTATATGTTACATATCTGTACACCATGAGGTGAGGGTGTTCCGCCTTACGCCGAATTGGGTCCAGGCGGTGTTTTTTATTCTCCTTTATTCCAGACCCTCCGGTCTCTGGGCTATTGTCTTGATGACGCTGAGCGAAAAGGGATCTGTATCCCTCATCAGGTGTTGGAGATTCCTGGTCTGTTTCTTGTCCCTGGTAGGGGCTTATAGGTTTCTCCATCCTTATGTACCGGATCTGATTGCTACCACGGGTGTAGCTGCCCTTTGGCTTGGTCCTGCTCGGTTGGTCTTGTCCTTCTGAGCCTAAAGTAAACGTTTCGGCTCTTGCTGAGCCTTGTTAGTGTTGTTTCAGTATTCCTGCTGGTCTGGCCTGAGACCTGGGTTCATATTCCCCAATGGGGAGAGTTCTAAGGTTGCCATGGCTACCCTTTTTTTCCAGTAGCATGGTTAGGCTGTTACTCTGGCCTACTCGTTTAAGGGAAGATTCTTCTTCTCTCTTGGTTTTTGCTCTCTTACTACTTGTGCTTGGCTTGGGCCTTTCAGCACTAGGTTCTATTGAGCAAGCTGGCTAGTCCACTGCTTGTGTTCAGTTCTTCCTTTACAAGATTTCAAAGGCTGAGGTTAGAGCATTGCTCTCGTTGCTCTTGGTAGCATGGTTGAGGGTGACAGTGCTTTTACTGTTGGCTGTGCCTTTTTTCACGGGGATCCCACCCTACTTTATGGACACTGCTATTGGATGTCCCACATGTTATTACTATATCTGGAGCAGGACGTGCTGTATGCTTAGAATAATACAATTCTGTGAGATACTCACCTGTAGAATTGGTATTATACGCATACAGCACGTCCTGCTCCACCTCACCCGGATTTCACCTTGTTCTGGATCCCCTGTATGGTGATTGTTATCATTTGATATTATTGCCATTTTCTGATTGCTTGGTGGTTGCTTTCTCCCGGCTTCTCTTTCTCACTGCTTTTCAATGCTGGGGATTTGTGGGAGGTCCCTCGGTATATGTAGGGCCGGGAGGAGCTTGTTTTCTACATGTCTGCAGTGCACGGCGGCGGAGGATTACCCACATGTTATTACTATATCTGGAGCAGGACGTGCTGTATGCGTATAATACCAATTGTACAGGTGAGTATCTCACAGAATTGTATTTTTCACATCTTTATTCTTTTGTCAGCCACCGCGCTGACTTGTCTTTATTGCTTTTAAATTTACCGCTGCCGCGCGCTGACTTCCGCGCTTGGCGGCGGCTTTACCTCAGGCACTGGTGCGCCATCATTGGCTGTTGGCCTTTCTGGCTTTGCGCTCTTCGGGGGGGCGGGGCCCGTCTCTGGCGCGTTCCGCGTCATCGCTATTACTGGCCTGCCACCTCGAGGTATACCGACGCCATCTTTTCTGACTTGGTTGGCCTATGCGCGACGGACTCCTACCTACCGCTTCACTTTTGTTACGATGTACTTTAATGTCTTGTCTGCTTATGTATTTCAGGCGGGACGAACCCTTCTTGGCTTCTCCTGGCCCTGTTTTTAGTATATTACTTGTAGGCCTTGTAAAAATTATACTCCCACGTCCCTAGCGGGTTATTGGGGCATGCAGGGTTGCTATATAGCGTTATTTCCTATCGGCGTATAGCGCCGCTATAATCACCATATGGAGGCATCCCAGGATAATGTTACCGGGGTCCCTTTGGGACAAGACCTGCTGTGTGTAGCGTGTGGGCAGCCTCATGCTGGTGCTGACAAGGCGCGGGTCTGTGTACCGTGTGCTGAACAGGTGCTTGCATTGCAATCTGGCCTGCCAGTGGCTGCACCTCGTTTCACTTCACCTACTCCCCCCAAGCTTAAATCTCACTCCTGCTGAGTTGCATACTAGTGGGGATTCTCAGCCTGATGTGTCTTCTAGGCTGGCTACTGTTGAACAGATTATTGCGAAGTCTTTAGCGCGTAAGGCCCCTGCTAAGAAGCGGCACTTGACGCCTAATGTTACTGTTTTCCCTATGGGAACTGAGGAGTTTTGAAATCTGTGTGGCTATACCCCGTCTGGTGAAGGAAAAAATACCAGAAAACAAGAAGTGGTGCACCACAAATATCAATAGGGCTGTGCTACACTGCAATACTAGGAATACAGAAAACGATTAGGCCCATGGAGACAATCCCCATGAGTCTAAGGACAGGAGCACCAGACAATATTCAAAAATCATATAATTTATTAAGAAAAAATCCATATATAACATACACTACATAACACACTGTACAAAACTAACAAGTTAAAAACACTGCATAGCACCCCAAATTTTCATCCAGTGCTGTATAGTCAGGCATAAAAAATACCTGGGAAAGCTCCTAATATAAACACGTATTCAACCCCTAATAGTAAATGGTAATATCCTACTGTGCCGGCACAGATAACCCCTCTAAGCTACACTAGTACCAATGTACAAATAAAGTGACGGTGCATAACCATAAATGATAAGGGAAATAGATACTACATAGAACATAAATAACACTACGAGTCCTAATATCATATGTAGTGAAAGTGCTGAGTGCATATATACAAATGGCCTGCAGGAAATGATCATGTACACCTGTGAGAAAACAAACCAAATCAGAGTGACAATAAACTGAACCTAAATTAAAGGCACACATATAACAGCAAACAATGCTAGCAAGAAAGAAAAAGGGGTGAAAAAATCACGTGGAATCACGGAGTGGGGTCTGGCAGTGGGGCCACCTACGTTCGCGGCCGCCCGTGCCGCTTCGCTGAGTGAATGAATAACTTATCTGATACCAGAGCCTGTTATAAATACCTGTGTGAGTGGCTAAGTGGGTGGGCCACCCACTTAGCCACTCACACTCTTTTCTGATTCAGGCTCATCTGATGAGAGACCGAGGGGTCATGACGATTCTGGCTCTGACCCCTGGGCCCTGGATGACACTGACAGATTATTGACCCAGATTTTTGAGGTTCTGTCTATCTCTCTCCCTGTTGAGGCTCCCAGGCAAAGAGGGGAGCTTTTCCATACAGCAAGATCACGTTTGGAATTTCCCAAGCAGGCACATTTCCATAACCTTGTGCTCAAGGAATGGGAGCGCCCCAGTAAACTTCCCGGGGTTCCAAAGAGTTGGGATAGGAAATATCTCTTTCCTGCTGAGGTGGGTAAATGTTGGTCATCCCCCCCCCCCCCCCCCCCGAGGTGGATGCCCCGATCCTAGGGCTATCTAACACCTCTGTCATGCATTCCCCTGATTCTACTACCCTGCGGGATGCCGAAGACTGGCGTATTGATCAGCTGGCATCCCACGCCTTTGCATGTGCGGGGACGGCGCTGCGCCCGGTCTGTGCCTCTAACATTACTACTGTGGCCACTAGAACCCTTATCAGAAATATGCTCGATAGTGCCCCTGATGATTTGCCTTGTGAGGTGTTTAATGCACTCTCCAGTTGTGATGTTTTTGTAAATTATGTCCTCTCAGCATTGGATGACACCATCAGAATGTTTGCCAGAACTTCTGCCCTAGTGGTGGCTATACGCCGCTCGGTTTGGCTGCGCCAGTGGGCTGCTGACAATGCTGCCAAGAAGGCCCTCACTGGTTTTCCCTTTTAAAGGTCTGCGTCTGTTTGGGGACCGCCTGGACCTTTTTGCTAAGGGAGGCAGGTTACCCCAGCGCAGGCAGCAACCTCGGCCCTTTCGGGGTCGGGGTTCCTTCTCCTCCCCTTACCGTGGTGCAAGACAGGGAAGGGGGGGTTCTGGGGGAGATTTCTGGGGTAGAGGCAGAGGACGTGGACGTCCTGGCTCCTCCTGGGGTCCCAAAGCTAAATCCTCTCCCAAGCCCCCTCAGGCATGATGGGGCGCCCTCACCCATCCAGGTGGTGGGACGGCTGCAGTACTTTGCTCATGTCTGGAGGCTTCATGTCTCAGACCCGTGGATTCAGGAGGTAGTGTCCTCCGGTTACAAGTTGGAGTTTGCTGCTGATCCCCCTCCAAGATTCATCAAATCCCGGATTCCTCAGGACCCTGTGTTAGCTCAGGAGCTAGTGCAAGGCCTCCTGGAGCTGGGGGTCATCTGCCAGGTCCCTTTAAGAGAAAAAGGCAAGGGCTTTTATTCCAACCTATTCACAGTACCCAAAAAGGATGGTTCTGTCAGGCCCATCCTGGACTTGAAGATCCTCAACAAGTTTGTCAGGGGCAGGCGCTTTCGCATGGAGACTCTGCGCTCTGCCATCAGTTCCCTGCGCCAAGGGGATTTCATGACTTCTGTGTACATCAAAGATGCTTGCCTTCATATTCCTGTGTTCCCAGGTCATCAAAGATTCCTCAGGTTCGCTCTGATGGATCAACATTACTATTATACATTTGTGGCCTTGCCCTTCGGCCTCACTTCAGCTCCCAGGGTGTTCACCAAGGTGCTGGCTGGCGTGATGTCTCTGCTCAGATGTCAGGGTGTCCGCGTGCTTTCCCATCTGGACGCCATCCTCATCACTGCCCAGTCTCTACATCAGGCAGAGTTGGATACTCAGCTGGTGGTGTCCACTCTGGAGTCATTTGGATGGGTGATCAACCACCCCAAGTCCTTACTGTCCCCTTCCTTGGTAATTCCATTCCTAGGAATGAATCTGGATACAGTTCAGGCAAGGATCTTCCTTCCTCAGCGGAAGGTGGACAGTCTGATTGCACAGGCTCAGACCCTCCTAGCTTGTCCCCATCCCTCCATCAGGCAGGGGATGCAGCTTGTGGGGCTGATGGTGGCGTGCTTCGAAGTGGTCCCTTATGCTCCGTTCCACTTAAGGCCTCTGCAACTTCACCTATTGTCTGTATGGGACATAGACCCAGCGTCCCTGGACAGGGTCTGTGTGCTCTCCCACCTGGTCAGGAGGTCCCTCTTGTGGTGGATGGACTCAAGGAACCTGTTGGGGGCAGATCCTTTCTTGCCCCTTCCTAGGAGACGGTTACTACGGATGCCAGTCTTGTCAGGTTGGGGGGGTTTCTGGAAGTCCCTGTGGTTCCAGGGGAGGTGGGGCCCTCAGGAGGCCCACACACATCAATGTCTTGGAGCTGCGAGCAATCAGGTTAGTTCTGGCTCGCTTGACTACTCATCTTCAGGGCCTGCCTGTTCAGGTGCGCTCGGACAACCAGACGGCAGTTGCCTACATCAATCAGGGAGGGACCCGGAGCAAGGGGGCCCTCCAGAAAGCATCTCTGATCCTGACTTGGGCAGAGGCCAATGTCCCCTGCATTTCAGCTGTGTACATCCCGTGGGGTGGGGGGGGGGCAAATCACCTGGCGGACTCTGAGCAGAGGGACCTCTCGCCAGGGAGAATGGTCCCTATGCAGCAGGGTGTTTCAATCTCTGTCACCGTTGGGGCCAACCAGATGTGGATCTGTTTGCATCCCGCCACAATCACAAGCTTCCAGCTTTTGTCTCTCTGTCCAGGGATCCTCTGGCCCTGACCTCGGATGCGCTAGCAATGTCATGGAAGGACAGTTCCTGTAGGTCTTCGAACCCCCCCCCCCCCATTCCCCTGCCCCTGTGACTGTCTCGGTGTACTCTATTGTCACGATTATGGCTTTGGACTTTACGAGTATCCACTAGCAGATGCCTTTACTGGCATACTATATGCTTGGCTTGTCAAGCCTTAACTGCTGCTTCAGAGCTTCGTGCTCTTTGGGGGAGGCGGGGTCCTGGCGTGGCGCGCTCCGCATCACGCCCAGATCAGACCCGCCCTCCGAGGTTCGGGCAGTGCCATTTCTGTGGATCTTCGCGCGTGTTGGCGGTCCTTCTCCTCCCCTGGTCAGTAAGTGCCCTTGCTGGCGATTTCATCTTTATTATTTCTTCTGCTGCGCATGGCCCTGACACCTCTTGTTCCCCTTCTGTCTTCCAGACGTCAGACTCCAGTGGCTTCTCCCGGCCTAACATAACTCGTAGCAGGCTTACAAAACATTCTCCCACATTCCTAGTGGGCCTTTGGGACATCCAGGGTTGCCTATTGCATAAATCCCTACCGACTTATATTGCATTGATAATCACCATATGGAGACATCTCAGAATTTTGTGCCCGGGGTCCCTCTGGGACAAGACCGGCGGTGTATAACGTGTGGCTACCCCCACTTTGGTGCTGACAGCACACCGATCTGTGCACCTTGTGCCGAGCGAGTACTGGTCCGGCAACCAGAATCGCCAGGGGCTGTTCCTCGCCCTAACACTTTTATTTCCCCAGACTTAAATCTCGCTTCTGCTGAGTCGCTTACGAGTGGGGAGTTACAGCCGGCTGTGTCTTCCAGACTGCCTACGGCTGACCAGACTATTACAGGGTCGACAAAACGCTCGGGCCCTGATAAGAAGCGGTCCTCGATGCCCCCTGTTTTGCCTCTAAGGGATCGCAGGAGTTCGCTACTCCGCGTGCCTGCACCACTTCTGATGGAAGGTTGTTCTCTGACTCAGGCTCATCAGATGAGGAGCCGAGGAGTCATGACGATTCTAACCACAAAGACTGGAACCAGTTTGATACCGTTGGATTGTTGATTAGGATCTTTAAGACCCTGTCTATCTCCCTCCCTAACGCGGCTCCCCAGCCGAGAGGGGAGCGTTTCCATACAGCGACACTGCGCTTGGAATTCCTAGAGCAGGCTTCCCAATCTATCAGGTCGAGTTAGCTACTCGGCTGGTGGTGTCCCTTGGGAGTCATTTGGATGGGTGTTTCTTCACCTCAAGTCCTCCTTGTCCTTTTGATTGGTATCTCCATTCCTAGGGATGAATCTAGACTCGGTTAAGGCGAGAATCTTCCTCCCTCTACAATAAGGTGGACAATCTGGTTGCGTGGGTTCAGTCCCTACTTGCTGTTCCAGTCCCTTCACCAGGCAGGAATGCAGCTGGTGGGCCCGTTTGGTGACTTGCTTAGTTGAAGTTCCTTATATTCCTCTACCAGGGTTTTTTTCTGCAACTTCTATTCTTAATACTGGACTGGGACCCAGCATCCCTGGAGCAGGATCATGTGTGCCCTTCCCCTTGGTTAGGAGTCCCTCCTTTGAGTGGATTTACTCTAGGAACCTGTCTGGGGACAATTCCTTTCTTGCCCCTTCCACAGACGATCACCGTGGATGCCAACCTATCAGGTGATGGGGAGGTTTTTCTTCTGTAACCCCATGCGGGTGTGGGGAAGGTGGGGCCTTTTAGGAGGTCCTTGTACCTCTTAGTATTGAAACGGTGAGTTTTCAGGCTGATGTTATCTCGCCTGTCTTCTCCTCTTCCAGGCCTGCCTGTTTGGCGGTGCTCGGTCTGTCTGACGACTGTGGCCTACCTTAATCATCTGTGTGGGACCTAGCGCAGGAGGGTTCCCCAGGAAGGTATATGTTCCTGTTCTGGGTGGAGGATAATGTTGCCTGCTTATCATTGGTATTCAAAGCTCCTGTGCAGGTTCCTCTGTGACAGGATGTGCTAATTCTTGGATCACTATGAAGTTCAACCAGTTTGGATTGTTTGGTGCACCGTCACTTTTTCAAGCTCTTGCCACTCGTTTCCCTGGCCCCTATGGCCGTGGTCATGAGGATTTAGTATTTTGACGGGACATTCTTGCCTGTATGCCTTGTCTCCCTTCCCCCTGCTAGGTGGGTTTCTGTGCAGAATCGCTCTGGTAGGGGGACCATTGTTACTGGTGGCCTAGTGGAGTGTGGATTCGCAGACGTGATACCTTAGGGTAGTAGTTCTGTACCTTCTGCTAGGGGTGTCGCCCTGTTTCGCTCAGGGCCTCTGTTACGTCACTCCAATTCCACAGTCTCTGGCCTAGCCGGCCTGACTGCTGGTTCTTCCGTCCTTATGGAGACGGGATTCTCTCCTCTGTGTTCGTGGCTAATGGAAGTCTAAGAGCAGCGCTCTTCTTCTTCTTCTTCTTCTTCTTCTTCTTCTTCTTCTTCTTCTTCTTCTTCTTCTTCTTCTTCTTCTTCTTCTTCTTCTTCTTCTTCTTCTTCTTCTTCTTCTTCTTCTTCTTCTTCTTCTTCTTCTTCTTCTTCTTCTTCTTCTTCTTCTTCTTCTTCTTCTTCTTCTTCTTCTTCTTCTTCTTCTTCTTCTTCTTCTTCTTCTTCTTCTTCTTCTTCTTCTTCTTCTTCTTCTTCTTCTTCTTCTTCTTCTTCTTCTTCTTCTTCTTCTTTTCTTATGAGGTATGGCTTACCCATATGGTGTTAGTCTAGGTCTCTTCCCTGTTGGGCATTCTCTGTCACCAGGGCTCTAGAGTTTATTATGGCATGGCTTGGAGTTGGCTCCCCAACTCCGTACTCTGAAGGGTCAGGTTCTACCCTGTCTGCCTTCTGGCAGAAGTCTTTTGCTTATTTCCCTCGGCTAAGCTTTCTTTCGGGGGTTGCTCACTGTGCGCCCCACTTAATTCTACGGTCCCTGTTGGGATTTGAATTTTTTATTCATTGGCCTTGTGGGACGTTCCTTTTGGACCGATTCAGGAGGCTGTCTGGCTGTCTTTTACCTTCATCGTTGTTCCTTGGGTCTGCTGGCTCAGTCAGACGTGTGTCTGAGCGGGTGGCTCTGTTTTGCTAGCCCTCGTTCTTTGTTATGCACCAGGATAAGGTGGTGCTCCGCCTTACGCCGGACCTTCTATCTCTGGTGGTGGCTTAGGCTCATGTATTTAAGACATCGCCTTTCTTTTGTGCCTTATTCCTAGTAACTCTGAGGCAAGGGGATTTATTTTCCCTCATCAGGTGCTGGAATCTTTTTCCTGGATTGTTTCTGGTCCCTCTGGGGGACTGATGCCCCTTGGGGTTTGTGGGCACTTACCTCTGTATGTGCCTGATCTTGTCTGCTTCCAGGGGTTACGCGGCCCTTGGCCTAGCCTTTACTTGGATGGTTTTCCCTTTTGGTCCTAGGGAAGATTGGCTTCTTCCTGGGATAATTGTTAGCGTTTGATCTGGTCAGGCTGTTACTCGGGCCTATTCCTTTGAGGTGCTGAGCTTCTCTCGCCTTCTGATTCTGCTGGTGAGTAGGTATCCTTTTGGCCTTTCGCCACCAGGTTTTGTTGTACAAGTTTGCTAAACAGCTACCTTGGTTTTTGGTTCATACCCTTTCAAGGGTTTTTATGCTTTGACGCTGGAGTCTTTGCTCCTGTCTCTTTCGGTGGCAAGGTTGCAGGTGACAGTGTCTCTACTGCTTGCTGTGCCTTTTTGTTGGGGATCCCACCCTACTTTATGGACACTGCTATTGGATGTCCCAAGTGTAAGTAATCTATCTGGAGCAGGACGTACTGTATACTTAGAATAATCAATTCTGTGAAGTACTCACCTGTAGAATTGGTATTATACGTATACAGTATGTCCTGCTCCACCCCACCTTGGTTTGCATTATTCTGGATCCCCTGTATGGTGGTTGTTATCATTACCAGTTGTTTTTGGTGGTTGGATTCTCCCGGCTTCTGGTTCACTGCTTTTCAATGGTGGGGATTTGTGGGAGGTCCCTGGGTATATGAAGGGCCGGGAGGAGCCTGTTTTTGTATGTCTGCAGTGCACAGCGCCCTCTGGCGGAGGATAACCCAAGTGTAAGTATTATATCTGGAGCAGGACGTACTGTATACGTACAATACCAATTCTACAGGTGAGTACTTCACAGAATTGTATTTTTTCATGTCTCTGCAGTCCAGCGCCATCTGGCGGAGTATATCCCAACTGTAAGTATTAGATTTGGAGCAGGACGTACTGTATACTCATAATACCAATTCTACAGGTGAGTAATCACAGAATTGTAGTTTTTTTCTTAATTTTGTAAAGCTAACAAACTGAGGAAAGAAGATATAGCCACAGTCCGAATTCCTGAGGAAGGATTTGAGAAGGGGCTAGCAGTAAATTTAAGACAGACTTTGGGCCCGATCAGTCGTCTTGGACCATCAGTTGAGACTGAATCAACTAATTGATACTTCAAATCAGTTACTCACAAAAGACCAGTGCCTTTTTAAGGGCTTTCCAACATGGGACTTATCAGTTGTACTAAAGGGGTTGTTGGAACCTCCTTTTGAACCATTAGGGGTTCCAGGAATGTGGTTATCTCTGACACGGTTTCCTGCTGGCAATCACATCAGCCAGGCGAGTGAGTGAACTACAGGCCTTATCAATGAAGGAACCTGTTCAATTCTCCCAGATAATGTCATACTTGGACCTGATCCCTTATTTTTGCCAAAAATTATTACAGCTATGAAAAGGTCCCAAGATATAGTGCTCCCGACATTGCCAGCTGGAGCAGGCAAGGAAGAGGTTCTTGCACTTTTAGATTTGAGAAAAGTTCTAATTTATCTGGAAAGATCCAGAGAATGGCGGATAGCAGAACTTTAGTAACCTTCAGTGGAAAGAATCTTGGCTGCCTCAAAATCCACTATTGCCAGGTGGATAAAACTGACTATTGTACAGGCTTAATTATAGAAAGGAGTTTCTGCCCATTCAACGAGGGCCATGTCGTCCTCCTGGGCAATGACAAGTGCCTCTAAGATCTGCAGAGCAGCAATGTGGTCATCACCCCACATATACCTCAAACATTATAGACTTGATCTACCAAAGGCCTGATGTTTTGCAGACAGAAGGGTCTGGCTAGCAGCTTCCCACCCCTAAAGTAGAAGGATGGGAGAAAATCCCCATTAGACTAGCCAGTAACTGCTTTTATATGAATCCTTCATGACCCCATAGTTCCCACCCATAGTCTTATTGTTTACCATATGTTACTCAAATAAGACTGAGGTAGGGAGGAAGGAGTGGGGGTTTTAACCTGTTTCCTTTACCAAAGCCATTACCGGTAACTCTAACAGGGATTTTTTTTTAACTTGCAGTGCAGAGTGAGGGGAGCATGGGTCCAGATGAGTGCCAGAGCTTGTCCGACCGGGTCTGAGCCCTGCTGGAGCAGGGTACCGCATCTCTGGGCCTTGCATGGTGGCCCTGCTGTTGTTCACTGAGTACGCTCACTCTACCGCCTGTGTGATCTACCTCATGATACCCTGCAAGAGATCCCATAGCTTAGGCCCCACCCAGCAGTTAGGTACTGTAGCCATGTGTTTGTGATTACCACTGCTGGCAGCCATGCCGGTCAGAGTTTATGGCTGGAGGCAGACTCATCGCAAGGGGATGTGGCCTTCAGCCTGCCTATTGGCTAACTCAGGAAGGGGCGGACCGTCTGCGACACCAGTGGGGACATGGCTTTGGCCTTACAGTGGAGGAGGTGGTGGGATAGCCGCATTTACGAGGTCCGCAGCTCCTCCCTCCTCACTAACAGCATGAAGAGGTGCCATCTTGTGTGGTGCCAGGGGTCTCTCCTGCATTCCAGCGTCATCGATTGGCAGCTCCTGCACTGCCTCCCTGTTCCTGTGCTAAGGATCGGTTTCAGTGCAGCTGCTGTTCAGGTAGGGCTCCCTCTGGGGGGCAAAGCCTTTTGACTTGTACTGATTCTCCCTTAGAATCTGACTTTTTTGTTCATGTTGCAGTGTGGGGGTCCGGAAGCAACTGTATCCTTAACTGGTTGGTTGATTTCAGCTGCAGGGAGGTTGCTTTTTTGGTAGTGCAGGCAGGTCTAACCAGTAGTCGATAGGCAGGGGGGTGTGGGGACCAGCACTCCAGCTGTATTGTAGCAGTTAGAGCAGCCATTTTACCATGTCGGAGGCATCAGGCACCAGGGTTTCGTATAATGGAGAGTGGTGCCACTTGTCCCATGGGCCAAACGTGCCTGGTCCCGGGTGAGGGTCCACTGTGCGTTGGGTGTACTACTGTCCTGCACCACCTTACGCAGCTGGCAAGGTGGGATCTTCCAGTTTTCCCTGTGGCTTCAGGCTCTGACTTGTCGTAGCAGGATACCCCCTGCCAGGTCCATTTTTGTCCCAGTGCTGGCCACGGATGGGGTTTCTCCTTCAGACATGGTGGCTCTGTTAGAGAGCATGGTCAGTGGCCTTTATCACCAGGGATATCCCAAATCTGTCTCTGCCCGCCCAGGTGGAAAGGCTGCGACCAACCGTAGGCATATTCAGATGAAGTCCTCGGAAGATTCTAGCTCCTACATCGAGGACTTATTTAGGGGTTCAGGATCTAGTTCGGCTGGAGGGAGAGGAACTGGAAGTTGCCCATGTGCTGGGAAACCCTCCGGATCACCTGACCAGATTGAGGGGCTTAAGGCAATTTTGGAGGTTGTGCACCTCTCTACTCAGCCAAAGCAGCAGCTGAGGAGGGGTTAATCCTACAAGTGCCAGATGGTCAGGCAGATTTATGTTAAGTATGTCACACACCCCGCTTCAAGACATTGATTACATGTGGGTATACTGACCTGTAGATGGCGATCTTGCAGAGATGTCAGTAAAAAAAGTAAGACCCTCCCGGTCCATAAATACCTGGGACCTCCCACTCATTCCCCAGTCTTTCATCTCTGCAGACGGCGAGCAAGTCAGAAGATGGATGTCTCCTCCTTGCAAGGTAGCCGGGATAACTCCCGGCACTCTATTTGATCTATTCCTGCCCGGATTCTTTATTGATTTTACTTGCCTCCCAGCCTAGGCTGCTGGTCCGGGCAAGGGTAGATGGCACCCTAGGTGCTCAGGAGCTCCGCTCCGCCGTTAGACCCCATAACAAGGGGTAGGCGGCTAACCGGGTTGGTGACACCGGTTTGGGATGCCCTATCCCTTGGCCTTCCGCCCGAGCATGGATTCCCCATCTCCCTTAAACCCTTAGAGGGGGGGGGGGCTGGTCTCTTATAGATTCATCTTTATTGTAAGTGTGTGTGTGTTTGTTTCATGTACTTTGCGGTACTTAGATCGGCGCCGGCCTCTGTGGCTTCATGGCTGCTGTTCACGGTGCCCAGGGGGAGCTTCTTCCTCTCAGGGCGGGGCCGGGCATTCGCGCGAATGCCTACGGCCCGCCCCCGTGCTGTGGGCGCCGCGGTTCAGGTCCCGGCTTCTGGCCGGGAGCGACGCACGAACCGCGCCGGCCCGCCCTCCTTCTTCCTCTGCCTACGCGCCTTTTTCCCTGCCAAGCGTGATGGTCTGTGAGTGGCCTGTGGCCTCATTAGTTTGCTATGTTTAGTTATTCATGCCCCTCCTTGGGGTTGTTTGGCAACGCTTCTGTTATTAACCCCTTTGGACTTGGCTATGTGGTCTGATTGCTGTGTTTTGTTTGTGTTCCAGGTGGACCATTGTTCCTATTAAAGGGGGTTCTCCCAGTTCCTAGGGTCCCTTGTTAAATTTAGGGGTCTGTAAATTCCTCCCACGCGGGACTTAAAGGGGCATCCCGGGTTGCATTACTCCGTAATTCCCTCAGGGCATTGTGTGTGTGTATATATATATATATATATATATATATATATATATATATAAAAATCACCATATGGAGGCTTCCCTGGATACTGGGCTTGTGCCCCCCTCGTGGCAGTCCAGGCTGTGTTTGGGGTGTGGGGTATCCCTTTTGGGGGATTATGTATTTCTTTGTGTACCCTGTGCGCAATGGTCTATTACGCGGCAGTCCGGATCTCAGGCGTCTGGTTCTGCTCCGCCAGTATCCTTCCCGTCTCCCCCTCGCTTGACACGTACCCCATGTGATGTGGTCATTGGCGGGGAGTCCCAATCAGGTGTGTGCCAGATTGGCCAATCTTGAAAAATTGTTTTCCAGTGCTGTTGCCAAAAAGGCCACGGCAAAGTGAAAACATTTGTATACAGCCACGCAGGCCTTTGAAATGGAGGAGTTTGAATCCCTGGATTGGTCTGATTGTTCCCCGCTTGAGGAAGGGGAGCTGTATGAGGAGTCTGAGGGCTCCGATGATCAGCAGTTTGTGGGTGCTGATACCGAGCAGGGCCAGGGGGATTCCTTGGATACCTCTAAGGTCCTGGCTATTTCTCCCCCCGAAGCGGCTCCTCCCCTGAAGTTCTTTGAGGTGACCAAACCGCGCTTGGAATTTCCTTATCAAAAGCATTTTGATGGTATCATTCTCAAGGAATGGGAGAGGCCTACTCGGCTTCCGGGCGCCCCTCTGAGTTGGGACAAAAAATATCCCTTTCCGGCGGACGCGGTGAACCACTGGTCCCCCCCCCCCCCCCCCCGAGGTGGATGCTCCTGTTTTGGGGTTGTCCAGCTCCTCAATCCTGCATTCTCCGGAGTGCATAAACGTGAGGAAACGTGAGGATAAACGCATTGACCAGATGGCTTGTCATGGTTTTGCCAGTGTTGGGTCAGCCTTGCGGCCGGTTTGTGCTTCAGCGCTTTTATTGGTAGCTGCCAGGTTGGTTGTTAGAGGACTGTTGACCTCTTCCGGGCTTGACCCGGCTAGTGAGGAGTTTGCCGCCCTTAAGCGATGTGAGTTGTTTTTGTCCTTTGTGCTGACCGCCTTGGATGACACATTGGTGATGTGTAGCAGAGCTTCGGCCTTGCTTGTGGCTATCCGGCGGTCGGTTTGGTTACGCCAGTGGGCGGCTGATTTTGTATCCAAAAAGTCGTTTACGGCCCTTCCCTTTGTGGGGTTGCAGCTCTTTGGAGAGAAATTGGATTCGGGGGCAAAGGGAGGTAAGTTACCTCAGCGTAAGAAGCAGCGTCGCCCCTTTCGGGGGGCGGCTTCCTTCACTCAGTCCTTTCGCGGGGCTAGAGTTGGCAGGGGTTCGGCTTTCCCCTCGTCCAGAGGTGATTCCTGGTCCAGGGGCAGAGGTCGGGCCCGTCCAGGACACTGTTGGGGCTCTAAGCCTAAATCTGCTGCCAAGCCGGCTCAGCAATGGGGGGGCACCCTCACCCTTGCGGGTGGGGGGAAAGCTGCAACTCTTCTCCCGGGTCTGGGTCCAAGAGGTGGATTCAGGAAGTGGTGTCTTCCGGTTACAAGCTGGAGTTCGAGTTCCGGCCCCCTCCCAGATTCTTCAGGTCTCGGGTGCTGTCAGATCCTCTGGCCGCCCAGGGGCTTCGGGCGGCAGTAGCAAGTCTCTTGGACATGGCTGTCATCTGTCCGGTGCCCCCCTCAGACCGGGGCCTGGGCTTCTATTCCAATTTGTTCACGGTGCCCAAGAAGGACGGATCCGTTCGTCCCATTCTGGATCTGAAGATGCTCAACAGGTTTGTCCGTCCCCGGAGGTTCCGTATGGAAACTCTGCGCTCAGCCATCCACTCTCTTCGTCAGGGGGACTTCATGACATCCATAGACATCAAGGATGCTTACCTGCATATTCCAATATTTCCGGCACACCAGAGATTTCTCAGGTTTGTCTTGGAAAATCGACATTTTCAGTTTGTGGCTCTTCCGTTTGGCCTTACCTCGGCTCCAAGGGTTTTCTCCAAGGTGTTGGCGGGAGTGATGGCCATCCTCAGAGCCCGGGGTATCCGCATCGTGCCATATCTGGACGACCTTCTCATCATGGCGTGTTCCCTCAGTCAGGCGCAGCTGGATACCAGGACCGTGGTGTCCACTCTGGAGAGTTTCGGTTGGGTGATCAACTATCCCAAGTCCTGCCTCTCTCCCTCCCAGGGTGGTGGAGTTCCTGGGAATGTCTCTGGATACTTCTCAGGCCAGGGTGTTTCTCCCCCGGGCCAAGATTCTTCTGATTAAGGAATTGACTCAGCGTCTCCTATCTATCCCCCGTCCATCTGGCTGGGGATACGACTGGTGGGATTGATGGTGGCGGTTCCCTTTGCCCAGTTTCACACAAGGACGCTCCAACTCCATCTCTTGGCGGCCTGGGACGGGTCCCCGCTGTCATTGGATCAGTCCTTTCTGATGTCCCCCCGGGTGCGGCGTTCCCTTCGGTGGTGGCTGAAACCAAGCAATCTGACAAGGGGCAGATGCTTTCTGACCCCTCGTTGGGAGACTGTCACCACGGATGCCAGCCTGTCAGGTTGGGGGGGGGATTTTGGAAGGATCTTCAGTTTCAGGGACTGTGGGGGCCTCTGGAGGCTCATGATCCCATCAATGTTCTGGAGTTGAGAGCCATCCGGTTGGTTCTGGCTCAAGTTCGGTCGGACAATCGGACGGCGGTCGCCTACATCAATCACCAGGGAGGGACTTGCAGCAGGCGTGCCCTCAGGGAAGTGTCCTTGATCCTGGCTTGGGCAGAGAGCAATGTCCCATGCATCTCGGCGGTGTACATTCCGGGAGTGGAGAACACGGAGGCGGACTCCCTGAGCAGGGGGTCATCTCGCCGGGGGGAATGGCCGCTCAGTCCCAAGGTGTTTTGGTCGCTTCGCCACCAGTGGGGGACTCCGGAGGTGGACCTCTTTGCCTCTCGTCAAAATCACAAGCTTCCGGCATTTGTGTCTCTCTTTTGCGGGATCCGCTGGCTCTGGCAGCGGATGCCATGTCTCTGTACTGGAGGGATCTGGGGTTTCTGTACCTGTTCCCTCCGTTTCCCATGGTGGGCAAAGTGGTGTGCAAGCTGGCCCTAGAGGGCGTGTCAGCAATCCTGGTGGCTCCAAGATGGCCAAGACAGGTTTGGTTCGCAGACGTGGTAAGGTTGGCAGAGGATCAGTTAGATCTGCACCTTCTGCCGGATCTGCTCACTCAGTGTCCACTGCTCTACCCCAATTTACCAACGCTGGCTTTGACGGCGTGGCTGCTGAAACCTCCATCTTGAAGGAGGAAGGTCTTTCTGATGCTGTCATTCAGACTCTGGTTAGGGCTAGGAAGCAGTATTCCTCTGCCATCTACTATAGGATTTGGAGGTCTTATATTGATTGGTGTGAGGTCCGGGCCTTGCCTTGAAGGGCGTTTTCTATCCCTAGGGTTTTGGAATTTCTGCAACATGGTCTGGACCTAGGTTTGCAGCTTAGTACGCTGAAGGAGCAGGTTTCTGCTCTGGCTGTTTTCTTTCAAAAGTCTTTTGCTCTTCATCCTCTGGTTAAGACCTTTTTCCAGGGGGTTACGCATGTGCAGCCTCCTAGGAAGCCTTTGCTCCCAGTTTGGGATCTGAATTTGGTTCTTTCTGCCTTGCAGGGTCCTCCTTTTGAACCTTTGCAGGATATTGCACTTTCTACGCTTACTCAGAAGGTTGTTTTTCTGGTTGCCATCACTTCCGTTCGGCGTGTATCAGAGTTGGCGGCCTTGTCCATTAAGGCCCCTTACTTTGAGAGGCATCAGGACAAGGTTGTTTTCTGCTTCAAGCCAGATTTCCTTCCTAAGGTGGTCTCTGCTTTTCATCTTAATCAGGACATTGTTCTACCCTCCTTGTGTCCTAGCAATGACGAGGAGAGGGTTTTGCATTCTTTGGATGTGGTTCGCTGTGTGAAGTACTATTTGGTGGCTACTTCCTCTTTTCGTAGGACTGACGCCCTTTTTGTGGTGCCCTCTGGGCCTAGGAAAGGTTTGGCTCCCTCCAAGTCTTCCACTAGTAAATGGATTCGCCATTGTTGGGGCCTATTCTGCTAAGAGGAAGATTCCCCCTTTTCGTGTTACTGCTCATTCTACTCGTGCTGTTGGGGCGTCCTGGGCCTTCCAGCATCAGGCCTCTGTTGAGCAAGTTTGTAAGGCTGCTACTTGGTCTTCAGTTCACACTTTTTCCAAGTTTTACAAGGTTGATGTGCGGGCCTCAGCGGATGCTGATTTTGGCCGCAAAGTTCTGCAAGCTGCAGTGGTTTAAGTTGCGTTGTTGCCTTGTTTTTGGATCCCCGCCCTTTATGGACACTGCTATTGGATGTCCCACATGTAATGAATGTCTTGAAGCGGGGTGTGTGACATACTTAGAATAATACCATTTTGTGATTACTCACCTGTAAAATGGGTATTATAAGTATGTCACACACCCCGCTTCACCCTGCCCTTTGGTGTTCCGGATCCTTTATATGTTGAACCTTTGTTAGTTTTAATTGGCTTTCCTGGTTCCTTTTACCTTACTGCTATCTTTATACTGGGGAATGAGTGGGAGGTCCCAGGTATTTATGGACCGGGAGGGTCTTTTTTTATTGACATCTCTGCAAGATCGCCATCTATAGGGCAGTATACCCACATGTAATGAATGTCTTGAAGCGGGGTGTGTGACATACTTATAATACCCATATTCTAAGTATGTCACACACCCCTCTTCAACTTTAATAATTACACTTGGGTTAATCCACCTGCAGGTGGCGATGTTGCAGAGAAGTCTTGAAAAACGAGCCCCTTCTGGTCTATAATACCTGGGACCTCCCACTTATCTCCCAGTGTTCTTCTCTGCAAGATGGCGACAAGACAGAAGAATGAAGTCTCCTGCTTGCAGGTAGCCGGCGTAACACCCCGGCACCCCTTTTGGTCTATTTCTGCTCGGCCTTTTTTATATGCCCCTTATTGTAACGGAAGCCTCCCAGCCTAGGCTGCCGGCCGGTCGAGGGTAGACGGCACCACAGGGTGCTCAGGAGCTGGACTCCTCCGCTCGACCCCATAATATGGGGCAACGCGGTTGTCCGGCCTGGTGATCCGGATTTGGGATGCCCTGTCCCGTTTCTCCCTATGGTGATGCCCTTCTTCCCCGCTTGGTCCCTTCTCCCTGCGCTACGAGGGGGGGGGGCGCATCTGTGCTAGCTTAGTGTCTCCTATGGGATGTTGTTGTTGGCGCGTGTATGGCTGGTTTTTTACTGTTACTGTGAGGTGAGCCTCTTCACCTCAGGCCTTCGTTGGTTGTGTGCGCCGGCCTGGGTGAGAGTGGCTGCCTTGGCTGGGGCTGGTCCGCGTGCGTGGCGCCGTTCCGCTTGCCCGCCGTTTACATGGACCTGTTGTGGCCATTGTTGGGATGCGGGGCCGGGCGCCATGTCCGTCTGGCTCCCGCCCTTTTTTGTCTGTCAGGCGGCGGTTGTTCGGGAGAGGGGGCGGGGCCACGCTGTGCTGGTGTCTGATGGGGGGCGGGGCCGGAGCGCTTCGCGCTCTTAGGCCGGCCCGCCCTTCTCCTTCTCTCTTCCTCCTCGTTACGGGTTGCTGCGCCGCCATTGTAAGTTTTGTTTTCTTTTTTTCTTGGGAAAGCGACATGTATAGCTCATTTTATGACTGTACTGTGTGTGTATATACAAGCTGTAGTTCAATTTCCGGTATGGGCTGTATTCTATGGATTATCGGTGCTATTGTGTGTGTGTATATATAATTTATACACTTCTCGGTTTCTACTGGTTGTGTGGCTGTCACTAGCTTGTGGTTGCGTGCTGAATGAGGGGCGCGCCTAAAAGTTCCCCCTCAATGAATGGGAACACATGGGTGCCCTTGTGCTAGTCTATCCTTGACTGTGCTTGTATTTGCAATTCTATATTGTGCGGCTGCATGTTGTCATTTATTCCTGGATTGACTGTTGTCATTTTCCATTGCAGATCCTGGGATCCCGTGCTGAAGGGGTCTCTCGGTTTTAGATACCTGGCTAGTGGGGTCTTAGTTGTTCCTTAATTATTTACATTAAATTCCTCCCACTACCGGGACACTTATAGGGGCATCCCGGGTCGCATACTGCATAAATCCCTGGGCGAATTCCACAATTTCACCATATGGAGGCTTCCAGCGATACCGGAAACGGCCCTTCGGGGCAATCCAGGCTGTGTGGGGGTTGTGGGGCTCCGCTCCCAGGGGATGATGTCATTGTATGCATTCCATGTGCCCAGCGGAACATTGCGCGCCAGTCTGGTACTCCAGCTTCTGGCTCCTCGCCGCCCATGTCATCTACTCCTCCCCGCCTGTTCCGGACCCCGGGTGACGTTGTCATGGGTGGGGATTCGCAATCCGAGGTGTGTGCCCGGTTGGCCAGCCGTGAGAAAATGTTTTCTGCTGTGGTTGCTCAGAAGGCGCCGGCTAAGCGGAAACACTTTTCCCCAGCTCCGCCGGATCGAGATGTTGATGTGTTTGAGTCCTTGGACTGGGCCGATTGCCCCCCCCCGGCTGAGGAGGGGGAGCTCTTTGAGGATTCGGATGAGCCTGATGACCAGCAATTGTTTGGCGCTGCGGGTGACCAGGCTACTGAGGTGGTCTTCGACGCCCCTTCAATATTGGCTCAAATGTTTGAGGTTTTGGCGTTGGATCCTCCTGAGGCGGCTCCTGAGGAGGTGAGTTATTTGACGTGGACAAGCCGCGCTTGGAGTTCCCAGTCCACAACATTTTGAGGATGTCATACTTAAAGAATGGGAGCAGCCTACCCGTCTTTCTGGTGTTCCGCCTAGTTGGGATAAAAAAGTATCCTTTCCCGGCGGGCTTGGTTAAGCGATGGTCTTCTCCCCCTGAGGTCGATGCCCCGGTTTTGGGGCTGTCTAACACGGCTGTGTTGCACTCTCCTGACTGTACTACTATCAAGGGTGGTGAGGATCGCCGGATTGACCAGCTGGCTCGCCACGGCTTTGCCAGTGTTGGTTCGGTTTTGAGGCTGGTTTGTGCTTCGGCACTTTTGATGTTGGCTGCAAGGTTCTTTTATCAGGGAATTGTTGTTGGGCCTTGATCCTGTTTGTGAAGAGTTTGAGGCTCTCCAGCGTTGAGTCATTTGTTTTGTTTTGTTCTTGCCGCTCAGGTTGATGCCACGGTGATGTGTAGTAGGACCGCGGCCTTGTTGGTGGCTATCCGGCGGTCGGTGTGGCTGCGGCAATGGACTGCTGATTTTAATTCAAAAAAGGACGCTCACGGCTCTTCCCTTTTTGGGTTTGTGCCTGTTGGGCGAGAAATTGGATTCTGTTGCCAAGGGAGGTAAGTTACCTCAGTGCAAGAAACTAAGCCGTTCCTTTCGGGGGGCGGCTTCTTTTAATCCCTCCTTTCGGGGAGCCAGAGCTGGCAGGGGCGCGGTTTTCCCTGTTTTCAGGGGTGCCGGTTGGAACTGGGGTAGAGGCCGTGGCCGTCCCGGTCACTCCTGGGTCTCCAAGCCAAAACCCGCTGCCCGGCTCGCTCAGCAATGAGGGGGCGCCCTCACCCGTGCGGATGGGGGGACGGTTGCGACACTTCTCCCAGGTCGGGGACCAGGCGGTCTCGGACAGATGGATCGGGAGGTGGTGTTGTCCGGTTACAAGCTGGAGTTTGAGTCCCGACCTCCTCCAAGGTTTTTTTTTCAGGTCTCGTGTGCCCACGGATCCTTTGGCCGCGCAGGGGCTCCTGGCGGCGGTAAGGAATCTTCTGGACATGGCAGTCATCTGCCCGGTTCCGTCCTCGGATGTGGGCCTCGGGTATTATTCTAATCTCTTCACAGTGCCCAAGAAAGATGGATCGGTGCGTCCCATCCTGGATCTGAAGTTCCTCAACAGGTTTATTCGTCCCCGGAAATTCCGCATGGAAACTCTGCGCTCTGCCATTAATTCTCTTCGGCAGGGGGACTTCATGACGTCCATAGACATCAAGGATGCCTACCTTCATGTTCCTATCTTTCCGCTCATCAAAGGTTTCTTCGTTTTGTGGTGGAAGATCGGCATTTTCAATTTGTGGCTCTTCCGTTTGGCCTTACCTCGGCTCCAAGGGTGTTCACCAAGGTGCTGGCCGGAGTGATGGCCCTTCTCAGGGCTCAGGGGATTCGCATCATGCCCATCCGGTTAGGGATGAGACTGGTGGGGTTGATGGTAGCCTCCTTCGGGGCAGTTCCCTTTGCTCAGTTTCACACGAGGACGCTTCAGCTTCTTCTGTTGGCGTCTTGGGACCAGCGACCGAGGTTGTTGGATCGGCCCTTCCAGATGTCCTCCTGGGTTCGGCAGTCTCTTCAGTGGTGGATGGTCTCGGCTAATCTCTTGAGGGGCAGGTCTTTTCTGACGCCTCTTTGGGAAACTGTCACCTTGGACGCCAGTTTGTCGGGATGGGGAGGTTTCTTGAAGGATCTTCAGTTCCGGGGGCGGTGGGGCCCTCAGGAGGCCCACTTGCCCATCAACGTTCTGAAGCGGAGAGCCATCAGGTTGGTTCTGTCTCACGTGACACAGCATTTACAGGGTTGCTTACATCAATCACCAGGGAGGGGCTCGCAGTCAGAGTGCCCTCAGAGAGGTGTCTCTGATCCTAGCCTGGGTGGAGATCCATGTCCCTTGCATCTCGGCAGTTTACTTTCCGGGAGGCGGACTTTCTGAGCAGGTGCTCTTCCCGCCGGGGGGAATGGTCTCTCGATCCCAAGGTGTTTCGGTCTCTTTGTCTCCGGTGGGGGACACCGGAGGTGGACTTGTTTGCCTCTCGTCTCAATTACAAGCTTCCGACATTCGTGTCGCTCTCTCAGGATGCTCTGGCGGTGGCTGCCATGTCTCTGAGCTGGGGGGACCTGGGGTTCCTTTATCTGTTTCCTCCGCTTCCCATGCTAGGCAAGGTGTTGCGAGAGCTGGCCCTGGAAGAGGTTCCCGCCGTTCTCGTGGCTCCAAGGTGGCCAAGGCGGGTGTGGTTCGCAGACATCGTTCGTCTGGCGGTGTCTCAGTTCGATGTGCCTCTTCGGCCGGGTCTTCTCATACGGGGTCAACTGCGTTACCCCAATTTACCAACGCTGGCTTTGCCGGCCTGGCTTCTGAAACCTCCATCTTAAGGGAGGAAGGTCTTTCGGATTCTGTTATTCAGACTCTTATTAGTGTCAGGAAGAGGTCTTCTTCTACCATCTACTATAGGACTTGGAGATCTTATATTGATTGGTGCGAGGCTAGATTTTTGCCCTGTCGGGTCTTTTCTGTTTCCAGAATTTTGGATTTTCTTCAATCGGGACCGGACTCTGGTCTCCAGCTGAGTACCTTGAAGGGGCAGGTTTCTGCCTTGTCTGTCTTTTGTTTTTCAAAAGGCTTTTGCGCTTCATCCTTTGGTCAAGACTTTTTTCCAGGGGGTTTCGCTTGTGCGGCCTCTTAGGATGCCTTTGCTCCCTGTTTGGGATTTTAATTTGGTTCTTTATGCTCTTCAGGCTCCTCTGTTTGAGCCCTTGCAGGATATTGCTCTTTCTACTTTGGCTCAGAAGGTTGCCTTTTTGGTGGCCATCACTTCTGTTCGGCGTGTTTCGGAGTTGGCTGCCTTGTTGATTCAGGCTCCTTACTTTGGGAGGCATCAGGACGGAGTGGTTTTCCACTTCAAACCGGACTTTCTTTCTAAGGTGGTCTCTGCTTTTCATCTTGTCCAGGACATTGTTCTTCCTTCCTTGTGTCCTAAGCCTTCCATTAGCAAATGGATTCGTCAGGCTGTTGTTGGGGCCTATTCTGCCAAGGGGAAGGTTCCCCCTTTTCGTATCACTGCTCATTCTACTCGTGCTGTTGGAGCGTCTTGGACTTTTCAGCACCAGGCTTTTGTTGAACAAGTTTGTAAGGCTGCTTCTTGGTCTTCTGTTCACACCATTTCGAAGTTTTACAGGGTTGATGTGCGGGCTTCAGCGGATGCTGTTTTTGGCCGCAAAGTTCTGCAGACTGCAGTGGTTTAAGTTATGCATTATTGCCTTGTTGGATACCCACCCTTTGTGGACACTGCTTTTGGATGTCCCAAGTGTAATTATTAAAGTTGAAGCGGGGTGTGTGACATACTTAGAATAATACCATTTTGTGAATACTCACCTGTAAAATGGGTATTATAAGTATGTCACACACCCCGCTTCACCCGCCCTTTTTGGTATCCTGGATTCTTTATAGGGTGAAGCTTCGTTTACAGTTTGAGGGTTACCAATGGTTTTTTCCTGGTACCTTATCTTTACTGCTGTTTGCAAACTGGGAGATAAGTGGGAGGTCTCAGGTATTATAGACCAGGAGGGGCTTGTTTTTCAAGACTTCTCTGCAACATCACCACCTGCAGGTGGATTAACCCAAGTGTAATTATTAAAGTTGAAGCGGGGTGTGTGACATACTTAGAATACCCATTTTACAGGTGAGTATTCACAAAATGGTATTTTTACAGGTGAGTAATCACAAAATGGTATTTTTGCCAGGCTTGCGGATAAGCTTCATGCTCTTCCTAAGGTCCTGGTCTAAGTACTCTTTTCCAGATGAGGTGGTCAAGGTTTGGTCTTTGCCATCTGAGGTAGACAAACCAGTGTATGGTCTGGCTTGGCACACCCTTATCCCTATTTTGGATAGTGTGTCCTTTGTAGATCCAGCAGATAGGAGGTTTGAACCAGCTGGCCATGTGGGGGTTGGCCATGCATCCAGCTTGTGCTACGTCCATGGCTGCTATGGCAAGCAAGGCCTGGATGAAGCAGCAGAAGAGGCATTTGCGACACGGAGGTGCATGTCATTTGAACTCCTTCGCTATGGAGGTCTTCAGATACACTGTGCTGGCCATGGATGACTTGGTGCATCTGGTGGCTAGGGGGCTTGCCTTGCTGGTCACCTTGCAACACACGGTCTGGCTGAAACAGTGGTGCTTCGAGGAAGATGCTTACTGCCTTTCCCTTTGTCTTTTTGGTGAGCCTCTGGATGACCTGTTCCGGAAGGTCATAGGTGGGAAGTTGACTAGACTTCCATAGAAATGGACACTGAGGACCTAATTTTGCAGGTCACCAAATTTTCGTCTCTTCCGGAAATTCTGAGGTTAGACTCCAGACGCCACTACGTTTTTTTGGGTAAGCGAAAGACTAGACTGCGCTTTGCGGTGGGTGACCAACATTTCCAATTGTGGCACTGCTATTTGGATTGTCCGAGTGTTCGCGAAGGTCTTGGTGGTGGTGATGGCACTCCCAAGGAGGTAAGTTGTGCACATCGCCCCCTGGCAGAGGCACTGCAGGATGTTTGAGTGGTCCTGTCCACGTTAGAGTAGTCGATCAACCACCTGAAAAGTTCCAAGTCCCTGGTGGTTTCCATTATGGTTGCAACTTGATCAGGTAAGACGGGCCCTTCTTTCCAGGCAGAAGGGCATGGCTTTTCAGGAGGCAGTAAGGTCACTGCTGACAGCCGAACATTTCACGATCAGGCAGTGCATGTGCTTCATTGACCCGATGGGGTCTATCATCGAGGCAGTCCCGTATGCCCAGTTCCATTCTAGGCTTCTACAAATGCTGCTCCTATTGAAATAGTCCAAAATCTGCACAGGCCCGCACCGTCTCCTCATCTTGATGGACAATGCCCGGTGATCCATGAATTGATGGCTGGATCACCAGTTACTGGCAGTGGGTTGGTCTTTCCTCACAGTCCAGTGGGTCATCCTGACCACAGGTGCCCTCTGAGTTGGGGTGGTGTTCTGGATAATCAGACGGTTTAGGGTCTCTGGGTTCAGTCTTCCAATCAATGTGTTGGAACTGAGGGCAATTCTGGGTGAATATGGTTCTCGGGCATTGGGTGGCTCAGCTTCAGGCCCTTCAGGTCAGGGTACAGTTGTTGAGGGGGGGGGGGGGGGAAAGGTGAGGGGAGGGAACTGGTGGATTGGGTGCCTCTCTTCTTGTAGTGTCCCAGGGGTGTAGAGATTGGCCTCTTGGGCACTGTGGACAAAATTTGGGTTGTTTTCCTCCTTTCCCGTGGTCCAGAAGGATTCCTCCAGGTCACCTTCACAACCAATCAAGGTATTGGAGTGGAAGAGGAGTCTGTTGGAAACCTCCAGGTCTCGGGAGGAAGAAAGGGGGGGCCCTCTAAGTCACTCCCTGGGAAAGTTAGGTTAAGCGTAGCACACAAACAATTATTGCAAAGGCTCAGTATATGCCAGTAGTAAAACCTTAGTTTAATGCTCATTCCATTTGTGTGATACAAAAAAACAGTATTATATTCATACTTGTTTCTGCAGGTTCATTTGTTTAGAGAACAAAGTCCTTAAATGTATTAGGGGCTTGTATTTGCCCTCAGCCTGTAGCAAGGCTTATTGTGGTCTGTTGATGTGGACCTCTTTCACAGACGCGTTTCGCTCTTTTGCTTCTTCAGTGTGAGGGTCCTTGTGTTCTAGTTATGATGCATCAGTACATGGTTAGTTTGTATTAAACAGTCATGTATATTCGTTGTATATAGCAACATGGAGATAAATGCATTGGTCAATATATAAAAAAGCACTTACAATTCCTTATCTTTGTTTCTACATGGATGCTGAAGTTTTTTGCAGCTAAAAACGGCTGTTGTCGCGGCTTTAGAGCTTTGGTTGCAGCGGTTCCTCCCAGCTTTTTTGTATATGCGGACTCCCAAGGTGTTGCCTTTGAACTAGGTATAAGATAGGGAGTACAGATGTCATTTGCTGTGCAATGGTATTTTTGGTCTATATTGGAGAAGGGGTGGGGTGTGTATATATGTGTGTGCCACCGAAGGTATGTCTTATTATGCTATGCGTCTCCCGTGCCCCCTTAAGAAGTAATTGCCCTGTTGGTTTGGGCGGGTTCCGTGTGAGGGGTGGAAGGCCCCCTTAAAAATTGTACAGTTGGACAATTCCACGGCTGTGGCCTATATAAAGCATTAGGAGGGTACCAGGAGCTGGCAGGTGTTCCAGGAAGCTGCATCATGAGGTGGACGGAACTTCACGTGTCCATGCATCTTGGTGGCTCACATTCCGGTGATGGAGAATTTGCAGGCTGATTATTTGAGCAAGGAGATGGACCAATGGTCCCATCACCAGGACGTGTTTCAAGCCCTCTGCGACTGGAGGGGGGTGCCAGAGGTGGACCTCCTCACATCTGAGCATAATCAAAAGGTCTAGAGGCTCATTACCAACGTGAAAGACCCCCTGGCCGTTGTGGTTAATGCACTGACCATTCCCTGGTCAGGTTACAGCCTTTTCTATGCATACCTGCCACTGCCACTTCTGGGTCGCGTTAACTGCGAGCAGATTACCATCATCCTGATAATCCCACACTGCCCCAGAAGTGTGTGGTTTGCAGGTTTGGTCAGCCTGGTGGTTGGGCCCTGTGGCAACTCCCCAACCACCCAGATGTTGTGCAACATGGTCCTCTGCGGCACCCCAATTCTCCAGTACTGGCTTTAGCTTGGCTGTTGAGACCAGCATATTAAAGGAGAGGGGTTTGTCCGCCACGGTAATTTAGACCTTGATTTGAGCACAAAAACTGTTATCCTCTAGAATTTACTACAGGACATGATGAGCCTTCATGTCTTGGTGCAAATCTAAGGGCCATTCCTGTAGGAAGTTCTCTGTACCCAAAATTTTGGAGTTCTCCAGCAAGGCCTGGATGCTGGCCTACAGCCCAGCACCCTTGTCTGGTCTTGTACATTTTTCTTTTTTTTTTTTTTTTCAAAGGTCAGTCGCCAAGCATAGGTTAATCCGTACGTTCATGCAAGGTGCTGCGCATGTTCGGCCCCTATGGCAAACGATAGTCCCGCCCTGGGATCTCAATCTGGTCCTACCAGCACCTCTGGCGGGCCCCCCTTTGAACCCATGGTGGAGGCTTCTCTGACAATGCCCCAGTTGAAGGTGGCTTTTCTAGTGGCGATCACCTTCATCCGGCGGTTTTCAGCGCTTTCGAAATGATCTCCCTTTTTGGTGCTGCATGAAGACAAAACATTTTCATGTGAAGCAGGATTTTTTGCCCAAGATGGTCTCTCCCTTCCATCGGAATAGGGAGATAGTGCTACTCTCCTTGTGCCCACTCCCCACTCACCATAAGGAGCGACTCCTGCATTCCCTCAATGTGGTCAGGGCATTAAAATGTTACTTGGCTGCTACTCGAGAGGTATGTAAGATGGATGACTTAAGACAGGTGGTCATATAAGCATACGCTTGCAAGGGGGAGGAGGCATCCTTCCGGGTCAATGCTCACTCCTCCAGGGTGTTATTTCTGCATCTGGGCTTTCCAACAACAGGCATTGGTGGAACAGGTCTTCAATGTGGTGACCTGGTCGTCCCTCCACACCTTCACCAAGTTTTACAGACTTGATGTCAGGGTCTGGGTGTTGCAGACGCTGGTGAACCCCTCTCCGGGGATCTAAGTTTGAGGTGTCAGTGCCGTTGTTCTTGGTTAGGTTGACACTGTTAACTGTTCTTGCACAGTCCCACCCTTATTGAGGGTACTGCTTTGGAACATCCTACGCAATGAGAAAAGGGAAATTTGTGTACTGTAAACTAATTTTGTCGTCCTCTTCCGGGACACCACACCTGTCCTTCTATTGAGTTACCACTGCGTCTGTGGCAGTTGATGCCTTCTACATGGTTTTAGTTTTGTTGCACTGTCTAGTTGCACAGGGTAGCGGTCTCCCTTTCTGGGGCTGTGTCTGAACTGCTTTTTAATTAAATGCCACAGCCTGCCTTATATAGACTGGGAGGAGCTATTTTTTTCTTGCAGTCCTCGCCTGTGGCTGAGATTAACCCACGAGTTGCTACTGGTGGTGCCCCGGAATGGAAGAGGACGAGAAAGGAAATTTACCGGTGAGTACACATGTCCCTCTTTGTCTCAACCCTTATCCTTTAGGTTGTAAGCCCACAAGGGCAATTCCGTCCTAGTGTAATTTTAGTATGACTATGTATTTGTGCTCTTCTGTCATGTATTGTAAGTTAGTTGATTTACCCTGTTTGTGATTTCACATTGTACTGCCCCATGGAAGATGCTGGAGTCCATAAATTTTCCCTTCTCCCTGTCCAGTGAGACAGGTGTTAGCTTGGTGGCTGGACCTCCATGATGTCCATGTCCTTGGCTCCAGTCCTTTGGACTGTAATTACCACCAACCTGAGCCTGATGGGATAGGTGTGATGAGTTCTTTGACCATTCAGGTTCTTTGGAACTAGCAAGAAAGCATATTATCAATCAATGCTCTAGAATTAAGAGTAATCTTATTGACCCTGACTCATTGGACTTCCCTCTTAAAGAGACATCCAGACAGGATTCAGACTGACAATGCCACGGCCGTGGCCTTTGCTTCACTAGCGCTCCTGGGGCATCTGGTGGAGATGATCTATCTTGAAGGAGTCCCTACCATCTTGCTTGCCCCATTTTTGGCAAAGAAGGTGTTGGTTTGCAAACGTGGTAAGAATGGTGGAAGGCGATCTGCTCACTTAGGGCCCCCTGCGGCACCCCAATTCTCGAGTGCTAGCTTTAATGGCCTGGCTATTGAGACCAGCATCCTACCAGAAAAGGGCCTTGCATCTGGGGTCCTTATAGGTAAGCAACGGACTTCCTCTATCATCATTTATAAAAAAAACAATTAGAGGTTTTATGACCAGGAGCAAAGGCAGGGGTTTCTCCTGCTGCGAAAATTTTCTTTTCCCAGAATTTTGGAATTCTTGCGGAGAGGTCTTGACGAGGGGCTGCAGCTAAGGGCTTATTAGGACTTTCATGCAGGGAGTAGCACATGTTTGTCCTCCAAGGAAGCTTTTCTTACCACCGTGGGATTTTAATTTGGTCCTATTGGTGTTACAAGGTCTGCCCCCTGAACCCCTTGGGGTGACTTCTATGTTTTTTACTAACACCGAAGGTCGTTTTTCTGGTAGCGATCACCTCAGTTAGGTGAGTTTCTGAACTTGCAGCCCTGTCGATTAGTTCTCCTTACCTGTTTTTTCACAGGGACAAGGTAGTCTTCCAATTCAAGCAGGGCTTCCTGCCCAAGGTTGTGTACTCTTTTCACATTGAGGAGGAGGTGGTTTTGCCATCCTAGTGCCCCTGACCATCCAACCATAAGAAATGTGTGGTCAGGGCACTTAAAAATTATGTTAGCGACTGAGGTCCATTCATATCTGATACTGTGATGGCTCCCTGAGAGCAGTTCAGTGCACAGTGGAACAAAACCCACTAATGGCTGTCCTGGAATCTAAAAAATTCCTGGCTGGCCACTGGCTTTCTCACAGGATTCTCCACTGTGGCCTCTCCCCCAAGGTGCTGGACAACACTTACCTTTCTCTGGCGTTGCTATTGTTTTCAATGGGGAGTGAGTGCTGCCGCATCCCCAGCACTTTGTGCTCTGCATTGAAGTCCGTGAGAGCCGTTTGCTAAAGGATGTAGACAAGGCAACCAGAAAAGGTTAGTTGTACTGGCTGGGGGGGGGAGGGGGATTACACTCAGACGGGAATCCTGATTCAGAATGGCCCTGAGGAATGAAACAAAACCCGGGAAAATCATAGTCCGTCTATATCTGTTTAAAAAAGAATAAAGTGGATTAAAGGGCTGGTCAACAACAAGAAGCTGGCATAGAGGACTGAAGGACCCAAAAAAGGTGGGCACAACAATCATTGGACTGGTTGGGGGTGGTTGGATCCAACCACCCGCTGCTGCCTCCGGGAGCCTATGTCCAGAATTCTTTCCACCAACAGTGCCTTGTCATACACCTGTTGCCACCTCCCACACTCGGAGGACAGGACATCACTGCACTGCACCAGAGGCATTTGTGTGCTGCTCTTGTGTGATTCCCCTTATACCTGATCAACAGTGCTGCATAGTTGGAAATGAAAGCTCCCCAAAACTAACTGCATTCATGATACTGAATCATTGTCAGCACTTACATTCACTACTGCAAGCACTCAAAGCTGAAAAGCTGCCTCACCAATTTTCTCCTGGTATTTCTTTTCTTTCCTAGTATTCCAGCTGTGCTGCTGCCTGGATTCAACTGACATAACCCACAGTGCACAGAGGCAGGAAACCCAGTAGCACTCCCTCTCTGCAGGTGGCCTGCAGATTCATGGGACCATTTTTGCTGTAAAATTGACCACTGCTGGAGTTACAAAAAGGTAACTGAATTTTTATGCTGGACGGATTAAAGCGGTCCTTTACCCTGAATAAGAGCATATCTTATATGTTTCCCACACCCTGTACATACAGATTGCTCACATTAAAAATCATCCTACCTGCATCTACTGCATGTTATGAGCCTTTAAACATCCAAGATGGCGGCTCATGGTACATCAGGCAGCCTGCAAACAGGAAGTGCCTTCTGACTGTGCTGCTCTGCCTTCTGGGATTGCTGACCTTTTCCTGACTCCAGCTCTGCTCTGTATGAGCAAAGCACAGCTATAACCCGCCCCCCTGTACTTTATCCCACTCTCCTCTCCTCAGTAAGTGTGATGCTTCTGAGTTAAGATGGCGGTGCCCTTATCCTAAAGTCCTGAACATAGTTGCAGCCCACTGGGGAAAAGAATATGTGACTATAAACTTAAAATATATTAATTTTAGCTACTGGGGAATCGTTTTTTAAGGGTTTGGGCTTTTCAATAAATCATGCTGAAGGTCCGGTTTAAGTTTGGTGGAGGCCCCTGGGCACAAAATCTGGTGGAGGCCCCGGATACAATATTTTTCTTCCTTTAAAATAACAGTCCAGCCAAGTAACTGATTGGTGGTTGTCTGGCCCCTGCCTACTTACTGGAACGTCAGATCGGGTCCCTTGTGCGGGTGCGTTCTGCTTGGGTACTCCTGCTTTGTCATTCTGGACGGGGGGTAGTGTAGTTGCCCAGCTGGTCCAGCAGAAAACCGTTCCCTGCATTGAGCTGCCAGAGGCTGTTCTTGGTGGCTTATGTGCAGTGAGGGGCCGCTGATTACAGCTCTGCACATACCCATCCCTGTAGCGTTGTTGACGTCAGCTTTGCTGCTCTAGACTCTCTGTTCTGCCCTGTGGTGGCTTTGGCTGCAGGTTTGCAAAAGAAAAAAAGATTGCCCAGGTGTGTGGGGTGCCTCCACTGCTGCCCATAGCTTAATTGCCGGCTCAGTGGACCATCAGACCATAACACAAAGGTTGGTGGAGGCCCCAGGGGCGTATGCCCCTTGTGCTCCCTCATAATCCGGCCCTGAGTGTCAGTACATTATCTGGATCCCAGATTCAATATAAAATATATATACACTCGCTTGTGTAGTCAAGTATTGATCTGTAAAGAAGAATGGCCTAGAGACTTTTTTCAGCCAAACTACATGAAAGGGTTGCAGTTGTTGAAAGCAAGCAATCTGGTTTCACCTTCTGAACAATATAGGGAAATGGAGGGGTGACAACTAAGTTTTTGTGCCTTTTGTCTTGAGAATTTTCTGCACATTACAATATTATACCCAATTAAAACTAAGACTTTTCTTTAAATCACACCTGGCGCTGGACTGCAGAGACAGAAAAGTGGCTCCTACCGGCCCCATATATACCAGGGACCTCCCACAAATTCCCCAGTTCTTCGCTGCAGTCTGGGCTGCGATGACTAGAATTTGTCTCTTTCTACTCGCAGGTGAGCGGGGCTTATTAGCCTGCGGCCCTGTAGGACTATTCCCACCCGTTCCTGTCCTCTGCCTCCCAGCTTAGGCTGCGCTGGTCGGGTGATGTTAGACAGCACCGATGCCAGGTGCTATGGCACGCTGCTCCTACCGCAGTCCCCCACCAAAGGGTAGGCGGTATAGGCCCGTGGTGAGCCTATGGGATGCCCCTCCTGCGGCCGTGTGCCCTTCGCCCCCTGTCCCCTCAGTTAGGCTCCTTTTAGGTGGTCCGCTGCTACCCCTTCGCTCCCCCTGGGTAGATCTCGGGGGGGGGGTTGGGTGTATGTATATTAATGTGTTTTCATGGTTTGCTTTTGCACTGATTTGTATTATATGCTGCCGCCGCGCGCTTATACTCCGCGGACGGTGGCGACATCGCCTCAGGCGCTGCTGCGCCGTCATTGGCTGGCCTTGTCACAGGAGGGGCGCATTTTCATGCTCTTCGGGGGGGGAGGGCCTTGCGGATAACTTTTTCTGCATCACTTCTCCGCGGCCCGCCCCTCAAGGTATATGCGGGCGCCATTTTGGAGCTCCTGTGCTGCATGTCTGGCGTCTCCCTATCGTGGTCCGTAAGTGCCCCTGCGGGCTGCCTTTTACTTGTACTTTAATTGTATTATGCTTACGGGATCTTTGCTTTATGTCTTACAGGCGGGTCAAACTTTTAGTGGTTTCTCCCCGTCCTATTCCCTTTTAGCGTTTACCCCTTATTGGCGGGCTTTTGTATTGTATATCTCCCACTTCCCTAGCGGGCTATTGGGGCATCCCGGGTAGCCTTATTGGCGTCAATCCCGACTTGGCCTATTGTGCTACAATAATCACCATATGGAGGCTTCTCAGGATAATGTGCTCGGGGTTCCTTCGGGACAAGCCCGGCTGTGTGTGGGGTGTGGGGTATCCCCTATAAGTGATGTCAGGGTGTGTGTACCCTGCGCCCAGCAGACGCTTGCGCTGCAGTCTGGGTTACCGGTGGCTGGGCCTGCGCCACCTCGGGCTTCGCCTACCCCCCCACGCTTACATCTGACTCTTAGTGAGGTGCATACCAGTGGGGAGTCTCAACCGGATTTGGCTGCTCGGGTGGCCAGCATTGAGAGACATATTGCTGGCTCTGGCCCGCGTAAGGCTTCTGCTAAGAAGCGGCATTTATCACCTGGTGTTTCCCTCTTTCCTATGGAGGCTGAGGAATTTTTTGACATTACCGGTTATATCCCCCTGGAAGAGGGGGAATTATTTTCTGATTCAGAATCATCTGAGGAACAATCTAGGGTGTATGGTGTTGATTCTGGGTCTGACCCATGGACTTCAGATGATACTGACAGGCTTTTAGCTCACATTTTTTAAGTACTCTGTATCTCTCCTCCTGCCGTGGCTCCGCAGCAGCAGGGGGAGCTGTTTCAAACTGTTAAACCACGCTTGGAGTTTCCTGAGCAAACTCATTTTAATAATCTGGTGCTCACGGAGTGGGAACAGCCTAGTCGGCTCCCCCGGGTGCCAAAGAGTTGGGATAAGCGGTATCCCTTTCCTGCTGAAATGGTCAAACGGTGGTCATGTCCTCCCGAAGTGGATGCACCAGTTCTGGGGTTGTCTAACACATCCGTCATGCATTCTCCTGACTCTACTACACTAAGACATGGGGAGGACAGGCGCATTGATCAGCTGGCTTGCCATGCCTTTGCCTGTGTGGGGACCGCGCTGCGTCCGGTCTGTGCTTCTGCCATTACGGCTGTTGCTATTAAAAGCCTGCTCAGGGGTCTCTTAGATGGGGCCCCTGATGATGCTGATAGTGAAGAGTATAGAGCTCTTCTGCGTTGTGAGGAATTTGTTGCATATGTTCTCTCTGCCTTGGATGATACCATTAGAATGTGTGGCAGGGCATCTACCTTGTTGGTGGCGATATACTGCTCGCTCTGGCTGCGCCAGTGGGCAGCTGACGACGCTGCTAAGAAGGCTCTCACTGGGTTTCCCTTCAAGGGGCTGCGCCTCTTTGGGGAACGTATGGACTTGTTTGCTAAGGGAGGCAAGTTACCTCAGCGTAGAAGGCAGCCCTGGTCCTTTCGGGGTTCAGGTGCCTTTTCTCCTTCCTTCAGGGGCTCCAGAATTGGACGGGGAGCTTCCTTTGCTGGAGCCCTTGGAGATTTTTGGGGCAGGGGCAGAGGACGTGGCCGCCCTGGCCCCTCCTGTGGTCCCAAGACTAAGTCCTCCCCCAAGCCTCCTCAGGCATGAAGGGGCACCCTCACCCATCCGGGTGGGGGGACGGCTTCGGCTCTTGGCTCATGTCTGGAGGCGTCATGTCTCAGACCGGTGGATTCAGAAGGTAGTATCCTCCGGTTAGAAGATAGAATTTGCAGCCTGGCCGCCCCCAAGATTATCAAATCTCAGTTAGCTCAAAATCCCCTGTCAGTTCAGGGTCTGTCCCTGGCTGTCCAAGGCCTTCTGGAACTGGGTGTCATCTGCTGGGTGCCCTTGAGGGAAAGGGGCAAAGGCTATTACTCCAATCTTTTCATCGTCCCCAAAAAAGATGGGTCCATCAGACCCATCCTGGATTTGAAGCACCTCAACAAATTTGTCAGATTCAGACACTTTCGCATGGAGACTCTGCGCTCAGTTGTGACTTTCCTACGCCCAGGGGACTTCATGACCTCTGTAGACATCAAGGATGCTTACCTTCACGTACCTATCTATTCTTGGTGTGCCACACACCCCGCTTCACTTCTTAAATATTCCTCACTTCATGGGTTAATCCACCGCAGGTGACGTAGTGCAGAGAGGAAGTCTTGTAACGAGCCCCCTTCCGGCCTACATATACCTGGTACCTCCCTTCAATCACCAGTATTTTTTCTCTCTGCTTGCTGACAAGTCAGAAGTTGAAAGTCTCCTGCTTACAGGTAGGCCGGGGTATTCTTACCCCGCCACCCCCCTTTTGGTCTATTTCTGCCCGGTTTGAGTTTGTATACCTTTATGGTGGAATGGAAGCCTCCCAGCCTTGGCTGCTCACCGGGCAAATGGTAGATGGCACTTTAAGTGCCTAGGAGCTTATCTCCTACCGCTCGACCTCATGCGTGGGGCAATGCGACGAACCGGCATGGTGATCCGGAAATGGGATGCCCCTGTCCCGAGGGTCCCCGTAGCCCCTTTCTCTCCCGTTGGGGGGGTGGTGAGGGTGTGCTTTAGTATGTGTGTTTCACTGTATCACTGCATGTTAACATATATGTCATGTTTATACATTCACTGTAGCATGTGTATATTTTGGGTCTGCTTTAGGGCAGCTTGCGCTGGGTATGGGCTGGCCACCTCTCTGGCAGTTGGTTGCTTGTGGCCCCCTACCCCCTCCCCCCTCTCCCCTCTCCTCGCCTGGCATTCATTGAGCTTTGTCAGCACATGCGGTTTTTACCCTCCCCCCTCCGCTGCCTGGACGCGCGTGCTGTGATCAGCTGTAAAGTATTCCAGCTGATCAGCGTGGGGGGGGGCGGGCCCGCTGACGCGGCGCCGACGTCATGCGGCGTCTGCGGCGGGCCCAGCGTCCCAGCTTCCTTCAAAACAGGAAGGCACGTGGGCGCACGGCCGCACTTTGTCTTCTGCCGGCTCATGGCTGCTGGCTGCAGGCTTACCGGCTGATTGCGGTACAGGTAAGCGGCCCCTCCCGTTGGGGCTGTTAAATGGGAGATATTGTTTAATAATACAGTGAGAAATCACTATTATCAAGGGGGCGTCATTTAAGGGCACTTGGTGCCATACTTATATGTTATACACATGTGAAGGATCTGATGGTTGTTTTCTTGCCTTGCAGATCCTGGGATCCCTGCTTATGCTAGCCCTCCGGCTCTATGTGCCTGGCTAATTATTGGGATTGATTTGAATGTTTATATACATAGACTATATATAAGTATATATATATATATATATATGTAGTTTCTATTAAAGGGGACCTAAACTTAAAAAAAAAAAAAAAAAAATTTATATAAATCCTCCCTTCCGGGACATTACTAAAATGGGGCATCCCGGGTCGGCTTATGCCTCAAAAGTCCCATTATTGCGAATACCATAAATCACCATATGGAGGCTTCCGTAGATTCCGGAAACGGTTCTGCTGTTCCGTTTGGGGGGTGCGTAGGTTGTGGGGTTCCACTCCCAGCTGATGATATCTTTATTTGCATCCCTTGTGCAAAACAGACTATTGTGCGCCAGTCCGTTGCTTCGGCTGCGGTGCCATCGCATCCTTCATCATCTCCTACCTCTCCATCCCTATTCCGGACCCCGCATGACACTGTCAAAGGTGGGGATTCGCATTCCGAGGCAGCAGCACAGCCCTGCCCCCGGAAAATGATGCCCGTTAAAGGTACCTGACTCCGGTACCTTCGGCTCCACAGGACCGGTTTTGTGAACCTGTGGAATGGTCCGATGGATCCCCTGACGAGGATGAACTCCCGTCGGAGTCAGATGAGCCGACAGGTCAGCATGTGGCTGAGATCGGCGATTGGTCAGAGGGGGTTGTTTTTGACACCCCCTCCATTCTGGCTCAAATGTTTAATATTTTGAGTTTAGATACGCCTGAGGCGGCCGCCCCGCCTTCGGGTCAGTTATTTAAAGAGCCTCAGCCGAGTTTGGTTTTTCCCAGACAGCACCACTTTGAGAGGGTGGTTCTTAAGGAATGGGAACATCCCACACGGTTATCTGGAATTCCTTCCAGTTGGGAAAAGCGTTATCCTTTTCCACCAGAATTGGTGAGGCTGTGGTCTGTCCCTCCGGACGTCGATACCCCTGTACTAGGACTCTCCAGCTCGGCTATGGTACAATCTGCTGAGACCACTGTCCCCAAAGTTGGGGAAGATCGCAGGATTGACCAATACGCTCGACATGGTTTTATCTATTCCGGGTCAGCATTGCGCCCGGTATGTGCTTCAGCCCTTCTTCTATTGGCAATTAAGTCCCTAATTCAGGGGCTATATGAGGATCTTGATCCCGCTTGCAAACAGCTCACTGCATTTAAGCAGTGTGAATCTTTTGTGGCTTATGTCCTGGCCGCTCAGGACGATGCGCTGACTATGAGTAGCAAAAGGTATATCTACAAAGTGGTGTGCACAGCTAAATAAGACTATTTAAATGAAAAAAGGGTGCTGGCAGCGTGGGAAACCAAGAAGCAACAATTATTCCAAGAGAAAGGGCCCTAGAGTAGCCCAACAGCTCCACACCATATGCCGCACACCAAAATATCTCTGTATCAAAAATAGTTTATTCATTGAATCTCAAACTACATCTCTACAACAACATTGAAGACAAGTTAAAAAACATATATATACAATTTAAAAACGTGGAGGTTCATCCAAAATCAATTCTCAAAATCAATTGATTAATGTCAATGCTAACCCCTATGCATATTTTACGCACACATATATGACTATAATACTCTTGTGTACAGCTGAGGATCTTGCCGTGAAAAAATATTTATATCTACAAGTGCTAATATACAAAAAGATGGTGACTAAACCAGTGAATAAACAATCAACCATATGAATATGTATATATACTAAAATTAAATCCCAAACAAAAATGATTAATATATAACAAAAAGTGCTTGTGTAGTATGTGCCCTGTGTAACAGTAAAAGGTGCAATAAGACCCCTCAAACTGGAAACATAATAAACGTGTACAGTTAGCAGAGAAAATTTACATCACCGTATATTTAGAGCATGGACTCCTCCAACAATGAGAAACCGCCACCGACGCGTTGCGTGGCGCTACGCCACTTCGCCAGGGTGTATGGTTTACTGTTTCCCCCGTCTCCTTATAAGCTCACCTGTATAATCTGCTGCTCCAATGAGCAGAAGCCCGGCGGTCCCCTCGCGCGCGCCCCGTCCGGCGAAAGTACTTCCGCCGCAGGGGTCACGCACTCGAGGCCACGTCACCTCCGCCCAATGGAACGCATGCTGTCAGGAAGCAAGGTATGGCGCGCACGCCCGGGCACTCAGCGCGCCACACACTGTCAGCTCCCCGTCCACCCTGCAGCCCATCCCAAAAGGGGGAAAGCCGCGGATCGTGAAAGGTGAGTATCATGTAGAAGGGGAGGGGGGGAAAGACATATGTTACAAATCACAATCCTGTCATAATAACAGACAACAAAAAATAATGATGTGCATCTTGATGCAAAGATGCAGGTAAGAAACATAAATAGACCAATGATCAATATATTACCATAGCGGATTATAATACTCTATATTCTCCCTTCTGGCCTCACTATGTATATAGACAATTATAACATGTATGGAGAGGCTCCCCAATCACTATCCCCTGCTGGGGTCTCTGTATGGGGTATGATGTATAATAAACCTCCTTTTTATAATTCCCACAACCTCATTCTCATAACTTCCATGTCGGGGAAATAGAGACGTCCATATAGGGACAGGAAGAGGGGGCATCTTATTGGAGATGTAATAGCCCTAAGGGGGTTACACTGGTCCCCTACCATTATGTATCCAACTCCAATTTATAATGGCCCATTGAATGGGTATAGTTGTGGAGGGGAGAAAATGTCCCTTTTAAGTATGGAACTGTAAAGACCAGGGAAGATACAATGAGCCTTATTCAAAAAGTGGTTTAATTCATGTCCGGTCAGACCCGGATCCTATATCAGTCCATTCGGTCCTCATGGGTAATCCCCCTAGCCATTTTGTAATATAAAGTAATGCCATACTAAGGGGAAGATCATGTATCCCATTCATGCGTCGTCACACTGGGCTATATGTTGCACTGTCATGATTGCGGTAAGCCCGCTACAGTAGCCTGAGGATGGACCAGAGATACCTAAAGCAATGGTGAAGTCCATCCCCTAATGAAAATATCCGGGGGAACTAGGGTCCTCAAATCCCCAAGCTCCGTCCCAGAGTGTAAATTATTAGATTCCGAAAATGTTCCCTTGGAATATCAATTTCTTTTGGAGACAGCAAAAGTCCTCACAGATGTTATTCTCCAATGTACCAGGAACGACACTCAAGTTTCTTTCTTCCACGAGCTGTATTCACCCGGTATACAATCAACCATATGTGATTTGTAGTCTCAAGTTTTTATAGAGTCCGAGGTTCCCTTATATGACAGATCAGAAAACCTATGGAAACACAAGACAGGGGGGGATTAATCCAATATGTTGTGTCAAGCAAACTAGAGTCACAAAAATGTACATGGAGTCTGAGGCTACCCCCAGGGCTCACCCCTATAGCAGGTTACTTCATCTGTAGGAACAAGGGACAGGGGGAGGAAAGGGGGGGGGGAAAGGGGGGAAAGGGGGGAGAGAGCAAGGGGGTTGGTCCAATATGTTGTGTGGAAAGATTTAGGATCACAGAGATCGGGGCCCAAAAATCATATGAGGACCAATACGGCCAAAAAGAACAAAGTGCTTACATCTAAAACTCCAAGCCATCACCACATTAAAACATATAAATCAACACCATAACCTAAAATAACAAAAAATAAAATAGATATACTACCACCCGTGCATAATTCTATGTGTGTTGTCATTAACACTAATATCCATATCAAATCGTGTGGACAATGTTGTTGTTCTATAGTCCAGACCAATACTGTGTCCACTATATGACACCCCCAGTTCACCCCCTCTGAATTCATTCCCTACCCAGAAACGGAGAGAACGAAAAATCTTCATTCAAGCCCCATGGTGTTTTGCATCTTAAGGTGAAAATCCATTGGGTCTCCTTTTGTTGTAGCCTCTTTTTTCTATTACCTCCCCTAATGCCTAGTGTGACCTGATCAATGAACATGACCCGTAAGTCATCGATCTTGCCCCCATGCACCTTTAAAAAGTGAGCAGCCACTGGTGTTAATGTTTTTCCTTCACTGGCGTCCCTTGCGGCTAACCGAATGGTGGAAAGATGTTTCTGAATTCGTGACTTTCCCGCCTGGATGGTCTCCCCTACATAATATAGTGGGCAGGCACATCTGATGACATAAACAACTCCCTCGGATCTGCAATTCAAGAATCCATTGATTTTTATATCTCTTCCTGTATGTAAATCTTTGATAACCGGAGTTTTAACCACCAAGGGGCATATACTGCACCTGCCACAGGGTCTACAACCCATGATGTCTTTATTATGGGTTAGCCAACTCCTTGGTTTAGTATAGTGGCTGTGACACAATTGGTCCCTGAGGCTTGGTGCCCGTCTAGCTGTCATCAGTGGACTCTTGGTTATATGTTGCATTAGGGCCGGGTCAGATTCCAAGATGGTCCAGTTTCTTCGCAATATCGATCTTAGATTTTCCCATTCATTGTTATAGGTAGAAATAAACCTCACCTCGGATCCCTCTTTGTTCTTATGTTTATAGCCGAGTAACTCGTCCCTTGGTGTAGTCCTGGCTCGCTGTGCTGCTTTGTTGATTGTGTGGTGGGGATAGCCTCTTTGTTGGAAACGTTTCTTCATGGCTGTGACTTCTTCCTTGAATTTTACTTCATCAGAACAGTTCCTCCTTATCCTGAGAAACTGTCCCACTGGTATGCCTTTTTTCAGTCCCGTCTGGTGGAAGCTCGTATAATGTAATATACTATTTGTGGCCGTTGGTTTTCTATAAAGGTTGGTAGAAATAGAGCCATCAGTTTCCAGTCGAAGAGTTAGATCTAAAAATTCAATTTCACTTTGAGACTGTGTGTAAGTCAAGTGAATATTGTATGCATTCTTGTTCAATTCCATGATGAATCTATCACACATCTCAGATGGTCCCTGCCACAGGAGTAAGATATCATCTATGTACCTGTACCAGCCCAAAATGTGGGGCTGGTACAGGTACATAGCATCACTCCAAACGACCTCTCGCTCCCACCAGCCCATAAAGAGGTTGGCGATTGATGGTGCACACCTCGCCCCCATGGCTACTCCACGTATTTGTTTGTAGAATTTGTTGTCAAAAGTGAAAAAATTGTGTGAGGACAAAAAACATGAGTTCTATGACAAACTCATGTATGGTCCTTTTCTCAATCGATTCCATACTCAAAAAATATTCTGCCGACTGTATTGCCATGGAGTGGGATATACTCGTGTATAGAGACTCTACGTCACACGCTACCATGATGGTTCCTGCCGGGACTTGTATTGAATGCAATCGATTTAGTATGTCAGTCGTGTCCCGAATGTAAGAATCTAGTGTGACCACATGTGGTTGTAATGCCTTATCAATGAAAGTGCAGGCATGTTCTGTCAGACTCCCAACGCCAGATACAATTGGGCGTCCAGGGGGCTCCCGCAAGTTTTTATGTACCTTGGGTAAGGTGTAGAATGTTGGCACTCGTGGGGCATCAACCTTTAAGAATTGAGAAAGGGTATGATTAATGGTCCCATTTCTCTCTGCTTGAGTAATCAGGGCATCAAATTCCTCCTTGTATGCTGTTAATGGATTCCCTGGGAGCTTCTGATAGGTGTTTCTATCCTCCAGTTGTCTCATTATCTCCCCAACATAATATTCTCGTGGGAGAACAACAATGTTCCCCCCTTTATCTGATTCCTTAATAATGTATTCCTCAGTGTTCTGTAAGGTTTGGAGGGCTTCCCATTCATTCCTGGTCAGGTTCTTGTTGGTATGTTTAGGTTTAAGATCCCTAATCTCCCTACTCACCGTGTTGAAGAAAACTTGGAGTGCCGGCGTCCAAGGAGGAGAGAAGGTAGAAGGTCTCATTAAGCTGATCGTTTCCCCTCCAGATGGTTTCTGTTCGTCCAGGAGTGCTGTTAAATCCTGTAATGCTTGTTGTTCATGTTCATCCCAAGCTCCAGTTTCTGTACTCTGAGTAGAGTTGGAAAAATATTTCAGAGCAAGTCTCCTACAAAACAGGTATAAATCTTTTGTGGTCTCAAATTTGTTAATCGTGTAAGTAGGGGAAAAGTTCAATCCTTTAGGAAGAACCTCTGTTTGGGTATTGGATAGCGGTATGTCCGTAAGGTTAATGACTTTTAGTCCCGTGTCTGCCGAGTGTAACGGGGCTGGCGTGGGGAGGCCATGCGTCTGCGTTTGTTGTCCCTCGGACGCAGGCGGTGATGTTCCCTGTATTCGTTTGCCCTGCTTCTTCCTATTTCCTCTCCTCTTACGGGATCCCCTTCTGAGTGTCCTGCGTGTCCCTGTTCTAAAAAAGACAGGTCCACCGAAGAACATTCAGATCTACTGGATGTGGAGGAGGTCTGAGAGGAGGTTCTGTGCCTCCACTCCTGAGCAGGTCTGTGGGTTTGATTAGCTTGTGGGGCAACTCGATGACTCGTACGACGCTCAGTTCTATATCTACGTCCATTCCCATAATGGGTCCACTTGTAAACTCTGCCATCCAATGCATCTCTCCTATCCCTTTCTAGTTTGTCCTTCTTATTTCTCATAACTTCCTGTTCGTATCTGTCTAGCTCCTTAGTAAGAGCTTCTGTAAACTTATTTATCTGTTCTTGTACTTTCAGTAAATTCAATTGGGTATATAAATCCTGTAAGTGATTTTTTGTTGAAGTCAGTATTTTCTGATCTTCCTGTATAAGCATGTCCATGAGTGACATAGAACAGGAATGTAAAATGTTTTCCCATCCTGCTTTGAAGTCAGTGGACACCTCCCACGCCGGAAAAATTTGTACCCTTAGGCCTCTAGGGATTAAATTCTGTTCCCGATAAATCTGGAGGCTATGTATATTCCACCAGGTTCTGAGATAGTCCCGTCGGGCACGTTTAATGGCTCTGAAAAGGGACTCCTGTGTATGTGTGTCCCCACTGATCTCATCCTGTTTAGATGTATTAGTTTCAGTCCTTAGTAGGGCAAGTTTTTCAGTCCATACATGTTCAACTGTCTCAAAGTTAAAGGCCATGTTGATAGCGTGCTACACCAAAATTAGGAATAAGATCCTATACTCTAGTATATAAGCAAAAGGTATATCTACAAAGTGGTGTGCACAGCTAAATAAGACTATTTAAATGAAAAAAGGGTGCTGGCAGCGTGGGAAACCAAGAAGCAACAATTATTCCAAGAGAAAGGGCCCTAGAGTAGCCCAACAGCTCCACACCATATGCCGCACACCAAAATATCTCTGTATCAAAAATAGTTTATTCATTGAATCTCAAACTACATCTCTACAACAACATTGAAGATAAGTTAAAAAACATATATATACAATTTAAAAACGTGGAGGTTCATCCAAAATCAATTCTCAAAATCAATTGATTAATGTCAATGCTAACCCCTATGCATATTTTACGCACACATATATGACTATAATACTCTTGTGTACAGCTGAGGATCTTGCCGTGAAAAAATATTTATATCTACAAGTGCTAATATACAAAAAGATGGTGACTAAACCAGTGAATAAACAATCAACCATATGAATATGTATATATACTAAAATTAAATCCCAAACAAAAATGATTAATATATAACAAAAAGTGCTTGTGTAGTATGTGCCCTGTGTAACAGTAAAAGGTGCAATAAGACCCCTCAAACTGGAAACATAATAAACGTGTACAGTTAGCAGAGAAAATTTACATCACCGTATATTTAGAGCATGGACTCCTCCAACAATGAGAAACCGCCACCGACGCGTTGCGTGGCGCTACGCCACTTCGCCAGGGTGTATGGTTTACTGTTTCCCCCGTCTCCTTATAAGCTCACCTGTATAATCTGCTGCTCCAATGAGCAGAAGCCCGGCGGTCCCCTCACGCGCGCCCCGTCCGGCGAAAGTACTTCCGCCGCAGGGGTCACGCACTCGAGGCCACGTCACCTCCGCCCAATGGAACGCATGCTGTCAGGAAGCAAGGTATGGCGCGCACGCCCGGGCACACAGCCGCCCGAGGCCACTCCCCTGCAGTAGGAGGGTCCGGACAGCTGTGCGCCCGGGCGCGCGCGCCACACACTGTCAGCTCCCCGTCCACCCTGCAGCCCATCCCAAAAGGGGGAAAGCCGCGGATCGTGAAAGGTGAGTATCATGTAGAAGGGGAGGGGGGGAAAGACATATGTTACAAATCACAATCCTGTCATAATAACAGACAACAAAAAATAATGATGTGCATCTTGATGCAAAGATGCAGGTAAGAAACATAAATAGACCAATGATCAATATATTACCATAGCGGATTATAATACTCTATATTCTCCCTTCTGGCCTCACTATGTATATAGACAATTATAACATGTATGGAGAGGCTCCCCAATCACTATCCCCTGCTGGGGTCTCTGTATGGGGTATGATGTATAATAAACCTCCTTTTTATAATTCCCACAACCTCATTCTCATAACTTCCATGTCGGGGAAATAGAGACGTCCATATAGGGACAGGAAGAGGGGGCATCTTATTGGAGATGTAATAGCCCTAAGGGGGTTACACTGGTCCCCTACCATTATGTATCCAACTCCAATTTATAATGGCCCATTGAATGGGTATAGTTGTGGAGGGGAGAAAATGTCCCTTTTAAGTATGGAACTGTAAAGACCAGGGAAGATACAATGAGCCTTATTCAAAAAGTGGTTTAATTCATGTCCGGTCAGACCCGGATCCTATATCAGTCCATTCGGTCCTCATGGGTAATCCCCCTAGCCATTTTGTAATATAAAGTAATGCCATACTAAGGGGAAGATCATGTATCCCATTCATGCGTCGTCACACTGGGCTATATGTTGCACTGTCATGATTGCGGTAAGCCCGCTACAGTAGCCTGAGGATGGACCAGAGATACCTAAAGCAATGGTGAAGTCCATCCCCTAATGAAAATATCCGGGGGAACTAGGGTCCTCAAATCCCCAAGCTCCGTCCCAGAGTGTAAATTATTAGATTCCAAAAATGTTCCCTTGTGTTTCCATAGGTTTTCTGATCTGTCATATAAGGGAGCCTCGGACTCTATAAAAACTTGAGACTACAAATCACATATGGTTGATTGTATACCGGGTGAATACAGCTCGTGGAAGAAAGAAACTTGAGTGTCGTTCCTGGTACATTGGAGAATAACATCTGTGAGGACTTTTGCTGTCTCCAAAAGAAATTGATATTCCAAGGGAACATTTTCGGAATCTAATAATTTACACTCTGGGACGGAGCTTGGGGATTTGAGGACCCTAGTTCCCCCGGATATTTTCATTAGGGGATGGACTTCACCATTGCTTTAGGTATCTCTGGTCCATCCTCAGGCTACTGTAGCGGGCTTACCGCAATCATGACAGTGCAACATATAGCCCAGTGTGACGACGCATGAATGGGATACATGATCTTCCCCTTAGTATGGCATTACTTTATATTACAAAATGGCTAGGGGGATTACCCATGAGGACCGAATGGACTGATATAGGATCCGGGTCTGACCGGACATGAATTAAACCACTTTTTGAATAAGGCTCATTGTATCTTCCCTGGTCTTTACAGTTCCATACTTAAAAGGGACATTTTCTCCCCTCCACAACTATACCCATTCAATGGGCCATTATAAATTGGAGTTGGATACATAATGGTAGGGGACCAGTGTAACCCCCTTAGGGCTATTACATCTCCAATAAGATGCCCCCTCTTCCTGTCCCTATATGGACGTCTCTATTTCCCCGACATGGAAGTTATGAGAATGAGGTTGTGGGAATTATAAAAAGGAGGTTTATTATACATCATACCCCATACAGAGACCCCAGCAGGGGATAGTGATTGGGGAGCCTGTTGTCTGTTATTATGACAGGATTGTGATTTGTAACATATGTCTTTCCCCCCCTCCCCTTCTACATGATACTCACCTTTCACGATCCGCGGCTTTCCCCCTTTTGGGATGGGCTGCAGGGTGGACGGGGAGCTGACAGTGTGTGGCGTGCGCGCCATACCTTGCTTCCTGACAGCATGCGTTCCATTGGGCGGAGGTGACGTGGCCTCGAGTGCGTGACCCCTGCGGCGGAAGTACTTTCGCCGGACGGGGCGCGCGCGAGGGGACCGCCGGGCTTCTGCTCATTGGAGCAGCAGATTATACAGGTGAGCTTATAAAGAGACGGGGGAAACAGTAAACCATACACCCTGGCGAAGTGGCGTAGCGCCACGCAACGCGTCGGTGGCGGTTTCTCATTGTTGGAGGAGTCCATGCTCTAAATATACGGTGATGTAAATTTTCTCTGCTAACTGTACACGTTTATTATGTTTCCAGTTTGAGGGGTCTTATTGCACCTTTTACTGTTACACAGGGCACATACTACACAAGCACTTTTTGTTATATATTAATCATTTTTGTTTGGGATTTAATTTTAGTATATATACATATTCATATGGTTGATTGTTTATTCACTGGTTTAGTCACCATCTTTTTGTATATTAGCACTTGTAGATATAAATATTTTTTCACGGCAAGATCCTCAGCTGTACACAAGAGTATTATAGTCATATATGTGTGCGTAAAATATGCATAGGGGTTAGCATTGACATTAATCAATTGATTTTGAGAATTGATTTTGGATGAACCTCCACGTTTTTAAATTGTATATATATGTTTTTTAACTTGTCTTCAATGTTGTTGTAGAGATGTAGTTTGAGATTCAATGAATAAACTATTTTTGATACAGAGATATTTTGGTGTGCGGCATATGGTGTGGAGCTGTTGGGCTACTCTAGGGCCCTTTCTCTTGGACTATGAGTAGCAAGGCGGCAGCTATGCTGGTGGCTATTCGCAGGTCAGTATGGCTGCGTCAGTGGTCAGCAGACACGGCTTCCAAAAAGGTACTCACAGCCCTCCCCTTTTTGGGGTTGCGTCTGTTTGGGGAGAAAATTGATTCAGTCACAAAAGATGGTAAGATGCCACAACGCCTCGTGGTCCCTTCAGGGGGACAAGTTCCGGTAGGCCTTCCTTTCAAAGGTTCGGAGCGTGAAAAGGTACGTCCTTTCCCGCTACCAGTGGCGCAGGTTGGACTCGGGGGAGGGGCCGTGGCCGGCCCACTCACTCCTGGGGCACCAAGCCCAAGCCTGGTGATAAGCCCACTCAGCAATGAGGGGCTGCCCTCACCCGTGCGGGTGGGGGGACTATTGCGACACTTCTACCATTGGAACCATGTGGTTCTAGGCAGATGGATCCAGGAGGTAGTGTCGACAGGTCACAACCTGGAATTCGAGTCTCACCCTCCCTCGCGGTCCATTCAGGGGTCGGTTCATCCCGGCCTGAACTCTCATCAAGACGCTGTGTGTCTTTCTTTTGCCCAAATTCGCACAAGAACACTTCAGCTATTTCTGCTAGCGTGTTGGGTCCAGCAACCTCTGTTGTTGGATCAGTCCTTCCAATTGTCCTCCCGTGTACGGCAGTTCCTCCTGTGGTGATTGGTCTCGACCAATCTTGTATAGGGCAGGTCTTCCTGATCCTCCCTTGGAGAGGTGTCACCACGGACACCGGTCTGTCGGGATGGGACAGATTCTGGAAGGAGCTGCGGCTTCAGGGGCAGTGGAGGCCCCACTTACCCATCAGAGAAATGTCCCTGATCCAGACATGGGCAGTGTTCCATGTTCCCTGTCTCTCGGCGGTTTACATTCCAGAGGTGATGGAACAGGTAGCGGACTGGTTGAGCAAGTGCTCTCCCCATCTGGAAGAATAAGCTCTCCATCCTCGGATGGTTCTCTTATTGTGTCTCCAATGGGAGACTCCGGAGGTGGACCTGTGGGCCCCTCATCTCTATCTCAGGCTCCCGAGCTTCGTGTCTCTCTCCCGGGATCCTCTGGCTCTGACAGTGGACGTCAGGTCCCTGAACTGAGGAGCTCTGGGATTTCTATACCTGTTTCCTCCGTGGCCCTTGCTGGGCAGAGTTCTTCAGAAGTTGGCTCTGGAAAGGGTGTACGCCGTTCTCATGACCCCAAAGTGGCCAAAACGAATAAGGTTCGCAGACATCATTTGGCTGGCAGTGGACCAGTTCATTCTGCCTCTTCGGCCCGATCTGCTCACTCAGGGTCAATTGTGTTACCTCAAGTTACCAGCGCTGGGTTTGATGGCCTGGCGGCTGAAACCTCCATCCTGAAGGAGGAGGGTCTTTCTGATTCAGTCATTAAGACTCTGATCAGTGCCCGGAAGAAGTCTTCTTCCATCACCTACTATAGGACTTGGAAAGCCTATATCACTTGGTGTGAGATGAGATCTTTTCCTTGTAGGGTCCTTTCGGTCCCCAGGATTCTGGAGTTTTTACAATCAGGGCTGGACTCTGGTCTCCAGCTAAGTACATTGAAAGGACAGGTCTCTGCCTTATCTGTCATTTTTCAGAAGCGTGTTGCGCTTAAACCTTTAGTTAAAACTTTTTTCCAGGGGGTTACGCATGTGCGGCCTCCCAGGAAACCATTACTCCCTGTTTGGGATTTGAATTTGGTTCTTTCGGCTCTTCAGGCTCCTCCTTTTGAGCCTTTGCAAGATATTTGTCTACCCTGACTCAGAAGATTGTCTTCTTGGTAGCGATCACTTCTGTCCGGCGTGTCTCAGAATTGGCGGCCTTAACTATCCAGGCGCCTTACTTCGAGAGGCATCAGGATAAAGTGGTCTTTCGGTTCAAGCCAGACTTTCTTCCTAAGGTTGTTTCTGCTTTTCATTTGAACCAAGATATTGTTCTTCCCTCCTTGTGTCCTAATCCTAAGAATGACAAAGAGAGGGTTTTGCATTGTTTGGATGTAGTACGCTGTGTTAAGTACTACTTGATTATCACGTCTCCTTTCCGTAGGACGGATTCCTTTTTTGTTGTGCCCCATGGGCCTAAGAAGGGTTTGGCACCAGCCAAATCTGCCATTAGCAAGTGGATACGTCAGGCCGTTACTGCGGCCTATTCTGCTAAGGGAAGAGTTCCCCCTTTTCGTATTACTGCTCATTCCACTCGCGCTGTTGGGGCGTCTTGGGCTTTTCAGCACCAAGCTTCTGTTGAACAGGTTTGTAAGGCCGCCACCTGGTCTTCTGTTCACACTTTTTTTTTACAAAGTTTTACAAAGTTGATGTGCGGGCCTCAGCGGATGCTGTTTTTGGCCGCAAAGTTCTGCAGACTGCAGTCATTTAAGTTATGCTTCACCTGGCCTTGAGATGCCCTTCCCTTGTGGACACTGCTTTTGGATGTCCCATGAAGTGATGAATATTTAAGAAGTGAAGCGGGGTGTGTGGCACACCAAGAATAATACCATTTTGTGAGTACTCACCTGAAAAATGGATATTGTTGGTGTGCCACACACCTCGCTTCACACCCGCCCTTTTCGGTATTACCGAAGCATTTATATGGTGAAGCCCTTTTTTATTTATATCAAAATTAATTTTGGAGGTTACTGGTGGAATACTGGTACCTTGTTTTACTGCTTTTTGAATATACTGGTGATTGAAGGGAGGTACCAGGTATATGTAGGCCGGAAGGGGGCTCGTTACAAGACTTCCTCTCTGCACTACGTCACCTGCGGTGGATTAACCCATGAAGTGATGAATATTTAAGAAGTGAAGCGGGGTGTGTGGCACACCAACAATATCCATTTTTCAGGTGAGTACTCACAAAATGGTATTTTCCAGGTCATTAGAGATTCCTCAGGTTCGCTCTGGAGGATCAGCACTACCAATTTGTGGCCTTGCCCTTCGGTCTCACCTCGGCTCCCAGGGTATTCACCAAGGTGCTGGCAGGAGTAATGGCTCTACTGAGATCTCAGGGCATTCGCATTCTTCCCTACTTGGACGACATGCTTATCGCTTCTCAGTCCTTCCATCAGGCAGAGCTGGACACTCAGCGGGTGGTGTCCACACTGGAGTCATTCAGCTGGGTGATCAACCACCCCAAATCTTCCATGGTGAAGTCCTTTCTGGGCATGATTCTGGATTCATCTCAGGTCAAGATCTTTCTTCCTCAGCAGAAGGTGGAGAGTGTTCAAGAGAAAGCTCAGCTCCTTCTTTCTTGTCCTCATCCATCCATCAGGCAGGGAATGCAGCTGATGGCCTGATGGTGTCCTGCTTCAAGGCGGTTCCATATGCTCAGTTCCACATGAGGCCTCTTCAATTTCACCTCTTGTCAGTATGGGATCGGGACCCTGTGTCCCTGGATTAGGTGTTTGTTCTGTCCGCTCTGGCCAGGCGGTCTCTATCGTGGTGGCTGAACTCAAGGAACCTGCTGGGGGGCAGATCCTTTCTGGCCCCCTTCTGGCAGACTGTCCTCACGGATGCCAGTCTGACAGGTTGGAGAGGGCTTTTGGAAGTCCCTGAAATTCCAGGGTCAGTGGGGCCCTCAGGAGGCCAATGCCCCTATCAACATTCTGGAATTGAGGGCGATCAGGTTGGTTCTCGCCCACTTAACCCCACACCTGTGGGGTCGGGCTGTTCGGGTCAGCTCGGACAACCAGATGGCGGCTGCCTACATCAATCATCAGGGAGGGACCCAGAGCAAGAAGGCCCTCAAGGAAGTGTCCCTGATACTGTCCTGGGCGGAGGAGAATGTTCCCTGCATCTCAGCTGTGTACATCCCGGGGGTGGAGAATCTGGAGGCAGACTCTCTGAGCAGGGGGACCTCTCGTCTTGGAGAATGGTCCCTCAGCAGCAGGGTGTTTCGCTCTCTGTGCCACCACTATGGTCAGCCGGATGTGGATCTGTTTGCGTCCCGTCACAATCACAAGCTTCCAGTCTTTGTCTCTCTATCCCAGGATCCTCTGGTCTTTGCTATGGATGCCCTGGCAATTTCTTGGACGAGATTCCAGCTCCTGTATGTTTTTCCCCCATTTCCACTGCTGGGCAGGGTGCTGCGCAAGATAGTTCAGGAGGGGGTGCCAACCATCCTGGTGGACCCCTGTTGGCCAAGAAGAGTGTGGTTCGCAGACATCGTGCAGCTGTCAGTAAATCATTACGCCCTGCCCCGGGTTCCAGATCTGTTCACTCAGTGGCACCTACGCCACCCCAATTTACAAACGCTGGCTTTGACGGCCTGGCTGTTGAAACCTCCATCTTGATGGAAAAAGGGCTGCCTGCCTCGGTTGTAAATACCATGATCAGGGCTAGGAAAAGGTCCTCTTCTTCCATCTACTACAGGGTTTGGCGTACTTACATTGACTGGTGCGAGTCTCACTCGCTTCCTGTCGTGTGTTTTCTATTCCTAGGATTCTGGAGTTTCTGCAACATGGTTTGGATCTGGGTCTTCTGCTCAGTACTCTGAAAGGTCGGTTTCTGCCTTGGCTTTTTGTTTCCAAAGATCCTTTGCTGAGCATCCCCTGGTCAAGACCACCTTCCAGGGGGTTACTCACGTGCGTCCCCCACGTAAGCCTATGTTACCAGTCTGGGACTTGAACTTGGTCTTATCTGCCCTGCAGGGGTCTCCCTTCGAGCCCTTGCAAGGAGCCCCTTTGTCCATTCTTACGCTTAAGGTGATCTTTTTGGTGGCTATCACTTCTGTGAGGCGTGTTTCTGAGTTGGCGGCGCTTTCTATCAAGCCTCCTTATTTTGAGAGACACCAAGACAAGGTGGTGTTTCGTTTTAAGAGAGATTTTCTGCCTAAGGTTGTTTCTGCCTTTCATCTCAATCAGGACATTGTTTTGCCTTCTCTGTGTCCTAATCCTAGTACTTCTAAGGAGAGGGTTTTACACTCTCTGAATGTGGTCAGGACTCTGAAGTTCTATCTGGTGGCTACTGAATCCTTCAGGAAGACTCACGCTCTTTGTGCTCCCATATGGACCTAAGAAGGGTCTGGCTCCGGCTAAGTCTACTATCAGCAAGTGGATCCGTCAGGCTGTGATACAGGCATACTCTGCTAAGGGGAAGGAGCCTCCCTTCTGCCTTACTGTTCATTCTACTCGTGCTATTGGTGCCTCTTGGGCTTTTCAGCACCAAGCTTCTGTTGAACAAATTTGCAAGGCCACCACTTGGTCTTCTGTTCATACTTTTTCTAAGTTTTACAAGGTTGATGTTAAGGCCTCAGCTGATGCTGCTTTTGGTCGCAAAGTTCTGCAGGCGGCAGTGGTTTAAACTGTCTGCTGTTACTTTTGGGGATCCCACCCTACCTTACGGACACTGCTATTGGATGTCCCAAGAGTAAGGAATATCTTCTGGAACAGGACGTGCTGTATACTTAGAATAATACAATTCTGTGATTACTCACCTGTAGAATTGGTATTATACGTATACAGCACGTTCTGTTCCACCCAACCATTGTTATAATTATCTTTAGTTACCTTTTTATGGTGATTGTTCTTATGTTCAAATTTTTATATATTGGTTATAGTTCTCCCGGTCTCATTTTAACTGCTTTTCAATACTGGGGATTTTGTGGGAGGTCCCTGGTATATATGGGGCCGGGAGGAGCCACTTTTCTGTCTCTGCAGTCCAGCGCCATCTACTGGCTGTATAACCCAAGAGTAAGGAATATCCTCTGGAACAGGATGTGCTGTATACGTATAATACCAATTCTACAGGTGAGTAATCACAGAATTGTATTTTTAGTAAAGCTGTGAAGCTAAAGCTAAAGGGCCCATCAAAGCTGCTTCACCCTTTAACCCTTTCAGTGCCAAGCACGTAACACCTACGTGCTCGCATGTCCGTGCCTTAAGTGCCAAGCAAGTAGGTGTTACGTGCTTGGATTCCCCCCCCCCTGCTAGTTAAAAAAATAAAAATACTCACCTGATCCCTCGTTGGATCCGACCTGGTCTCCTCTTTAATTTGGTGTCATCCGATCACCCGTGGGGGCTCGGATGGCTCCAGGAGAGCCCCTGAAATAGCGCCCCCCCTTCGGCAGCAGCAGTTGCTAACTGTAAAAAAAAGAAAAAAAAATGACATTTACTTACCTATGGTCGCGCCTCCCGACAGGTCTCCTCTTCACCTCCAATTGCCCCCCCCCAGGCCTCCGATCGCCCCCCCCCAGGCTCTTCCGTGGCAAGGGGAGGGCGGAAATCGCCCTCTCCCCCCCCTTCCTGGATTGTGACTGCTAGCCCTGCCCCCTAGGGGCAGGGCTGGGTGACAAAATTGTGATGTCACTAGCAGCCGGCTTCTTAAGACCAGCACCCCGTGACTAAGAATCAGTCTGCTCGGGTGCTTGGAGGAGAGAGGTGGGGAGGGCTGTGATTGCCCCCCCCAGGCTCTCTCCTCCAAACACCCGAGCAGACTGTCAGCTGTCATCGGAGATCGCCGGGGGCAGAGGATCGGAGGTGAGTAAAGTAAAAAAAAGGCTGTTTATTTTTACATTTAACCCCTTGTGAACTGGTAAGGGGTCCATGAGACCCCTTATACCAGTTCACAAGGCTGGGGGCTGGCAAGTCACCTGTAGTAGCCGCAGGTGGCTTGCCATTAACCCCCGGCATCCCTATTACCTGCCTCCCCAAAGCCCAGGGGGGGGGCAGAATAGCCCGGGCACACATAGGCTATGTGGGCTTGTAGGCTGCACGGTGGGGGGGCACAAAAGCTGGCCCCTCCACTCTGTTCCTACAAGCCCCCATGGCTGGTAATGCTGGGTAAGGGGGACCCCATTTTTTTTTTTTGGATTTTTAAGGGTTTCAACTCGAGGTCCCCCCCTCCCATGTCATTTTTTTAAAATTAACCCCTTATGTTCTGTCGCCCAGCAGCTATAAAAGGCATCCAGCTGCAGCAGGAGAGCAGAAGCCAGATTGATCAGCGTGGGACACAGGGATGGATGGGAGGTAAGTATTAAAAAAATAACTAAAATATTTTTTCTGCTTGTTTCTGTGTTTTTTTTTTTTTTTACACTTAACCCCTTGTGAACTGGTAAGGGATCAATGAGATCCCTATACCAGTTCACAAGGCTGGGGGGCTGGCAAGTCACCTGCGGCTAGCCTAAACTCTGCTGCAAAATATATATCTATAATTTTCCTGGAAATTCCGTCAAAAATCACGGTTAAACATGGCGCAGAATGGGGAAAAATGACCTGTCAACAGAGCGTGACAAAACTTAAAGTAGGCTGGCTTGTTTTTTCTTGTTTGCATATTTATATTTTAGAAAAACATGTTACTTATTCAGTTTTTTTTATTCATTTTTTTAGGGAAACCCTGTGCAACCTAAGAATTCTTCGAGGGATTACTTCCATAAAGATGAGCCTACTACAACAAGCTGGGTACTCTTAGAAAGCTTAACATGTGTACTTTCAGGGAGTATATGGTTTATTGGGGATATTCCTAATGTAAAGGGTTGTTTTGGTTGAAAAAGGTGCGCACTTTGTCTGCAGAACTGTAATTTTCAAGTAAAATTACTGTTACGCGCACGCTTTATTTTGTGGTGTTTGCCAACTCTTCCCTTGACAGTATCTATGCATGTTGGGTATCGTTCTGTTCGGGGCATGTTGCTTTTTGAGATTTTACTTGTTATTTCTTGTTTGCGTATAGTTTTTTTTAGGAAAATGTGGCTTGATTATTCTGTTTTATTCTTTTTTAGGGAAACTTTGTGCAACCAAAGAATACATCGAGGGATTACTTCCAGAAAACTAAGCCCACATAAACAAGCTTGGTACGCCTAGCAGGCTTGAGGTGTGTACTTACGAAGAATATATAGTTTGTGGGGAGTATTTCAAATGTAAAGGATTGTTTTTCTAGAAAAACTGCAAGGTGCGCATAGCGCAGTTGTATTTTATCTGAAAATCTCCTAAAGCTCTGTTTCAGTTTCGGGGAGTCGCCTGGGCAGGAAAGGGTGTCCACCTATACATATGTGGTACTGCTGTGACCGGGAGAAATTGGGGTTTCACACGCAATAAAATGTTATTGACAAACTTACATTTTTTATTACAAATTGCAAAAAATGTTTTTTCACATATTTCACCAATAAATATTGGGAATACACTAAAAAAAAAGGCCAAACAAGACATTTCATGTTGAAGTTTTTAGTCACTTATTATTTTTTCCCCCACCGGGCTGCAACTCTGTTCAGGACTCTAGGATACGGGTGTGGCCATCTTGACTTAGAAGCATACATACTGAGCAGAGGAGAGCGGGCTAAAGTGCAGGGGGTTGGGGTTATAGTTGTGCTTTGCACAGTCAGAGCAGACCTGGGGGGTCAGGAAAAGGACAGCAATCCCAGAATGCAGAACGACAGTCAGAAGACACTTCCTGTTTTCAGGCTGCCTGATGCTTCATGAGCTGCCATCTTGGATGTTTAACATGCAGTAGATGCAGGTAGGATGATTTTTTATGCGAGCAATCTGTATGTACAGGGTGTAGGAAACATATAACATAGGCTCTTATTCAGGGTGAAGATCCGCTTTAACAGCTGTATGAACGCCATAAGTGATGCATCAATCATATAAACTGTGTGAAGGCCCTATAAGTCTCCTAGTATGTTGCTGTCCTGATCTGGGATGCCCTTCTTTAACCCCCAACCCCCCCCTTCCTTTGACCAGCAGTGGAGCACCCAGGAATTTTATCTGGGGGATGATTATGGTAGGGGACGTAGCTTCTGCTTTCCACCTGCTAAAGTGGTGAACATGAGAATGTGATTGATGCTCATCAGTAATTTGAATGATTTTCTTGGTGGTCCTACGCGGCTACTGAACACTGGCCACTCCCAACAGCTCCCAAACCTCGACAGCCCACTTCTCTTCCTCAAATGTATTCTGAGCTCTATGAACTTACAGCTTCTGAGCCCCTTCAACTGCCTCCTGTTCTGCTCCCCCTAGGGGGCACAAGGAGCATTCCTAACCTGAGTGGGGGCTGTGGGTTCCATACCCACCCACCATTGTATCATCGTTTTTGTGACAGACGCTCTGCCTTTTGGATGTCATCACTATTCAATTGCCCACCGGGTCATTCACTGACCTTTTTCTTAATTAGGTTCCAGACAATGTCATTGTATTTTGATACTGTTACAGGCAATGTCGTTGTAGTTTGGATTGTATTACAGACTGCCATTGTGTTGATTGATTACGTCACAGACAATGGCATTGTTCTGATTGATTGTGTTGCAGACGTCTATTGTGTTCCTGATTGCGTCACCGGCAGAGTTGAGGGATTGTGTGCCCTGCTGCTATTGGTCGGTGTGTGTGTCATGCAGTTCTCCATCAGGTCCACCTTGCATGGAGACTTCTGTATATAAGGCCTAGAGTGGCACTAATAAACACTTCACCTTCACCCTCAATACTGAAGTTCTGTCTCTTATTGGGGGAAACGCTATATTACAATTCACTAGCCCTTGTAAGGGCTGTTCTGTTTCCTCACGGACGACTCTGGAATTCCAGCAGCACCTCTTACGATTGGGAAAAGGACTTCTCGGGCGGTGAAGCCCTCCGGCGATAAGGGTTATCGCTACAGTTTTCAGTACTAAGGCTTTAGTATCATCACATATCCTGCACTGCCTATGATCTGTTCCTGCAATACTATAGCATTTAGCTGATAAATGCACTTCTCAGTTGGCTATAAAGCTCCTTGTGGGGTGGGGGCCAGTAAAATCACAGGCTGATTTCTGACCCCAGTCAGTTTTAGGGTCCCATGCGACAAGACAAATTTTGTATAGCGAAATACAGTATTGAAGCACCTTGTCGGGATGTACCCTCAGTCTTCTCATGTGCTGCAGGAGCGCGAGCGAACCCGGGGGGTTTCACACAGAGGGACATCCTGGCATTGTCCAGCCATGGCATAGGGAATTGTATTACCATCCAATTTCTTTTTTTTTTTTTTAAAGTTTCTTTTTATTTGCAGTTCAACAAACAACAAAACATCAAAACAGTGACAGTTCACATTATGGTGTCACAGGCACCAAGGTCAGTAATAAAGATTCAATGGACCATTTAGACACGACAACCATTCACCCTCATTCATACCTTCTGGACTCAGACATCTAGATTAAAATTAACTATTCGCAGGGATGGGGAAACCGGTCGGTGCACCACATCTCCCAAGATGTTGCTACTGTCCCTCAGTTCCCCCTTCAACACATTCAGTGGTTCAACCAAACCATGGTCAGCAGCACTGTTCCATCAGGCGGACCCACCTCCTCCCTAATTATCTTCTGAAGCTGTGTCCTGACTCTGCAGCCAGGGTCCCCACACTTTTTCAAATTTATCGGGCACCCCCCTAGCAGCGTACGTCAGTTTGTACATAGGAAGTTTCTGGTTCACCAGAGTCCTCCACGCCTGTACAGATGGTTTGGCCGGGTGTTTCCAATTCAACAGAACGCATTTCCTAGCATAAAAGAGCAATAACCTCAGTAGAGACCTCAACGCACTTGTTTCCGACAGTGATTCAACCACCCCCAGAAGACATAAAGAAATTGAACCGCTGATCCGGATACCCGTTACCCTCCCAATCAAATGCATTACCTCATCCCAATAGCTCACTAGAACTGCACAGGACCAGGTCACATGTACCCATGTACCAGCCTCCCTCTCACATCTGGGACACAGATCACTAGCCAGCAATCCCATCCTATGCATGTGTATCGGTGTGATGTAGGCTTGATGTATCCATTTGGTCTGGATAAATCTGTCTCTAGCTTCGATGACCGAGGAGTGTAGGTTGTCCAAGATTTCCTCCCAGTCATCCCGGTCTAAAGTTCGGTCTAGAACCTGCCACTTGTGTTCGATTTTCCCCCTAGGAGACTCCAGCCCAGCAATCAAGCATTTGTACAGTGTGGAGACAGGTTTCTCCAAGTCCGTCCCTCTGACCACACTTTCCACCCGTGACACCGAAAAGTTCGGACTGTCCCTGCGGAATTGAGTCTGCAGGGCGTGCCTGAGTTGCAGATAGCGGAAGAAGTCCCGATGGGAAACTCGAAATGTCTCCCTAATTTGGTCAAACGACATGAACACTCCATCCTTATACACCTGGCCAATCGTCTGGAGGCCCCTTCTGTCCCAAAACTGCGGATCCTGCATAGAGACCAACTCAGAGAGCTTGGGGTTACTCCAGAGAGGAGTAAAGGGGGACCAATACTGGGCCTCATCCGGATTCCTATTCAGCCTGGCCACCCTTCCCCATATATTACACACTGCCCTCATACAACCCGTCGCCTCCCGGATCCCCCGAACTCCCCTATACGCCAAGGAGGACAGTCTCCCAGAGGAGCCCAGAACCGCCACCTCCAGACTCACCACCGGATTATTCTGCGGCTGACAAAGCCACCAGTGCACAAACAGGAGCTGTGTGGCATAGAAATACATTTGCATGTGAGGGACCGCTAGTCCCCCCTCCGCTACCTGCGCCTTCATTATTTGTCTGTTAAGCCTAGGTGGAGACTGCCCCCAGACAAAGCTAAAGAGAATGGAATCCAATATCTTGAAGTGGGATACTGGCAACAACACTGGCGAGGCCTGATATATATATAGAAATTTCGGAAGGAAAATCATTTTATATATATTGATTCTGCCCATGACTGACAGTGGCAGGTTCGCCCACCGAGCAACCCGCTGCCTCAGCCCAGCCACGACAGGGGAGACATTAAGAGATATGAATTCACTTGGTTGCCTACTGATCATGATCCCCAAGTATTTGAACTGTTGAACTATTTTAAGCTGAGACCTCGGGGAAATGTCCGGAGAGACAAGCTCATCCACTAACATTAGACTGGATTTATCCCAATTAATCCTCAACCCGGAAAACCTTCCAAACACTCCAATAGTGTCAAGTGCTGCGTCCAGGGATTCATGACCATCTGCCAGGTATAACAGTGTATCATCTGCGTAGAGTGATATCTTTTCCTCTGCTGCTCCTATTTTCCATCCAGAGATACTTGGGGAGCTCCTGACAATAATCGCCAGGGGTTCAATGGCTAAGGCAAAGAGCAGCGGTGATAGCGGGCACCCCTGTCTCGTCCCTCTATGCAACGCAAATGAGTTAGAGTAACACCCATTGACCCGTATCCGCGCCGTTGGCCGTTCATACAATAACTTGACGTATTTAATAAAACGAGCGGGAAGCCCAAATCTTTCCAATACTGCCCAGAGGTACTCCCATTCTATCGAATCAAAAGCTTTCTCATTGTCTAATGAGATGATCACACGTTTCCCCTGATTGTCATGTATAATTTGGAGGTTTGACATCAGTCTGCGCAGATTCACACAAGTGGTGCGCCCCGGCATAAACCCTGACTGATCCGGCCCGATCAAATGCAGAATAGCCTTGTTTAGCCTAGTGGCCAGTATTTTTGCTAAGATTTTGGCATCTTGGTTCAGCAGGGATATAGGCCTATAAGACGCGCAAGAGTCAGGAGGTCTCCCTTCCTTATAGATAAGGACCACATGCGCCTCATGAAAAGAGGCCGGTAGGCACTCACTTTCAAGCGCTTGTTTCAGCACCTCCCATAGCTTAGGTGTCACTTGCTCAAGGTCCTGTTTATACCACTCTGCCGGTATCCCATCCGGTCCCGGTGCCCTCCTGCTAGAAAGCATTCTGATGGCACCAGAGACCTCTTCCATAGTAATAGGGGAGTCCAAAGCCTCCTGGTCCTCCTCAGGCAGTCGCGGGAAGTCAATCTGATCTAGGTAAGCACCCAGTTCAGTCGCTCCATAGTACGCCCTTGAGGAATACAAGGCAGAGTAGTACTCAAGGAACCGCTGGGCTATCTCCTTCCCTTCAGTCACCCTCGTCCCATTGTCCAGGATTCCAGCTATGTTGTTAGATTGGCTTTCAGCTCTCGCTAAGTAGGCCAGGGTCTTACCGTTCTTATCTCCCTTATCAAAGATCGTTGCCTGCTTATATAGCAACAACTTCCTAGCTGAGTCAGTCAAAAGCAGATTATACTCTCTTTTCAATGTCAACAGTGTTGAATAGTCCCTGCTGTCCGATGTTGTAATGAACTTCTCCTCCGCCACCGCTAGTTTACTCTCAAGATCTGCCACTTCCCTCCCCTTCATCCTCCTAGCCGCAGCGATAGCGCTGATGGCCGCCCCCCTAGTAACAGCTTTGAAGGCATCCCATCTTACTTCTACCGATGTCTCCACAGTATTGCACGCCCAGAAAGTCTCAGTAGAGGATTGCAGACTGCTCTTGATTTCAGGAGAGTCCAGCCACAAGGGATTCAGGGTCCAGCCCACCCGGGTCTCCCGCCTCATCGACAGCCCCACTGTTATCAACAAAGGGGAATGATCCGAGACCCCTCTCGGGAGATAACTGCAGGTCGCCACCTTGGTCAGGAATTCAGGAGATGAGAACGCAAGGTCAATTCTAGACAGGGACTTGTGTGTGACAGAGTGACAGGAATATGCCTTATCGGTGGGGTGCTTCCACCTCCAAAGCTCTTGCAACCCCAGCGTCTCTGCCCACAGTGCCAATTGGGTCTTGGGACCCGGATTCTTACCCATCCTGTCCAGCGCCGAATCCAAAACCATATTGAAGTCTCCCAATAGCAGTATCGGGGCAGGGGGGTAGGACAGCACCTTCTCCATTACTCTGTCAAGAATCTGTGCAGAAAATGGTGGGGGGACATATACTCCCACTATTATTATGTCAGTATCCATGATCTTGGCGTGGAGGATAATATAGCAACCCTCCCGATCAGTATGTACAGAATACAACACAAATGGGGTGCCCTTGGAAATCAGTATGGATACACCTCTTGAGTATGTCGAGAAGGGAGCATGAAAGGAGCTCTGAATCCATGGTTTCTTTAACGCCAGGACTCTCTGACCCATCAGATGGGTCTCTTGGAGAATAACTATGTTCGGTTTGTGTTTCTTAACAAACTGAAGGACAGTAGCCCTTTTGATCTTATCATTAAGCCCCCGGACATTCCAGGAGAGAAATTTACACTCACCCATTATTACTACTCAAAGTTCTATCTTCAAGGTCACCTTCCTGCAGCTCACCCCCACCCCCCAGAGTTCTCTTCATTAACCGAGTCCAGCTACTAAACCTCACAGTCATACCAACATACAAACAACAGTACACAAAACATATAATACAACACATACAACAGTTCAAAAAACAGATAGTGCAGCATTTAGAATCAAACCAACAATTCCCAACCCCTCCCCCCACCCAGCTCCACCACCCCCAACCTCTGGCGAGCATCAATACCCTCCCAACCAAAAAACAACAACACAGGTGTAACTTGTTGCAACTGGGGTGCAGGGACCCAACGCCTAACGGGCCTGCAACTCAAAATAACCAATAGCACTATACAGGTCGGCAGACAACTGCCTTGGGTTCCCAGGGTCGCATGGAAGCAAATTGGGCGGTGGGGACGGGTACAATCAGGAGGGGGAAGGAATGGGGATGGTGAGCCGGGAACGGGCACCAGATAATGGGGACCAGGGGCCAAGGATAAGAAGGAGAGAAGGGGGGGGGGGAGGGGGAGAAGAGGGGGACCCGCCATCACACCCTGGGAATCCAGAGCCACGGCTCTCCCGCAATATTCCGAGCAGGATGTTTTGGTGACTAGAGCGGCAAATCAAGTCATAACAATGATAACAACTTTTAAACTTTTAAGCTTGGTGACACGGGTGCAGCCGTGCATCCAACTGCGCCGGGGGGCTCCTTCCGGCGAAGAAACAAAAAGGCCCGACGGAGGCAGGCGCCCCCGTCAGTAAGCAGCCAACTGATCAAACACAGCTGGAAGTTGGCAAGGGTCAAATCCTCACCTACCCGGAGACCCAGTCCGTCAGGCCCCAGGCAAGGAGTCCAGCCACGCGTTGGCCTCCTCTGCAGAAACAAAAAATCTAGTGGACTCCCCATCTTGAACGCGAAGTCGTGCTGGAAACATCATGGAGTATTTGATCTTCCGTTTTCTTAGCCTTTCCCTTACTGCATTAAAGGAGCGTCTCATCTTTTGAACCTCTGAAGTAAAATCCGGGAAGAAGGACAGCCGCGCATTATCGAAGTTCACCGCGCCTTTCAATCTGGCGGCGGTCAGGATAGCGTCTCTGTCTCTGTAGTGGAGGACTTTAAGTATAAAGGGTCTCGGCGGGGCTCCGGGGGGGAGGGGTCGCATTGGAATCCTATGGGCTCTTTCCACGGTGAAAAATTTGGTTAGGTTAGCTGGCGCCAAGGTCTCTCTGATCAGATTTTCAGCGAATTGCTCCGGGGAGGAGCCCTCAGCTTTTTCGGGTAGGCCCAGAATTCTGACATTATTTCTCCGGTTTCTGTTCTCTGCGTCCTCTGCCCGCCCCATCAAGGTGGTTACCTGTCTCCTCAGCACTGCGAGTTCCCCTTCCTGAGCGGTGAGCCGGTCCTCCGTCTCACCAATCCTTCTCTCCGCCTCGCCGGTACGGTCCCGAATTTTATCCAGTTCATGGCGGACATAGTTAAATTGCTCTTGGAGGGTATCAAATTTGGCTGTGAGAACACTCTGACATGAGGCAATAGCTGCCATAATAGCTGCAGTATCAGGGTTAGTGGGCTCCTGCCCAGCCCCCCCTTGAGGCTCCATCGTTTGCGTACCACAGGCGACCACCACTGATTTGCGTTTTTTGTTTCCTCTCATGTGGAGGGGACCCCAAACGGATCTTCTTGGTTTGCACCGGGGGGGGGGGGAGGGGGGGACCCCCGCACACGACCACCAGCGGACACAAATAGATATGCCCAAGTCCACGTGTCGGATATCAGGAGGGAAGGCCGCGGGTTCCAGACGTGAGTCAGAGGGGCATCCCGTATGATTGTGCAACCGGGGCAGCTGATCTCAACATCCAGGACAGAATGATGTGTTTAAAGTGAAGGGGGATCTGCCCAGAGCTTCCTCCACCGCCAGCTCAATTACTAGGGCAGAGTGTCCACAAAGAAAGCTCGTTTCACAATTAGGGCATGTGGTTTCATATGTGTCATATAATTCCAGGGGTCTGGTGTGTCAGGATAGGAGAGCAGGCCTGCCAGCAAGCAAGTTCAGACCAGAACGACCCCCCACATGTGCCCCTCTGCAGAGTGTGAGGTATCTCCCGGGGCTCCTCGTCACCCCCACGCCACCCACAGCAGGGTAATATGGCGCCCCGTCAGCTAGGCTCCCTCCACCACTGGGTTATTACTCCCAGGCGTCCTCCCCTTTGTCACCGCCGCAGCCCGGGGCAGGACTGTGCTGTTGCCGATGCTCTGCTCAGTTCCCCCGCACACCACGGGCACACGTGCTTGCAGGGACGGCCGCCTCCTCCCCACTCCTCCACCGACTCCACTCACCGCCGCCGCCCGGGGCAGTCTGGTCCCGTCTGCCGCCTCGTACTTGTGACAGCCGCCCTCTCCCCGCCCCTCCACCTCAGCACACCGCCGTCTCGCTTCAGACAACAGCAGCCGCCGGATCCTCTCCACACACCGGGGACGCACGTGGCCGGACAGCCGCCCGCTCTTCCACCAGCTGCCGCTGCCGCCCTCGGGGAGGGCGCCGTCGCCTCCGCTGCACCAGGGCTCGATTCCTCAGTCTGGAGGGGCCCCCCGGGACCACAAGAAGCGCCGCTCAGCCACAAGGATAATGGGGTAAGTCAGGATATTAAACGGAGCCCAGTGTAGGCACGTCCGATCAAGTCGCCATCTTGGCCACGCCCCCTACCATCCAATTTCTACTCCCTATGGCATCGCAAACTAGGATGTCCCCATTGTGTGAAACCCCATTAAATTGTTGCACCCACTCACCTAACCTTGTTCCAACGGCGCATGTGCAGGTCACGGCTTTGCTATACATTTATCTAGACACATACCTGGGGCAGCTATTTGTGACTGTCCGGCCCGGGGGCCTGCAACCAGTGGCCTGCTCTGCACCATTCAACTTCACTCATTCAACTCCTGATTGCCTTCCCTATAGCCACCAATCATTATCTAGACCTTGTTGCATTCTGGGCCACCAAACACCCTTCAGCCCTTACTGCTTGCTCTGCTGCCACTAAAGACTTCCATCATTGAGGTTTGTTGTCACCTGGTTCTTGCCACCTTCTGAGCTTCCATCAATTGCCCTCCATTCCATGCCACCTTCTCCATTTTTGCTGATCATCCCGTTATCAAAGCCAGCCATGAGCAGGTCTTCACACAGCACCTGGCATTCAATGCTCAATGTCTACTGTAAAATAACACCATGGCCAAGTGTAAGCCTGAGTGGGCCCCTAAAGATGCTAGGGACCCTGGCAATTGCCCAGGTTTGCCTTGTGCTGGTGCTGGCCCTGGAGCTGAGTGCTGCTGCACACTACGCATTGTTAAAGTGGACCAAAACCCAAGATTTTGACGATCGATGTTGGTTTTGGTCCACTTTAAATGGCACCCCTCACTCAATGCCCCCCTTCAGGTGTCATTTATTTGGGAGCTCCATGTATTTGCATGGTAAGTGTGGTGATAGGGCACGCTACTGCCCCCAGTATGTCACCGCTTTCATACTATGAGGCTCAGAGGACCTCCAGTCATTTGTACTGCGGCTCGTTCACCCTTCCAACAATAACTATGGGCGCCCAGTTGCTGCGTGCAGACTGGCCTGGAGAAGCGTTCATGTCAGGTGCCAGAGCCACTCGGGAACCCAGCCCTGGAACTAGCTGTATCAGCCCGCATGGCATTTCTGCGCCTCCGGTGGGAGGTCTGTCACGGGCTACAGGTGACTTATTGCAGTTACAGCAGGAGACACGCCATGTGCCCGAGTGAGCTGACAGCTTCGTGCACGTCAACGCTCTTCCATAGAACGCCTCTCACTCGGCCGCACGGGGGCGCGCATCATCCCCCTGCAATGACACAGGCGCGCTCCCGCAGCCGCCGCCTCTCAACGTGCAGCACGAGAACAGCGCTTAGCGCCCGGTTTGGAGCTGGCGGAGAGAAGAAGAAGAAGCCGGAGGGAGACGCAGTGAGGTCGGTGGGGCGGGTTTTCCGGTGTGTATGGCGGGGCGTGTGGGGGCGTCAGGAATGTCGCTGCAGGGGCTGCGGAGCGCGCGCCTGGCGGAGGTGTGCGGAGTGGCCAGTGCTGGCGGCATAGGGCACACCACCTGTAACATAGGAGAATTCACCTCACCTCTGCTGCCTGGCATAGAGCACCATGACAGCTTACATGCTTCTGTTATACCACTCACAGGAAGCCTGTCCTTACCACACAGACTTCCTGACCAGACTGGCGGCCCCAAATACCCCTAACCACACAGGCTTCCTGACCATACCGGCAACCCCAAATACCCCTAACCACACAGACTTCCCCATATGCCACCTAACCACACAGGCTTCCTGACCATACCGGCAACCCCAAATACCCCTAACCACACAGGCTTCCCGAAATGGCATAAAATCTCACAGGCTTCCCATATGCCACCTAACCACACTGGCTTCCTGACCATGCTGGCTTCCCTAAATGCCATCTAACCACACAGGCTTCCAGCCCACATAGGCATGCCCATACGCCACCTAAGTACACATTCTTCCTAACAATACAGGCTTCCCCAAACCCCTCCCCCCTAACCACACATGCTTTTTGATCATACAGGCTTCCCCATATGCCACCTAACCACACTGGCTTCCTGACCATGCTGGCTTCCCTAAATGCCATATAACCACACAGGCTTCCAGCCCACATAGGCATGCCCATACGCCACCTAAGTACACATTCTTCCAACAATACAGGCTTCCCCAAATCCCTCCCCCCTAACCACACATGCTTTTTGATCGTACAGGCTTCCCCAAACACCTCCTAACCACACAAGGCCCTGATCGCACATGCCTGCTGACAATACTGGATTGCTCAAACTCCCCTAATCACACAGGCTTCCTAACCATACTGGCTTCCCCAAATGCCACCTAACCACACAGACCTCTAGACCACACAGGCTTCCCCATATGCTACCTAGCCACACAGGCTTCCTGTCCATACTGGCTTCCCAAAACTCCCCCTAACCACACAGGCTTCCTGACCATACTGGCTTCCCTGAACGTCTCCTAAACACACAGGTTTCTTGACCACACTGGCTTTCCCGAATGCCACCTAACCACACAGGCTTCTTGACCATACTGGTGTCCCTGAAAATCCCCATAACCACACAGGTTTCCCCAATAGCCCTAACCACATAGGTTTCCTGACCACACAGGCTTCCTGACCACACAGGCTTTACCAGGTGCCCACTAACCACACAGGCTTCCTGACTAGACTGGCTTCCCCGAATGCTGCCTAACAACACAGGCTTCCTGACCATACTGGCTTCCCCAAACTCCCCCTAATCACACATGCATTCTGACCATACTGGCTTCACCAATTGGTCACTAACCACACAGGCTTCCTGACCATACTGGCTTCACCAATTGGTCACTAATCACACAGGCTTCCTGACCATACTGGTTTCCCTGAACGCCCCCTAACCACACAGGCTTCCTAACCATACTGGCTTCCCTGAACGTCCCTAACCACACAGGCTTTCTCACCATACAGGCTTTCCCGTACTGATTGGATCACCCGTTATGTGGGTTTACTTTCAGTCCGGACAAACCTCTGTGCTTTTCTTCTGCAATTACCTGATTGTGCCAGTTTCCATCGGTCGCTGCATTAGCACCCCAAACACAAAAGCAGGCAACAAGTCTGTGGTCAGCACCTGTATTGCATTTCTCCCGCTGTGTGCTCAGCATCCCCTCGCACATCTTAGCTGTCACTGTTACTCTCAACTGCTGCACTGTCAATTTCCGCAGCTTCTGGGACAGCTCCTCCGCCCAGTCATGTCCTGGCCAGGATTGGAACCTGCAACCCTCCGGTCACTGGATCGATTCCTTACAATAGACCACCACTGCCCCTTTGTAATGATTACATCTTGAGCAGCAGCAGGGAGGCCAATTTCTGCAAAGGACATAGGGTAGGGGATGTGCAGGCTTACACACTGTGATTAAACTAGGGAAAGAATCATGACTGAGGCATTGTGCTAAGCAGGCCATAGGATAGGTTTTGTCACCCCTACAGGTGGTTGGTTCCCTTCCTCAAATCAGGATGCCACACTTTTAAACCCGGCCCTCCCCCCAGTTCACCTGATACTCATCTCAATGTGGTAAAAGCCCCCCCCCCCCCGCGCGTGGCATCACGGGTCCGCGTGTTTTGCGTGTACTCACTTCTCTCTTCTTGTAGTTCTTGGTGTACAGTTGTCAATGAAAACTAGTAACATAGTAACATAGTATGTAAAGATGAATAAAGATTTAGTCGAGTTCAGCCGGTTTATCTCCTTCCAGTGGTCCAGTAGCCATAGCTGGAAATTGCATGCCAGGAAGGCATCAAGGCCACTTTTGAACACCTTTATTGTATCCCTCATTACTACCTCCTCTGGCAGCGAGTTCCATAGTCTCACTGCTCTTACAGAGAAGAATCCCCTCCTATGTCGGTGGAGAAAGCACCTTTCCTCTAACCTTAGTGGATGCCCCCGGGTTATGGTTACACTCCGGGGTATAAATAGATTGTGGAACAGATCTTTGTATTGACCCCGAATATATTTATACATAGTTATTAGATCACCCCTCAGGCGTCTTTTTTCCAAACTAAATAAACCTAACTTTGACAATCTTTCAGGGTACTCTAGTTCCCGAACTACATTTATTACCTTAGTTGCCCTCTTTTGAATATGCTCCAGTAGAGTGCTTAGCCAGTTTGTACCTGTTTTGATAGCCCCAGTGTCATATATCTGGCTACCCGCTCTTATTAAGTGGCCTCTGATGTTTTTAGACTTCTTAAAAGTGAACATTGGTGGTGTTGAGAACACTTTTTCAAGTTTCTCATCCCCCAACAGAATACAACAATGTTTCTGAATATTTCTGTATCATCACTAATAATGTGTCGTAGCCTTAAAATTGACTAAAGGGAAACCCATTGTTTAATGGTTTGGGATGGAAACTATCAAAAGCTAGATACGTATTACGATCAGTCGGTTTAGTATATACATCCATAAAAAGGACACCATCCTTCCTGCCCAAGGAGTGCACCTGTTGAAGACGGGCTGGCTGTGTCTAGGTCCTCTTTAAATTTCATAAGTGTGTCAAAAAATGTCACCTATATATCTAACCCAAACATGTACATGTTCCACAAAGGAGAAAAAAAGGAGATTCGAAATCAGCCATGAATAGATTGGCATATGATGTGGCCACATTGGACCCCATCTTTATGCCTTGTTCTTGTAGATAGAAAGTCTCTTTATACTGGAAATAATTTTGTCTAAGAACAAGGGTCATAAGTTCCATCAAAATTTAGCCCAGATCATGTGGAATGTGTACAGACTCTTCATGTCCATACTATATAGTTCCAGAGTTCCAGTAATTTACCCAAATCTTTGAACTTTTTAAGAAAATCACCTGTGTCAATTAAGTATGATTTAATGGTAGCAAACTTTACCTGTAATATCTTGTCAAGGTATGTAGCAAATGTTAAAAGATGGAATTGGTACCCACAACTATGGGTCTCCCTGGACATCTTTCGCCATCTTTGTGAATTTTGGGTAGAATATTAAAAGTGGTATTAATGGAGCATCACATACTAGATGTGCCACCACTATGCCACCACTATCAAGTGCCCCTTTAGTAAGTTGCATCATTTTTCTTTTAATTTCTCTTGTAGGGTCATGCTTTAACTTAGTATAAATATGTGGTGATACGTATGGAAGACCAGTGGTTGCCACTTACTTGGGTTTCTGTAGTGACTTGGTTCCCCTTGTATGGGAACCATCTTTCTTTCTGAATATGGGTAAGTTGATGTGTCGAAATAGGCTCTCAACCGTAGGGACCTGAAAAATTTTTGGAGCTCAATATCAAGTTCAAGGGGGTCTCCCTTATAAAGAAGTACTCGCCTTTCAATATCAGTCAGTTGGTGGCTCGAACTATTCACAAATTGTTCGCTTACTGTGACTTGCTCCCCGTGATACGCTGTACGTCCTGATGTCCTGTGGCACCTACGGGTTTTCTTGGGGTTTTCTCTGGTTTTGAGCCTCTCCTTAAAAAAGGTCTATTGCTGTTGTCAGAGAGGCTAGAGTCTGAGTCACTGCTGTGTCCGTCTGAATCTTCTAAACTCCTTCCTCCTATATACCCGGTTTTCCTTGTAGTCTGCAAGGTCTCTCTGGTATTTATTGAGTTTGATCTGAAGTGTATCTTTTCTATATTGTTCAATCAACGTTTGGATCATTTCTATGTATGATCTGTAGTCAGCCAGATTTAGTGTACTCTCTAGTCACTTTTGTAGTGAAAATCTAAGCTACATTTGTTTAATATCTGGAACCACTTTTTCAAAATTCAGGGCTATCTTTACAAAAAGTTTGCTGGATATTAAGTCGTAATCACCTCGGTATCCATTTGGATATAAGATATTACGCTAGTGTGGTGGAATGTCATTGGTATTGTACCTGGCATTTCTTTTTGATTCTCAAATTGTCATCTTAAAGCGGACCTTCACTCTGAATAAGAGTCTATCCTATATGTTTCCCACACCCTGTACATACAGATTGTCCACATTAAAAATCATCCTACCTGCATCTACTGCATATTATGAGCCTTTAAACATCCAAGATGGCGGCTTATGGAAGCCGCCATCTTATCAGGCAGCCTGCAAACAGGAAGTGCCTCCTGACTGTGCTGCTCTGCATTCTGGGACTGCTGACCGTTACCTGACCCCAGCTCTGCTCTGTCTGAGCAAAGCACAGCTATAACCCCACCCCCTGTACATTATCCCACTCTCCTCTCCTCAGTAAGTGTGATGATTCTGAGTCAAGATGGCGGCGCCCGTATCCTAAATTCCTGAACAGAGTTGCAGCCCAGTGGGGGAAAGAATAATAAGTTAGTTACTAAAAACGTAAAATATATTATTAGTAATATAATATATATATAATTTTGTAATTTCTGGCTCAATCTCTGCGTGCTAGAATGAAAGAATATCAACACATTTTTAATGTGTAATCATGACACAAATTTCTCCTTTCCATGTGCATAATCTTACGTTTATCTGTGTTAAACTTCATTTGCCATGATTGAGACTTTACTTTTTAATCCATACCCTATGTTATTAATATATATATTGAAGGAAATTGGGCCCAGAACTGACCCATGCGGTACTCGGTAACGGTTAGTTAGTAACGGCTAGTAACGGTGACCCAATCTGAGTATGTACCATTGATAACCACCCTCTGCTTCTATCATTAAGCCAGTTTCTCACCTATGTGCACACATTTCCCCCCAGTCCAAGCATTCTCATCTTTTGTACCAGTCTTTTATGTGGCACAGTATCAAATCTTTTAGAAAAGTCAAGATAATTGATTTCCAAGGCACTTACATAAAACACACATTTGCTAACATAAAAAACTAGCACCTTGAGGATATCCTTTTGGCAAACAATAATATAAAGTTTCAAAAATTCCATTGAAAGTGGACTTTCCCTTGAAGCTCTATTAATTTACCTAGTTATGTGATTTCCTTTTTAAACATAAACCTTTACTTTTGTTTGCCACACTAACACCACCACTTTAGTTTCACTTTTTGTAGCTGGTATAGGTAACTTAGTATGGTTCTTCTACAGGTGCTCTCTGCCAAGTGTAGGATGAAACCTGTGAACCAGCGGGAGGCAGCAGAGACTGGCGTAGTGTCAGGAAACCATTTTTATACGTAAGTTTGGTTTCATGGTAACACAGTATTTAAATGTTACTGAGGCTTGAAAGCCTCAGAAAATTAGTGAAGAGAGGAGGGGGGGGGGTGTTTCTTTCCCCTTCTAATGTCCTTTCTAAACATTCACTGAGGCGGGGAATGAATTAAAATAAGTGGGCATCGGTTCAGCACACTGAATGTTTCTAAATGGTGGTCTGGGTTTACAGGCGAGGCGCCAGAGGCAGGGCAAATAGAATGAGCTTTGCTCTTCCTGGCACATCTCTGTGTCAAAGCAAGTGAAGGAGATGAAGGATACAGCCTGGACAATCCCTGGACAAAAGGAATATGGGCCCTGCTTGCAAGCTTACAATCCAAGTTTTGCCACATGCACTCAAGCCTCATCTGTCATCCTGAGCTTTCCTGGTGACAGAATAATTAGGTTTACAGATGGGTATCACTGGTTGATATATAGTGAGGAAAGTTGAGGACATAAAAGTATTTTGCATTAAATAAGAAAACATATTTATAATGACTAACAGAAGATGGGCAGCATATATGGCAATTATTTTTACCAGCCTAGTCTAAATTATTTTATGTCTTTTCACTTTACTGGCTTATAGACACAAATTTAACGGTAACGATACTAACTTTACAGTACAAATCCTACATTGTGGCAAATAGGCATGTATCAGACCTCAAATATTTAACACAAATTATTATTATTTATTTTTAAAGCGCCCTCATCTTTCATTGTGCTGTACAAAGTATTAATTACAGACATGGTAGAATCATACAGTACATCAACTATTACAAATGCTGTGTTACAGAATTCACAATGAATATTCTGAATACAAGCTTATGGATACAACAGTATTAGATCAGGACTGCTCTGTGGACAGATGAGATTTAGAGATTTTAAATCAAGAGATCTAAGCATAGTCTCTGGGTATTGTTTTTTGTGTGTGGGAATTAAGATACCATATTTTTTGCCCTGTAAGACGCACTAATTTTCTCCCAAAAAGTGGGGGGAAATTGTCAGTGCATCTTATTGGCCGAATGTAAAAAAAAAACAGAAAAGCAAAAAAAAAAAGATATACTTACATAAGCCTCGCGTTGTGGCCCGGGGAAGCCAGCTGATGAAAGAGGGCAGGGTAATAAAACCCGCCTGCTGTCCCGCTCCAGCCGCTGCTAGCACCGCCGGTATTTCTCAGGCAATCCCGATCCATGCAGCCAGTGGGCGTGGCTGTGGGATGTTTTAGCACAACATTTGGTTTAGAATATTTTCCTCCTTCAAATCCTAGGTGCGTCTTATGGGAAGTTGTGTCTTATAGGGCAAAAATACGGTAAATCAAGGTGAGTGAATTGTTATTGCTCCTCTCTTATAACAATCAATATTAGTAGTATAATGTAAAGCTGTTCAAACAGCTTTTATACTATATAATATAAATACTTTGCTTGATAAATGTACCCAATATTGATTCAGGCTGGCTTACATGCTACAGGTTTATAGGTCAGGTTTATAATACAAGTATAATAATGTACAATGGGGGTGTAAGATATGTGGCCTCTTTAAAGTGGACCAAAACCCCCCAAAACAACTCAATCCATTTTGCTTTCCCACCCCAGGTACCGTACATTACCGTTTGGATGTTTTCTGCCCTTCATGCTGCTTGGTATTTCTGTTATAGTGATTTTAATTTTTTATTTCCCAGAGTATGCCATTTGTATGTAATTGATTTCTGACAGGATACCATTGTTCTAAACTAGTCCCTCCTCCCCCTCCTTGCAATCTCATGCTGGGAGCAATTAGAAATTAAAAGTAGTGCTATAAGGAAGATAAGAGCCAAAATAATATTTAATTTTCCCCCAATTGTTCCTTTGAAGCCCAAATAGTTTGAGTATTTTTGTTTAATTTATTAACAGGACAGACACTTTTTTTTTAAATGTAACCTTCCATAGGACATGGTTGGTCTGCTTTAAGGCTCTCTTCACCCTTATTCGCTTTCTTTTGCTTTGGTCAGTGCAGTCACATTTGTTTATTATTTTACATGCTCTCAAAGCAATGCACCATCAGTCAGTAGACATCTCTAACGATGTAAGCACAACACAGATATAACACTGTTTACTGCGCTGTACCTGCATTGCTCTTGAGTTGCATTAGCAACCTTTATCTTCTTGTGCAAAGTGGTATTTTCAAAAACAAAGGGGAGTGCAAATGCATCAAAATCGCGTGACATATTCTGAAACATTAGATCTCTTACATTGTTAAAATCACAAGCCGCTTGCTTGTAGTCTCAAATATTTAACCAAAATGTAAAACTCTAATTGGACCAGACCAATACTGCCCTCTGAACTGATCCCATTGTAGTGTTTATGGGAGTAACTTTGTTATTTGAGTTTAACATTACTGAATCATGAGAAATCATAGATGTTACTGTTTTTCTGTGTGTGGGAGTTCAATAAATATTATGAGCTATATTTATACCCTTCTTTTTGTATGTTTGGAATGAGTAAATTGTTGTTGCTCCTCCTTTATTACATTGTCAATATTAATGATGGCCAGACATGATGTATGTCAGGGCTAACTCACCTCCTCTTCTCCTCGTCCCCGGGCGGCTGGCTGAGACGCCCCCTGCTCGGCTCGGGCAGTGTCTGCTCGTGCGGCGCCAAGCACGGCCACGCCCCCCGCTCTCAGACGCGCCCCCAGCTCTGGTGAACGTGCAGCGCGCCCGCCGGAGGCAGAATTAAAGGGCCAATGAGCCCGAGGTATGTGGGGCGATACGCCCCTTTTGTCATGTATGGGCCAATGAGCCCAAAGGGGATTTTTGGGCTATACGCCCTTTGGACCAATTAAACCTTGAATTGTGAAATGCACCAATCATGTACGCCTTCCCTATCCTGTCTGAAACCCTATAAAAGTGTTATCCCTGCAGTGCTTCAGTGCCCGTGATAGCGTTAAGCTGAGTGTGCCTTAGATTGTGTTTCACCTGTTAAATATTGTTGCCGACCTTTGCTTCGTTTGACCCTTCTTGCTTGCCGCCTGGACCGACCCTGCCTGAACCCCGACTACGCCTCTGTCTCCTCCTCTGTACTGCGAACCCGTGACCTCCCGGATTGACCTTTGGCCTGACCTCAACCCTTCTTTTGCCTACTCCTTGGTGCTGCGATATTATTGGACGGCCTTCCCGTGTATGACCCAGCTTGTCTATGTTGCCCTGTCGGGCCCTTGGTTCATCTGCCTTCACTCTCCCGTAAGCCCACATCCTTTGTGCTATCAAGTCCTGGGGGCAACTGTGTCCGACGAGGCGTATAAAGCGTCCCGGCAAACGGGGGCTTGTCTAGAGGTGAAGCTAGCAGCGGAGATTGGGGGTTGTGGGCTTACTACGAAAGTCGGTGTCCCACGGGGCCTTACAATGTAAAGCTGCCATACACTTTACAGCTTGAATAGTACAACTTTTTGTCTTGGCTCACCCTGTTCTTAAACCGGAATAGCACCCTTGTGTGCACCCGCGCTGCCATTCAAACGGTATCAGTATGTTTTCACCACTGGAGCCAGACCGAGAAGCTGAAAGGGACAAAAGGTGAATCTGAGCAACCCCTTAACTTCACTTATTTGAACCTACACCATGCAGACCCCAGAGGAGACACTGATTTGATTTTTACTAAAACCAAAGGGTCAAAAGTGTTTATATTGCTTTTAAAATTAAAAAAGAGCAAGCTCCTGGACATCTTGCTAAAGCCATGAGGTGTATGTATCCCACAATCTTCCCTTGAATTATTACTCTGCCCGGTCACAGCAACTGACCAGCTTTTCCTTTTCCTGGTTGTGGCGGCATCATGGGGAGCGGCTGGTTGAATTGTGGATGGCAGTCACGTAGAAAAAAGCTGCGGACTTTGCCCGGTGACTGACATTACCGGCTAGGACCCCACATGTTCCTTTTAGGTTATATAGCTCAGATTTCCATGCTACATGAACTCAGTGCCTAGGAGAATCAGCAGCACAGCCAGATTTTAAAAAAATAGACTTTCACTCCCGCTCAGCTCGCCCTGGCTGGTCCAACGCTCTCCTGGAGCTTCGCACACTGTCCCGCCCCTCGCGTCAGTCAAACAGCGCCACCCCTCCATTGCAATGAATGGACGGAGTGCAGAATCTGGCAAAAGCTGCGGGGCTCCAATTAAAAGCAAGCACTGGTTGAGTAGCAGAAAGCACCCCCAACTGCTGCCTCCAGCTGGCAAACAGGGCTGCACGGGAGCGAAGGTGAGTGCCTTTTTTTGGGGGGGGGGGGGTTAGTAGCTACTTAGAAGCCTAAGCCTTCTTCATCAAGTGCAGTCCAGAGCAGTGGAGTGCTTCCCACAATCTTTCAACTGTTCAGGAACATGGGGAGTGTTCAGAGAATATCAATGCATATGTATTCTTTGTTATCAATAATATATATATATATATATATATATATATATATATATATATCTAAGTGGATCAAAACTAAACCTATTTTGACTATCCTGGGGATATTGGGGGTGCCCCACTGTGTGAAACCCCCCAGGTTCCCTGGTCCTATGGCGCATGCGCAGCCTCTCCTCCAATCAGTGCGCTTGGGTCTGCTCCCGCCCCTTTGTCTAAGGTAAGCGGATCCGAGTGCGCTGTCTGCCGCATGCCCCGCTACCCTCTAACAGCGAGCTTGCTTGCGCCAGCCATTCACAAATGCCTGGGCAGGCACTCGCCCCGCTAAAGCGTTAGCGGGGATGTGGCCACTGCTCGCGCACGCGCCATTGGACCTGAAGAGAAGGTGAGTTTCCAGCCACTTAGGGTGTTTCACACAGCGGAGCATCCCAGAGGGTATGGAAATTAGCGGCCCTGGAATACTTTTTTTGGTCCACTTTAAAGGTAGGTAAAACTAGGAAGCTCTCCCATCCTGAGCTATTTGAATGGCTGGGTGTGGGAACACGCCACGCCTACAGGGGAACCGTAGATGCTGCTCCCGGCGAAGACAGCATCGTAGTCACCGGTAAAGGTGAGTTTCACACAGTAGGGCATTCCGATTTTAGATGCCATGGGGATAGGCTAGTGGCCAGCCCTGAAAACGTTTAGACTTCTCATTCACAAGGTTTGTCACTTCTTTTTTGTTTGTAAACTTTTTAGCCTAGTTCTGAACTGTGTGGAATACAGAAAGAATCAATACAGTTAGAATAAAGTGGACCTCCAGTGAAAAAATCAAGTGGGATCTTCTTGCTTAATTCCAATGGCTAAAAAACGCTGTTGTAGTCCTCCCACCATAACTAGTAGGTGCACCATGATGATACACCTGGTGATCTGCTTCCTAGGTGCAGAAAGAGACTGGGGGTTATTTAAGAAAGGCTAAGACCAGTGAAATAAGCAAAAACAAAGTGTAAATGGTCTACTGTAAAGTTGAGAGGGTGCACGATTCTGGGCAGTCTCAATCCCATAGAGATTCAGAGAAGATAGGTTAGATGGAGTGCGGATCACCTATCCTCTAAGGCATATGAGTGTCAGGTGAGTGTCGGGTCCCAGTCAAAAAGGTGTATTTATCAGTCAAAAATTCACAGCGTCTGTGATAGTGCCAGGTAGTGTCCAATCTATTAACAGCACCGGTGATGGGATGAGTTGCCGGCACTGAGTGTCCTACAGTGCCAGATAGGACCAGGCGCTCACCCTGCACTGTGTGGCCATTTCAATGGGCTGAGATGGTTTTTTGGGCTGGTGCATGTGCCACAGGATCCCTGGACTAGTTGGGATTATTTTTATATGCATTTTTAGATTTTTTGTGTGCTGCAAACAGTGCTAACACTGTGGGGTTGACTCAGTACATGTTTATGCTGCAGTTGCCGCATCCCCATTGAGGCTCTTTCTGTAATAATTTTACAAGAAATCCAAAACTTGTTAGTGGTTTTAGGGCATATGTCTATTTTCTCAAAATATCCTTCGGGCAGCATACGCTGGCTGGTGGTCACGTGTTCCCCTTGGTGGGAGGAGCCCGGAGGTCTCAGGTGTATGCTGCCCTTTCGGATGTTTAGAAAAAAAGTTACCAGGTACCTAACTGTTTTTGCAGCGAGGGCAGCAGCTAGAAGGCCCAGCAGAGGTTGCAATAACGATAGTAGCTGCCTCCTTTGTATGTTTGTCAGCGTGACGGGGGAGTACCTTCTACTACTCTCACTGGTCTTTCTGCCACCACCAGTCTCCAGTGTCATATTCTTAGTATACAGTACGTCCTGCTCCGGGCGGCGGAACATCCAAATGAAGGAAAAGGCGCGCACGGCGGCAGCGGCATTTGGGGGCGGGGCCTGGCCTGGCGCGCCCTGCGTCACGGCTCACTCTGGCCAGCCCTTCGAGGTTCATTCGGCGCCATTTTTCTGTACAGTCGCGCGCGTATGTAACGGTCCCCCCTCCCGCGGTCTGTAAGTGCCCTCGCGGGCGACTTTAATACTCATTATTTACTGTGTATGGCTCTGACGCCCCTTCTTCTCATTGTGTCTTTCAGACGGGTAAATCCAGTGGCTTCTCCCGGCCCGGTGTAATTGTAGTTGGGCCTAGTATAATTACTCCCACTTCCCTAGCGGGTCATTGGGGCATCCAGGGTTGCTTTATAGCGTCAATCCCTACTGGCATATTGTGCCTAATAATCACCATATGGAGGCATCCCAGGATAATGGGACCGGGGTTCCTTCGGGACAAGCCCGGTTGTGTGTAGCTTGTGGGGTCTCACCTATCAGCGGTGACAGCGCACGGGTCTGTGTTTCTTGCGCACAGCAGGCTCTAACGTTGCAACCCGACCCTCCGGTGGCTGGGCCTGCACCTCGTCTCACTTCACCTACTCCCCAAGCTTGAGTCTCACCCCCAATGAATTACATACAAGCGGGGATTCTCAACCTGATGTGTCTGCTAGACTGGCCAGTGTAGAAAAATTGATTGCTAATACCTTAGCGCGTAAGGCCACCGCTAAAAAGCGTCAATTAACTCCTGATGCCACTCCGTCTCCTATGGAATCTGATGAGTTGTTGCATCTGTATGGCTACACCCCATCGGACGAAGGGGAGCTGTTCTATGACTCAGGGTCATGTTACGAGAGACTCGGGTCATGACGATTCTGGCTCTGACCCCTGGACCCCGGATGATAATGACAGACTGCTGGTCCAGATATTTGAGGTTTTGTCCATCTCTCCCCCTGTTGCGGTTCCCAGGCAAAGGGGTGAGCTTTTTCATACTGCTAAGGCTCGTTTGGAATTTCCTGAGCAAACCCATTTCAATAACCTCGTGCTTAAGGAGTGGGAACGTCCCAGTAGACTTCCCGGTATACCTAAGAGTTGGGACAGAAAGTATCCCTTTCCTGCTGATATGGTCAAGTGCTGGTCATCGCCCCCCGAGGTCGATGCTCCTATTCTAGGACTGTCTAACACCTCTATTATGCACTCCCCTGACTACTACGCTGCGGGATGCTGAGGACCGGCGCATTGACCAATTGGCGTGTCATGCCTTTGCATTTGTGGGGGCGGCGCTGCGCCCGGTTTGCGCCTCGCCATTACGTCTGTGGGGCTCAAGGCCCTGATCAGAAGTGTACTTAAAGGTTCTGATGAATTGCCACCTGATACGTTTAATGCACTGTCTAACTGTGATGTGTTTGTAAACTTTATCCTGTCTGCCTTGGATGATGCCATTAGGATGTGTGCCAGAACCTCTGCCTTGGCGGTAGCTATACGCCGCGCGGTTTGGCTGCGCCAGTGGGCTGCTGACAATGCTGCTAAGAGGGCCCTTACTGGGCTTCCATTTAAGGGGCTACGCCTGTTCGGGGACCGCCTAGACCTTTTTGCTAAAGGAGGTAAGTTACCACGGCGCAGACGGCAGTCTCGGCCCTTTCGGGGCCAGGGCCCCCCTTCACTCCCCTACCGCGGTGCTAAGCAGGGAAAAGGGGTGTCCTTCGCGGGGGCTCGTGCAGATTCCTGGCACAGGAGCAGAGGACGACGTCCTGGCTCTTCCTGGGGGTCTAAACCAAAACCCTCTCCTAAGCCCCCTCAGGCATGATGGGGCACCCTCGCCCGTCAGGGTGGGGGGACGGCTACAGCACTTTGCGCACGTCTGGAGGCATCACGTCTCGGACAGGTGGATTCAGGAGGTAGTGTCCTCTGGCTACAAGATAGAGTTTGCTGTGCGCCCCCCCCCAAGATTCATCAGGTCCCGGATCCCCCAGGACCCTGTCTCAGCTCAGGTCTTGATGCAGGCCGTGCAAGGCCTTCTGGATCTGGGGGTCATTTGCAGGGTCCCTTAAGAGAAAGAGGCAAGGGGTTCTATTCCAACCTTTTCACAGTCCCCAAAAAAGATGGGTCAGTAAGGCCCATTCTGGATTTAAAGATCCTCAACAAATTTGTCAGAAACAGGCGCTTTCGCATGGAAACTCTGCGCTCGGCCATTGGCTCCCTGCGCCCAGGGGATCTCATGACGTCGGTGGACATCAAAGATGCTTACCTTCACATCCCTGTGTTCCCAGGACACCAAAGGTTTCTCAGATTCGCGTTGGAAGATCAACATTACCAATTTGTGGCCTTGCCATTTGGCCTCACCTCAGCTCCCAGAGTGTTCACCAAGGTGCTGGCGGGGGTGATATCTCTGGTAAGGTCAAGGGGCATACGCGTGCTGCCCTACCTGGACGACATACTCATCACCTCTCGGTCTCTACAGCAGGCAGAGTTGGACACTCAGCTGGTGGTGTCCACCCTGGAGTCCTTCGGCTGGGTGATCAATCACCCCAAGTCCTCTCTGTCCCCTTCCTCGGTGACCCCATTCCTGGGAATGATTCTGGATACGATTCAGTCAAGGATATTCCTTCCTCAACAGAAGGTGGAAGCTCTAACTGCGCAGGTGAGGTTCCTGCTATCGTGCCCCCAGCCCTCCCTCAGGCAGGGAAGGCAGTTGGTGGGCCTGATGGTGGCTTGCTTCGAGGCGGTGCCCTTTGCTCAGTTCCATTTGAGGCCTCTACAACTTCACCTTCTGTCAGTATGAGACAAGGATCCAACGTCCTTGGACGGGATCTGTGTGCTTCCCCCCTTGGTCAGACGGTCCCTTTCGTGGTGGCTGGACCACAGGGGGGGCAGGTCCTTTCTGGCCCCCTCCTGGGAGATGGTCACCATGGATGCCAGTCTGTCAGGATGGGGGGGATTCTGGAAGTCCCTGCGGTTCCAGGGGAGGTGGGGCCCTCAGGAGGCCCACTTACCCATCAACATTCTGGAACTGCGGGCAATCAGGTTGGTACTGGAGCAGTTGACCAATCACCTGAAGGGTCTGGCTGTGCAGGTGCGCTCAGACAACAGGACGGCGGTTGCCTACATCAACCATCAGGGAGGGACCTGGAGCAGGAGGGCCCTCCAGGAGGTGTCGCAGATTCTGACTTGGGCAGAGGCCAATGTTCAATGCATTTCGGCTGTGTACATCCCGGGGGCAGAGAATCTACTGGCAGACTCTCTGAGCAGGGGGACCTCTCATCAGGGAGAGTGGTCTCTCTGCAACAGGGTATTCCAGTCCCTGTGTCACCGTTGGGGTCTACCAGATGTGGATCTGTTTGCATCCCGTCACAATGGCAAGCTCCAGGCTTTTGTCTCCCTGTCTCAGGATCCTCTGGCCTTGGCCACAGATGCTCTGTCCATGTCATGGCAGGAATTTCGGCTCCTGTATGTATTTCCTCCATTCCCCCTGCTGGGCAGGGTCCTGCACAAGATTGCTCTGGAAGGGGTGCCAGTGATTCTGGTGGCCCCCAGGTGGGCAAGCAGAGTGTGGTTCGCAGACGTGGTGCAGATGGCAGTAGATCAGTACGTCCTGCCAGGAGTACCAGATCTGCTCACTCAGGGCCCCTTACGCCATCCCAATTTACAAACTCTGGCTTTGACGGCCTGGCTGCTGAAACCTCCATCTTGATGGAGAAAGGCTGGTCTGCCTAGGTGGTTGAGACCATGGTGAAGGCTAGGAAGAAAACTTCCTCTTCCATCTATTATAGGGTTTGGCGTGCTTACATTGACTGGTGTGAGTCTAGGTCTCTTCCCTGTCGGGTGTTCTCAGTTCCCAGGGTTCTGGAGTTTTTACAGCAAGGGTTGGAGTCGGGTCTCCAACTCAGTACTTTGAAGGGTCAGGTTTCTGCCCTGTCTGTCTTCTTTCAGAAGTCTTTTGCTCAACATTCCTTGGTCAAGACTTTCTTTCAGGGGGTTACTCATGTGCGTCCTCCACGAAAACCTATGGTCCCTGTTTGGGATTTGAACTTGGTCCTGTCTGCCTTGCAGGGTGCTCCCTTTGAACCTATTCAGGATGCTGCTCTGGCTGTACTTACCCTCAAGGTTGTCTTTCTGGTGGCTATTACTTCGGTCAGGTGTGTGTCTGAGCTGGCGTCTCTGTCTATCCAGCCCCCATTTCCTGCCTAAGGTGGTGTCTGCTTTTCATTTGAACCAGGATATTGTTCTTCCTTCCTTGTGCTCTAATCCTAGCAATGCTAAGGAAAGGGTTTTGCATTCCTTGGATGTGGTCAGGTGTCTGAAGTATTACCTAGTAGTCACTGCGTCCTTCAGGAAAACTGATGCTCTTTTTGTGGTCCCTTCTTGTCCTAGGAAGGGGTTGGCTCCTGCCAAGTCTACTATCAGCAAATGGATCCGTCAGGCTGTGATTCAGGCCTATTCTGCTAAGGGGAAGAATCCTCCCTTCTGCCTTACTGCTCATTCTACTCGTGCTATTGGTGCCTCTTGGGCTTTTCAGCACCAAGCTTCTGTTGAACAAGTTTGCAAGGCCGCTACTTGGTCTTCTGTTCATACCTTTTCAAAGTTTTACAAGGTTGACGTTAAGGCCTCAGCTGATGCTGTTTTTGGCCGCAAGGTTTTGCAGGTGGCAGTGGTTTAAACTGTCTGCTGTTACCTTTTTTGTTGGGGATCCCATCCTGCTTTATGGACACTGCTATTGGATGTCCCAAGTGTAAGTAATCTATCTGGAGCAGGACGTACTGTATACTAAGAATAATACAATTCTGTGAAATACTCACCTGTAGAATTGGTATTATAAGTATGCAGTACGTCCTGCTCCACCCCACCCTGTTGTTGCATTATTCTGGATCCCCTGTATGGTGATTGTCATCATTGTTATAGTTACCAGTTTTTGGATGGTTAAATTCTCCCGGCTTCTTGTTCACTGCTTTTCAATGCTGGGGATTTGTGGGAGGTCCCCGGGTATTTGATGGACCGGGAGGAGCTTGTTTTACATGTCTCTGCAGTGCAGCGCCATCTGGCGGAGGATAACCCAAGTGTAAGTAATCTATCTGGAGCAGGACGTACTGTATACTTATAATATCAATTCTACAGGTGAGTATTTCACAGAATTGTATTTTTGGCACCCACTCCCAGCTGCTGTCATTGCCACCAGGTGGCTATGCGTTGCTGGGTGGTCTCTTGGGTTGCTGTTGCAGTTTCAGCAGAGATGCTGCATGGTACACAATGGAATGAAAACTCATGATGTAGATGGAACCTTTGTACAGTAAAGTGATCAGTAACTTGCAGCTGGAGGAGCAGCAGGCCAGCAGTGTTTTTTTAATATTTCTCAGCAATGGATGCCCCACATTTATCTTTGGACAGTTTTGTTTTAATGCAAAAGAAGCACTGCTTTAAATCTTATTCTGCAAAATACTCCCCTAATCCCTGCTCTGGCAGTCAGTGAATGGAATTGTAGGTTCATTTACTCTGCCTCTGGATAAGAGAAACAAGATATTTTGCCCAATTTAGGGCTTCCTGTTGCTCACTGACTGAGAGGGGTTTCCCAAATTGGGATCTGAAGGTAGAAACTATATTAAAATCTGCTTTTTTTTAAAAAAAGGCTTTTTTCATTGCTAAAGGGTAACAAATTCACAGACATTTCATTCTGGTTACCTTAGTAGGGATATAATTAATAATCACATTGATGAGATTCTAAAAGAGATTATCAGAAAACAATTGCAGCTCTGTCCAAACGATTACAACGTTTTCAAATAGAAGAGCTCACATAGTAGTGTTGGCCCATATATATCCATTGTATTCTGCATTTGTGTAATTTCTTTTCATCTCAAACTTACAAGACTAACAAGCACTTGGGTAGTTCAGACATTCAGTACATTGATTTTTTGGAAGCAAAGAAGAGAACCTGCAAAGTGTAATACATTAAAATGAAGATCTGGCCAATGCAAGGGGCTAACATGATAAGGTTAAGGGAAAGCATACTTCCTCTAAAAACGGGGTATTACAGCGAGGGGAATAGTGGGATAATAGCTGCCACCAGAAAAACACAGCACTTTTATAACCGGGTATTCCCGGAATCATCTAATTAGCCAATTCCACCCCCGAAGCAGGCTGGACAGCTGCCTAAGAGATTAGAGAAACAAGTAACACAGGGTCTCATTCAACCTAAACACTCTGCTCCATTCATAAGGGATGCAGGGATGGCCACACATCAGGGACACATACCTCACCCATTACTGAAAGATCAGGAGGCTACCTTTCACTTCCACCCTGTGTAAACAGCAGGATTCTGAAACCCTATGCTAAAGAACATGTTTACAATTTGCCAGAAGGATCAGGAAGCCACTGTTTACTCTTCTCAACTTCACAAAACTGTCTTGGAATGTAAATGTTCCAACAGTAAGCAGTGTCTTTGTAATGCACACATACACGTTCCATTTTCCTAATTCATTACATAGAATGTTATTTGTTGTCTTTTATGCATTTGTCAACTTGAATTCCTTTACGTCCCTTTCATCAGAACCATTTCATCTGTAAAGCTATTCTCTCTTTCTCTCTGCAGTTCCTAAATGAAATAATGTTTTAAAGTGGACCAACACCCAGGATTTTCACTATCCTGAGTGTTGGTCCACTTCTGCGGGGCACGCGCGGGAGGCGGCGATAAGGTACGTTTTTAGGGGCTTTCTGGGGTGTTTCACACAGCAGGGCATCCCGATTTCGGATGCCCCGCGGGGAGGGAGCTGTTCGGCCCGGGAATCTTATAGATTCCCGGGCCGATCAGGGGTGGGTGTTGGTGCACATAAGTTACATGGGGTTACAATGCGGTTGAAAAAAGGCACAAAACCAGCATGATAGTGGAATGCTGCACTACAGTGATATATTACTTTATTGTGTGACAGTTTGTTCCATATTATGTTTTTTTAGGTTTTTTGTTGGCATGACAGACCCCATTGCTGGTCATATATGTGGAGATCTGAGCTTTTGATAAGTAGGCAAGTAAATGATTCAGGATTTTTGTTTTTATTTGATTGTTTTGTCAAATAGAGATTTGCCCCTCTAATCACTAACTGGCAGAGCCTGAGTCTTGGGTCACCCAGTGTTACTCCAGACCAATGCAATATTTGATTCCTTCAAATGATCCTGGATAATCAAACATTCTCCTTATTGGATCACATCAAGCCTCTCTGCTTAGGTGGTTGAGGTCCTTTGCTCTATCTTTGAGTCTTTTCTTCCTACCCTTGCACTAGAAAGTGGCAACGGTGGATGCAAGCCCTATGGGGGTGGGGGAAAGACTTCTAAGCCAAATAAATCTTGAAAGACAGTGGTCACAGAGAGAGGTGGAGAAGAAGCCTCCTATAAACATCTGTGAGCTTAGAGCCATCATCCTTCAGGTAATTCCTGAGGTGGGGGCTTTGGAGATGCTACGGTATCAGGAAAACTTTCTCAGCAAATAATAAACAGCCCATACTTGCACCGCCACTGCACTGTAATGGCCTATTTCCACAAACAGATACATTGGCCATGACTCAACACTACATTGGCCATGACTGAACAAGGGCATGACTCATATCCAAGTGGACAACTTGCATTTGGACGCAGTCGATTTTTGGGCTACTGTTCCTTACAGCGATCGTTCATGAGGTAGCTTGTGCTATGCACGCCACCATTAGGTCATGTGTTGAGAAATGTTATGTCAGCCTAAACGATACAATGTTTGACCAATGAAGTCTTGTGTAACCATATGCCATCTCCGTCACCTTCTGAACATGGAGCAGTTGTCTGACTGCTGTTATTCTGATTATTCCCCACATATCCAAGTACTCAGAATACACATGCAGCTTAAAAAGTCCAGTCTGCTCATTTGCATATCCTATTAGTTGCTCACAAAACCATGTGGATGGCAGCTTTTCATCCAGTAATGGAGACTGCCATAACAACCTTACGTAGAAGAGCTCATATTTTCGGTTGACCAGTACTCACTAACTCTTGATGCGCTCTACCATCTTTTCTGTTGCCTGGTACCCACAAAAGCTTGATGTGCTATTCCACCATCTCTACTGACCAGTACTCACTAAAGCTTGATGTGCTCTGTCATAATTCCGGTTGACCAGTACTCTTTAAAGCTTAATGAGCTCTCCATCATCTCTGTACTCTCTAATGCCTGAAATGTTTTTCAGTGAGGTAGGAAAGTTTTCCAGAAATTCAGAAATTGTTCATCCCCATGTGCTATTCATTAAAGTGTGTACATGCTTGATGTATAACCCATCCTGCATGGGTTATTTTATTGTATTATCACTTTAATGTGCCACATCACTGGAACAATCATGCCAAAGTCTGAAAAGCATCAGAGCTTCCTTTTTGCACATCTATTTTAGGTGAGGGTCTGGTTTGGTGTTGATATGGGTGGGGGCAGCATGTTATCCAGACAATAACATTCTTCTGAAGAAGGTTAGAAGAGGCAGTCTCTATTTTTAGTCTAATGGCTGGTTTTCTTTAACATGAGATCAGCAATGTAAAATGTTAAAAACATATTTGCTTAGTGTTATTTGCCTATAAAATATTGCTGTTGTTGTAATATAGTACATCAGTGAAGTGTCAAACCCCGGGGACACCCGTATTCTCAAACCCCAATCTGTGCAGCTATCTTCACCTTTAGTCAAGCCCCCATATGCCAGGATGCTTTAAACGCCTCACCGGACACGGTTGCCGACAGGACTTGTTATCTCACGGGGGTTAAGACGGATGAACCGAAGGTAAGACTGGGCGTAATCGGGTAGCCGAGGTATATACAGATTACAGTTCTTGTAATAGCAGCTCCAAGGGAGAACACGGGTAAGGTCAAAGGTCACGCCAAAGGTCAAACCAGGAGATCAGAGTGCTTCGCAGAACCAGGGATGAGCCGGGTACATAGTCAGGCAGAGGTTGTTACAAGCGGCAGGCAGGAATAGTCAGGCTAGCGAGGTCGGCAACGGATAAACAAAACTGGAGTCTCAGGGCTTATTGCCCAGTTTTAGTTGCCCTGTATATGTGCATATTAAGGGGTCCCTCCTGGTCCTGGGGTCCCTAGTGTAAAATTGTCCACCTAAAATTCTCCCACCGGGACTTTTAAGGGGCATCCCGGGTTGCTTATGCGTAATTCCCTGCGGTCTTGCGACTGACCACAAAAATTCACCATATGGAGGCTCCGCAGGATACTGGGCTCGGGATCCCTCTGGGACAATCCGGGCCATGTGTGGGGTGCGGGGTATCCCTTATGGGGGAGAATGTGCTGATCTGTGTACCATGCGCACAAAAGGCCATCACGCGGCAGTCTGGTACCCAGCCTTCTGGGTCAGCTCCTCCCGCTTCATCGCCTTCCCCTCCCCACCTTATCCATATCCCAAGTGACATTGGTACCAGTGGGGAGTCGCTTTCTGATGTTTGGGCTAGATTGGCCGGCATCGAGAAAATTATTGCTAGCACGGTGGGCAAGAAGGCCCAGGCTAAAAAGAGACATTTGTCGTCGGCCCAGCCATTGTGGGATGTGGATGGGATAAGAAATATCCTTTTCCGGTGGAGGCGGTTAAGCGCTGGTCTTCTCCTCCCGAGGTCGACGCGCCTGTCTTAGGTTTGACCAACTCTTCTGCGCTGAACACCCCTGACGCCACCTCCCTTAAGGATGGCGAGGATAAGCGACTTGATCAGATGGTGTGCCGCGCATTTGCCAACGTGGGCTCGGCCCTGCGGCCTGTTAGTGCATCTGCCCTGGTGTCGCTTGCTACCAGGTCTCTTATCAGGGACTGGCTGACTAACGCTCAGTTTGATCCAGCTGGCGCTGAGTTCGCTACTCTTAAGAAATGCGGATTGTTCATGGATTTTATCATGGCTGCGATGGAAGACTCTATTGTCGTGTGTAGTAGGACTTCAGCCTTACTGGTGGCTATGCGCAGATTGGTCTGGCTCCGCCAGTGGACAGCGGACGTTGGGGCCAAGAAGTCGCTCACAGCTCTTCCCTTCTTGGGTTCGTGGTTGTTTGGAGATAAATTGGATGCTGTTGCTAAAGGAGGTAAGTTACCTCAGTGGAGGAAACAGCGCCGCCCCTTTCGGGCGGGCGGGCTCGTTCACTCCTTCCTTTTGAGGGGCCAGAGCGACTAGGGGTCTGGCCTTCTCAGGTGTCAGGGGCTCGGCCTGGAACAGAGGCAGAGGTCGGGCATGTCCCGCGCCTGCCTGGGGTTCCAAGCCCAAGCCTGCCGTTAAACCGACTCAGCAATGAAGGGGCGCCCTCACCCCCAAGGGTGGGGGGACGGCTGCGGCTCTTCTTCCAGGTCTGGGCCCGGGAGGTCACAGACAGTTGGATCTTGGAAGTGGTCTCCTCCGGGTACAAACTGGAGTTCGAGTACTGGCCGCCCCCAAGATTCTTAAGGTCTCGGGTGCCCTCAGACCCTCAGGCTGCACAGGGGCTCCTGTTAGCAGTAAAAAAACCTTCTGGACATGGAGTTTATATGCCCGGTGCCTCTGTCGGAGAGAGGCAGGGATTTCTACTCCAACCTTTTCACGGTTCCCAAAAAGGAGGGTTCGGTGAGACCCATTCTAGACCTCAAGGTTCTCAACAGATTTATCAGAGCCAAAAAGTTCCGCATGGAGACTCTGCGCTTGGCTATCAATTCCCTTCGCCAAGGGGATTTTATGACATCCATAGACATCAAGGATGCGTATCTGCATGTTCCGATTTTTCAGGCGCATCAGAGATTCCTCCGATTTGCGGTGGAGGATCAACATTATCAGTTTGTAGCTCTTCCCTTCGGTCTGACCTTGGCACCAAGGGTCTTCACCAATGTTTTGGCAGGCATAATGGCTCTGCTCAGATCTCAGGGCATTCGCATTGTGCCTTATCTGGACGATCTGTTGATATCAGGTGTCGTCCCTGGAAAGGTTCGGGTGGGTGATCAACCGCACCAAGTCTTCTCTCTCCCCATCTCATGTGATTCAAATTCTGGACATGAATCTGGATACCATTCGGGCCAGAGTGTTTCTGCCCCAGTCCAAGGTGCAGGGGATTCAGAGCCTGATCCGCCTTCTTCTGGACAGTCCTTGTCCAACAGGGAATGAAACTGGTGGGTTTGATGGTATCCTCCTTCGAGGCGGTGCCATTTGCACAGTTTCACATGAGATCTCTTCAACTTCACCTATTGACGTATTGGAACAGGTTCCCTCAGTCATTGGATCAACCTTTCAGGATGTCTCCCAGGGTTCGGCAGTCCTTTCAGTGGTGGCTGGACTCAAGCAATCTGTTGAAGGGCAGATCCTTTCTGATCCCTTGTTGGGAGACGGTTACCACGGATGCCAGCCTGTCGGGCTGGGGAGGTTATTGGAAGAGTCATCAGTTCAGCGGGGTGTGGGGTCCCCAGGAGGCTCACACCCCCATCAATGTCTTGGAGCTCAGAGCCGTTCGACTGGTTCTGGCTCAGCTGACCCCACATTTACGGGGTCTTCTGGTTTAGGTTCGTTCGGACAACCGAACGGCAGTGGCTTACATAAATCACCAAGGAGGGACTTGCAGCAGGAGTGCCCTCAGGGAAGTCTCTCTGATCCTGCACTGGGTGGAGAGCAATGTTCCTTGCCTTTTGGCAGTCTACATTCCGGGAGTGGAAAACACGGAGGCGGATTCCCTGAGCAGGGGATCCTCTCGCCACAGAGAGTGGTCTCTCAACCCCGAGGTTTTTCTGGTTCTTTGCCGCAAGTGGGGGACTCCGGAGGTGGATCTCTTTGCCTCGAGGCACAATCAAGAAGGGTTTGGTACGCAGACGTCGTAAGGATGGCCGTAGACCAGTCCCGGCTTCCCTTGTTGCCGGACCTGCTATCTCAGGGTCATCTACTTTACCCCAATTTACAAACGCTGGCTTTGACGGCTTGGCTGCTGAAACCTTCATCTTGAAGGAGGAAGGTTTGTCTGAGGCTGTTGTTCAGACCCTGATTAGGGCTAGGAAGCGGTCCTCTTCTGGCATTTACTATAGGACTTGGAGGTCCTATATTGATTGGTGTGAGGCTAGAGCCTTGCCTTGCAGGGTGTTTTCGATACCCAGGATTTTGGATTTTCTTCAGCATAATCTGTATTTTGGGTTCCAGCTTAGTACTTTGAAAGGACAGGTTTCTGCTCTGTCGGTTTTCTTCCAGAGGTCTTTTGCTTTACACCCGCTGGTTAAAACCTTTTTCCAGGGGGTGGCGCATGTGCGGCCACCTCGGAAGGCTGTAATTCCTGTTTGGGATTTGAATTTGGTTCTTTCGGCTCTGCAGGGTCCTCCTTTTGAGCCGCTACAGGATATTGCTCTTTCGGTTCTCACTCAGAAGGTTGCTTTCTTGGTGGCTATTACCTCTGTTCGACGTGTCTCTGAGTTGGCGGCCCTGTCGATTCAGGCCCCTTAATTTGAGAGACACCAGGATAAGGTGGTTTTTCGTTTTAAGCCGGATTTCCTTCCTAAGGTGGTGTCTGCTTTCCACCTCAATCAGGATATTGTTCTCCCTTCCTTGTGTCCTAAGCCTAACAATGACAAGGAGAGGGTTCTGCACAATTTGGACGTGTTCGCTGTGGGAAGTACTATTTGGTGATTACTTCTTCCTTCCGCAGGACGGATGCTTTTTTCGTGGTGCCCTGCGGGCCCAGGAAAGGTTTGGCACCTGCTAAGTCTACGATTAGCAAATGGATTCGTCAGGGCATTGTTGGGGCCTATTCTGCTAAGGGAAGGACTCCTCCTTTTAGGGTCACTGCGCACTCTACTCGTGCGGTTGGTGCGTCATGGGCTTTTCAGCACCAGGCTTCTGTTGAATAAGTTTGTAAGGCTGCTACTTGGTCTTCCGTTCATACTTTTTCCAAGTTTTACAAGGTTGATGTGCTGGCTTCAGCGGATGCTGTTTTTGGCCGCAAGGTTCTGCAAGTTGCAGTGGTTTGAGTTGGTACATTCTTTACTGTTTCTGGTTCCCACCCATGACGGACACTGCTATTGGATGTCCCAGATGTCATGAAGACCGAAGTGGAGTGTATGGCACACTTAGAATAATACCGTTTTGTGAGTACTCACCTTTAAAATGGGTATTATGAGTGTGCCATACACTCCACTTCGCCCACCCTTTTTTTTCAGGTATTCTGGGGCTTTTATATGGTGAACCATTGGTTTGATTGTTAATGTTATATATGGTTCTTCCTGGTCCCTTTACTGCTTTTATACACTGGGGAATTGGTGGGAGGTCCCAGGTATAGATGGACCGGGAGGGGCTTTCTTTTTTGCATATTCATCTCTGCAGAAGTTCGCCCTCTACTGGAGATTACCCAGATGTCATGAAGACCGAAGTGGAGTGTATGGCACACTCATAATACCCGTTTTAAAGGTGAGTACTCACAAAATGGTATTTTTTGCCATACTTAGCACTTGGAGCCATAATTCTCTTTTGCTGAGCATTGCATGTCTCAGTGGCTCTAGATGCTCAGTGTTGTGAAAAGGGTCATAAAGAGATAGCTAAAAGAGAGGTGGAATCCTGCTAATCCCGGGTCATCAAAGTACTTTTTATTTTAAGGAAGATCCTTTTTCCATTTGTACCCTTGACAAGGTGGCCTTTGATCTCGTTTGGTTCACTATACTAAGCCTGACATGAGCCCCCCTAAACCGGCTTGCTACCCTGGTGTGAGCTTGATCACATTGTTTCCTGTTTTTGGGCTATATATTCTTAGTATACAGTACGTCCTGCTCCAAATCTAATACTTACAGTTGGGATATACTCCGCCAGATGTCGCTGGACTGCAGAGACATCGAAAATAGGCTCCTCCCGGCCCCTCAAATACCCAGGGACCTCCCACAAATCCCCAGAATTTCTCTGCAGTCTGGCTGCGAAGGATGAGAAATTGTCTCTCTACTCGCAGGTGAGCGGGGTTATTAACCTGTGGCCATGTAGGACTATTCCCACCCGTTCCACTAGAAATATGCCTCCCAGCCTTGGCTGCGCTGGTCGGGTGAAGGTAGGCAGCACCGCTGTTAGGTGCTTAGAAGCGCTGCTCCACCGCAATCCCCCACCAAAGGGTAGGCGGTTCAGGCTTATGGTGAGCCTCTATGGGATGCCCCTCCCGCACTATTGCCCCTTGCCCCTACCTATCGGTGGCCGCCGTCCTCCCTTATCCTCCTTGTAGTCTTCGGGGGAAAAGGGGGGGGGGGGACGTGTATGTGTAAAGATATATAATGTTATGCAGTCTGTGCTTTCACTTTTCACATGTCTTTATTCTTGTGTCAGCCGCCGCGCTGACTTGTCTTTTAAATTTACCGCCGCCGCGCGCTGACTTTGTTCCGCGCTTGGCAGCGGCATTACCTCATTGGCTGTTGGCCTTTCTGGCTTTGCGCTCTCCGGGGGGGGGCGGGGCCCGTCTTTGGCGTGTTCCGCGTCATCGCTATTATTGGCCCACCTCTCGAGGTATACCGACGCCATGTTTTCTGACTTGGTTGGCCTATGCGCGACGGACTCCTACCTACCGCGGTCCGTAAGTGCCCTCGCGGGCGGCTTTATCTGCTTCACTTTTGTTACGATGTACTTAAGGTCTTGTCTGCTTATGTCTTTCAGGCGGGACGAACCATTCTTGGCTTCTCCCGGCCCTGTTTTAGTATATTGCTCGTAGGCCTTGTAAAAATTATACTCCCACGTCCCTAGTGGGTTATTGGGGCATCCAGGGTTGCTATATAGCGTATATCCCAGGATAATGTTACCGGGGTCCCTTTGGGACAAGACCGGCTGTGTGTAGCGTGTGGGCAGCCTCATGCTGACGCTGACAAGGCGTGGGTCTGTGTACCCTGTGCTCAGCAGGTGCTTGCATTGCAATCTGGCCTGCCAGTGGCTGCACCTCGTTTCACTTCACCTACACTTCACCTACTCCCCCAAGCTTAAATCTCACTCCTGTTGAGTTGCATACTAGTGGGGATTCTCAGCCTTATGTGTCTTCTAGACTGGCTACTGTTGAACAGATTATTGCGAAGTCTTTAGCGCGTAAGGCCCCTGCTAAGAAGCAGCACTTGAAGCCTAATGTTACTGTTTTCCCTATGAGAACTGAGGAGTTTATGAATCTGTGTGGCTATACCCCGTCTGATGAAGGGGAGCTCTTTTCTGATTCAGGCTCATCTGATGAGAGACCAAGGGGTCATGACGATTCTGGCTCTGATCAATGGGCCCCGGATGACACTGGCAGATTATTGACCCAGATTTTTGAGGTTCTGTCTATCTCTCTCCCTGTTGAGGCTCCCAGGCAAAGAGGGGAGCTTTTCCATACAGCAAGATCACGTTTGGAATTTCCAGAGCAGGCACATTTCCATAACCTTGTGCTCAAAGAGTTGGGATAGGAAATATCCCTTTCCTGCTGAGGTGGTTAAATGTTGGTCACCCCCCCCTCGAGGTGGATGCCCCGATCCTAGGGCTATCTAACACCTCTGTCATGCATTCCCCTGATTCTACTACCCTGTGGGATGCCGAAGACCGGCGTATTGATCAGCTGGCATCCCACGCCTTTGCATGTGCGGGGACGGCGCTGATCCCAGTCTGTGCCTCTGCCATTACTGCTGTGGCCGCTAGAACCCTTATTAGAAATTTGCTTGATAGTGCCCCTGATGAATTGCCTTGTGAGGTGTTTAATGCACTCTCCAGCTGTGATGTTTTTGTAAACTTTGTACTGAGCATTGGATGACACCATCAGAATGTGTGCCAGAACTTCTGCCCTCGTGGTGGCTATACGCCGCTCGGTTTGGCTGCGCCAGTGGGCTGCTGACAACGCTGTCAAGAAGGCCCTCACTGGTTTTCCCTTTAAAAGACTGCGTCTGTTTGGAGACCGCCTGGACCTTTTTGCTAAGGGAGGCAGGTTACCCCAGCGCAGGCGGCAACCTCGGCCCTTTCGGGGTCAGGGTTCCTTCTCCTCCCCTTACCGTAGTGCAAGACAGGGAAGGGGGGGTCTCTTTCCTTGGGGCCCGGGGAGATTTCTGGGGTAGAGGCAGAGGACGTGGACGTCCTGGCTCCTCCTGGGGTCCCAAAGCTAAATCCTCTCCCAAGCCCCCTCAGGCATGATGGGGCGCCCTCACCCATCCGGGTGGGGGGACGGCTGCAGCACTTCGCTCACGTCTGGAGGATTCATGTCTCAGACCGGTGGATTCAGGAGGTAGTGTCCGCCGGTTACAAGGTTGAGTTTGCTGCCGATCCCCCTCCAAGATTCATCAGATCCCGGATTCCTCAGGACCCTGTGTCAGCTCAGGAGCTAGTGCAAGCAGTGCAAGGCCTCCTGGAGCTGGGGGTCATCTGCCAGGTCCCTTTTAGGGAAAAACGCAAGGGCTTTTATTCCAACCTATTCACAGTACCCAAAAAGGATGGTTCTGTCAGGCCCATCCTGGATTCTCAACAGGTTTGTCAGGGGCAGGTGCTTTCGCATGGAGACTCTGCGCTCTGCCATCAGTTCCCTGCGCCAAGGGGATTTCATGACTTCTGTGGACATCAAAGAGGCTTACCTTCATATTCCTGTGTTCCCATGTCATCAAAGGTTCCTCAGGTTCGCTCTGATGGATCAACACTACCAATTTGTGGCCTTGCCCTTCGGCCTCACTTCAGCTCCCAGGGTGTTCACCAAGGTGCTGGCTGGCGTGATGTCTCTGCTCAGATGTCAGGGCGTCCGCGTGCTTACCTATCTGGACGACATCCTCATCACTTCCCAGTCTCTACATCAGGCAGAGTTGGATACTCAGCTGGTGGTGTCCACTCTGGAGTCATTTGGATGGGTGATCAACCACCCCAAGTCCTCACTGTCCCCTTCCTTGGTAACTCCATTCCTAGGAATGATTCTGGATACAGTTCAGGCAAGGATCTTCCTTCCTCAGCAGAAGGTGGACAGTCTGATTGCACAGGCTCAGTCCCTCCTAGCTTGTCCCCATCCCTCCATCAGGCAGGGGATGCAGCTGGTGGGCCTGATGGTGGCGTGCTTCGAAGAGGTCCCTTATGCTCAGTTCCACTTGAGGCCTCTGCAACTTCACCTATTGTTTGTATGGGACAAGGACCCAGCGTCCCTGGACAGGGTCTGTGTGCTCTCCCCACTGGTCAGGAGGTCCCTCTTGTGGTGGATGGACTCCAGGAACCTGTTGGGGGGCAGCTCCTTTCTTGCCCCTTCCTGGGAGACGGTCACCACGGATGCCAGTCTGTCAGGTTGGGGGGGTTTCTGGAAGTCCCTGCGGTTCCAGGGGAGGTGGGGCCCTCAGGAGGCCCACACACCTATCAATGTCTTGGAGCTGCGAGCGATCAGGTTAGTTCTGGCTCGCTTGACTACTCCTCTTCAGTGCCTGCCTGTTCAGGTGCGCTCGGACAACCAGACGGCAGTTGCCTACATCAGTCATCAGGGAGGGACCCGGAGCGAGGGGGCCCTCCAGGAAGAGTCTCTGAAACTGACTATGCAGCAGGGTGTTTCAGTCTCTGTGTCACCGTTGGGGCACACCAGATGTGGATCTGTTTGCGTCCCGCCACAATCACAAGCTTCCAGCTTTTGTCTCTCTGTCCAGGGATCCTCTGGCCCTGACCTCGGATGCACTAGCAATGTCATGGAAGGACTTTCAGTTCCTGTATGTCTTCCCCCCAATTCCCCTGCTGGGCAGGGTTCTGCGCAAGATTGCTCTGGAAGGGGTGCCAGCAATTCTGGTGGCCCCCAGGTGGCCAAGAAGAGTGTGGTTCGCAGACGTGGTACAGCTGGCAGTAGATCAGTACGCTCTGCCCTTGGTGCCAGATCTGCTCACTCAGGGCTCACTACGCCATCCCAATTTACAAACTCTGGCTTTGACGGCTTGGCTGCTGAAACCTCCATCTTGATGGAGAAGGGGCTGTCTTCCTTGGTTGTGGATACTTTGATTAAAGCTAGGAAGAAGTCTTCCTCTTCCATTTATTACAGGGTTTGGCGTGCCTACATTGACTGGTGTGAGTTTAAGTCTCTTCCCTGTCCTGTGTTCTCTATTCCCAGGATTCTGGAGTTCCTGCAGCATGGGTTGGAGATGGGTCTCCAACTCAGTACTCTGAAGGGTCAGGTTTCTGCCCTGGACAGAAGTCCTTTGCTCAGCATCCTCTGATCAGGACTTTTTTCCAGGGGGTCACTCATGTGCGTCCCCCACGTAAACCTATGGTGCCTGTTTGGGATTTGAACTTGATTCTGTCAGCCTTGCAGGGTGCTCCCTTTGAACCTGTGCAGGATGCTGTCTTGGCCATTCTTACGCTCAAGGTTGTGTTTCTGGTGGCTATCACTTCTGTCAGGCGTGTGTCTGAGTTGGCGGCGCTGTCCATTCAGCCCCCCTACTATGAGAGACACCAGGACAAGGTGGTGTTTCGTTTCAAACCTGATTTTCTGCCTAAGGTAGTGTCTGCCTTTCATTTGAATCAGGATATTGTTCTTCCTTCATTGTGCCCTAATCCTAGCAATGCTAAGGAGAGGGGTTTGCACTCTTTGGATGTGGTTAGGTGTCTGAAGTACTATCTGGTGGCTACTGCACCTTTCAGGAAAACTATTGCTCTTTTTGTGGTCCCTTCTGGTCCTAGGAAGGGTTTGGCTCCTGCCAAGTCTACTATCAGCAAGTGGATTCGTCAGGCTGTGATTCAGGCCTACTCTGCTAAGGGGAAGAATCCTCCCTTCTGCCTTACTGCTCATTCCACTCGTGCTATTGGTGCCTCTTGGGCTTTTCAGCACCAGGCTTCTATTGAACAAGTTTGCAAGGCCGCTACTTGGTCTTCTGTTCATACCTTTTCAAAGTTTTACAAGGATGATGTTAGGGACTCAGCTGACGCTGTTTTTGGCCGAAAGGTTCTGCAGGCGGCAGTGGTTTTAACTGCCTGCTGCTGATTTTTCTTGGGGATCCCACCCTACTTTATGGACATTGCTATTGGATGTCCCAACTGTAAGTATTAGATTTAGAGCAGGACGTACTGTATACTAAGAATAATACAATTCTGTGATTACTCACCTGTAGAATTGGTATTATGAGTATACAGTACGTCCTGCTCCAACCCACCCTTGGTTTGCATTTTCTTGGATCCCCTGTATGGTGATTGTTATCATTGTTATAATTAATAGTTTGGATTGTTTAATGCTCCCGGCTTCTCCTTAACTGCTTTTCAATGCAGGGGATTTGTGGGAGGTCCCTGGGTATTTTAGGAGCCGGGAGGAGCCTATATTCTAAGTATACAGTACGTCCTGCTCCAGATATAATACTTACAATTGGGTAATCCTCCGCCAGAGGGCGCTGTGCACTGCAGACATGCAAAAAACAGGCTCCTCCCGGCCCTTCATATACCCAGGGACCTCCCACAAATCCCCAGATTTCTCTGCAGTGCTGACTGCGAAGACATGAAGTGTCACTCTCTCGCAGGTGAGCGGGGCTATTACAGCCTGCGGCCCTGTTGGACTATTCCCACCCGTCCTCCTTGATGATGTGCCTCCCAGCCTGGGCTGCGCTGGTCAGGTGAAGGAGCCATGCTCCACCGCAGTCCCCCACCATAGGGTAGGCGGTTTAGGCTGATGGTGAGCCTTATAGTGGATGTCCCTCCCGCATTCTTCTCCCATGCCCCGTGTAGCGGTGGCCCCTGTGTACAGGGTCGCCGTCCTCCCTCGCTTCCCCCCGTACTTCGGGGGAAAAGAAGGGGTGTGTGTGTGTGTGTGTGTGTAGTCCGTTGGCGGTCTCGGTGTACAGTATTGTCACGCTTATGGCCGTGCCTTTGCCCCTGATCTACAACTGGGTGTCAGAGTCGCGCTGCCCTTCTAGTTTGACCCTCTCAAATTTACTTGCAATAGTCTACCGCACGTCCTGCGTTATTATGCTACATCTTGGGCAGGAAACTGTTTTTCGTGTGCCTACGGGCGTTAGAATGGTGGCGGTGTTTTTGAGACTGCATGAGTATCACTAACAGATGTCCTTATTGGCACACTCGATGCTTAGCTTGCCGAGCCTTTACACGGCTGCTTCAGAGTTTCGCACTCTTTGGGGGAGGCGGGGACCTGGCGTGGTGCGCTCCACGTCACGCCCAGTTAGACCCGCCCTCCGAGGTTCGGTTGGCGCCATTTTGCTTATCCCTGCGCGCGCGCGCTTGTTGCCGGTCTCCCTCCCCTCCCCAGGTCGGTGAGTGCCCTCGCTTGGCATTTTCATTATTAGTACTCCTTTTGTGGCGCATGGCCCTGACACCCCTTGTTCCCCTTATGTCTTTCAGACCTTGAAGATTCCGGTGGCTTCCCCCGGCCTAACATATATTGTAGCGGGCTTACAAATTCTCCCACATTAACCTAGCGGGTCTTGGGACATCCAGGGTGGCCTATTGCGTGAATCCCTACTGGTATATTACATTAACTATCGCCATATGGAGGCATCTCAGAGTTATGTGACCGGGGTCCCTCCGGGACAAGACCGGCTGTGTGCAGCGTGTGGACTGCCCCATGCTGATGCGGACAGAGCACGGGTCTGCGGAACCTGTGCTGAACAAGCACTGGCCCTGCAATCAGGGTTGCCAGTGGCTGCGCCTCGTTTCAATACACCTCTCTCCCCGTGCTTAAATCTCACTCCTGATGAGTCGCACTCGAGCGGGAATGAACAGCAAGTTGTGCCGCGCAGACTGCCTACGGCCGAGCAGGTGATTTCGAGGTTGGCAGAGCGCTTGGGCCCCGGTAAGAAGCGGTCCCTGACGCCTCCGGTTTCGCCCATTCCTTCTGAATCTGAAGAGTTCACTACTGAGCAGGGTTTTGCTCTTTATGATGAAGATCGGCTATTCTCTGACTCGGGCTCCTCGGACGAGGGGCTGAGAAGTCATGATGACCCGGGCCCCGGTTCTTGGGGCCTGTGTGACACCGACGAATTACTGATAAAGATCTTCGAGGTCTTATCTATTTCTATCCCTGGTGAGGCCTCCAGGCCTAGCAGGGAGAGTTTCCATACAGCGCCGCCGCGTTTGGAATTTCTGGAGCGGGATCACTTCCAGGCTCTTGTACTCAAAGAATGGCAATGCCCTAGCAAACTTCCAGGGGTTCCAGGGGACTGGGATTGGAAATACCCTTTTCCCCCCGAGGTGTTTAACTGCTGGTCATCACCTCCCGTGGTGGATGCACCGATCATTGGGGTTCTTAACCCCCCCTTTATTGCGGCCCCTAGTTATCGTACCCTTAGAGATGCTGAGGACCGGCGCATTGATAGACTGGCTTCCCACGCCTTTTCTTGTGCAGGGACAACTCTGCGCCCGGTCTGTGCCACGGCCATTGCTGCAGTGGCCACTAGGACCCTCATCAGAAAGCTGATTGATCACCAACCGGAGGATCTTCCCTGGGAGGTGTTTAATGCACTCTCCAGTTGTGATGTATTTGTAAGATTTATCCTTTTGGCGCTGGATGACACCATCAGCATGTGCGCTAGAACTTCCGCCCTTGCCGTAGCTATACGCCGACTGGTCTGGCTGCGACAGTGGGGTGTTGATGATGCTACGAAAAGGATTCTTACTGGGCTTCCCTTTAGAGGGCGATGCCTATTCGGGGCCCGCCTGGACCTGTTTGGAAGAAAGGGCAAAACACCCTTTACAGAAGGCGGCCCCGGCCTTCTCGAGGCAGGGGCACCCCTCCACCCCCCTATGTTAGCGTCAAACCAGAACCAGTGGTGTCCTTCCAGCTTTTTGGTATAGATCCCTGCCCCAGGAGTGGTAGACAACGCCCTGGTCCCTCCGGCAGGACTGAGTCCAAGCCTGTTACAAAACCCCCCCAAGCATGAGGGGATGGCCGCAGCGCCTTGCCCCTATCAGGAGGCTGCATGCCTCGTTCTGATGGAGTCAGGAGGAAGTTTCCTCTGGATGCAGGATAATGTCTGCTGGGCGGCCCCTTCCCGAGATATTCAGGATGCTTCTGGTCCCTGCCTCTCTTCTTGTGTTGGAGCAGGTCACGCGATATCTGCGAGGTCTGGGGTCACCTGCTGGTTGCCCTTAACAGACAGAGGCAGGGGCCTCTACACTAACCTTTCCACATTCCTCCAAACGGATGAGACACTCTGTCCATTATGGCCTTCCATAGGTGAGGCAACTTACATTCACAGGCGGTTTACTGCATGGTTCCTCTGCGTTGGGCCACCAGTGCCCTGAGTCCAGGGACCCCTTGCCGTCGGTAGGGACCTAAAACGCTTATCTCATGGCCATTGTGCCTTCCGGGCTCCAAGGACCTTACAGGTTAGTTGTTGGCGCTCCAACACTGCTGCGGTGGCCTTATTATCTGGCCTTGGTTCTGCTCCCGGAGTGATCGCCTAGGCGATGGCGGGGGGGTGATATCTCTACTGAGACCTAGGGGGCGTCCGCGCGAGGAACTGCCGGGCCGTCCATCTTTGCTTCCCAATTCCTGCGTTAGACCAAGATGTTACTCAGCTGGTGGTGCCCTTTGGGAGTCTTTGGATGGGTGCTCAATCACCTCAATTCCTCCTTTTCCCCTAGGGGTATCTCCGTTCCTAGGGTTGGACCTGGATTCGGTTCAGACAGGAACCTTGCCTATACTTGGACAATCTGATTGCATGGGCTCGGTCCCTCTTGCTGTTTCCGTCTATTCACCAGGCTGGATTGTAGCTGGTGGGCCTGTTGGTGGCTGTTCCAAGGTTGTCCCTTGTGCTCAGAGCCCTTGGGCTCTTCTGCTACTCTTATTGTACTGGGTTCCAGCTTCCCTGGAGATGGGTCTGTGTACCCTTCCACCGTGGCACGGTGTTTTCCCCTGAGACTGTTGTACTAGGGATACCAGTCAGGGGGTGCCCCCTTCCATTGCGTCTTCCTGCATTTGGATATCAAATCTATTAGGTCGAAGGAAGGGGGGGACTTTTTTCTTCTAAATCCCCCTGTGGTTCAGGGGGAGGTGGGACCTTTAGGGGCTCATCCACCTGTCTAATTTGAAGCAGCAGGCCTTCAGGTTGGCTCTATATCGCTGGACTCCTCCCTTTCGGGATCAGACTATTTGGGGACCCCTTGGTCTGTCTGACGACAGTGGCCTGTATAACTTATCTGTGTGGGCTAGGAAGCAGGATGATCCCCCTGGAGGGTATCTGATCCTGATCCGGGTATAGGACAGCGTTCCCTGCATATCTAAGATATTCACTCCTTGGAGGTCCTTCTGCGATAAGATGTATTTGTTTTTGGGTCTCCATGTGATCCGTCTAGTGTGGATCTTTTCTGGGCCCGTCCCTATTTTGGGTCCTAGGCCCTTGTTTCCCTGTCTCAGATTGTTCTGACCTTGGTCTCGAGGCTTCATAACTTCATGCTGAACATTCTGTTCCATATGTCTTACCTTCCTTCACCCTGCTTGACAGGTTTCGGTGCAGGTTGCTCTGGAAGGGGGAACCTGTGATACTGACGGCCCTTGGGTGGCCTAGTGGAGTGTGGTTTGCAGATGTGGTTCTGTGGACAGCGGACCTGTACGTCCTGTCAGGAGTGTTGGCCTGTTCACTCGGGCCTCCCGTCTCTATTTCACCCCTATCTTCAGACTCTGGTCTGGATGGTCTGACGGTTGATTCATCCACCTTGATGGAAGTGGGTGTACCTTTTGAGTGTCGGTGACTTTTGGAAGACGGGGTTTTGGCTTCTTTTGCCTCTTCTTCCGTCTATTGTGGGGTATTGTTTACCCATATTGATTGGGTTGAGTTTTTGGCTCTCCCCTGTGGGCGAGCTCTGTTTCCAGGGTTTTTAAGTTATTACAGCATGGGTTGGAGTTGGCTCTCCTACTCGGTGCCCTGGTGGTTCAGGCTCTGCCCCTTGCCTGGGCTGACTTTTCCTTCAGGGATTGCTCAGTGACATCTCCCTCGTAATGTGCCTGGATGTGCCTGATCTCGTCTGCCTCTAGGGGTTAGGCGACCTTGGGCCTAGCCTTTACTTGGATAAGATATCCCTTCTGGTCCTGGGGAACGCTTAGCTTCTTCCTGGGCTACTTCTAGTTTTGGCTCTTGTTGGGCTTCCACTCAAGCCTTTTCCTTAAGGGGAAGAGTTCTTCTCATTATATTCTGATTACACTGGTGCCTTGGTATCTTTGGGCCTTTCGGCACCAAGTCTTGTGAACAGGTTGCTTGAACGCTACTTGTTCTTCTTGTTCGTACCCTTTCAAGGGTTGTTTTAATGTTGACGTTAGAGCTTTTGCTCGTGTCGCTCTTGGTAGTGAGGTGTTGCAGGTTGTTAGGGCTAGCGCTGCGGAGATGCCTCATCGCGCTCTCTGCCGTCCCTCTCCCGGGGCGAGAGCCGCGCTTCCTCCCCGCGGCTTTCCCCGCCGGGTTTCCCCTAGCCCGAGCGCTATTTCCCTTCCTGGCAGCGCTCCTCTCTTACCTGGTGTCTTGCCTTCCGTCCGGCGTGGCTGCCGGGGCCTGCGGGCGGCTCCCTCACTTCCTCCTTCCTCCCTGCCTCTCCTGCGCGCACGTCCCCGGCCACTAGGGGGCACGCGCCACAATACTGTGGAATTTAAAGGGCCAGTGCATCACTAATTGGTGTCCGGCCGTCCAATCCGGTAAGGACACTTCCTTTTTATTCTGGCTAGTCCTTCTTCCTTTGCCGGATTGTCGGTGTGTTTTCCATGATTGTCTGTAGTTTATCTGTGGCTTCCTCGTGTATGACCTCGGCTTACCTTTTGACCACGAACCTCCGCTGCCCGCCCCGACCTCGGTTTGTCTCTTCGTCTGTGATCCTCCGCTGCCTGTCCCGACCACGGCTTGTCTACTCGCTGCTGAACCCTCGCTGCCTGCCCTGAATCTGGCTACTCACCGTGACCACCGTTTATCTCTGCTGTACAATACCTCGGTAAATTGTGGAACTGTGCCGCCGTTGGGGAATAGCGACCTGGGAGTCATCAGCCGCACAAGACCAACCTGCTTCGCGGCGGGCTCTGGTGAAAACCGGTGGCTCCTTAGACCCCGCTTCCCTGACGCGGTACTCACCAACCGTTCCACAGTTCCAGTGGGTCCACGCTTCATTGGTTTTCATCCGGTTGTAACAGTATAATCCGGGCATGGATCCCGCCGAGGTGCCATTGCCAGACGTCTCTGAGCTACCTGCACTAGTCGCCATGCAGTCACGGCAGATCAATCAACTTACGGCTATGATGCAGCAACTCCTGTCTATGCAGCAACCGCAGACGCCACCGCCTGCTCCTGCTGTCCCACCACAGCTTCCGGTGGCTTCTTCCGCGAGGATTCGTCTCTCCCTGCCAGCTAAATTTGAAGGGGACGCAAGACTTTGCCGTGGGTTTCTTGCCCAATGTTCCCTGCACCTGGAGTTATTGGCTGACCAGTTCCCTACTGAGCGCTCCAGGGTGGCCTTTATTATCAGCCTGCTCTCTGGGAAGGCCTTAGCCTGGGCTACCCCATTATGGGACCGCAACGACCCCGTTACCCTTACGGTTCAAACTTTTGTGGATCAGTTTCGCCAGGTTTTTGAGGAACCTGCCCGGGCATCTTCAGCCGAATCCGCCATATTGAATCTGGTACAAGGTGATCTGTCGGTGGGAGAATATGCCATTCGTTTCCGAACTTTGGCAGCCGAGCTGGCTTGGAACAATGAGGCTCTCTGTGCCTGCTTTAAGAAGGGTCTCTCTAGTAGGGTCAAGGATGTTCTTGCTGCCCGGGATCTTCCTACTTCTCTTTCTGAACTAATCCAACTTGCCACACGTATAGACATTCGTTTTTCAGAGAGGCGTGATGAATTCCGCCAGGATTCCCTGCGTGCCAAGAGGGCATTCCGTTTGGCCCCTACGTTTCAGAACCCTCAGTCTACGCTTTCGTCTCCGTCTGAAGAAGTCATGCAAGTGGACCATACTCGCTTGACTCCCCAGGAAAGGTCGCGCCGAAGACTCGAAAGACTTTGTCTATACTGCGCCAGTCCAGAACATTTTTTGAAAAATTGCCCAATTCGCCCACCACGTCAGGGAAACGGGCGCACCTAGAATCGATTGGAGAGGCGTCTCTGGGTGTGTGTGCTTCCTCTCCTAGGTTCACTGTGCCGGCACAACTTCACTTTGGCTCCACTTCCGTCCTGAACTTACCGGCCTTCTTGGACTCTGGTTCGGCGGGCAACTTCATCGAGGCCTCCTTGGTCACTAAGCATGATATAGCTGTCTACCGTCTGGCCAAGCCACTATTTGTCGCGGCCGTTAATGGGGACAGATTGAACTGCATGGTGCGCTACCGCACCAAACCTCTACTTCTGAAGATCGGTCTCTTTCATCAGGAACTTCTGGAATTTTTCGTATTACCCCACTGTACCTCGCCGCTTCTCTTGGGGCTTCCCTGGCTCCAGCACCATAACCCTACCTTGGATTGGTCCACGGGGGACATCAAGTCCTGGGGCGCAACATGTGTTAAGAACTGCCTTACGTCTTTGCCACTCCAAATTACCGCTCCCACGACTCCATTACCGGGTCTACCTGAAGTTTATCGGTCTTTTTCCGTCGTATTTAGCAAGAGGCAAGCTGAGACACTTCCACCTCATCGCCCTTACGATTGCCCGATTGATCTTCTACCTGGCGCCACTCCTCCTCGCGGACGCATCTATCCGCTGTCTGTCCCTGAAACCCAAGCAATGTCGGAATACATTCGGGAGAATTTACAAAAGGGCTTCATTAGGAAATCCTCTTCCCCAGCAGGAGCGGGGTTCTTCTTTGTACAGAAAAAGGACGGGTCCCTTCGGCCCTGCATCGATTACCGGGGCCTCAATAAAATTACGGTAAAAAACCGTTACCCATTGCCCTTGATCTCCGAACTTTTTGATCGTCTTCGCGGAGCTAAGATTTTTTCAAAATTGGATCTTAGAGGCGCCTATAACTTAGTCCGCATACGAGAAGGTGATGAATGGAAGACGGCCTTCAACACGCGAGACGGTCATTTTGAGTATCTCGTTATGCCCTTCGGCCTCTGCAATGCCCCCGCAGTTTTTCAGGAGTTCGTTAACGACATTTTTCGGGACCTGTTGTACACCTGTGTGGTGGTTTATCTTGACGACATTCTCATCTTCTCCTCGTCCATCGAAGAACATCATCAGCACGTCAGACAAGTCTTGTCTCGTTTACTGCAACACCATCTATATGCTAAGCTCGAGAAATGCCTTTTTCATCAAACCGCATTACCTTTTTTGGGGTACATAGTTTCTGCTCAAGGTCTCCAGATGGATCCTGCCAAGTTAAAGGCGGTCCTTGAATGGCCTCGACCAGTCGGCCTTCGTGCAATCCAGCGATTCTTGGGGTTCGCGAACTACTACCGCCAGTTCATTTTACACTTTTCCACGACAGTAGCCCCCATCGTGGCCCTCACCAAAAAAGGAGCCAATCCCAAGGCATGGTCTCCGCAGGCTGAAGCAGCCTTTCTCGCATTAAAAAAGGCCTTCGCCTCGGCACCAGTACTTTCCAGACCTGACCCGTCCCGTCCTTTCGCTCTTGAGGTGGATGCCTCTTCCGTCGGAGCTGGAGCAGTACTTACGCAACGATCCACGTCCGGCAAAGCTCGAACTTGCGGATTCTTTTCTAAAACCTTCTCTCCTGCCGAGAGGAACTACACCATTGGAGATAGAGAGCTATTAGCCATCAAATTGGCTCTGGACGAATGGAGACATCTCCTCGAGGGGTCTATCTTCCCAATTTCCATTTTTACTGACCACAAGAACCTCTCTTATCTGGAATCCGCACAACGCTTAAACCCTCGTCAGGCCCGCTGGTCACTCTTCTTTGCACGCTTTAATTTCCAGATCCACTTCCGTCCAGCTGCAAAAAACATCAGGGCAGACGCTCTCTCCCGTTCCTCGGATGTTTCGGATAAGGTCTCTTCTCCTCAGTTTATCATTCCACCCGATCGTCTGGTTCACTCTGCTCCCGCTGCTCTAGTATTAGGTCCTCCGGGGAGGACTTTCGTACCTGTCTCTCGTCGCCTATTAATACTAAAATGGGGTCATGCCTCCCATACTGCTGGTCACCCTGGAATCAAGAAGACCTGCGCCATCATCTCCAGATACTACTGGTGGCCCACGTTAGCAAACGATGCCGCAGAATTCGTACAAGCCTGCACCTCGTGCGCGCGCAACAAGACCCCTCGTCAACGTCCCGCAGGCCTTCTCCAACCACTAACCATTCCGGACATCCCCTGGTCTCACATCGCCATGGATTTTATCACTGATCTCCCGCCTTCTCAGGGCAATACCGTCGTCTGGGTAGTGGTGGACCGATTTTCGAAGATGGCGCATTTCATTCCGTTGCCTGGATTACCTTCTGCTCCCCTATTGGCAAAGAATTTCCTTAAACACATCTTTCGTCTACATGGGCTCCCAACCCACATTGTCTCCGACAGGGGAGTTCAATTTGTATCGAAATTCTGGAGGGCTCTCTGTATTCAATTAAAGGTGAAATTGGACTTTTCTTCCGCGTATCATCCCCAATCCAATGGCCAAGTGGAGAGGGTAAATCAAACTTTGGGGCTGTATCTACGCCATTTTGTTTCCACTCGCCAGGATGACTGGGTGGACCTGCTGCCCTGGGCGGAGTTTTCTTATAACTTTAAGGACTCTGAATCTACCGGAAAATCCCCTTTCTTTATAGTCTATGGTCGTCATCTCCTTCCTCCTCTGCCTTTATTAACGCCCTCTTCGGTACCTGCGGTCGATGATCTTTCGCACCAGTTTTCTTCCATATGGCGTGAAACACAGCATTCTCTGGAACAAGCCGTGTCTCGTATGAAAATCCAGGCTGATAAGAAGAGAAGGACTCCTCCTTTATATTCACCGGGGGATAGGGTATGGCTTTCGGCCAAGTATATTCGTTTTAAAATCCCCAGTTACAAACTTGGTCCTCGCTTCTTGGGACCTTTTAAGATCCAACAACGTATCAATCCTGCCTGTTACAAGTTGCATCTGCCACCCTCTCTTCGCATAACCAATTCCTTCCATGTCTCTCTGCTCAAACCGGTGACTGTTAATCGTTTTTCCCCCAAATTATTGGAACCTAAGCCAGTCGCAGGTACTGAGGATACCTTTACGGTCAAAGAAATACTTGCTTCAAAGATCTCCAGAGGAAGACGCTATTTCTTGGTGGATTGGGAGGGCTACGGCCCTGAGGAGAGATCCTGGGAACCGGAGGAAAACATCCTTGATCGAACCCTTATTTCGGACTTCCTTGGTTCTAAGAAGAGGGGGAGACCAAAGGGGGGGGTACTGTTAGGGCTAGCGCTGCGGAGATGCCTCATGGCGCTCTCTGCCGTCCCTCTCCCGGGGCGAGAGCCGCGCTTCCTCCCCGCGGCTTTCCCCGCCGGGTTTCCCCTAGCCCGAGCGCTATTTCCCTTCCTGGCAGCGCTCCTCTCTTACCTGGTGTCTTGCCTTCCGTCCGGCGTGGCTGCCGGGGCCTGCGGGCGGCTCCCTCACTTCCTCCTTCCTCCCTGCCTCTCCTGCGCGCACGTCCCCGGCCACTAGGGGGCGCGCGCCGCAATACTGTGGAATTTAAAGGGCCAGTGCATCACTAATTGGTGTCCGGCCGTCCAATCCGGTAAGGACACTTCCTTTTTATTCTGGCTAGTCCTTCTTCCTTTGCCGGATTATCGGTGTGTTTTCCATGATTGTCTGTAGTTTATCTGTGGCTTCCTCGTGTATGACCTCGGCTTACCTTTTGACCACGAACCTCCGCTGCCCGCCCCGACCTCGGTTTGTCTCTTCGTCTGTGATCCTCCGCTGCCTGTCCCGACCACGGCTTGTCTACTCGCTGCTGAACCCTCGCTGCCTGCCCTGAATCTGGCTACTCACCGTGACCACCGTTTATCTCTGCTGTACAATACCTCGGTAAATTGTGGAACTGTGCCGCCGTTGGGGAATAGCGACCTGGGAGTCATCAGCCGCACAAGACCAACCTGCTTCGCGGCGGGCTCTGGTGAAAACCGGTGGCTCCTTAGACCCCGCTTCCCTGACGCGGTACTCACCAACCGTTCCACAGTTCCAGTGGGTCCACGCTTCATTGGTTTTCATCCGGTTGTAACACAGGTGACAGTGCTTTCAACTGTCTGCTGTTGCCTTCTTTGTTGGGTATCCCACCCTGTTCTATGGACACTGCTATTGGATGTCCCAATTGTAAGTATTATATCTGGAGCAGGACGTACTGTATACTTAGAATAATACAATTCTGTGAGATACTCACCTGTAGAATTGGTATTATACGTATACAGTACGTCCTGCTCCACCCCACCCTGGTTTGCATTATTCTGGATCCCCTGTATGGTGATTGTTTTTATTGTTATCATTACCAGTTGTTTTGGTGGTTGGTTTCTCCCGGCTTCTGGTTCACTGCTTTTCAATGCTGGGGATTTGTGGGAGGTCCCTGGGTATATGAAGGGCCGGGAGGAGCCTGTTTTTTGCATGTCTGCAGTGCACAGCGCCCTCTGGCGGAGGATTACCCAATTGTAAGTATTATATCTGGAGCAGGACGTACTGTATACGTATAATACCAATTCTACAGGTGAGTATCTCACAGAATTGTATTTTTCGATGTCTCTGCAGTCCAGCGTCATCTGGCGGAGTATATCCCAACTGTAAGTATTAGATTTGGAGCAGGACGTACTGTATACTCATAATACCGATTCTACAGGTGAGTAATCACAGAATTGTATTATTTCAAATGAAATATCTGCTTAAAGTGGACCAAAACCCATGATTTTGACTATCCTGGGTTTTGGTCGGGGGTACCCCGCTGTGTGAAACCCTCCAGGTCGCTGAAACCAACTCACCTCTTCCCAGTACTACAGCACATGCTCGGCCGCTCCGCCAATTAGTGCGCTCAGAGCTGCTGAAGTAATGTTGTTTAAGCCTTCGTCTTAAGACAAATGGCTCAGAGTGTGCTGGCGGCCATTCACAAATGCCTGGTGCGGGCACGCGCCCTGCTAGGGGGGATAGCGTGAATGCAGTCGCGGCTTGCGCATGCACCGATGTACCGGGAAAGAAGGTAAGTGTATGGGGCGACCTGGGGGGGTTTCACACAGCTGGGCATCCCGATTTTGGATGCCCCGGGGGGAGGGAATCAATCGACCAGGGCTGATCGTCGTGGGTTTTGGTCCTCTTTAAAACTGGTCAGCCACTAAATTAAAAGATCAGAATTTGAAATATCACTATTTATTCTCTGTTCAATTAGCAGAGGTAAATAGCAATAACTGGAACTTTCCAGGATATGCTCTGGATGGTTGGGGTTTTTAGAGCAGCTGAATTGTATACCAGTGATCAGCTTGGGGACAGTTACATGGACTGATCTGTTTTCTGTACAAGTTGTCTTATTAAAAATGACCACAATAAAATGGAACCAGTTTAGTACCCTTCTGTAGGTCATTTATTGTAGTTTTTCAGTCTGGCCACAAAAGCTTGTGTGCATATGGAGAAAATATTGAAAATGTTAGTATGTTTAATATTTGTAAAGACACAATGGTGGGCAGCAGGTTAGTTTGAACAGTCACACAGGTTTGCCTTTGTGTTCCTGTAGCCTGTGTATCACATAGTTTGCTGCTTAGAAAAGACACAAAGAGAATGCCTTGTCATATATTAGTATACCCGCATATATAAAGCATAGTGGTATTTTGGTGTGGCTGTCAGCCTGGGATCAGTGGGTGTTAAATATACTATAAATACAACAGGTATTTCAAGTCTGAAAGGGGAGGAGCTTCTTTTACCATGTAGACACGTGAATGAGTGCAAGCTCCTAGGGATAGAAATAAGCATTATTAGGTCATTTCTAGAAGGCAAATGTCATTTTCCCTTGTTATTAATTTGCATAATTTTTGCTAAGAGGCCCGTGCATTCCATTTCATAGAAAACTATTCAGAGCTTCCCAGTTCAGCTGATTTGCAAAATCCAGCGCTTTTGCATGCACATGTCTTGCCATTCATTAGAGTGCAATACTGGAAGCACATTATCTAGGCATACATTGTATTTCTCCCACACTACATTCCTGCCATGCCAAAAACCAAAATATCTTGTCATGCTAAATCCTAGCACCACATCCCTGTTACAAAGAATAAAGTACACACTGTGACACCTAATCGTTTTATTTTATACAGTATCACAATTCATTTTGCTTGTGCATAAATAATGCTGATATATTTCATTCAAAGGATCTATATTAAACAAGTGGAGTTAAAGTTGATCTAAACTCTCTGTGCCATGTTCTGGTCCACAAGGACACGTGGAGGCTGATTCACTACGAACGTCAGTTATTGCCGGATGAGCATCTGTATAGTGGCGCTTAGAGCGACCGCTAGTAGACACTGTAAGCGGGTATCGCATGCTGTAGCCTAGCTTTGCGATCGTAACCTGACCGGCACTGATGAATGTGATGTTGGGCGCTCTAACAACAGTACAGGGCTGCAGCAAGCTAAAGGTAGCTCCAGCTCAATGCGTCTGGCACTCGGTGCTGCACACCATATTTAACAAAACACTAGCCGCACAGAACGTCGGCGCTCTAAATCTGGTCGCTATAGCATAAAGTGCCAGACGCTGTGTGATTAAAGTCTGTTTTTGAACACATATACACCAGTAACAAAGCAAAAACACATGGAATGACATTGTTTTAACACTGGGAGAATAACACTTTAGTGCCAGAACTGTAAATACTATTCTGCATAAAAATATAAAAAGTCCCAAAAATGTATAAAAGTGTTTGTTTGCCCCAGGAGGGGTCACACAATGATTTGAGCCAAAAAAAAAAAATTAAATAAATAATAATAATAAATAAATTGCCAAGCGCTATTTAAACACAAACAAATGAAACCCTATTGAAATGTATGGGAGAGCGAGACTGAGCGAAAGGTAATACGTGGCGCTCTTCAACCTAGAGCGCCTGCACTATACGCTGAGCCGCCTGTAATAATGTGACGCTACATGGCGCTGTTAGAGGCGCTCACCAGATTCACTTTCTTAAACGTGGTTTTGTGTACAGCGCCTGGCGTTCACCTGATGCTGCCTGCCGCTACGAGGCACTACCTGGCAGTAGCTGTTCTTAAATAACTCCCTAAGTTAACAAATGTACAGGGGTGTTAATGGCTGCTTTTACAAGTATTCTAATTGTATCCAATTTAATCAACATTTGACAACGCTGGGGCCCCACTTAATTGTCCAGTTGAAAACTTAAAACAAAAGGCCTGCTGTTCTTTGCAGGTGTGCCCGCGCTGCTCCTTCATCCATTGGCAACCTCTGATACTTACCAAGGGCCAGGATCCAGTGATTACATCTGCATGGCCATATCCGTGGGCCCTGGTTTTCTCCCTCATATGCCTACTCTTTTCATTGCAATGGAGGGAGCGTATCAAGGTGGGCTTGGCATACCCTTCCTCGGCACACTCATTGCCACTATTGCAATTAATGGATGCTGCCATGTTGCCCAGTACTGGAGGATGGAATCACTGCACCGCTGCACGAACTGTGGGGCTCAACAAGGTGAGAATAGACTTTTTAACAACTGGACAGGCACTGCCCTGGGGAGAAAGCTCAATATCCATTCTGCAAAATAATTTCTTTCTTTCATACTTGGAACGTGGAAAACGTGGAACAAAACCTATGATTTTCACTCTTCCGAGTGTCGATCTGTCGATCCTTGGCCCAGGGGCATTCTGATTTCCAATGCCCCACTATGTAAAAACTCCTGAATTACCCCTAAACTCACCTTTCACTGGCCACACGGCATATGTGCAGACTCTCATCCAATATTAACTCTCTTAACTGCCAGCCTACCTAGAGATGCTGGAGGGGACCCCATGCTTTTTAAAAGGGTTAAATTCTTAAAAATATAACTGGTCAGTAAAACCAGCCCGGACACCAGCTATGGAGACTGGTAAATTAGGGTGCATGGAACGAGCGGCCACCCCCTCGGCCCTGAAAGCTACCAACCCACATAGCCCACCTCGGTCGCAGGCTCTTCTGCACCCCCTCTGGGCTTTGGGGATGCAGGTAACGGAGTAGGGGCTTATGGCACCTCACCCACTTGCTGGAGGTGACTTGCCAGCCCCTCCTGCCCTGTGAACTGGTATATGGGAACCCTTACCAGTTCACAAAGGGTTAAATGTAAAAAAAAGCTAAAAACAAACACACAGAAAAAGTCATTTAATATAATTTTTTTCTTACCTTCTATCGCGGATCACTGATGTCCCACGCTGTCCGCTGCTGCTGTCACCAGCCGGAAGTGATTGGCGGAAGCCGGGAGCGGGGTAGAGGAGCGGTCCCCCACAACCGGCTTACGCCAATCACACCAGCTTCTGTGCTCACTCCCGCTGCTGGGAAGGAGCATTTTATACCGGCTGAGTTAGATTATGTCATCTCACTTGTTGGTATAAAAGGCCCCTCCCTGTGGCAGCGAGTGTCAGAAGCCGCCGTGCAGGGCAGAGAACTGAGGAGGTGTTTTTTCTTTTGCCCACAAATGGGTGGAAAATGCCAGGCACGTAGAATTTAGGGGCTTGGGGCTTAATGGTAGGAGAAGCTACACTGTAGAATGTATGTGCTTGGCCTTTAAAGGGTTAATGTCTTAGGCACAGACTTTAGAAATATGGAGCAAGAGTGGCCACACCCCCAGTGTCCCTGTAGACGAGGGTGTGCTCCCAGCGGGAGCGCGCCTCAGCCCAGAGATGCTGGGGATGCAGCTGCCGATGTTTTACATCGCTGTCATATGATCTGGTGAAGGAATTAACACCGAAAGCTAGTTTGTGTACTGTCACAATAACCAGTGCCCTGCTTTTTGCAGCAGATTCTCTGGCATTGTATCATTGTTGCTGGATTTAGGAGGGAACCAGCTGATACCTGTATGCTGCCTGTCACACCTATACCTTCTACTTTGTGAAAAGGTACACAGAGACATTTCCCACAATGGACTAAATGTCACAAAACATTACCACATTGGGTAATTGCACAGCTGTGGTTTCTATCCCTTAGATTTCTGTTTTTACTCCTCACGTGGTAAATGATATTGTGGCGAATTTCTTATTAGATGAAAAAGATGGACTTGATGTGCATGATTACTTACGATGATCCTTTTCCTTATACCCAAATGAATGATGGTATTAGAAAATATATGCATGCAGCACTTTTTCTCCTCACCTATGGCCTATTGGCTTTTTTAGCTTTCTTCTGAAGTGTAAAAACTCTACACATTGGTGAAGTTTTTTTTATCTAACTGTTCTTTTTTTCTACTTCCCTTCCTGCTCCTCTGTCTCTTTTCTCTCTTTCCTCCAGTGGACTTTTTAGTGTGTGTGTGTGTGTGTGTGTGTGTGTGTGTGTGTGTGTGTGTGTGTGTGTTTTTCTGTCAACATGATAGCACAGTCCCGTGTTGGAAACCATGTTTCCTGCCCATAGCCTGTGCTGTTAGATTGATACACTATATTCTCTGCTTCTTCCTATTTTTGCAGATGACATTGTGTTACCTCCTCTTTGCACCTACTGAGTGTAGCGGTTCTTTTATCCCCATAGATTGGCAAAAGCACCAGTTAAATGCTACGTATTCCAGAGTGGCAGGAGAAGGCCTTCTTCACAAGCATAACAATGCTAATAGTGCCTGATACACTTACATTGACGCCATGTCTTTCCCTAATAGGCATCCCAATGACCCTCCATAAGGGCACAGGCCAGTTCTTATTTCACTGCATTTTGCCTTCCAAAGCAACTTTAAAACCCCTGAACTCCTCCTTGACTGTGGTGAGTGATCCAGGACTGACGTGCACAGTTTAATTAGAAATGTGCAAAGAAAAGAGTGTTCCCTCGTGTGTCAGGCCAGACTGGAATATCTGTTGCTCTATGCTATACCCTGGTCTGTTGGTCTCTTGTAATCACCCCTGAGATCATAGTTGTATCCTCTAAGGAGACTTTGCCTTTCTTGCCTGAAAGTGGTGACATGCTGGGAGACTGGGAGTTCTCTGTCTCTCTATCACGGTGCCTTGCTCTCCTGTCCAGGCCCAGGTTTGGACTAACAATGTCTATGGAGAGTCTTCTCCTTTTACAAGGAAATTACCCACTCCATTGTGGGTTTTGATTTATTGGTGGTCTCCCAAGACGTGTTGTCTGTAAACATGGTACCCCTGACTCACCCCATCCCTGTCTATCTAGTTTGAAATCTCCAGTTTGAACTGTCTCAAAGGAGGCTGTTCTTTCCCAGCCCACAGGGTTGGGGAAAAGGCTCTAGCAGCAGCCCTCTCTGCTACATCTTCTGAGATTTTGGCCATCTAGAGCTTTCTGGAATTGACTAAATGGATTTGTTTCATATTTCATGGTGCATAAGTGATTTTTTTCAGAAAGGGCCTTTTTTGAGATTGCCCCGCTGGAGTGTGAAATGGCTAATGGGCTAATATGGGCAGCATTTACTGGCAATCGCGTCCCTATTGCAATCACCCCACAATTCACCTAGTGTGAAAGGAGCCTTACTAAAATCTAAGTTCTAAATTATGTTTTTTTTTTTAATGACAGTTAAGTTATAGATAGGATATTGACCTTATCAGAATAAATGTATTGTAGTTAAGTTAAATCAGTTGTTACATATGAAGTCCTAACAGTCTGTTTTTTTCACAGTTGTAATGTTAGTTTACACTTGATATAGATCAATATAATTGGCTTGACTGTGCATTTTGTACTTCAATTTGTTGCTGTGTATAGGCCAGCTTTAGCTTTACACTCATTTCTTTCGATGCCCTTTTTTTCTTTGCAGCTTGTATTAATAAAAACACAATGCCAGGGATTCTCTGAGGAAACATGCATCATTTGGGCTAGTACAATGTCTCACAGTGACGTAGTGCATATGGCCCAGTGCTTCCAAGCCCCCGACAAATATAAGGATACCTAGCTTTGTTTTATATTTCTACACTATGTTGCTTTTCTTTCCATTCTGCAATTTAGTTTAGTAATATGTACTTCCCTTTACCACCACTGATAATATTGTATTGTACTTCTGACCTCCCAGACTTTTTAGCTGTAAGAACAGAATGCGTGCATTAATATTGGCCTATTGTTTATGGGACACAGTGTGGGTGTACAATGGGAGAGATGGGAGGAGGGAGGTTCTTTATTTTTGTAGACCATTGGCTTTTTGCCTATTTGTGCATTTGCATTGACCTGGTAGAAGGCATGTATGGCCACCGTTCATACTTCTAAATCTGAGAACAGTATAAATACTTTCGGCAAATAGCTTCGATTGTTTTCAGTAGGTAGTGGAAGGGGCTGCATCTCCTGCATCTTTGGGAGGTTGTGCTTGCTCCCACCCCAGCCATTCATATAGGCTGGGACGGGAGCGCAAGTGCCACTGAGGATGCGCTGCTCTCTTTCCATATGAAATTAGTCAATGCCCTTTGCTTAAGGATATAAACAAGGCAAAGGGCTTGGACGAGAGCCCACACATACGCTGTTAGACCGAGGAGAGGTGTGTTTTACTGGGTGAAATGGGTGCACAGAACAAAACCTGGAAAAGTCAAAATCCCGGGGTTTGTTCTGATTTTCAAGGCCTTGGATGGAAACATTGGAGCAAAAATTTGATGTCCCTTTAATGGGAAAAATCTTTTTGGTAAACTAAGAATTTATTGACAGAAGCATCGGAATTCAAAAAAGTGTTTCCGACAAAAAAGAAACCTAAAAAAATGTTAAAGGCTGTTTCAACAATTTAAAGAGGAACAACACACCCGATATTCCAGGTATGCATCACACCCTGCTCCGGAATGATTCATTACGTCTGGTTTATAGTCCACAAGAGGGCGCTTTACTGCAGAGATAGCAAAAAAGAGGCCCCTCCCGGTCCACATATACCCGGGACCTCCCACTCATTTCCCAGTTTAGTCTCTGCAGTCGGCGTCGACAGTCAAGATGATGGCACTCTATCCTTGCAGGTAAGCTGGGTAGCACCCGGCCCCCCTTTTTGTCCTATTTCCACCCGGACCATTTTTAAATGCCTCCCAGCTACGGCTGCATGGTCCGGGTGATGGTAGGTAGCACCTATTAGAGGTGTTTTTTACAATGGAGCTAGACTCCACCGCAAATCCCCCACCAAAGGGTAGGCAGTTTTCAGGTTGGTGATCCTGATATGGGATGCCCTGTCCATTTTACTGCCCTCATTACATAACCTGAATGTAACTATGGGCTTTACCTCTGCCTCCCTGTTCCCGGTTAGTGGGGGGGGGGGGTATTCAGTCGGCTATTGTATTTTATATGTATGTTTTTACTAGTGTGTATGTATGTGAGTGTTTGGTGACTGATACGGGCGCTGGCAGCTGCCAGCACGCTCTCCTCCTCCAGCTCCTTCAGTTTTGATCGGCCCGCGCGCGCTCTGCAGCGGCGGCGGGCCGGTGACGTCACGGCTGGCTCCCAGCCTATGGGCTGGGGAGCGCGGCCTGTTTGCTTGTCCCCGCGTTGTGGAGGGGGAGGGGCCTAGCGCTCGGCGCGCTCAGCAGCGGCCCGCCCCTGTCCTCCTTCTCTTCCTGCCCTCCGTCCGTGAGTGCCCATGCGGGCTTACCTTTTATTAGTGTTTCATGTTTGCAGGCTGCTAGGTGATTGGGACTCTGCGGGCAGTGTATGTGTATATATATATATATATATATATATATATATATATATACCGGTATATATATATATATATATATATATATATATATGTATAATTTACTATTATGGGTATGCACGCTGGGTTTTTTTTACTCATGTGAGTTTTCCCTTTATGTCTTCCAGGGGGACAACCCTAATTAGAGGTTTCTCCCGGTCCTGTGGCCCATCCCAAAAAATTAAGGGGGGTCATTAATTTTATCCTATAAAATCCTCCCACTAACGGACATTTAAGGGGCATCCCGGGTAGCTGATTAGCGTAATTCCCGTCGGTCATTGCGACTACCAAAAATCACCATATGGAGGCTCCCCAGGATACTGTGCTCAGGGTCCCCTCTGGGCAATCCCGGCTGTGTGCGGGGCATCCCTTGTGGCCGATAATGTGCAGATTTGTGTACCATGTGCGCAGCAGGCCCTTGCGCGGCAATCTGGGCCCCGTGCGGCTGGGTCAGCTCCGCTGGTCTCATCCCCCACACCTCCGCGCCTGGTTATGACCCCTAGTGATATTAACACTAGCGGGGAGTCGCAATCCGATGTTTGCGCTAGACTGGCCAATATTGAGAGAATGATTGCTAGTTCTGCAGCCAGAAAGGCTCCAGCTAAAAGACGGCATATTGCGCCCGCTGCACCGGCCTTTGCCGCTGAATATGATGATTTTCTTGATTTGTCTGACTATACCCCGCTTGTGGAGGGGGAATTATTCTAGGACTCCGATTTCTCTGATGATCAGCAGTACCTTGGCGCAGATGTCGGTACAGAGTGTGGGGACGCGGACGACACCCATAGGCTTTTTGCCCAAATATTTGAGGTACTTGCCATTTTCCCCACTGCGGTGGCGCATAGGCAGCAGGGGGAATTGTTTGGTACCGTTAAGCCACGGTTGGAATTTCCAGATCAGACGCATTTTAAAAATCTGATTCTTAAGGAATGGGAAAAGCCTAGCAGGCTTCCTGGTATCCCAAAGGGGTGGGATAGGAGGTATCCCTTTCCCGCTGACACGGTCAAACGTTGGTCAGCTCCTCCCGATGTGGATGCCCCCGTCCTGGGGTTGTCCAATACGTCCTTCGTGCATTCTCCTGATTCCACTACCTTGAAGGATAGTGAGGACCGACGTATTGACCAACTGGCCTCCCATGCCTTTGCTTGTACGGGTTCGGCCTTGCGCCCGGTGTGTGCTTCTGCTATCACAGTCGTGGCTATTAGGACCTTGATCAGGGGCATTCTGGATGGCTCCGATGAGGATCCTTCTAGTGCGGAATTGAGAGTTCTGTCGCAATGTGAGTTTTTCATCACTTACGTCTTATCTGCCTTAGATGACACCATCCGGATGTGTAGCAGGACCTCGGCATTAGTAGTCTCTGTCCGCTGTTCAGTCTGGTTACGCCAGTGGGCGGCTGACAATGCTGCTAAAAAGGCGCTCACGGGGCTTCCCTTTCAGGGTTTGCGCCTGTTTGGGGATCGCTTGGACCTTTTTGCTAAGGGAGGTAAGTTACCCCAACGCAAAAAGCAGCCGCGACCCTTTCGGGGTTCAGGCTTTTTAGCTCCCTCCTTTCGTGGGCCTAGGACAGGCAGGGGAGTATCCTTTGCTGGACAAAGGGGAGATTTCTGGGGCAAGGGCAGAGGCCGTGCCCGACCCGGATCCTCCTGGGGTGCCAAACCCAAATCCACTGCCAAGCCTGCTCAGCAATGAGGGGGCGCCCTCACCCTTGCGGGTGGGGGGACGACTGCGGCTCTTCGCTCGGGTCTGGGCCAAGCATGTTTCAGACAAATGGATTCTAGAGGTTGTCTCCTACGGGTACAATCTGGAGTTCACGGACTGGCCTCCTCACAGATTCCTCAGATTTCGGGTTCCTACGCACCCTTGGGCAGCGCAGGGCCTGTTGTTGGCGGTGCAAAACCTTCGGGCCATGGGGGTCGTTCGTCAGGTTCCCCCCAGAGAGAGAGAGGTCAGTGTTACTATTCCAATCTCGTCGTTCGTCAGGTTCCCCCCAGAGAGAGAGGTCAGTGTTACTATTCCAATCTCTTTACAGTGCCCAAAAAGGATGGTTCCATTAGACCCATTCTGGACTTGAAGGTTCTCAACCGGTTCATCAGAACCAGACGGTTTCACATGGAGACACTGCGCTCCGCTGTCAGCTCCCTGCGCCCCGGGGGACTTTATGACCTCAATAGACATCAAAGACGCTTACCTTCATGTGCCTGTCTTTCCAGGACACCACCGGTTCCTCAGGTTTGCGGTAGGGGAACAACACTACCAATTTGTGGCTCTACCCTTCGGGCTCACCTCTGCACCCAGGGTGTTCACCAAGGTACTGGCGGGTGTGATGGCCCTTCTCAGAGCCCAGGGCATTCGCATTCTTCCTTATCTGGACAACCTTCTCATTATGTCCCCTTCTCTCCATCAGGCGGAGTTGGACACCCGGACGGTGGTTGCGACACTGGAGAGGTTCGGGTGGGTAATCAATTACTCCTAAGTCCTCACTCTCTCCGTCACAGGTGACTTCTTTCCTGGGCATGATGCTGGATACCATTCAGGCCAGGATTTTCTTACCTCAGCAGAAGTTGGACGCTCTTCGAGGCCTGATTCATCTCTTACTGTCCAATCCTCATCCATCCATCTGGCAAGGGATGAGACTGGTGGGACAGATGGTGGCCTGCTTCGAGGCAGTGCCCTTTGCTCAATTTCACATGAGGCCTCTTCAGCTCCATCTCCTGTCGGCCTGGGACAAGTGTCCTCTGTCTCTGGATCAGGCCTTTGTTCTGTCTCCTCTGGTCCGGCCGTCCCTTCTGTGGTGGCTAGACCCGAAGAATCTTTTGGGGGGCAGATCATTTCTGACGCCCCCCTGGGAGACGGTCACGACGGATGCCAGTCTGTCAGGCTGGGGCGGCTACTGGAGAGCCCATCAATTTCAGGGGCTTTGGGGCTCTCAGGAGGCACATGCCCCCATCAATGTTGAGCTGAGGGCGGTTCGGTTGGTGCTGGTGCAGCTGACGCCTCACCTTCAGGGCCTGCCGGTTCAGGTTCGCTCCGACAACAGGACTGCGGTCGCTTACATCAATCATCAGGGAGGGACTCGGAGCAAGAGTGCCCTCCGGGAGGTGTCGTTGATCCTGTCTTGGGCCGAGAGCAACGTTCCGTGCATTTCGGCGGTTTACATTCCGGGGGTGAAGAACCTGGAAGCGGACTCCCTGAGCAGGGGGGCCTCTCGTCGGGGGGAATGGTCCCTCAGCAACGAGGTCTTCCTATCCCTCTGTCACTCTGCCACAATCACAAGCTCCCAGCATTTGTATCACTGTCCGAGGATCCTCTGGCTCTGGCAGGGGATGCCATGTCTCTGTCCTGGCGGGGGTTCGGTCTCCTGTACCTCTTCCCTCCGTTTTCCCCTTCTGGGCAAGGTCTTACGCAAGCTGGTTCACGAAGGAGTGCCAGCTGTTCTGGTGGCCCCCAGGTGGCCAAGACAGGTGTGGTTTGCAGACGTCGTGCAGTTGGCGGTCGATCAGTACCCTCTTCCTCTGGTTCCGGATCTTCTCACTCAAGGATGTCTCTGTTACCCCAATTTACAAACGCTGGCTTTGACGGCGTGGCTGCTGAAACCTCCATCCTAAAGGAAAAGGGTCTGTCTGAGGAGGTTGTTCAGACTCTGGTTAAGGCTAGGAAGAAATCTTCCTCTAATATATACTACAGGACCTGGCGGACCTACATTGACTGGTGTGAGGCTAGGGCCTTCCCTTGTCGGGTGTTCTCCATCCCTCGGATTCTGGAGTTCCTCCAACATGGTCTGGATATGGGTTTTCAGCTTAGCACTGAAAACAGCATGTTTCCGCCCTGGCGGTTTTCTTTCAGAGGTCATTCGCTCTTCATCCTTTCGTCAAGACCTTCTTCCAGGGGGTCACTCATGTGCGCCCTCCCCGCAAACCCATGTTACCGGTTTGGGATTTGAATTTGGTATTGTCTGCCCTTCAGGGCCCTCCGTTTGAGCCTGTGCACGAGGCTGCACTGTCTATTCTCACCCTGAAGGTTGCCTTCTTGGTGGCTATCACTTCTGTCCGGCGTGTTTCTGAGTTGGCGGCTCTGTCCATTCAGGCCCCCTTCTTTGAGAGACACCAGAACAAGGGGGTTTTTCGCTTTAAACCAGACTTCTTGCCTAAGGTTGTCTCTGCCTTTCACCTCAATCAGGACATTGTGCTTCCTTCCTTATGTCCCAATCCTAGTAACGACAAGGAGAGGACCCTGCACTCTCTGGATGTCGTCAGAAACTTGAAATACTACCTGGTGGCTAATGCACCTTAGAAGACGGATGCCTTGTTTGTTGTGCCCTCTGGTCCTAAGAAGGGTTTGGCGCCCGTCAAGTCTACCATTAGCAAATGGAATTCGTCAGGCCATTGTTAGGGCCTATTCTGTCAAGGGGAGGGATCCCCCTTTCCGGATCACTGCTCATTCTACTCGTGCTGTTGGGGCCTCTTGGGCTTTTCAGCACCAGGCCTCTGTTGAACAAGTTTGTAAGGCTGCTACTTGGTCTTCTATTCATACCTTTTCCAAGTTTTACAAGGTTGATGTTCAGGCCTCAGCGGATGCTGTTTTTAGCCGCAAAGTTCTGCAAGCTGCAGTGGTTTGAACTGCGCATTGTTGCCTTTTTTTTTTGGGATTCCCACCCGTTGTTGGACACTGCTACTGGATGTCCCAGACGTAATGAATCATTCTGGAGCAGGGTACTTGGAATAATACCATTCTGTGAATACTCACCTGTAGAATGGATATTATAAGCATGCATCACACCCTGCTCCATCCCGCCCTGAGTTTTATCTTGGATCCTCTATATGGTGAATTTTTCCTTGTTAAGGTTGTTATTTTGGTTTTGGCTTCTTCTGGTTCCTTCCTGCTTACTTATACTGGGAAATGAGTGGGAGGTCCTGGGTATATGTGGACCGGGAGGGGCCTCTTTTTTGCCATCTCTGCAGTAAAGCGCCCTCTTGTGGACTATAACCCAGACGTAATGAATCATTGTGGAGCAGGGTGTGATGCATACTTATAATATCCATTCTACAGGTGAGTATTCACAGAATGGTATTTTTCACTTTTCTGGATTTTGTCCCTAAATTCACTCACCTTCTTGTCGTTCCCACGGCGCAGACTCGGGGAGAACGAGCATGCTGATTGGCTGAGCGACCCACTTAACCGATCAGCACGCTCGCTTTCACTCAGCTCCCTTCGGGGCTGCTGATGGCTAAGCAGCCGGGACGACTAAGCAGCCGAGCGGCATCAAGGTTGGCAGATTGTGCCACTGACCGCATCCCCCGCTCACCTCCCAGCCCTTGCGTGCCCGTGCCTCCCATTCAGGAAGGCCGGGCACAGGTGCACGCAGAGCTAGAGGTGGGCTGGGATGTGGCCGTGGCACATGGCGAGGGCTCCAGGATAGGGTGAGTGAAACAAGGTTTCTGGGGGGGGTTACAAAGCAGGGCATCCCGATTCAGGATGCCCGAAGGACTGGAACTCGGATGGCAGGGCCTCCAATGTTCTTTAAGAAATCCAAAAATAGTCAATCTCAGGGTCAGTTAAAACCCAATCATTATAGCAAAAGACTTTGAAGGTTCCTCTTTGCCCCATCTTCCACTGACCAAACACCTAACCCACAATCCCAGTCCGTGTGTTGGCTACAAAAAACAGTAGAATTTCTGAGTATTCCTCTGGATCATTTGTTAAGTAACTCCTCCGCATCAGTCTCCTGAAACCTTGTACAACCAAATGATGGCTCTTTTTTCTCATGATCATAAACATGTGCCCCTGGAACAAAGAGAGAAATGATTATATGTAACTATGTTTTTGGTTCCAAAAACCAATGAAGTGCACCGTTTAGCATCTTTCTGGTGGCTATAGCACCAGTTTTAGAGAGCCGGCATCTCTTTCTTTATTGGCACTGCTATTTGGACAGAATGGCGCTGGAAGAAACAGCTCCCGATGTTAACTTATTTAACCTGACTGCCGATTATAACCGCTCCAGTTAGTGCCACTTTGTACCGCTGTCTTTTAGGCGCTGCACACCATATTTATTCATCTTTGCCATGCTGCAAAGGTTGGCACTGTATTTTTCCTGCACTAGTCGGCGTTTCATCATTACACTTACAGGATATCACTGCTGGGAACAAAGGCACAATGCAAGTTCTGTCCCAAAAATGTGTGTAATATTAATCATAAGCATAAAACACTTCAATACGGTTCTGTCTGTTGTGCTCTATGGGATGTTAACCTACAGCACCACTATAAACTGGCACTGGCACAGCTTAAACAAGAGTGCCTGGTGATGCAAACTATATGGTGCTAGTGATCAATTAGAGGCAGACTGGCAGCCACAGCAGCGCTGCCATTTGTTGTTTATTAAATTGCACACTGAGTGTTTCTGAGGGAAAAATATTGGCGCTAAGTGGTATTAACAAGCGTTGATGCTTGATAAACCAGGAGTAGTTCAAGAAAGAATGCTTACCTAAGAATGAATACCTAAAAGACACGTACTATGATGTGCCCTGTCACCCTAACTCACAGAGATTTCTGGGAGCAGCATTTTGGAGCAAATAGACTGCAATTCACTTCCACTTTCCAGCCCTTCCATTCTGGCTATTATGTGCTCCAGGTATCTTCACAAAGAGCTTTATTTAAGAAGCATCCGTGCCACACAGTGCCTCTATTCTAAGTATGCAGCACATCCTGCTCCAGATGATAATTCCTTACAGATGTGATTACCTCCGCCAGAGGGCGCAGGACTGCAGAGATAGCAAAAAGAGGCCCCTCCCGGTCCCATATATACCCGGGACCTCCCACAAATTCCCCAGTTTCTTCTCTGCAGTCGGCTGCGAAGGACAAGAAGACGGCTTCTCTTCTCGCAGGGAGTGGGGCTTAACAGCCCGCAGCCCTGTCGGACTATTCCCACCCGTTCCATCTCTCTATTATGCCTCCCAGCTTTGGCTGCGCTGGCCGCCGCCCTCCCCTCTCTTGCTGTCCCGTTCGTTCATGGGGGGGATAATTATATTTATATATGTGTGTGCTTTTGTGCCTCATGTCTCAGGGCTCCGCACCCTGATTTCTCCTGGTGTCATTTTTATTTTTTAAATTTGCCGCCGCTGACGTGCGCGCCTTGCGGCGTTCTGTGGTCAGCGGCGGCGTCACCTCAGACACCACTGCGCACCTATTGGCTGCTGGCCATGGGTCTGTCTACGCGCTCTTCGGAGGGGGCGTTGCCTATCGGTTGGTGCGCTCCGCGTCCTCTCTCCCTGCGGCCCGCCCCTTGAGGTTCCTTCGGCGCCATTTTGGTCCTCTCTCGGTGTGATTGCTGACTCCCCACCGCGGTCCGTGAGTGCCCCTGCGGGCTTGTTTTTTATTCATATTTCATGTCTGTGGACTTATGGGCAGTCTTGCTTGTGTCTTTCAGGCGGGAAAACTGTATTAAGAGGTTTCTCCAGGTCCTGTCCCCTCTATTAGTTACACTAACTTTATTAGAGGCCTAAGCCGTTAAATCCTCCCACTTCCCTGGCGGACATTTGGGGCATCCCGGGTTGCCTTTACAGCGTAATTCCTATTGGCCAGTTGTGCCACTATAATCACCATATGGAGGCTTCACAGGATATTGTGCTCGGGGTCCCTTCGGGACAAGTCCGGCTGTGTGTGGTGTATCCCCTTTGGGTGATGATGTGCAGGTCTGCGTACCCTGCACCCAGCCGGCGCTCGTGCTGCATTCTGGGCTCTCTGTGGCTGGGCCTGCGCCCACTATGTCCTCACCTACTCCCCCTCGCTTGATCTTGACTCCCAGTGAGCTGAATACTAGTGGAGAGTCTCAGCCTGACGTGTCTTCTAGGTTGGCTAACATTGAGAGGTTGCTAGCTCTGCGGCCCGTAAGGCCCTGGCTAAGAGGTGGCATGTTGCGCCTGGTGCATCTGTTTTTCCTATGGAGACTGAGGAATTCCATGACATTGTTAGCTATACCCCACTTGAGGAGGGGGAATTATTCTCGGATTCAGAGCTGTCTGATGATCAGCTTTACAGTGGCGCTGACTCTGGCTCTGATCATTGGGATGCTGATGACACCAATAGACTGTTGAAGTGGATGCTCCAGTATTGGGGTTGTCCAACACCTCTGTGGTACATTCACCTGATTCCACTACCCTGAAGGATAGTGAGGACCGGCATATTGACCAGCTGGCTTCCCATGCTTTTGTCTGTGCAGGGTCTGCCTTGCGCCCTGTCTGTGCTTCTGCTATTACTGCTGTGGCTATTAGGACTCTCCTCAAGGGTCTGCTGGAAGGCGCCCCTAATGATACTTCCAGTGCCGAGTTCAGGGCCTTGTCACATTGTGAGATGTTTATTGCTTATATCCTTTCGGCCTTGGATGACACCATTAGGATGTGTAGAAGAACCTCTGGCCTGGTGGTTGCTATCCACCGTTCTGTTTGGCTGCGCCAGTGGGCAGCCGATAACGCTGCTAAGAAGGCTCTCACGGGGCTCCCCTTTAAGGGGCTGCGCCTATTTGGTGATCGTTTGGACCTGTTTGCAAAGGGAGATAAGTTGCCTCAACGTAAGAAACAGCCGCGGCCCTTTCGGGGTTCAGGTGCCTTTGCCCCCTCCTACCGTGGACCTAGGTCTGCGAGAGGGGTATCCTTTGCGGGACACAGGGGAGACTTCTGGGGCAGATGCAGAGGACAGGCCTCTCCAGGCTCTTCCTGGGGTTCCAAGTCCAAGTCTTCCCCCAAGCCTCCCCAGCCATGAAGGGGCGCCCTCATCCATCCGGGTGGGGGTACGGCTGAGGCTCTTCGCTCATGTCTGGAGACAGCACGTCTCAGACCGGTGGATTCAGGAGGTGGTGTCCTCCGGTTACAAGATAGAGTTCGCTGTCTGGCCGCCCTCCAGATTCCTCAGATCTCAGATGCCTCAGGACCCCCTGGCAGCTCAAGGTTTGGTTCTGGCGGTGAGAAACCTTCTGGACATGGGGGTCATCTGTCAGGTCCCTTTCTGGGAAAGAGGTCAGGGATATTATTCCAATCTCTTCACAGTGCCCAAAAGGGATGGCTCCATCAGGTCCATCCTGGATTTAAAACTGCTCAACAAATTTGTCAGGACAAGGCACTTTCGCATGGAAACTCTGCGCTCGACTGTCAGCTCCCTGCGCTCGGGGGACTTCATGTCCTCTATAGACATCAAGGACGCTTACCTGCATGTTCCAGTTTTCCCAGGGCATCAGAGATTCTGCAGGTTCGCGCTGGAGGACCAGCACTACCAATTTGTGGCACTGCCCTTTGGTCTCACCTCGGCCCCCAGAGTTTTCACCAAGGTGCTGGCGGGTGTCATGGCTCTCCTCAGGGCTCGGGGCGTTCGCACTATTCCCTATCTGGACGACCTTCTCATCGCTTCTCAGTCTCTCCATCAGGCAGAGCTGGATACCCAGCAGGTGGTGACCATTCTTCCCTGTCTCCATCTCTGGTGACTTCCTTTCTGGGCATGAATCTGGATACGGTTGGATCTTTCTTCCTCAGCAGAAGGTGGACTCCCTGCAAGCTCAGGTCCATTTCCTTCTGTCCTGCCCTCACCCCTCCATCCGGCAGGGGATGCAGCTGGTGGGACAGATGGTGTCCTGCTTCGAGGCGGTTCCCTATGCACAATTTCACTTGAGGCCTCTTCAGCTCCACCTCTTGTCAGTATGGGACAAGAGCCCCTTGTCTCTGGATCAGGCATTTGTTCTCTCTCCTCTAGCCCGGAGGTCCCTCTCGTGGTGGCTGGACTCAAGGAACCAGTTGGATGGGGGAAGATCCTTTCTGGCCCCCTGTTGGGAGACAGTCACCACGGATGCCAGTCTGACTGGTTGGGGGGGATTCTGGAAATCCCTACAATTCCAGGGGCTGTGGGGCCCTCAGGAGGCCCATGCCCCTATCAACATTCTGGAGCTAAGGGCGGTCCGGCTGGTTCTGGCCCATTTGACACCGCACCTTCAGGGCCGACCGGTCCAGGTATGTTCGGACACAACCAGACGGCGGTTGCCTACATCAATCATCAGGGAGGGACCCGGAGCAAGGGTGCCTTCAAGGAAGTGTCCAAGATTCTGTCTTGGGCGGAGGACAATGTTCCTTGCATCTCAGCAGTGTACATTCCGGGGGTGGAACACCTGGAGGTGGACTCTGAGCAGGGGCACTTCTCGCCTGGGGGAATGGTCCCTCAGCAGCGAGGTCTTTCGCTCCCTGTGTCACCGATGGGGGGTGCCGGACGTGGATCTGTTTGCGTCTCGCCACAATCACAAGCTCCCAGTCTTTGTCTCTCTGTCCCAGGATCCCCTGGCCTTGGCAGTGGATGCTCTGACTCTCTCCTGGCAGGGGTTCTGTCTCCTGTATCTCTTCCCTCCATTCCCCCTGTTGGGCAGGGTCTTGCGCAAGTTGGTTCAAGAAAGGGTGCCTGCAATTCTGGTGGCCCCCTGTTGGCCAAGACAGGTGTGGTTTCCAGACATCGTACAGCTAGCAGTAGACCAGTACGCTCTGCCCTTGGTTCCGGACCTTCTCACTCAGGGATGGATTTGCCATCCCAATTTACAAACGCTGGCTTTGACGGCCTGGCTGCTGAAACCTCCATCTTGAGGGAAGAAGGGCTTTCTGCTTCTGTTGTCAATACCTTGATTAGGGCTAGGAAGAAATATTCCTCCACCATTTACTGTAGGATTTGGCGGACCTACATTGACTGGTGTGAGTCTAGGGTCCTTCCCTGTCGTGTGTTTTCCATTCCTAGGATCCTGGAGTTCCTTCAACATGGGTTGGATCTGGGGCTCCAGCTCAGCACTCTTAAGGGTCACGTTTCTGCCTTGGCTGTTTTCTTCCAGAGATGTTTTGCTCTGCATCCTCTGGTCAAGACATTCTTCCAGGGGGTTGCTCATGTGCTTCCCCCCCGTAAACCTCTTTTGCTGGTCTGGGACTTGAATTTGGTCTTGTCTGCCCTTCAGGGCCCTCCGTTTGAGCCTGTGCATGAGGCTGCTCTGTCTATTCTATGCCTTCCATCTCAATCAGGACATTGTGCTTCCTTCCTTGTGCCCTAATCCTGGTAATTCCAAGGAGAGGGCCTTGCATTCCCTGGATGTGGTCAGGAACTTGAAGTTCTACTTGGTGGCTACTGAGCCTTTCAGAAGGACTGATGCCTTGTTTGTGGTCCCTTCGGGTCCCAAGAAGGGTTTGGCTCCTGCTAAGTCTACTATTAGCAAGTGGATCCGTCAGGCTATCATTAGGGCCTATTCTGCTAGGGGAAAGGATCCCCCTTTCCGTGTTACTGCTCATTCTACCCGTGCTGTTGGGGCTTCCTGGGCCTTCCAGCACCAGGCTTCTGTTGAACAAGTTTGTAAGGCCGCTACTTGGTCTTCTGTTCATACCTTTTCCAAGTTTTACAAGGTTGATGTTCCGGCCTCAGCTGATGCTGTTTTTAGCCGCAAAGTTTTGCAGGCAGCAGTGGTTTAACCTGCGCGTTGTTGCCTTGGGGATCCCGCCCTACCTTACGGACACTGCTATTGGATGTCCCATCTGTAAGGAATTATCATCTGGAGCAGGACGTGCTGCATACTTAGAATAATACAATTCTGTGATTACTCACCTTGTAGAATTGGTATTATACGTATGCAGCACATCCTGCTCCACCCCACCCTGATTTCATTTTCTTGGATCCTCTGTATGGTGATTGTTATCCTTGTTAAGTTTTTACTTATCATTGGCTTCTCCTGATTCTCCTTACTGCTTTTCAATACTGGGGAATTTGTGAGAGGTCTATATGGGACCGGGAGGGGCCGCTTTTTGCTATCTCTGCAGTCCAGCGCCCTCTGGCGGAGGTAATCCCATCTGTAAGGAATTATCATCTGGAGCAGGACGTGCTGCATACTTATAATACCAATTCTACAAGGTGAGTAATTACAAAATTGTATTTTTTGGCCTCCATGGCACTCATCGTCAGATTTAACAACTGAAAAACAGCTAACGCCAATGTCGTCTTATTTAACTATAGTGTCAAAAATAATGCAGATGAAACCTGGCGCTGTAGCTCAAGGTCTCATAGAACACATTCCCCTCGATTCAAAGAGCAAAAGTTAATTGATTTCGGATCGAGAATCGTAAGTTTGGGTGGGTGTTAGTCATTTTTTCCTGTTTTTTTGGCCATTTCCGACTCGCACGAGCCTATGTACGAATGCGTATATGCTCTTACGATCATCGCAAGTTCGTTCCTAAATTTTAGGATCAAAACGTAAAACTTAGGATCAAATCCTAAAACTTAGGATCAAAACGTAAAACTTAGGATAATCGAATGGGTTTAGGTGTGATTCAGAGAACAGTTTTCAAACCTCTAAAGACGTTTTAAAAGAAAGCCACTGCCGACACCTTTTAGCAGTCGTATTGCTGTTCTTGAACAGGTTTTTTGGCTATGTGGAGGAGTCTGCGCGTCTTGAGCTCCAATGAACTGCATGTATCAGCATGGCCGAGGCCATAAATTGTATGGCAATGCATACCTGATTCATGTATGCCTTATAAAAGCATTTTAATGTGGACCTTAATTAGTCCTTTGCATGTAAACCTTTATTTTGCAATATATTTGCGTTAATTAAAGAAACTTATGTCCTTTGGTATTTATTTTTAAATTGATGTACTAGAATAATATTTTTAGATTGCATTTATTGGTGTAGTTGTTTACCTTTGCTTTGTTTAATTATTTAAGCACATCTTTGGTCAGATGCATCACACTTACTGAGGAGAGGAGAGCGGGATAAAGTGCAGGATGTGGGTTACTGCTGTATTTTGCACAGACACAGCAGAGCTGGGGGCACGGAAAGGTCAGAAATCAAAGAATCCAGAGCAACACAGTCACAAGGCCCTTTCTGTTTGCAGGCTGCCCGATAATACCTGAGCCGCCATCTTGGCTGTTTCTAGGCTCATAACATGCAGAAGTTGCTGGGTGTTTTTTAATATTTGAGAGCAATCTGTATGTAGAGGGTGTGGGTAACCACACACAAAATTTTAAGTTGTACCATTTGAAGCCTAAATATTAAAATTAAATCCACAAGTAAAAAATGCAAGTTAACTAAAAATTAAACAAAGTAAGATTTACTTATGCAAATGCATTCATTAATGGTTGGTTACTACAAAATGAATGAAATAAAGAAAAATAAAAGACCAAATATTTAGAATGCACTTTAATGAGGTAAGTTTGTAGTGCGCAGCCGCAAGATCAGAAGGATTTACGTCCAGACAAAAAAGGAAAAAGGGCAAAACCAATGTTGCAACCTGAGAAATGAAACGGAAAATTCAGGATGGAAACTGACATAGGTCTGATTCCCGAACTGCCATACGAACGGACGTATATTTTAGGATAGAAACGTATTTGCTTATAGAATCACTCGCAAGTTCATACGAACGCACGAGCGGACGTGAAAAATAGGATGATCGGCACCAAAATCCAAGCTGTTACATGTTTCTTTGAATCGACCCTAATGAGCAGAACTGGATTGACATGTTTAAAGCTTATAATTATTACATATATTTATAAATATTACACACATTTATTTGTTCTGAACTTGCATTGGGACTCATCAATAACTGAAACACAGGTCCTAGATGGTCCAAAATGTTTTTTTTTTTTGTGTTATTAAAATTGATTTAAATGGCTTTTTTTGCAACAACTAAAACACAGCCTATTCGCACTGCAAAGTTTGTCCCCAGCAGTGATTTTTTGTAATGTAATGAAGAAACACTAACTTGCTCTGGAAAAATACAGCACAAAAGATTTCATGGAGGAAATATGCTGGGAAACACCGGAAAAGGGCTAATCAGTCAGCGGGTCCAACTGGAAATTACATAGGCTGACCAATACCTCAGGGCAACAGTGCCCCGATAGGTGCCGGACCATTAGCTCCTGAACCAAAAGGTATCAGGCGCTTTGGGTTTGGCCAGGCGAACCCATTTCCTGGCCCCGGAGCTGGACTGCCAAAGAGGATACCGCCGGAGAACTGGCCAGATTTCCATTCTTTGATCCTCAGTATTTGTGGACAAAGGGGGGTAAGCGGTGTTACATTTTTACTTAGTATGAATTTTAGAAGACTGGGATGGCTGGGTTCTGTTTCCCCCCACCACCATTTTCAATCCTTTGGCTTGGTGAGGAGTTTTTTCCTCTCCGCCCCCCTTCTCTCTCGCTCTCACCTACTTCTCCGCACAGAACGCTCACTTTCGACTTTGCGACAGAAATACTGCTTTGGGCAAAACAAAACCTGCTGTCATTATCAGCCATTCATCTGAAGGGATGTTTGAATCTGAGGCTGCTATTGCGGCATCTACAGATATCACATTGCCCAGGGGAAGCTCTGAGCAGTGACTGCTGTCTTAGTGGTCCAGCAGCACAAAGTTTATCATTGGAGGAGGTAATCGGCTACAAATGCCATTGTGTTGCTTCCTTATGTAACACAGTAGAAGTTGTCATTTTGAAAAGTAAATGTTTCAAACTTAGGTAAACAGTGATTCATATGTATTATAACTTGTATCATGTTTTCAGTGTGGTGACAAAATGACCCAATTATGACTGAATTACTGACTGAAGAACAATTATGAGTTTCTTAATGTGTTAATGTTTACTTGTGATTTTGTAGGTGTGTTCCTGCCAGTCCCATGTTCCTGTAACCACAGGGTTGCATTGAAGCTTGCCGTCCCATTGCTTACTGCTGAACACCAAACTGGCTGAGGAGATCATTTGTGAAGTTGAAGTGTCCCAGAAAAGCCTGTGTTCGTGGCAATAAATGTGGCGCTATAGAAAATAAGAAACAGACGCTCCTGGCTGGAGGAGCTTACAGTCAGCTCAATGAAATATTCAATTAGCAGCCCATTAATGCAGAGGAGGCACAATTGGTTTTGTGAGATAAGAAGACAGGCGATACACCCTGGAGCAGTTTTGGGGTAAGTGACCATTTTCACTTGCTTTTTGTTTGTGGTTGATTGCAGATAAAATGTACTAACATTATCAACTATAAACTAATAAAGTTTCTGAAAAAAATGTTTTATTTGAACCAGCTTCCCTAACTTTTTTTTTAATATTTCAAAATATTCCATATTCAGTGTCAATGCTGGTACATGGTAAAATATTTTCCTGTTAAGGAAAAAATCTGAAGCTTAATGCTTTACTCAGGCTTGGTGTCTGCTGTGAGATGTAGCGTAACCAAGTGCTGAGTTTCGTGTGTTTCCTGTAGGTTGCTCCCTGTGTGACAAGGTTGCTGGGTCAGGGGATTGTGCTTGGGGCATGCAGGAAGTTGGACTGCATTCCTCGGAAATTTACAGGATGCCCAATATGCAGCACTCTGCACACCTGCACAGCAGGAATTTAGTGCTGCACTGCTCTTCACCTCCATCCTCAGTAGGATTTTTGCTTTATTTAAGCTGCGTAGATTTTACTTGGTTTTACTACAGTACTTGTGTTTAACTGAAACTTCCTTTTTGGGGGGGGCGTATTCAAGGTATAACTGCCATAAGAGAAATTACATTTTAAGAGAGTTTAAGTCAATGTGTTTGTGGGGCGATTGTGATAGTAACCTATGGGCACATTTACCAAAATCAATTGTGACTGCAATGCGATCTCCGTTACCACGCAAGTCTTGACTGCAGCAATTTGAAGCTGGCTGTGATAGCAATTCCACTCCATTGTTTTGAAAATGCTTTGTGATCGGGATCACTAATTCAGTAGCGGTATTCATAGGCAATTGCTACTGCATTGCCTTGCCCCAATGTGAACCAAGCCTGAATTATATTGGGAAGACTAGGGTTTTCACGTGCGATATGGTTTTCTTGAAAAAATATATATTTTTAAAAATATATATATATTTTTTTTTTAACATTTTCACCCTAAAAATATTATGAAAGCAATTAAAAAATCCCCAAAAATTCCAACCAAAGGGTTAAAAGTACCTATGCATGGGTATTGTTCTGTTTGGGGGACCTTGTGCTTTCAGATTTAGCTTGATTTTTCTTTTTTGCCTATTGATATTTTAGAAAAATATATTTTTCATTTGGCTTTTTAAAAAAAAATTTTTGAAGAAACGCTGTGCAACCAATGAATATCTTGAGGGTTTGTGCCCGGAAAACTGCACCCACGACAACAAGCCCGGTACTCCTAAAAAGCTTGAGGTGTGTACTTCAAGGGACTATATAGTTTGTGGGGACGTTTCAAATTAAAGGGATGTTTTTTTGAAAGACTGCTGAGCATAGCCTTTGTATTTTATTTGGAAATCTCCTAAAGCGCTGTTTTAGTGGCGTCTCCTGAACAGGAAAGGGTGTCTACTGATACATATGTTGCACCGTTGTAACCGGGGAGAAATGGGGCTTTTACACGCAATATGGTTTTCTTGAAAAACTTACATTTTTTTTTTTAAAAGCTATAAAACGTCAAATATTGCAGTTTAAAATATTTTCTCTACTTATTTCACCCTCAAAATATTTGCATTTTAAAATATTTTTTACACATATTTTACCCCAAAATATTGAATAGGCACTGAAAAATGAACAAACAAGACCTTTCATGTTAAAGCCCAAACTCTGCTAAAAAAACAACATATCATTTTCCTTCTCTGGTCATCCCTTCAAAAATCACAATTAAACATGTATTGTGCAAAATAGTGAAACATGGTCTGGTAACAGAAGGCTGGCAATCAATAGGTTAAAGGTCTTATATTACTGGCAGTGAAAGTTTACATAATTGCAGCCATTTAATGCTAGCCACATCCAGCACCTGCTTTCTGGGAGGCAGCATGTGTAACACTGAGGGCTGTTATATTTAACTGGGGGGGGGGGGGGGGTAATTCCATACCTGTTGGCTTATATTGTGTCCATATATGATCTCATTGTTCTATATCTCTGCAAATATAACACACAGTTTGAGCAAGTCCAATCTCGTAGTTACAGATGCAGGATGGGGGATTAAACAATAAACTCTTACCGTGCCCGCAATCCACGCTCGTCCTCAGCGCACAGGCAGTGGCTGCACAGACAGTGCATGGGCAGACGGGCAGGCTCACAGAACGGGGGATGCTGCTTTGTGGAGCTTTGTCAAGATGGCCTTGCCAAGGCCTGGAATGGTGGTGAGTGGTGCTAGATTGCAGGTAAAGAAAGCCCTTGCTCACAGCTGTCAGGTACCGCATGCGTTTATGCATTTGGGGCAGATGCAGCAGTACCACCAAAGAAAACCAACAATGGCACAGAAGAAAATGCATCCGCAAAAACTTTGCCTGCTGTGTCCGCAGATGCTTCCTGTTATATGGTTTATGGCGCTGTGAACTCTAATGCAAATATATTTAAAGCTGAACTATAGTCAAAAATCACCATAGTTCCACAGTACTAGTCAGCAGATAGGCTTGCCCGCTGGCCATGTTAATAGGATGCTCGCTGTGACACTCCCACGTGACCACGAGAAGCCTTTAGCACAGCCATCCGGCAAACCTATCACTGGTGGCCGTGATGTTGATAGGCTGCGCTGGTGCGGCCGCAGAAGAGGACCTGAAGAGGTGAGTATCCGGGCGTCCAGTTTCTTGTTTTAATGTTGGCGATTCGCAGCGTGCTGCCCCGCTGCTAACTAGTACTGCCAAACTATGGTAGTGCCACTTTAATACTTGCCCAGTTGCAAATTATTGGAACAGGTTTAAAATCTTTAGAACATCTCCATTGTTTTAGGTACTGTGGTAAGGTGCAAGGTGCCGTCATTGACGGTAGGTATGTGGCACCAAGGTACCTGGCCTTGGTGCAGTAAAGCTGTATAGTTTTCTCCAGCATCAGCTGCTAATGGCAGTCTGCTGCTAAAATTTTAGTATAGCCGAAAGGCTAACCCGGGACGGCTTTACTGGGATTGAGTAGAGCAGGGTGGGACTCCATCCCCTACCCAGGTCCGGGTTTTGCGGGCCGCATAAATAGCCTGGGGAGTCAGCTGTGCACTGGCTGTGTCTAGAGCTCACTTGTGGAGTGAGACTCTGTGCCTGGCTGGAAGCTCTTATACAGGCTATTTCATGTGGACCCGAGGTGGATACGGCTACAAGTGTGCAAGCTTGGACAAAAACTAAAAAGGGCCGTTGCCTGTCTGATGCAATTCTGTGGCATGTTTCCTGAAAAGGTGATGTAACCCAAAAAGGATATTTTGTGTTATGGACTTTTTGTGTGAATAAACACGGACTTTAAGTTGAACTTTTCACGTCTGAGCCTCTATACTGCTAGCATCCTGCTGTCTACCAGAGCTGATCCTCACAGTACCTAGGTCTTGTGTGCCACACTGACTTTTGCAAAGGATACATCAATATATAAAGGTCGATTAACAGCCTTCTTTATTAGTTCATTGGGACCTCTTCATCCTGTCTTCGGTGTTGTGTAAGCCAGCGAAAGCTTTGCGCATACCGCTTTCGTAGCTTACGCAGTGGACAGCAGTTTAATTTTCGTTGATCGAACTTCCTGTCCTCCAACGTTTTTGGGCGTTTTTCCATGTACCCTGCTGCAAAAGGTTTCACTGTCAGGCAAGTCCTACCCTACTAGTTCCCTTCATAAAAGAGCTGTTTTCTCCGTGTTGATTCTGTTTTTTGTACACATTTCCGTAATGTGTACGCATACACTGGCTTGTATGCATATGCAAGGCTCTCATTTTTAGTGTTTTCCATTCTTCAGCCCCTGGCCTTGGCATTCGATCACTTACTTATATGACTGTGCCAAGTGTCTTCTGCTTCTAAGTGCTTACCCATCCTTCTCTCCAGTGTTGTTCCTTCTTGCTTGGCCTTAGTTTAGGATGTCCCATTCAGTGTCCTTTCTTCTTCTACGGTTTACCTGTACCACTTTCTGTATTGCTATCCAGTGTTCTTTCTTCTCCTAAATGCTTACCCGTACCAATTTCTGTATTGCTATCCAGTGTTCTTTCTTCTCCTGAATGCTTACCTGTATCACTTTCTGTATTGCCATCCATTGTTCTTTTTTCCCATAACTGCTTACCTGTACCACTTTCTGTATTGCCATCCATTGTTCTTTCTTCCCATAACTGCTTACCTGTACCACTTTCTGTATTGACATCCAGTGTTCTTTCTTCCCATAACTGTTTACCTGTACCACTTTCTGTATTGACATCCAGTGTTCTTTCTTCTCATAACTGCTTACCTGTACCACTTTCTGTATTAAAATCCAGTGTTATTTCTTCTACTGTTTACCTGTACCACTTTCTGTATTGACATCCAGTGTTCTTTCTTCTCATAACTGCTTACCTGTGCCACTTTCTGTATTGCTATCCAGTGTTCTTTTTTTCTCCTAACTGCTTACCTGTACCACTTTCTGTATTAAAATCCAGTGTTATTTCTTCTACTGTTTACCTGTACCACTTTCTGTATTGCCGTCCAGTGTTCTTTCTTCTCCTAACTGCTTACCTGTATCACTTTTTGTATTGCCTTCCAAAGTTCTTTCTTCTAACTGCTTACCTGTACCACTTTCTGTATTGACATCCAGTGTTCTTTTTTCTCCTAACTGCTTACATGTACCACTTCCTTTATTGCCACCCAGTGTTCTTACTTCTCCTAACTGCTTACCTGTACTATGTCCTTCTCTCCAGTGTAGCTCCTTCTCCTTGCTTGTATTTTTGGGATGCCTACATGGTATATAATATACACATTTCAGTAAAACAAAGACCCTTTTTAATTTAAAGCATAAAAGCATAAATTCAACAACACACATACTAACATGTGGAGAAGGCAACACTCCAACATGATGCTCACCAAGGACCACGTCGCTACAAGTGCACGCCAGCACACAGTTAGCCAAAGCCAGCACCGCCTCAGCCAAAGTCAGAGCAGTGCCAGGCAAAGTGCTAGGGCAAGCCAGAGCAGTGCCAGGCAAAGTGCAAGGCCATGACAGAGCAGCCCACCCTGCACCCCCTCTCCCAATGGAGCTCTCACCCCTACTTCTTACCATGGGAAACGTAGCAGGGGTCTAGGCCAGCAGCAGGGCAGCTCCAATCTGGATATCCCCCTCTCCCCATCAGCCTCCACTCCACGCTACTCATGGCCAACCCCGGGCCACACACCCAGCCCTATCCAGTCACCAGCCAGTCAGCAATATAGCCCCTCTTGATCTGGTTCATTAACCATTGCTTAGCCACACAAAGTATGGGGCATGACTTAGCTTATGCCTTATTCACATTGCAGGAAAAAGTGGCAAATAAACATGGCCACCCAAACACACAAACAAACAAGTACTGAGGCTATGTCATCAGGGACTGCGTCTTTAAGGACAGCACCAAGAGAAGATGTGAATCTGGTAAGTATGTGGCCAAAGTATGGTACCCTGGGTCCTCATGCAGCCCTATTTTTGTGTACTGCGTGTGTAACAGCAGCGAGGTAACAGATTTGTCTGGCCCTCCAGACACCCCCACTTCTGGTTGCCATACAGGAACTGGAGGAGGAGGATCCACTGCATCTGCCTACAACAACAGCAGCATCAGCACACTCTGCTAGACCAGCTGTCTCCCCAACACCCTCAGACGCAACATCTGCCTCAACAGCTGCCACTGCAGCAGCATTTTGCTCCCCCATTCCCTCTGAACAGCAGCTACAGCAGCAGAAGCTTGCTCCCCAACTCCCCCTGCAACAGCAGCAGCAGGACCTTGCTCCCCTACTCCCTCAGCAGCAGCAGCAGCACCTTGCTCCCCCACTCCCTCTGCAACAGCAGCAGCAGTAGCTTGCTCCCCCAATCCTTCTGCAACAGCAGCAGCACCTTGCTCCCCCAGTCCTTCTGCAACAACAGCAGCACTTTGCTCCCCCACTCCTTCTGCAACAGCACCAGCTTGCTACCCCACTCGCTCTGCAACAGCAGCAGCAGCTTGCTCCCCCAAATCCTTGGTGACAGCAGCAGCAGCTGCCTCCCCCAATCCCTCTGCAGCAGATGGCTCCCCCCCTCACCACAGCAGCAGCGGCAGCTGTCTCCCACACTCTCTCTGCTGCCACAGCTGGATCCAAAGCTCAAGCATGACCAACAGCTGAAGCGTGAGTAGCAGCTGCAGCCATCACCTCCATGGGCCAGTTCTGCCGATGAGGAGTTCCCATCACCCACATCAAGCACAACACATGTGGAAAAAGCCAAGTACAGCTCCAGCTGTCTCCCACACTCTCTCTGCTGCCACAGCTGGATCCAAAGCTCAAGCATGACCAACAGCTGGAGCGTTAGTAGCAGCTGCAGCCATCACCTCCATGGGCCAGTTCTGCTGCTGAGGAGTTCCCATCACCCACATCAAGCACAACACATGTGGAAAAGCCAAGTACAGCTTCAGCTGCAAATGTCCCTACCTGGGGAAGAGTACACCATCTTCCCTTGGTGAGGCACGTGTAGCTGATGGAGGAAGATTGGCAAGCAGATAGCAGAGCCTTCAGGCAAATTTGTGCCCGGTTCCCCCAAACCATGGGGAGAAACATAATGCCGCTCCACCATGACCTCCAAGCAATGGCGGGGGTGCAACATAACAACAACTGGCACATGGAGGCACTGATATGACCGTTGTTGCTGATAAATGACAACCAGGCACACCTGGTGGCACTCCTAGAAGCTGAAGAACCACCAGACATTGTAGCCCATCCACCCTACCAATAATGAAAAACATTTTTTTTCATTTGAGAATCTCAGTAGGCTAAGAATATGGGCCCATCGTGTTCTAAATATAGTAGTGTATCAGAGTTTTTTGACAACAGTGAGAAAAACAAGCATAAGTGATTTTGTAATTAAGTTTAATCTCACATTGAATATGGAAAGAGGGCTATGAAGCTTACATAACATACCTTAAAGGGCAAGGCTTGCCTCATATCTAAATATACATATAGAAATATATACATAGACACACCACAAAAATTGGCATTGTGTGTGGAGCCTGGAAATCCAGCCAGAATGCCTAAGAACCGAAGATCAGGACCGGCAACATATTCTATTGATAGAATGTCCCATCTTACGGTTCCTGCACAAAAGACACAAAGCACAAGTTTAAGAGCTGAGCAGCATTCAAGCGCACCTACACTGACAGAACAGATGTTAGGCAAAAAAGGACGACCACTGGTAAGACTGCCTTAATTGGATGAGTAAGAAAAAGATAGGTTAGGTGGGAGGCCATAACCTGTGTGAGCAAAAATCAAATAAACATTAACATTGGCTAACTTTTGATAGAAGCAGCTACAGGGAACAAGAGACAACTAGTTGAAAGGGGAGATTGAGGTCCACTTTACAGGAGGCAATACAGGCAATATGGGGAAGCTAGACTAAAAAACGATGTGACTACATAGCAGGGAATGAATATAATATATGAAAATATAACTAAAAAGATACTCATTAGCAACCGGAGGCACCAGGGCAACGTGCGTGCATTCGATCGCACCCATGACGTCGGGCATATCAGCCAGTTTGTAAAATATGATATTATAATAATATTGGGATGCCCCGCTGTGTGAAACCCCCCAGGTCGCCCCATACGCTTACCTTGTCTCCTGGTCCAATGGCCGCTATCCCTCTAGCAGGGCACGTGACCGCACAAGGCATTGGCCAGCGGGGGCATGCTCCCTGTTAGAGGGTGTCAGGGGGAAGACTGGGAAGAGGTGAGTTGGGCTCGGCGATCTGGGGGTTTCACACAATGTGGCCTCCTGATCGGGGTGCCTCGGGGAAAAGGACCAGAACCCAGGATAGTCAAAATCCTGGGTTTTGGCCCACTTTAAGAAAGGCTGTGAATCAACCTTATAGTCTGTGTATTGATTGCATATCTTCTTGTCATGTTAATATAGATAATATAAGTTATATATGCCTGATAATGTGACATGGTATCTATCATTATATAATAATGATTTTCTCTGACTTGTATCCTGTGAGTCCTTCTGGCTGTGTCACGTGTGTTTTAGAATGGCAGCACCATGTCTGGCATATGGAGGGTTTTAGCTGACAAAAGCAGCTTACAGCACGGCACTCAGCCTAAAGCTGTTCCTGGGAATAGACTGCTCTTCCTTTGATTAATTAAATTGAGTTGCTTTCATTCTGTTAGTTTTGTTCTGCAGGTATTCTACACTCTGCTCCATATACTGATTGCTGTATTTTATCTATGTTTTGTTACTAAGAGCTTTAAAAACACCATCAATGTAACTGTATGATACTGTAAACAATAATTCCCAACGGTTCCTATTTCCGGCAGACCTGTTTAGTAAATCCTCAGTTTAGTCCATAAACCAATAATTACTCGGAAAAAACTAAGCTATTTCCAGTTACGTATCATCCTTCTTTATATTATTGTGCCATCATATTTTCTACATTTGCTTTTAAAGCAGACCTACAGGTTCTGAGAAAAAAAAAAACAAATAACTCCACTATTTTCAATTTGGATATTTATATTTAAACAATTCTTACCTAGTTGGCACAAGGATATATTTCCCATGCTGCAATTCACATCCTGTGGATAGGGCCACCGCAGCCTTGGTGCAGTGAGGGGGGGGGGTCATGGGTCCCCCCATTTCACCCCCCAATCACTGAACAATGGCCCATTTCCACACAATGATTAGCAAACCAAAACTGCCAAAGCGAACACAATCAAGCGATAAATGATCGTTGGAAATGCTGGTTGTGTGTAACAGGCTCCATTCACTGCAACAGAAGGGTATGCCTTGGTGCACTACCTACTCATTAGTTCCCAGGGGTGCTCCTGGGAACAAGTCCCAACATTGGGATCTAGTATTAGACAACAAAGGCAAACAACATTTCCAGCCAAGGATTTTATTGCAGATCTCTTTATTCATGTATTGTAGAGAAAGTAGTGTACAGTTGACAGCATCTTATTAGCGTAGTATTATTTTGCAATCTGTAATCAACCCAAGGCAAGGATTTTTAAGAAGAATATTGGCCTCCCTGAAATTTAAAATACCAGCACGCATGTGAGCTTCGTTTAGCTTGCTATCCAATTTGATGTCAGAGAAAATACTGGGTATTATTTCTTTTTAAACCCTGTCTACTGAGCACAGGATTAACTTAAGCATTTAAATCTACTTTAAAAAGAAGGTCCAGTTATTAATGGCCTTCTGTGACTGGTCAGTCCTCCAAACCCAAAGTTCAAATTCTAAAAAGTGTCAGCTGTGGGATAACCTTAAGCATGGGTAGCCAATGCCAGCAGCAACAGTGACAGTGCTGCTCCAGGACTGGGTGACTAGCATCTCATCCAAGGTCCCAGGTCCAACTTCTCCCAGGCTTGTGGAGATGGGGTTAGTAAAGAAAGACAGGTGGATGGGGGAGGGGTGGTGGTGTTGGAACCTTATATTTGACTGTTACTAGTTTTTTTTTTTAACTCCAGCAAGTCTTATTAAGTCTGTGTTTGTGACACATATTTTTCAGGAATGTCACTTCATGTTTTTTGATTACCCTAAATAAAATAATCCTCCTTTTTGCACTACTTTTATATTTAGAAGGGGAAATTGGGGATAGTGTTACTGATGTAATTTGGAAAGTACTTGCTGTGGTGTGGGCGTGGTGGGTGAACTCTGTTTTATTTCCTGTCCACACCCCTCCTAAATATGACATGTCTTTTTGGAGTAGAGTTTGTTTTCCCAAAAAAAGAAAAAGTTTATGTACAATTGCCATGCTCGTTTTCCCGTCAAATAAACGGAGACTAGTGGGTGGCTGGCCCAAATTGTGAAACTTGGCAGCATGATAAACATTGGCGTGAAGCTGTAATGTATCACAGGGACATTAGAGTCAGTAAATGAATGGTCCTTTTAAGAGAAGGGTGACTTCAGCCTCACGTGTCCTGGAGCAGGGCACAGTAGCTTGTATGTGCTGCAGTCAGGTCATGCTTCAGGTTAGACGCTTGAGCACAGCATCATGCTGGAGGTAAGACACGTAAAATCCTATGCCAAACACCTCCCCTTGCTTTCAGACAGTAGTGAAATAATTTCTGTTATTTACATCGGGATGTGTCAGACTAGGACAGACAAGCCTAGGCTCGAGTTTTCTTGTGTTGCACTACATCTATAGCCCTTAACATGATTATAAAGTTCATACGCTTTTTTCAAGTTGTAGCTTATTTGATTATACACAAGCATCATACCATTGGTTTTACTATAGTAGAAATATTGGTAATGACTTTTGAGTACCAAAACTGCAAATCACACTACAAAACAAATAAAAATTGGGTCGCTTTTGTTGAAAGACTTTTTTTCAGATTTACACGAGTAAATTGTCATGGAGCAGAGAAGTAGAGTGACTAGAGTCAAGTCAGCTTTTAACTTCATTCATTATATGGCTGCCAGTCACATGACCAAACTTGCAGAGTGTGCTTGCACATCAGATTTCAATGTTTGCCGGTAGTCAAATCATTGCCTGCCATTTGCTGCTAGGGGTGTGAATTGGCAAGAATCTCACGATACGATACGTATCGCAATACACGTATGAAGATACGATATATCCCGATATACCCTGATTCTGTCTCAAAGACGATATATTGCGATTTTTTACAATTACATTTTATTTATTATTTAAAAAGATGACATAGAGTCCCCCTTCCCGGGGGGGGGGGGGGGGGGGGGCATTTTTGGGAATTTTAATGGTTAAAAACCCTTAAAACTCCCCCCCAAAAAATGGTGTGACGTCCCCCTTACCCAGCATAACCAGCCCAGGACCAGCTTTGGGGGCTTGTAGAACAGGGCGCAGGGGCCAGCTTTGGTCTGCCGGCTACAAACCGGCATAGCCTAATGGCCACGGGCTCTTCTGCCCCCCCTGGCCTTGGGGGGTGCTCGAGGTTAATGGCAAGTCACTCGCTAGCCGCAGGTGACTTGCCAGACCCAGAGCCTTGTGAACTGGTACAGGGGTCACATAGATCCCTTACCAGTTCACAAAGGGTTAACAGTAAAAAAAAAAACACTACACACAGAGAAAATTTCTTTATTAAAAAAAAAAAAATTCTTTACTCACCTCTGATTGTCAGCTCCTGTGTCCCTCGCCAATCCGATGACAGATACAGTGATCGTCGACCAGAGGAGGGGGGAGGCAGGAGATCACATGATCTCTGCCCTGTCCTCCTCTGGCCGGTGATCATTGCATCTGACAGCTGAACCGCTGGGAGCCAGGATGACTCCCGCAGGGATGATGTCATCTGCACAACCCCCAAAATGGTGGGGCTAGTCATGAAGATGGCTGCTCTTATCGGAAAAGCAGGGGGAGAGGGTCTGTTGTGCTCTCTACTGAAGACTGAAGAGCCTCCGACCCCCCCGGAGAAGAGAAGAGCCGGCCGGATCGAACAAGGGGTCAGGTGAGTGTTTTTTTTACTTTTCTTTTACTGAAGGTAGAATCAATACTAGAAATAAAGAATCGATTCTAGTATTGTCGAATGAAATATCGCGATACTTGACAGAATCGTTTTTTCTATCTGACACCCCTATTTGCTGCCATATCAGTGAAAGAGGAAGTGGTGACTTGACTTTAGTTCCTCTTTAATGCTAACACCACACAATTTTTAAATTAAGAATCACCTTGTTAAAATTCCAGGCTGAGATAATAAATAATATCTCCTGACAGTTTGTAAGCAAATTAACCACAAGCTCCCCATCTGTCAGGGGTTCAGGTAAGAAATCATTGCAGGGAAAAGCTCTTATATTAATGTTCTGATGTTGTGAAGTATATTGTTTTTGAATTCTCATATTTGTATGCTTTTCCAGGACTTTTTTTTTCTAAACATCATTTGGCATATGGTGTACTAGAGCCTTGCAGTAAAATATTCAGTTGGCACACCTTCTGGTTAATCTGTATTGGTTTATTTCATATACTTTGTGCATTGTTTCTGGGCTGCCTGGGCTCATTCTTTTCTAATGATCTCTTATGGATTCTCAAGATCATGGATCTTGTGTCAATACTAAATTTAAAAAAATCCAGACTGGCTGCTAGTCTGCCACTGGGACATCCTATACCTGATCCCGGTGTTCCAGCAACACGGTCTTCGCTGGCGGCCACATCCTTGGCTCCACTGCAGCTGTGCACACTCCCCACACCCAGCCATTCAGATCGGCCAGGTGTGCAGGAGTGTTTCACTCGGGGGGCATCCTGCATCGCAATGCCCCGGGGCAGGGACCAATTACCAGAATAGTCAAAATCCTGGTGATTGGTCCACTTTAAAGTGCAGTTGCATATGTATCTGTGGTGTAATTGTTTTTATTATTTTTTTCTGCGTCTTATACATGCACTCAATCATATTTAGTTCTGGGGGGATAGTCTGCTTTACAAGAGACATACATTCTGGATGACAGGTGTTGTCTAGAGATCCTTCATCAGTACTATGATGAGCGTTATTGCTACCATCTGACAGAAGTGTATTGAGGAGGATATGAAAAAGCATCCACTTTACAAACTGGATGTAAAGGCCAAAAAGCATCCCCTTGCTGTTCATATCCCTGCCCCTGTGTTGGCAAATAAAACAAACCTATTTCCGGCTTTAGCCCGCTTTCATTTGGGTGTTCAGCCATGCAGTCCTAGCTTCTGGTCTTGTCAGGCTGCTGTAGATTGTGAGTGACTCTTGTAACAAAGTTACAGTGGCAGCAATATGGCTGCAGCTGCTGCAGTGCATAGGTGACGAGACCTTCACTCATGAACTTCAGCGGCGGTGATACTATAGAGATTCCTGATTATTGGCTGATAGTTGGGACAGAGAGAGGTTTTTTATTTTGACTTTTGGAGATGTGTGTGTGATGTTCAGGGGATTCAAGCTGTCATATATTCACCCAGGGTGTCCTACCAGTCAACCCCGACAAAGGGGAAAGGGGTGAAGCCATAAGTATTTGTTGTTTTGTCAGTTTTTGTTGTATTTATTTTATCCCATGTGTTCCGTCACTTTTGGCTGGCTTACTTGTCCTGGAGCCCAATCACATTTTATACAAAAAAAATACTAAATAAAAGACAAAAGAGGCTAATTATTTTCTTTTATCTAGATCTGTTGTGTTCTCAGCTCTCGTGCCTTTAAAGTGGACCAACACCCAGGATTTTCACTATCCTGGGTGTTGGTCCACTTCTGCGGGGCACCCCGATCGGGGGTGCCCCGCTGTGTGAAACCCCCCAGAAAGCCTCAAAAAACGTACCTCACCGCCTACGGACAAGCAACGGACAAGCTGAGGCCGCCGCCGCCACCTCTTGCGCATCCCTCTTACAGGGAGCGCGCCCGCGCCGGCCATTCACAAACGGCGGGTGCGCGCTCTGCTAGAGGGACGCGTGGCGGCCCGCTCATGCGTCGTAGGAACGGGAGAAGGTAAGGTTTGTGGGCGTCCGGGGGGGTTTCACACAGCGAAATTGGGATGCCCCGTGGGGATTGAGCTCAGCCATGGGTGTTGGTCCACTTTAAAGAGGAACAAAACCCAGGATTTTTCCCTGGTTCTGTCCTGTGCCCAGGGACATCCGTATACATATGCAGCAAATACAGGGAAACATACAATTGCAATAGGAGTAAAGTAACTATATACACACAGCTAGAGATGAATAGCAATCGATTTAAGTAGTATGCCCCTTTAAACATGAGACTTCCACAAGCATAATACAGTTTAAATAAGAGTACAAAGTAACAAGCTTACAGGCTGACTGCAGGGCGCTTACAGGCTGACTCAGACACTGGGCCATCCTGACCTGACGAAAAATTATCAGAGATCTTTAAGGAACCACCATTGACGGTCTATAGGAAGGCTAGGAATCTTAAATCCTCACTGGTGAAAGCCGAATTTCACTCACAGAAGCCCCCTACAGGATCCAACTGGCTTACTGATATGCAAAATCCCAAAGGTATGTACTCAAGTGGGCATTGCACCCAGTGTGGTTACACTTTTAAAACTGACAGTTTTACCCATCCCAGCTCAGGCAAGAAATATCAGATTCTGATGGCCCTTGGCCATTAATGTCCCTTTAAGTCCCGCCTGTGTTTTATTTTCACTGTTGTTTCACTTTTCAAAGGGGTCATGTATTGGCAAGAGGTAATACTGAATTGGTTGGATCTTGTGGACCCTTACTGCACTAACTGCTACAAACTAAGGGCATTATTTATCAAGCGCTAGTGCCACTCAATGCCAATACTTTTGCACTAGTGCCACTCAATGTTCCATTTAAGTGCGCAGGAATGACCACCTTTCAGTGTCTTAATTTATCACCAATGCCTTTGAGCCCGGCACTCTTCCCAAAGCTGCATCAGATTCTGCAAGCACTGATACCCAATCTCCTCTAGATTTCAATAGAGGAGCATAGTTAAAGTCTTTTGTAAGTACCCAATCACTTTAAATATTTCTTTTTACGATGGATGTTCATATTTTAAACTGACAACATTATAGATGTTTTGTTTGTTGGCCACCAAAGCTCCCAAATGTTTCGGACACGCATTGCTTCTTTTTTATTTGCAGTTGGTCTAATGTTTTTAGGATGTAAAGATGTGACATGGGATGGAAACATAGCTCTGTGTGTGCATCACTGCTTAGTCACATTGAACGACCAGCTGCGCCAAAATAAACTGTCAACAACATCAGCACTGTAAATGGTTAAATACTGCTCTGGTTTAGCTGAACAAACAGGCGCTGAGTGCCGTTAGCTGGTGTTGTTAGAGCAGGGGTCAAATATGGCGTATGTTGTAGACTTGGTTCTCTGTGTTGTTGGGCGCTCCATGTGTAGACTAGCGCCACTGGTAACATCCATTCAGCATACAGTGCTCACAAGGTTCAGCCCCAATTTAGAATCCAGAATAGCGCGGACTGGTGTTCTTCTTAAATTGGTCTTTGAGTCTCCCCCTGCTGTATACAGAAATGAATGCTAAGAAGGCGGTCTGTCTTGCTGTGTCTGATTTAACCCCCTAACTGTTGGATATATTTGCCTTTTTGATAAAAGGAGCTTTTAGGTTTGGTTAAGCAGACTGCCTACCCTTATGGCCCATTTCCATAAACAGATAAACTGTTCGTTGGCCGAGTAAACAAACGTACAACTGTTATGTGAGAGGACAATTTGCGTTCAGATGTGGAAGCTTCGCCTGCCAATTGTTAGAGTGATTGTTTGTGAGATCACTTGTGCTGTGTGCTCCACGTCCTAATTGTGCTCGATTTTCTGTTTCTACATGTCAACAGTCATGTAATTAAAAAGAAATTGGATGCTAAAATGAAACAATGCTCGACCAATGAATTAATTCTATAATGACCAATAACAAATTTCCATTGATCCATTCTTGTCTGATTGTGGTTGATTTTTCATTTGTAAATCAATTCCTGAAAATGAGCTATTTCTGCTCCTGCACCCTGTGTGTCAGGACCCCACCTCTGCACTGTGTGCCTGAAGCTGCCCCTGCTAATGGAGACACTTTTGGATGGTGTTTGATTTTTATTATATTTTACTTGGGAAGTTAGGGGTTAAATAAATGCCCCTTCCCCAGTAGCACTTTAGGATTTTGCAGTAAGTAATACATTGAAATGTTGAATCAATCACAACGAATGTACAAATTATTTCACCTAAGTTTGTGAGGTATCGTGGGCAGCTGAGTCAGCTGGGAAAGACAAGGATGCATTCATAGGAACTGCTTCATCATTTCTGCAATGGAAATGATCTCCAGAAGCTTTTCTGTGGCTACTGCTGAACATTAGTCATGGAGACACTGGAACATTGTATGTTTTCAAAATCGAAATACAGGCAAATAAAACACATCTTGTGGGTCGGAAGGATAGGGAAAGGTGTTACTTGCTACGGCCATGTTAATTTTCATTTTAATACCTGTCTTACTTCATTGACAAGTCTCAGCCTCTGTAATGACCACATAGGAATTTATCTAACAGGAAAGCCATGAATGTCAGTACAATGTGAGGACTGTCACAAGTGGCTGTCGCCTCCTTTGGATTTTCAAATATCAAATAAAATTTTGTATAGTGGCTTAAAGTCAATGTCCAGATACACTCAAAAGTGTTCCCATCGTGTAGGTTTACACGTGGTAATGTTCTCATTTTTCTCCTTTTGCAAACAAAGCTATATTGTCAATGTCAAAGTCAATGTCCAGATACACTCAAAAGTGTTCCCATCGTGTAGGTTTACACGTGGTAATGTTCTCATTTTTCTCCTTTTGCAAACAAAGCTATATTGTCAGAGTAATTATAAAATAAATTTTCACCTCATGTGCTCTGTGGTGGGAGTGGAAAGGCTGAGTGGTGCTTGTGGGCTTGATAGATAGAGTGGAGGGCTCCATTGTAGCCTATCACTTAGAGTGGGGTGTGAACCAGACACACAACCTGACACAAGCTCCAGGCTTTGATTTGTGGTCAGGATCAGAGGGAGGTGCTGGTGGCAAAGGAATAGGAAAATAAATTCCTTATTTCTGTGACCTGAGCAAAAAGACAGCATGGGACCGACACTGCATCAGATAAGCTGTGTGGCATATGATTTTCAAGTTTGACTGATCAATCCCTTTAAGTTCTGCTGAGCCTGATTCTACTTCATTTAAATAAAAATGATCTTATTGTTGCAAGTAATGGAAGAGTGTTTATTTTTTTTTACATTAATGTTAAATAACCCCGTTGCTGAAATTTTTGCACTTTTTGACCCAGATGTTTTTGCTTCAGATAATGCCCTTGAATTACCCAGAATGTGGAGCGCATATTTATTTTAGGCCTCATGGGCTATATTTCTTGTTGATTAAATGCAGATCAATTAAGCTGCAGTTAAAGGCAACCCACATTTTATACAAGTACCACTGGATTCCTCCACCCCAGCCCTGGAAATAATCTGACCTTTGGTACCAAAGTAAATTATTTCTCCAGTCCTCAGCCATATGGGCCTCTTTGTTGCCACTACTGCACTCTTATGACCAAAGAGGAACCTGTTTGCATGCTGCTGGATGAGAGGACTGATTTGGTGAAACATGGCCCACACATTCACCTGAAAATGGAGCAGGTTCAGAATTTATCACGTTTGGGGAAACAATCTTGATACTGGACCCAACCTTTTATGTTACTTAAAACAAGGTACCTAATGCTTCCTAATTGTTCCTTTACTTTCCATTGAAAGCTTTTGGGAGAAATCCCAGAGATCTCTGTGTTTCTTTACTTCCTGGTCTCCTTTATCATTTTCTCCTTACGGTAGCCTATCACAGCTAGCATAGGACTGATGCCATTTGCCTGTAATTATTGGATGTGATGTCAGCACTATGAGTGCGTATTGAGATGATGGTTTTACTAAAGCCAACAGCTCATGAATTTGGTTGTGTATGGATACAGTATCAGCCACCTCAGACAGGGCCACCATTAGATTTTCCTGGGCCCTAAGCCCCGATGATCAGTGGTGGGCTACAGTACATAGGAAGCTCCCAGATCCCCTTAAAGCATGGGAGCAGGTGAGAATTACAGGAACGCCATCAGAGCATCCACTCTGCTTGACAGGGCCCCACACAGGAGTCCTGTACTGACTTTAGGCTGGCTTTGAACACAGACACTGTTTCCAATGTTTGTTAGGCTTTCTTGACCAGTCGAACTTTAAAATCGTGTGTCAGACAGCTTACCTGATTAAAAAGAAAATGAAAATATATAACACCGCACTCCTGGTTAGTTAAATGACAAAGAGTACTTGTAATGCTGCAACGTGCCAGATTCTTATCCACAATAAGCCTCAGACTGCATGTATAGAATTTTTAAGGCACAGAGCAATAAGAGATAAATACATTCACAAAGCAGAAAGTTCATCAATACATATATCACACTAGTCCCAAAATGCATGCACTGCTAATAAATGTGACAGTTCTCCAGGAAATTATTTCATGAGTCAAACGGATGTCCCAAAGGCATGCACCCTCCAGCAGTCCCCAAGTGGTCACCACCAAACAGATGTGCGGTTACCATAATATAATATTACCATAAACATAATATAGAAAACTTCTTGTATATATTGGAACCGTACTCGGTTGATAATTTCAAAAGTATAACGAAATATGCTCCCAAGGCGCTTAAATATCTCGGTCCATTGTCATCAGATCATCATATAGGAAAAAAAGGACATAGAAAGACTAGTGCAACCCCGTATAGGTATTTTTAAAGTATTTAATAATAAAATTGCACTTACAAAATGTCCAAGACAAATGCGCAGTTAAAAACCATAAGAAAGTAGTCCTCCTTTCCCTCATCCACTACGGCCGCTAGTAGGTATGGGTATGGTGTGGACTAGAATGTTCCTAGGCGGGTACTCTTCCCCTTTAAAAATAGTAAATGCCGCTGCCCCGCCTGACGCGTTTCACTGATAAACAGCTTTCTCAAAGGCTAGTGGCAGGGAGAAATTGCGGCTTTCAATACATGTTCTATGTACACAAACGCTGATACTGTTAAAATCTCTAATCGATATAAAAAGGTTAAGAATCCTACCTTCCGTAACGGCGCTCTGATCACCAGCTCGCTAACCAGCAGGTGAAGAGACACCGGAAGATAGAAGCTCAAACTAAACGTCATAGCCCCACTCACCCCAACACGCGCAAGCCTCGGCAGCGGTCGGGGAAAGGCTGAGGAGACTCAGCTAATTCCGCCGAGTCGGGGGGAGGTTCAGCTGGCGCCGCCAGACGAGCCTCGAATGTTTCCGCCTACAGGAGGGGAATCAATTTCCCCGAAGCCGCTTCGGTCATCTCTGCCAGCAGGCTGGGAGGGGCTTCGTGCGAGGTGGGAAATCTCCACCTCGAACGCCAAGAAATGTTAATAAAATGAAATAGATTTATCCGATTGGACGTTAAATAAAAATACTCATCCTTTACAGCCATTATCTCAGCAGCAAGGGTAAAATTTAACCACCCTTTTACTGTCATTATCTAGGCTGCACAATTAAAAAATGTCATAACTTGATACTACCTGGACACAAATATAAAATTATTCCAGTTAAGAAGGTTTGATTGCACAGCCATATTGGAGTTAGGTAAGGGGGACCACTCTACCACAAAATCCCAATTCATAATAAATACATGGTATATTTAGTGGTTAATAAAAATTAAATTGATCAACATCAACAGCCTCCGCCGCGTCTGCTGTGGCTTCAGCCGCCGCCGCTTCCTCTGCCTCGGCGGTGGCTGGCGTAGCGGGGCCCCCCTCCGCTCTTGCTGGCGGCTCCTCCGCCTTTTCGGACGGCGCGTCGTCCCCTTCCCTCTCGGGGAGCGCCCCCGGCCTCCTGTCATGTGCTCGCACGCACGCGTGACTGGCCAGGGCGGTCCAGTCCCTGGGGCTGCTCCTATCAGGAGCATAATCCAGTTTTGCACCAATCACATTAGGTCACACCAATCTGACATTCCCCTCATCCCATTGGCCAGTTCCCCTTTAAAAGTGTCCCTGCCCCGACCATCAGTGCCCGTTATAGCCATTACCAGCATGGGTGTGCTTTGAATTGTGTCTAGCGTTTTCTGATCCGGCTCTGTTTTTGACCATTCCTGTCCGCTGCCCGCACCGACCATCTGCCTGTCTGACCACGTCTTAGTCTAGTCCCTTTGATACCGCGCTCTGGTGACCACCCGGCTTTTGACCCCGGCCTGTCTTGACCATTCTTTGTCTAACCCTTCGGATACCGTGCTCTGTGACCACCCGGCTTTGACCCCTGCTCGTCTTGAACCATTCTTGTCTGGACTCTACGTTTCGGATCCTGCCCACTTGAACTACCAATTTTCTTCACCTTAAGCCTGCAATCTTTGCGCCAGTAAGACCTGGGGGCAACCGAGTCTGGAGAGGCATAACCCGTGTCTCCAGCGAGCTGGGGCTTGTCTATAGGCAGAAGAGGCGGTGGAGATTGGGGATTGCTTGGCTTAAGAAAGATCCCTTACACTGTAAGTTTCCTAACAAATTTCTGTAGATCAACAAATACAGTAAACTTGTCAAGATTCTTTGGGGGAGCAAATTTCAAACCTTGGTCTAATAATAAGAGTTCTTTCTCTGATAATTGGACTGAACTCAGGTTAAAGATCCTTTTACCTAATTCCGTTGTTGTCTTCTTATGTTTGGTTCCCTCTCTATTTCCTCATCTACATCCCCTTTCCTTTTTAGTGGGAGCCTCCTTTCGTCCTTCCAATTCCCTCCCCTGTCCTTCGGAGAAGATCTGTCCCAATTCCTTGGGTTGGATGGTTGTTCCACGTGAAAAGGGGTAGGGCATTGTCTCTCCGGAGTATTATATATTGATTGATTCTCACCCAAATTTTGGGGGTTACGTCTAGTAGTAGCTTTTCTCCCTTTCCCTTCATATGTTCTCATAGGGTATGTTGGTTCTTTTCTCAAATGAGCATTGTTTGCACGTTGAAAATTTAATCTAGGACAAGATAGTTGACCAATCCTCACCCTACCGGGTACCCCATGGTCCATACCCCTGGGTTTGGGTGTGCCCTAAAAGGGAGTCCGGTCACTTTCAACTTTTATTTAACGTCCAATCGGATAAATCTATTTCATTTTATTAACATTTCTTGCCGTTGCGAGGTGGAGATTTCCCACCTCGCACGAAGCCCCTCCGAGCCTGCTGGCGGAGATTACCGAAGCGGCTTCGGGGAGATTGATTCCCCTCCTGTAGGCGGAAACATTCGAGGCTCGTCTGGCGGCGCCAGCTGAACCTCCCCCTGACTCGGCGAAATTAGTCTCCTCAGCCTTTCCCCGACCGCTGCCAAGGCTTGCGCGTGTTGGGGTGGGCGGGGCTATGATGTTTAGTTTGAGCTTCTATCTTCCGGTGTCTCTTTACCTGCTGGTTAGCGAGCTGGTGAACAGAGCGCCGTTACGGAAGGTAGGATTCTTAACCTTTTTATGTCGATTAGAGAGTTTAACAGTATCAGTGTTTGTGTACATAGAACATGTATTGAAAGCCGCAATTTCTCCCTGCCACTAGCCTTTGAGAAAGCGGTTTATCAGTGAAACGTGTCAGGCGGGGCATACCCATACCTACTAGCGGCCGTAGTGGATGAGGGAAAGGAGGACTACTTTCTTATGGTTTTTAGCTGTGAATTTGTCTTGGACTTTTTGTAAGTGCAATTATTATTAAATACTTTAAAAATACCTATACGGGGTTGCACTAGTCTTTCTATGTTCTTTTTTCCCTATATGATGAACTGATGACAATGGACCGAGATATTTAAGCGCCTTGGGAGCATATTTCGTAATACTTTTGGAATTATCAACCGAGTAGGGTTCTAATATATACAAGGAGTTTTCTATTTTATGTTCTGGTAAGCGCACATCTGTTTGGTGGTGACCACTTGGGGACTGCTATAGGGTGCATGCCTTTGGGACATCCATTTGACTCATCAAATAATTGTTTTCCTGGAGAACTGTCACATTTATTAGCAGTGCATGCATTTTGGAACTAATGTGATATATGTATTGATGAACCTTCTGCTTTGTGAATGAATTTATCTCTTATTGCTCTGTGCCTTAAAAATTCTATATAGACAGCTTACCTGATGCAGCATCAGGCCCATGTTATCTCATCACAGAAAGAAAGAGGAACATCATATTCCTTCTCTGTTTCTAGTGCCTCCGCCCTGATCTGGACCATCCAATAAAATCCTGAGGTCCATGTCAATTTGACACCCCCTCTGTTAAAGATAGGCTAAAATGGAGTTCTTCTCACTGTCAGTGCCCATCTCAATCTAATGCATCGCATTCAGTCTGCTTGTATGACTTGTATGCCCTGCCACTCCCATCACAATATAAAATGAGGTAAAACTTTAATATGGATTCTTTTTAAAAAGAAAAACATGAGAACATAGCCATGTGTAGCTTGGGGATTGTGTTTGGGTGTGCCTGGACAATCACTTTAATCTTGCTACTTTTTCAAACTCCAGTTGATTGTTCCTTTCTAATCACCAGAATAGAAACATATTGTATTATCTGCATGATTTGTATTTGAGCTGTATTTATTATATAACTCATTGCTTGTTCTATAATTATATAATAATTCATGTAGATAGCATCCTAAGCTCAGTGTTGCCCGTTGAGACTGTGACATTGTGAACACCTTGCTTTGTGTAGGGAATAGGGACTCCGAATGGCCAATTGGAGCCAGTGTGTTGCTCAGGATCCCAGCTCTCCCCTGCTTGCTTTCTGTTACATGAAGATGCAGGGATGGAGGGATGCTTCTAGCCAGCAGATGTGCAGTGTGGGTGATTTGCCTTCGGGAAGGGAGTCTCTTCTCAACCTTCACTAATCTGCAGCGAGAGGTGGAGACAGAAGGCAGCTACTGACACATAGAGGGAGGCTGAACGCTATACCCAGCAGTGGGGGGCGTGAAGCTGCAGTGCAGAACTGCGACAGCCTTTTTTCTTTTGCACAAGCAGTTGTGTTATCTATACAGCTGCCGACTGACCTTCTGCAATTGCTTTGTAGCTTGTGCTAACATGCCTGCATCCCATGTCACATGTGCACCATGCAGCCTCGCTTGTCATGGCAACTGTATAGGAGGACACGTAACAAAACAGCATGTTCTGTTGTGAGGAGGCTGAACATTGCTATTGCTGCCTGACTTCTCTGTGAGGTCAGATAGGATGTCTGCTGCGGAGCTGAAATAGGATGCTACCTGTACCTATTCCGGGTCATCTTGATTTTACACTCAGGGTCCATCCAGTGTGTACTGACAGAGGAAGCAGATTTTCCCAAAGCACTATAGAGTGTGTAGCTGCAGCATGATCTATCTAAGAAATGTGCAGACTTTGGGACTAGCTGCAGGAAGGTGTGCTGCTGATGTGTCTTTTTGGCACCGCTTCATCTCCTGACAGTAGTGAGGCTGAAGTGCTTGGGGGAAAATACAATACCATTTGCCATCCTCTAGGATTTATCGCTAGTACTTGCTCGTAGTGGAAGTTATTTAAAAGTATTTGACAACACGCGGTTGATGCCGAGGCCTTTTTCCTGCTGCTCAATTGTTTATCCTACTGCATCTCACCTGCTGATGAGGGGATGCCGGTGACCTCTCCATGACGAAATTCTTTTTTCTCGGTACCCTGGAGCATTATGGGGGAAACATCTGACTACCAGCGACTTCCTAGCAGTGAGACCAAAGAAGAGAATGAGGTAACCCTTTTAATATGTTGCTGATTTGCTGATGGATGCTAATAAGATCGGTTACAATCATTTTGCTTTTTGCATGCAAGGAAGGGCCTTGGACTTTTAGTTAGCTACAGCTATACTATTGTAGATTTTTGAATCTGTAAATTATCAAACATAAAATATCTTGGTACTTGTATTGATATAGTGGCCAGCCAACAACACAGGAAAAAAATCTAAAAATTGTTTAAAACAATTCGATGTATGATCGATCATTCCGGAGATTGCTGGGCTTCTGAGGTTAACTGGAATATATATTACCATAAAACGTATATATATATATATATATATATTTGATTTATTTTTATTTATGGTCATCACTGGTTCAATTATAATGTGATTCTATTTAAAAAGCACAGTTGAATAAGATATAACACTTTTACTACAGGTATCATTGTGTTTGTACATAGTGTAGCACACACACACACATACATCATGTATTTTGATGTGTTTCTTTCACCTTCGTTTTTTTCAGCAGCCCTGCTTGCTATGCATTTACTATCATGCTCCGAGAGCAAAGGCTTAGCATTCTTACCTCGTTTCCCTGACGTCTCTATGGCAACTCTTCAACTGCCATTTATTGGTTGGTTGCAGTGACAGCCAATTGGAACACATTTTAAATTGGGGGCTTGTAGCAGGGATGTTTTTCCCCTCTTATTAACCCTGCAGAGTTTTATTTAAATCCCTTTAATCATTTTTTTAAGTGAAACAATTAGGTGCAGTTTAGCTGCTAAAATATAGCAAATAGTCTGTCTTGTCAAATGATATTTTTCTGTATTGTCATTACTGCTTTCTGTGGCTGTCTGTGTGACTGTGTTTATTGCATCGGATTAACTCTGGTTCTTCCTATTTAGTAATTTCCGAGTTGCTTCTGGTATTCAATTATCCTGTTGTTAACAGGAGATATGGCTGTAAAAGGAAATCCCTTTTACAAAAAGGAAGCTGACAATTGCTTTCCAAGGCTTGTCCCTCTAAATAATGCCAGCTGCGTAGCTCTAAAGCAGACCAAAACCCTGGAAGCTTGGCTCTAGAGTCTTCCAGGGCCAGGTTACAGCTTGCCCCCAGAGTATCTCGATTTGCGATTGCTATTTTTTCCCCAGGATGGCCCTTATACTCACCTTGGAAGTTGATCCCTCGATGCAGGGGTGGTTCTCCAGTGGCATCCCCAGCACTGCTCTAGTTGATGCGTGCACCCCAGGGTTAAGCTGTAATTCAGCCACTCAAAACTCTCTGCAGCTAGCTCTGTAGTCTAAGACTCAAGGACCACCCGCTAGCCTAAATTGGGATGCCCCGCTGTGTGAACACTTCCCTGCCATCCCTGTAGATGTAGCGCTTTCCCATGGCCAGCCATTCAGATGTGCTAGGAGGGAGCGGTTCAAACTGAACAGGGAACCAAAGATGCAGCCAGCCAGCTGGTGCATGTAACCTGGCACTCTTGAGATCCAATCACTGATCTCAAAAGTACCTTGTGGGTGTGGCCTCGGCAGTAAAAAACATTCCCCCCCCCCCCCCAAAAAAAAAACGGGCATCCGCTGCAGGTACTTGGGTGGAGAGGGTGAGTGGAAGGCACGGGGGTGGCGGGAAAAGGGTTTTGTTCTGCTTTAACCTCTGATCTGCCCAAAACACAAAAATGAATACCATGTACTATATCCCTAACTACCTCTGTTTTCACCCAGCTCTCACTGAGGCTCTGCTGCACTGTAGTAAAACATGCTTACACTTACGCAGTTACAGCAGGATACCTTATATGCCCAAGTACCAATGAAGTCATGAGTCATGAATCTGAAGTCAGGTCAGCTAAGCAAGGTATGAATGGAGTGCGAGTCGTGATTAGCTGGCGATCTGTACATGCAGCATGGGATCACCAGAAGGTGAGTTTTTACAGGCAATTTGTGTGATTTCCCAAATCGTGATTCCCCATTGGAGCAGAAGATTGAAGAGCATGGTTGTTGTTCCTCTTAAAAATGGACCAAAACCTAGGATTTTTACCATCTTTAAATGGGAAGGAAATGCATAGATGGAGCTCTGTAAAAGGTATCTCCCTAATTCAGGGCTTCCTGACTGTGTGAGGTAACAGGTTAGTTTAGTGTCCCTGTGGATCAGGATCCTCCTTGGCAAAAAGTTGCAAGGGAGAGTTTATGTTTTCTCATAGCTAAGGGACCTAACCACTTCCCATCACATTGTCCTGCCTGCAGAAGTCTATGCCTTAAAAGGGACCAGCAACCCCAGCATGCACTGGGGTTGCTGTCCGATCACTAAGGGAGTGGGTGTGGCAGCAAGGGCCTGTTGAGTGTAGTGAAGCCTGTCCCTCAGGGGCAGTCTTATATTCTAAGTATACAGCACGTCCTGTTCCAGAATATTCCTTACACATGGGTTATACATCCACAAGATGCCGCTGGACTGCAGAAAAACAGCTTGTGGCTCCTCCCGGCCCTATATAAGCCAGGGACCTCCCACAAAATCCCCAGTTGTAATCTGCAGTCTGAACTGCGAAGATAGAAGATGGCTCTCTATATACGCAGGCGAGCGGGGCTTACCAGTCTGCGGCCCTGCAGGACTATTACCACCCGTTCTGGACCCACTGCCTCCCAGCCTCGGCTGACTGGTTCGGTAGGACAGCACCCGGGTTAGGTGCTTTGGGAGCGCTGCTCCGACCGCAGTCCCTGCTTTGACAGGGTAGGCTGTATAGGCCTGTGGTGAGCCTTGTGGGATGCCCCCTCCCGCTCCCGGGGTCCCCCTTTAATCCCTACTCCCCTTAGGTATCTGCCCCCTCTCCCTGGAGCTTCGAGGGGGGGGGGGCGTGTGTGCGGTATGTCAATCGGCCTGAATGTTCACTTGCTTGTGCCAGAATAGATATTGTTGTATCCTGCATGTCTTGCTTAATGTGTTTTTTACTGGTAGCCGCCGCTGCGTGTTGTACATTGCTCCATGAACGGCGGCGACATTACCTCAGACTCTGCCGCGCCATCATTGGACAGCGGGATCATGTGGGCGCTTTTCACGCTGTTTGGGGGGAGGCGGGCTCTGCGGATGATCACTTCTCTGGTGGCCTGCCCCTCGAGGTATATGCGGACGCCATTTTGCCTCCCTCGTGCTGCGTGTCTGCTGTTTTTCCTACCGCGGTCCGTGAGTGCCCCTGCGGGGTGGATTGTTATGTATATGTATATATATATATATTTACTGTATTCTTACGGGGATGTCTTCTTATGTCTTTCAGGCGGGTAGAACTCACTGTGGTTTCTCCCGCTCCTCCCCCTTTTAGTTTTGGGCTATTCTATTATATCTCCCACATCCCTAGCGGGCTATTGGGGCATCCCGGGTTGCTATCATTAGCGTTAACCCTATATTGGCCTATTGTGCCAATCAATAATATATATAATCACCATATGGAGGCTTCTGGGGATAATGTTCTTGGGGTTCCTTTGGGACAAACCCGGCTATGTGTTGTGTGTGGAGTATCCCTTATAAGTGATGATGTCAGGGTGTGTGTACCCTGCACCCAGCAGGTGCTTGCACTGCACCCTGGGTTGCCTGTTACTGGTGCGGCGCCCCCTCGGGCTTCGCCTACCCCCCCCACGCTTACATCTGACCCCCTCCGAGGGGCATAATAGCGGGGAGTCTCAACCTGATTTAGCTACACGGGTGGCCAGCATTGAAAAACATCTTGCTGGGTCTGCCCCGCGTAAGGCTACTGCTAAGAAGCGGCATTTATCACCCGCGGTTTCCCTCTTCCCTGCAGAAGACGAGGGCCCTTACTCACTCTCAGGCCCTTACTCCCTTGAGGAGAGGGAATTATTTTCTGATTCAGAATCTTCTGAGGACCAACCTAAGATTTACAGTAGTACTGGGACTCCTTTTGGCGAAGACCCGTGGTCCCCTGATGACACTGACAGGCTGCTGAGTCATATTTTTTAAGTGCTTTGTATTTCTCCCCCGGCAGTGGCCCGCAGCAGCAGGGCGAGCTTTTTCATATGTTTAAGCCACGCTGGGAGTTCCCTGAGCAGTCTCACCTTAATAATCTAGTGCTCAAGGAATGGGAACAGTCTAGTAAGCTGCCAGGAGTGCCTAAGAGCTGAGACAAGAGGTATCCCTTTCCTGCTGATATTGTCAAGCGTTGGTCATGTCCTCCCGAGGTGGATGCACCCGTTCTCGGGTTGTCCAATACATCTGGCATGCATTCTCCTGATACTACTACCCTGCGGGATGGGGAGGACCGGCGCTTGGACCAACTGGCCTGTCACGCCTTTGCATGTGTGGGGACGGCTCTGTGCCCGATTTGTGCCTCTGCTATTACGGCTATTGCCATTAAAGGGGTGCTTAAGAGTCTCTTGGACGGGGCATCTGAGGAAGCGGGTAGAGAAGAGTATAGATCTCTACTGCTTTGTGAGGAATGTATTGCATATATTCTGTCTGCTATGGATGATGCCATTAGAATGTGTGGTAGAACGTCTGCCTTGTTGGTGGCTATACGCCGCTCTGTCTGGCTACGTCAATGGGTAGCTAATAATGCTGCTAAGGTAACCCTCACTGGCTTCCCTTTCAAGGGCCTGCGTCTCTTTGGGGAGCGTTTGGATTTGTTTGCCAGGGGTGGCAGGTTACCTCAACGTAGGAGGCAGTCCCGGTCCTTTCGGGGTATGGGTGCCTTTCTCCCATCCTTCCGTGGTTCCAGAACTGGCCGAGGAGTCTCCTTTACTGGGCTCCGAGGAGATCACTGGGAAAGGGGCAGAGGACGTGGCCGTCCTGGCCTCTCCTGGCCTCTCCTGGGGTCCCAAGCCAAAATCCTCTCCCAAGCCCCCTCAGGCATGAAGGGGCACCCTCACCCATCTGGGTGGAGGGACGGCTCCGGCTCTTTGCTCACGTCTGGAGGCTTCACGTCTCAGACCGGTCGATTCAGGAGATAGTGTTCTCCGGTTACAAGATAGAGTTTGCTGCCTGGCCGCCCCCAAGATTCATAAAATCCCGGATGGCTCAAAACCCTCTGTCAGCTCAGGGTCTGTGCCTTGCTGTCCAAAAACTTCTGGAGTCGGGGATCATCTGCCAGGTGTCTTTGAGGGAAAGGGGCAGAGGATACTATTCCAATCTTTTCATTGTTCCCAAAAAAGACGGGTCCTTCAGACCTATCCTGGATTTAAAGTGCCTCAACAAATTTGTCAGATCCAGACACTTTCGCATGGAGACTCTGCGCTCAGCTGTCAATTCCCTGAGCCCGGGAGACTTCATGACCTCTGTAGACATCAAAGACGCTTACCTTCATGTACCAATCTTTCCAGGTCATCAGAGATTCCTCAGGTTCGCTCTGGAGGATCAGCACTATCAATTTGTGGCCTTACTTTTCAGTCTCACCTCGACTCCCAGGGTATTCACCAAGGTGCTGGCGGGCGTACTGGCTCTGCTGAGATCTCAAGGCATCCGAATCCTGCCTTACTTAGACGACATTCTCATCACTTCTCAGTCCTTCCAGCAGGCCGAGCTGGATATTCAGCTGGTGGTGATCAACCACCCCAAGTCTTTCCTGTCACCCTCAATGGTGAGGTCCTTTCTGGGCATGACTCTTGATACATGTCAGGTCAAGATCCTTCTCCCTCTGCAGAAGGTGGAGAATCTTCAGGCCCTAGCCAGGCATCTTCTGTCTTCCCCTCATCCCTCCATCCGGCAGGGGATGCAGTTGGTGGGACTGATGGTGTCCTGCTTCAAGGCAGTTCCATACGCTCAGTTTCACATGAGACCCCTTCAAATTAATCTCTTGTCAGTTTGGGAACGGGACCCTTGGTCCCTGGATCAGGTGCTGTTTCTGTCCCCCCTGGCCAGACGGTCTCTCTCGTGGTGGCTGGACTCAAGAAACCTGTTGGTGGGCAGATCCTTTCTGGCCCCGTGCTGGGAGACAGTCACCACAGATGCCAGCCTGACAGGTTGGGAGGGCTTCTGGAAATCCCTGAAATTCCAGGGCCAGTGGTGCCCTCAGGAGACCTATACCCCTATCAACATTCCGAAATTGAGGGCGATAAGGTTGTTCCTCGCCCAACTGACTCCACACCTTCGAGGTCGGGCGGTTTAGGTCCGCTCGGACAACCAGGCGGCGATTGCCTACATCAGCGGTACTCAACTGGCGGACCGGGGTCCGAATGCGGACCTTGGTGCCAGATTTCTGGACCCCTGCCCTGACAGCCCTGCAGTTAGTTGCTTCTGTGTTGCTATGCTCAGCGCTGCCCCGTTACAGATTGGTGATGTAGTTGTTTGTCTCCCTGCCAGTGTCATTACTCCCTGGCACCTAGCATTGCAATATGAAGTACTGCACGGACGGAAAGTGGCATTGCAAGGTATTATCCACCCCCAACCCGCCCCCAGTGCACTGATTTCTAACTATCCACCCCCCTGACAGCGCCCCGTCCGGACCTTCACCTCTCACCAGATGCCTGTAAATGGACCTTTACAAGAAGTGGTTGAGTACCCCTGGCCTACATCAATCATCAGGGAGGGACCCGGAGCAAGAGGGCTCTCAAGGAAGTGTCCCTGATACTGTCTTGGGGGGAGGAGACTGTTCCCTGCATCTCAGCCGTGTACATCATGGGGGTGGAGAATCTGGAGGCAGCCTCCCTCAGCAGGGGGACTTCTCGTCTGGGAGAATGGTCCCTCAGCAGCAGGGTGTTTCACTCTCTGTGCCACCGTTGAGGTCAGCCAGATGTGGATCTGTTTGCGTCCCCTCACAATCACAAGCTTCCAGTCTTTGTCTCTCTTTCACAGGACCCTCTGGCCTTGGTCACAGATGCTCTAGCAATGTCTTGGAAGAGCTTTCAGCTTCTCAATGTGTTTCCTCCTTTCCTTCTCCTGGGCATGGTGTTGCGCAAGATTGTTCAGGAAGGGTTGCCAGCCATTCTGGTGGCCCCCCGTTGTCCAAGAAGGGTGTGGTTTGCAGACGTCGCGCAGTTGGCAGTAGATCAGTATGCTCTGCCCAGGGATCCAGATCCCAATTTACAAACGCTGGCTTTGACGGCCTGGCTGCTGAAACCTCCATCCTGATGGAGGGGGGGGGGGGTGAAGGGGCTGCCTGCCTCTGTAGTTCATACTATGATTCGGGCTAGGAAGCAGTCTTCGTCATCCATCTACTATAGGGTATGGCATGCTTAAATTGACTGGTGTGAGTCTAAGTCGCTTCCATGTCAGGTGTTTTCTATCCCCAAGATTCTGGAATTTTTACAACATGGTTTGGATTTGGATCTTCGGCTTAGTACCCTCAAATGTCATGTTTCTGCTTTGGCCATATTCTTCCAAAGATCCTTTGCTCACCATTGTCTGGTCAAGACCTTCTTCCAGGGGGTTACTCACGTGCGTCCGCCACGTAAGCCTATGTTACCAGTCTGGGATTTGAACTTGGTCTTATCTGCATTACAAGGGTCTCCCTTTTGAACCTTTGCGTGAGGCCCCTTTGTCCATATAGACTCTTAAGGTAGCCTTTTTGGTGGCTATCACTTCTGTTAGGCGTGTTTCTGAGTTGGCGGTGCTTTCCATCAAACCCCCTTACCTTGAGAGACACCAGGACAAGGTGGTGTTTCGTTTTCAGCCAGATTTTCTGCCTAAGGTTGTGTCTGCTTTTCATCTCAATCAGGACATTGTGTTGCCTTCTCTTTGCCCTAATCCTAGTAATCCTAAGGAGTGAGTTACATTTTCTGGATGTGGTCAGAACTCTGAAGTTCTATTTGGTGGCTACTGAATCCTTCAGGAAGACTGATGCTCTTTTTGTGCTCCCGTCTGGACCTAAGAAAGGTCTGGCTCCAGCTAAGTCCACTATCAGCAAGTGGATCCGTCAGGCTGTGGTACAGGCCTACTCTGCTAAGGGGAAGGAGCCTCCCTTCCGCCTTACTGCTCATTCTACTTGTGCTATTGGTGCCTCTTGGGCTTTTCAGCACCAAGCTTCTGTTGAACAAGTTTGCAAGGCTGCCACTTGGTCTTCTGTTCATACTTTTCTAAGTTTTACAAGGTTGCTGTTAAGGCCTCAGCTGATACTGCTTTTGGTTGCAAAGTTCTGCAGGCGGCAGTGGTTTAAACTGTCTGCTGTTACTTTTGGGGATCCCACCCTACCTTACGGACACTGCTATTGGATGTCCCATGTGTAAAGAATATTCCGGAACAGGACGTGCTGTATACTTAGAATAATACAATTCTGTGATTACTCACCTGTAGAATTGGTATTATACGTATACAGCACGTCCTGTTCCACCCCACCCTTGTTATCATTATTCTTAGTTACCTCTGTATGGTGATTGTTCATATGTTCATTTTTTGAAGTTATTGTTCTCCCGGCTTCTTGTTAGCTGCTTTTAAATACTGGGGATTTTGTGGGAGGTCCCTGGCTTATATAGGGCCGGGAGGAGCCACAAGCTGTTTTTCTGCAGTCCAGCGCCATCTTGTGGATGTATAACCCATGTGTAAGGAATATTCTGCAACAGGGCGTGCTGTATACGTATAATACCAATTCTACAGGTGAGTAATGACAGAATTGTATTTTTTAGGGCTTAGGTCTACCATGAGAGGATCTAGTATCCCCTTTTCCTTTTAGTTGGGTGAAAATAGCCCTTTAATACTCATTTATTTTTCAGTGTTAATGTAAATTTTGAATGTGACACACGTTACACTTCTCATGTAGAATGCAAAAGGCGGGTAGTGCTCCTCAATTGAAAAGAAACCCCTTGGCTTTATCCTGTTTCCGCTTCACTATGTCATTAAAGCTTAGGCTATTTTGTTATAGTTATAGCTATATTTTTAGGTAATAAAAGGTTTTCCTTACAGTTTTTATTTTATTTAAAACCTGTAAAATAAAAAATCTATTTATGAAAATCAGTTACTAATTTAAAGCCTTGATAAAAAGTAACCCTAAATAGAAAAGTCACCCTTAATTAGAAAAAAATCAATAGAGGCAGGGAGGGAGGGAAGGAAGAGCACACCATTGTTTTCATTAATCAGAGCGTGCTTCCTCTCCATTATTTACACAGAGTTTATGATCCCTGTATCTCCTGTATAGCTGTATTTCCTGTACTTCTGGCTTGTCTCCTCCATTTAGGTAGACTCAGGAATATAAAGCACTTCTTTCTTCTCTAGTATCTCACTCCTTACCTATTTTAGTCCTTTTAGAAAAATCTGTCACCAGAAGGCCTCATGATTTGATGTTCATTTAGCAGCAGGTAGGCCCCCACTGAAAAATAGGGGTTCAAGTGGACATGAGCGTACTGATTGGATGAGATGGCTGCACATTTCCTGTAGGACCAAGGAAGTGTAAGTGAGACCAGGCGACCTAGGGGGATTCACACAGCAAGGCATCCCCGATCGGGGTGCCCGGGGGGCAAAGACCAAAACCCAAAATAGTCAAAATCCTGAGTTTTGGTCCACTTTAACTCAAACCCTGTGTGCTGCATATGTGGGAGCATATTATATTGTACAACCGGTCTGTAAGATCATTTGTCATGGCGATTGTGCCACTTAAAGCGGACCAAAACCCACATTTATAACTAGAATCCCCTAAATTGCTCTCCCCAGGAGGAGTTCCCTTTGCCAATTTTCACTGCCTGTACTGTGTGGCATGTGTCAGTCACTGCAGAGCTGACGCAGGAGATGGAGGTCCTCCAGCCACTTGTCTGTGCCTCACGTCGCAGGCTGCTTGCACTTGTAGTCCACACAAAATGTGTTACATGTCGTACGCAGCGCCTGATGTTGCACTGGCTCCCGTAGTCTATTTCTGGCTAGACCAATGCCTTTGGGGGGGGGGGGGGGCGGGGGGGACCATGCTGCAAGGTGAGAAGGGTTTCACAAAGTTTTATCCAAGGCCAGCCACTGGTTTCCCTCCCCCGGGCATCCCAAATGGGGATGCTCCACTTTGTGAAACCCTTTTTACTCAGTAGCAATGTGAAAAAAGGCGGACTCCTTCTCTGAAAGCCAGAACAAAACCCAGAGCGGCCACTGGTCTTCCCCCTGGGCATCCCAGATCAGGATGCCCCACCGTGTGAAACCCTTGTTACTTAGTAGCAACTTGACAAATAGTGGACTCCCCCTTAAAGTGGAAATGAACCCAGAGCGGCCACTGGTCTTCCACCTGGGCATCCCAGATCGGGGCTTTGTTAAGGGAGGGAGTCTGCCATTTTTCATTTTTCATGCTACTGAGTAAAAAGGGTTTCACACAGTGGGGCATCCCGATCTGGGATTTCCAGGGGGAAGACCAGTGGATGCTCTGGGTTTTGTTCTGCTTTATGTGAGGGAATCCGCAATTTTTCACATTACTACTGAGTTCGAAAAATAACCTCTTTCCAACAGTAAATGAAACTCAAAATGTGGTTTATTTCATAAATTAAATTTTTTTGTAAGGTAACCTCACTTTTTTAATTCTGTAACTATAACATATACTCATACCAGCTTGTCAAAACAATGCCATTTACTGCTTTTTATAAAGAAAAACAATTATATTATGCAGAATTGAGTTCAGCCTTTTGGCCCGGCCCTCCACAATATTTTTAGTTTCATGTGGCCTACAATGTTCATTAGACAGCCAGTATTTAAAACCACCTATCCATCTATATTGTTTATATTAATGATTGCAATTTTTGAACTCCTTCATATCTAAAATACTCCTTCAAGAGTCTCGGAGGAGTATTTATACTCTTTACACTGTTCTGGAAAATATATTGTGCAACCTCTGGTCACAGAGGTGCTTTGTCTAATACATATAAGTTTAGTGGCGAGAGAGCTGGACTGCACGGAATATACAAATAACACATTCTTCAAAGCTAGTACAGTACAGTACAGTAGCTTGTTGAGCACAGGACACAAAAGGGGCATGCACAAATGCCTTTTCAGTTAGGATTAGATTGTTTGGGGTCCAGCCTCTTCCCCTCCAACACTGTTTCTAAACAATGTTATTTAGGGCTCACAAAGTGGGGGAGTTAGGCCTTGCAGTTGTGCATTTGTTTGATTGCATTGCGAGCCTTAATTAAATCTTCATAAACAGTGCTACAGGGGAGGAAGGGACCCCTTAACAATGTTTTTCATTGAAGCACTAGCACTTGCCCCATATGCGACTCGACTTTTAGGAGATTGTCCAGGCAAGGTGTACAAACTATGCTATCAGCTTACCTTCTCATGGATGCCCTGTCCCTGACAATTCATAGCAGCACTTGGAAGCAGAAACCAGGCACTGAGTTGTGGCACTTTTCCTGCATTCCCCTTGCAACAGAGCCGTGACACCCACATTTTCACCAAGCAGGTTTTAAAGGCTTCCAGCAGCAGCAGAAGCCAGAGTGATTTGCTAAGGAAACAAGTAAAATATTTTTTCTGTGTGTGTTTATGTTTTTGTTACATTGAACCCTTCATGAACTGATAAGGGATCCATGAGACCCCTATACTAGTTCACAAGGCTTAGGGACTGGCAAGTCACCTGCGGCTAGAGAGTGACTTGCTATTAACCCCCAGCCCCCCTAATACCTAGCTCCCCAAAGCCTGGGGGGGGGCAGAGGGCAAAGGAGCCCAGGGCCATTTAGGCTTTGTGGGCTTGTAGCCTGCAGGGTGGGGCCCACCAAGGCTGGCCCTTATGCCCTGTTCTACAATTTTCTTAGATATTCCTGCAAGAATCACAATAAAACATAGGGCAAACTGGTGAAAAATGACCTGTCAACAGAGGGTGACAAAATTAAAAGAGGTAATTAAAAGAGTTAAAAGTAGCTATGCATGTTGGGTATTCTGTTCAGGGGACCCCGTGCTATCAAAACATTGTTTATTCTGCTTTTTTATACATTTTTTAAGGGAAACCCTGTGCAACCACAAATTCTTCAAGGGATTACCCCAGAAAGACGAGCCTACTACAACAAGCTGGGTACGCTTAGAAAGATTAACGTGTGTACTTTCAGGTAATATATAATTTGTGGGGGGTATTCCAAATATAAAGGTTTGTTTTGGTTGAAAAAGCACAAGGTGCGCACTTTGTCTGCAGAGCTGATAATTTTAAGTAAAATTACCATTACGCACATGCTTTACTTTGGGGCGTTTAGCAACTCTTCCAGTGCCGTTGCTAAAAAGGCCACGGCAAAGCGAAAACATTTGTATACAGCCATGCAGCCTCTGATATGGAGGAGTTTGACTCCCTGGATTGGTCTGATTGTCCCCCACGTGAGGAAGGGGAGCTGTATGAGGAGTCTGAGGGCTCCGATGACCAACAGTTTGTGGGTGCGGATACCGAGGGCCAGGGGGATTCCTTGGATACCTCTAGGGTCCTGGCTCATATGTTTGAGGTCTTGGCTATTTATCCCCCCGAGGCGGCTCCACCGCTGAAGGGGGAGTTCTTTGAGGTGACCAAGCCGCTCTTGGAATTTCCTTATCAAAGGCATTTTGATGGTATTCTGAAGGAATGGGAGAGGCCGACTAGACTTCCGGGTGTCCCCCCGGGTTGGGACAAAAAATATCCCTTTCCGGCCGACGCGGTGAACCACTGGTTTCCCCCCCCCCCCCCCCCCCCCCCCGAAGTGGATGCTCCTGTTTTGGGGTTGTCCAGTTCCTCAGTCCTGTATTCTCCGGAGTGCACTACCCTCGAGGATGGTGAGGATAAACGCATTGACCTTGCGGCCGGTTTGTGCTTCAGTGCTTTTATTGGTAGCTGCCAGGTCGGTTGTTAGAGGACTGTTGACCTCTTCCGGGCTTGACCCGGCTAGCGAGGAGTTTGCCGACCTTAAGCGCTGTGAGTTAGTTTATGTCCTTTGTGCTGTCCGCCTTGGACGACACATTGGTGATGTGTAGCAGAGCTTTGGCCTTGCTTGTGGCTATCCGGCGGTCGGTTTGGTTACGCCAGTGGGTGGCTGATTTTGTGTCCAAAAAGTCGCTTACGGCCCTTCCCTTTGTGGGGTTGCGGCTCTTTGGAGAGAGATTGGATTCGGTGGCAAAGGGAGGTATGTTATCTCAGCGTAAGAAGCAGCGTCGCCCCTTTTGGGGGGCGGCTTCCTTCTCTCAGTCCTTTCGTGGGGCTAGAGTTGGTAGGGGTTCGGCTTTCCCCTCGTCCAGAGGTGATTCCTGGCCTAGGGGCAGGGGTCGGGCCCGTCCAGGACACAGTTGGGGCTCCAAGCCTAGAGCCGCTGCCAAGCCAGCTCAGCAATGAGGGGGCGCCCTCACCCTTGCGGGTGGGGGGACGGTTGCAACTCTTCTCCCGGGTCTGGGTCCAAGAGGTCTCGGACAAGTGGATTCAGGAAGTGGTGTCTTCCGGTTACAAGCCGGAGTTCGAGTTCCAGCCCCGTCCCAGATTCTTCAGTTCTCGGTTACCGTCAGATCCTCGGGCCGCCCAGGGGCTTCGGGCGGCAGTAGCAAGTCTCTTGGACATGGCTGTCATCTGTCCGGTGCCTCCCTCAGACCGGGGCCTGGGCTTCTATTCCAATTTGTTCACGGTGCCCAAGAAGGACAGATCCGTTCGTCCCATTCTGGATCTGAAGTTGCTCAACAGGTTCGTTCGTCCCCTGAAGTTCCGTATGGAAACTCTGCGCTCAGCCATCCACTCACTTTGTCAGGGGGACTTCATGACGTCCATAGACATCAAGGATGCTTACCTGCATATTCCAATATTTCCGGCACACCAGAGATTTCTCAGGTTTGTTGTGAAAAATCTACATTTTCAGTTTGTGGCTCTTCCGTTTGGCCTTACCTCGGCTCCAAGGATTTTTTACCAAGGTGTTGGCAGGAGTGATGGCCATCCTCAGAGCCAGGGGTATCCGCGTCGTGCCTTATCTGGACGATCTTCTCATCATGGCGTCTTCCCTCAGTCAGGCGCAGCTGGATACCAGGACCGTGGTGTCCACTCTGGAGAGTTTCGGTTGGGTGATCAACTATCCCAAGTCCTGCCTCTCTCCCTCCAGGGTGGTGGAGTTCCTGGGAATGTCTCCGGATACTTCTCAGGCCAGGGTGTTCCTCCCCCGAGCCAAGGTTCTTCTGATTCAGGAATTGACTCAGCGTCTCCTATCCATCCCCCGCCCGTCCATCCGGCTAGGGATGCGACTGGTGGGATTGATGGTGGCATCGTTCGAGGCGGTTCCCTTTGCCCAGTTTCACACAAGGACGCTCCAGCTCCATCTTTTGGCGGCCTGGGACGGGTCCCCGCTGTCATTGGATCAGTCCTTTCTGATGTCTCCCCGGGTGCGGCGTTCCCTTTGGTGGTGGCAAAAACCAAGCAATCTGACGAGGGGCAGGTCTTTTCTGACCCCTCGTTGGGAGACGGTCACCACGGATGCCAGCATTTCCGGTTGGGGGGGATTTTGAAAGGATCTTCAGTTTCAGGGACTGTGGGGGCCTCAGGAGGCTCACGATCCCATCAATGTTCTGGAGTTGAGAGCCATCAGATTGGTTCTGGCTCACTTGACTCATCAGTTACGGGGCCTACCAGTTCAAGTTCGGTCGGACAATCGGACGGCGGTCGCCTACATCAATCACCAGGGAGGGACTCGCAGCAGGCGTGCCCTCAGGGAAGTGTCTTTGATCCTGGATTGGGCAGAGGGCAATGTCCCATGCATCTCGGCAATGTACATTCCGGGAGTGAAGAACACGGAGGCGGACTCCCTGAGCAGGGGGTCATCTCGCCGGGCGGAATGGTCGCTCAGCCCCAAGGTGTTTCGGTCGCTGTGCCACCGGTGGGGGACTCCGGAGGTGGACCTCTTTGCCTCTCGTCACAATCACAAGCTTCCGGCATTTGTGTCTCTCTCGCGGGCTCTGGCAGCGGATGCCATGTCTCTGAACTGGAGGGATCTGGGGTTTCTATACCTGTTCCCTCCGTTTCCCATGGTGGGCAAAATGGTGCGCAAGCTGGCCCTAGAGGGCGCGTCAGCAATCCTGGTGGCTTCAAGGTGGCCAAGACAGGTTTGGTTCGCAGACGTGGTAAGGTTGGCAGAGGATCAGTTAGTTCTGCCCCTTCTGCCGGATCTGCTCACTCAGGGTCCTCTGCCCTACCCCAATTTACCAACCCTGGCTTTGACGGCATGGCTGCTGAAACCTCCATCTTGAAGGAGGAAGGTCTTTCTGATGCTGTCATTCAGACTCTGGTTAGGGCTAGAAAGAAGTCTTCCTCTGCCATCTACTATAGGATTTGGAGGTCTTATATTGATTGGTGTGAGGTCAGGGCCTTGCCTTGCAGGGCGTTTTCTATCCCTAGGGTCTTGGAATTTCTGCAACATGGTCTGGACCTAGGTTTGCAGCTTAGTATGCTGAAAGGGCATGTTTCTGCCCTGGCGGTTTTCTTTCAAAAGTCTTTTGCTCTTCACCCTCTGGTTAAGACCTTTTTCCAGGGGGTTACTCATGTGCGGCCTCCTAGGAAGCCTTTGCTCGCAGGTTGGGATTTGAATTTGGTTCTTTCTGCCTTGCAGGGTCCTCCTTTTGAACCTTTGCAGGATATTGCACTTTCTACATTTACTCAGAAGGCTGTTTTTCTGGTTGCCATCACTTCTGTTCGGCGTGTTTCGGAGTTGGCAGCCTTGTCCATTAAGGCCCCTTACTTTGAGAGGCATCAGGACAAGGTTGTTTTCCGCTTCAAGACAGATTTCCTTCCTAAGGGGGTCTCTGCTTTTCATCTTAATCAGGACATTGTTCTACCCTCCTTGTGTCCTAAGCCTAGCAATGACAAGGAGAGGGTTTTGCATTCTTTGGATGTGGTTCGCTGTGTAAAGTACTATTTAGTGGCTACTTCCTCTTTTCGTAGGACTGATGCCCTTTTTGTTGTGCCCTCTGGGCCTAGGAAAGGTTTGGCTCCCGCCAAGTCTTCCATTAGTAAATGGATTCGCCAGGCCATTGTTGGGGCATATTCTGCTAAGGGGAAGATTCCCCCTTTTCGTGTTACTGCTCATTCTACTCGTGCTGTTGGGGCGTCCTGGGCTTTTCAGCACCAGGCCTCTGTTGAGCAAGTTTTTAATGCTGCTACTTGGTCTTCTGTTCACACTTTTTCCAAGTTTTACAAGGTTGATCTGCGGGCTTCAGCGGATGCTGTGTTTGGCCGCAAAGTTCTGCAAGCTGCAGTGGTTTAAGTTGTGCATTGTTGCCTTGTTTTTGGATCCCCGCCCTTTATGGACACTGCTATTGGATGTCCCAAGTGTAATGACTATCTGAAGCGGGGTGTGTGACATACTTAGAATAATACAATTTTGTGAATACTCACCTGTAAAATGGGTATTATAAGTATATATTATAATATTATATTATTATATTATTATTATATTATTATATTATAAGTCACACACCCCGCTTCACCCCGCCCTTTGGTATTCTGGATCCTTTATATGGTGAACCTTTTTACTGCTACTTGTTATTTTGGCTCTTCCTGGTCCCTTTGTTTCCTTACTGCTGTTCTAATACTGGGGAATGAGTGGGAGGTACCAGGTATTCATGGACTGGGAGGGCCTTCCTTTTTTTATTGACATCTCTGCAAGATCGCCATCTACAGGTCAGTATAACCCAAGTGTAATGACTATCTGATGCGGGGTGTGTGACATACTTATAATACCCATTTTACAGGTGAGTATTCACAAAATGGTATTTTTTCTTGTTTCCATACAGTTTTTAGGAAAATGTGGCTTTGATTCTGCTATTTTTTTCTTTTTCATTCATTCATTGAGGAATTACTTCTAGAAAACTGCACCCACGTACCTACAGAGAATATATAGTTTGTTCAGGGTATTTCAAATGTAATGGATTGTCTTTCTTGAAAAACTGCAAGGTGCATTAGCAGTGACATTTTATCTGAAAATCCCCTAAATTCCTGTTTCAGTTTGGGGGAGTCTCCTGGGCAGGAAAGGGTGTCTACCAATACATACTTGATACTGTTTTCTGATGAAAAAAAGCATTATATTATTTTCCTGGGAAATCCCTAGAAATCCCTTTAAAAATCACAGTTGAACATGTGTAGCGCAAAATAGAGAAAATGGTCTGGCCAAGAAGGGGGAAGAAACTCTAGGCAGGCTGGCACTTAAAGGGTTAAACTAATTCTGCATATGTAAAATTCCTTGTGTCTTACTCCGACCTAAATCTGGAGTTCCTGGTCCATTGGGATATTCAAGCTTTATTTCTCCCCAGCAGTCAGCCCTGCATTGCCTTTTTCCTGCCATGCTCATTTGAATGGATTCTTAAAGTGGACCAACACCCTGAGGTGATCGGCCCGGGAATCTATAAGATTCCCGATCTCGGATGTCCCGCGGGGTGAAACCCCCCCCAAACACCCCAAATCACCTTACCTTGTCTTCGGCGGCGGCCGGCCGGCCGGCGCCGCCTCCCTCGCGCCCCTCTAGCCGTGCGCATCTCTGAATGGCCGGCGCGGGCGCGCACACGTCAAGAGTGACGCGCGGGAGGCGCCGACGGGCAAGCTGCTTGTACGTTGCTGTCAATCAGCTTGTACGTCGGCGCCGATTGGACGGCGCGGCCACGTGGGAGCGGGGAGAGGTGAGTTTTGGGGGTTTTCTGGGGGGTTTCACACAGCGGGGCACCCCCGATCGGGGTGCCCCGGGGAAGCGGACCAATACCCAGGATAGTCAAAATCCTGGGTGTTGGTCCACTTTAAGGTCATACTTCAGTCAAAAAAAAAAATATACACACTCACCAGATCACCTGATCCGAGTCCTGCGCTGGATGCCACTCCCTTCTCCTACGCTGGAATCAACTCAGGGACACCGTTCTGCAGACGGGACTACGGTACGCACCACCCCCTCATCACAGATAATGTGGCAAACCATTGAAGTGAATCAATCAGGCACTCTGGTAAGTATGTATACACCGGACCAGCAGTGGTAGCCTGCGCAGGATGGTAGGTGAATATAGTGTCTTTTTTTATTTTTGACTGAAGTATAATTTTAAACAAAATGTCTGCTTCAATCATGAGAAGATGGTCAAGACTTTTATTCTAAGTATACAGCACGTCCTGCTCCAGAGAGTAATTCCTTACTTTTGGGTTATACATCCACAAGATGGCGCTGGACTGCAGAGACAGCAAAAAAGTGGCTCCTCCCGGCCCCTTATATTCCAGGGACCTCCCACAAAATCCCCAGTTCTTCTCTGCAGTCGCCGCTGCGAAGGCAAGAAGATGTCTCTCTCTACTCGCAGGGGAGCGGGGCTATTAGCCTGCGGCCCTGTAGGACTATTCCCACCCATTCCTCTTTTTTTTTTTGTGCCTCCCAGCTTTGGCGGCGCTGGTCAGGTGATGGTAGGCAGCACCGTTGTCAGATGCTTAAAGGAGCAGTATCGCAAAATTTGCATTAAAAAAGATAAATAATTAAATAGCCACATAATAGCTTCTAAGATGTGTATAAATAATCTGGCGATAGAAAAAGGAAAAAATATATGCCTTTCTTTTAAATTGTATAATTGCAATGGCTCACTCCATTTGCTGAATAGGGAGATATGCTTCATTTAGCCCACTGGTCTCCTAGCAACACTTTACCTCAGAGGCTGACACTGTAATCAGTGGTAACGGCTGTGTGTGTGTGAGGTGAGACCAGGTGACTCAAATGTGTAAAATCTATACAAAATAAACTAAACTGACTGAAAATGACTGAAATTCTTCTTTGAATAACTGTGCAGGAAAATCTATGTAGGTATTAAAGTGGAACAAAACCCTGAGTTGCCGACCCTGAAGTCTATAAGACCCGGCCATTGACCTTCCCCCTTGGACATTCTAAATCAGGATGCCCACTGTGTGGAACAACCCCTGGATAACCACAGATCCCCTCATTTTTCTGGCGCGCTCACGCAGATAGTCATTTAGACAGGCCGGGCGGCCAGGAAAGTTACTGCTCAGGCTCCTCATCTGCGTGCAAACAGAGCTGATTGGATGAGAGCCAGCGCATGCGCTGTGGGACAGGGAAAGGTACGTTTTCACAGGCGAACTTGGGGATTTCACATATCAGGGCATCCCAAGTCGGGATGCCCCTAGGAGCACAAAGCAAAACTCCAGATAGTGAAAATCCTGGGTTGGGCTTTGCTCAAAACACACAAAGCTGAAAGAAAGATCATATGGAAAAATGTGTTGAGAAAAGAGAGAGAAAATGATAAACTGAAAGATTCTGCAGCAGAGCCAACATGAAGGGAAAACTGTCAAAATCAGCTAAATGACTTCTAGAGCTTTTCTCTCTGTTTTAGATATACGAGTTCTGGCCAGGCAATGTTGCAATATTATCTTATGCTGGACGTCTGCCAGCACTGAACAGCTGATACTTTGATACATTGTTTCCCCCTCCTCAGCATGGAACAGGCCAGAGTGTCGGGCTCTGACACTCAGAAGACATAAGCATGAACTATTAGTCTCCAGCTGCTCAACACAGACATCATTTTTTTTTTCTAAATTTGTAATTCTTACTCCAACACTCACCTACATTCAAAGTACCATTTAAATATGTCACCAAGAAAAATTTGCGATACTGCTCCTTTATGGAGCGCTGCTCCGACCTCAATCCCCCACCAAAGGGTAGGCGGTATAGGCCCATGGTGAGCCTTATGGGATGCCCCTTGCCCCCTGTCCATCGGTGGGCTCCTGTTAGGTTGGCCGCTGCCCTCCCTCCCTCTCCCTGTATTTCTCGAGAGGGGGTGTGTGTGTGTATGTGTATTCTTCACTCCTTATTGTATTGCGTGGTATAGCTTGGCTTGTGTTGCCACGTGTGTTGGTTGCACTTGTTGCTCTTTTAAAAATGCCACCGCGCGCGCTTGGTGCTGCTGCGCCATCATTGGCTGACATGGTTACGTGGGCGCCTTCGCGCTCTTCGGGGGGGTGGGCCTAGCGTATGGCGTGTTCCGCATCACTGTCTCCGCGGCCGCCCCTCGAGGTGTCTGCGGGCGCCATTTTGCTCTCCTCATGTGCGTGGCTACCACGTGGTCCGTAAGTTCCCCTGTGGGCTGGCTTATTTTTTATATATATTATGTATGCATACCTCTTACGGGACTTTTCTGTTTCAGTCTTACAGGCGGGTCAAACGTAACCCTTTCAGTGCCAAGCACGTAGATTCTACGTGCTTGCTTCCACTCCACTTAAGTGCCAAGCACGTAGAATCTACGTGCTTGACTTCTCCCCCTGCTACAGTAAAAGTAAAATAACAAAAACACTCACCTGACCCCTTGTTCGATCCGGCCGGGTCTCCTCTTCATCTGGGGGGGCTTCGATCCCCCACCCAGGCCCCCCCCCCGGGTGCAGGGGAGGGCCCGGAATAGCCACCCCCCCCTTCAGCAGCTGACGAAATACATGTAAAAAAAAAAATATATAAAAATGACATTTACTTACCTCAACTCTCGATTGCTCCCGCAGGGTCTCCTCTTCACCAGGGGGGCCTCCGATTGCCCCCCCTCTGGCTCTCCAGCTTCAGGCCCGCTGAAAGGCCCTCTCCCTGTCCTCCTCGACGGGCGCCGCCATCTTGCGGGGCTTATGACGTTACTCCCGGGTGTCGTCCTGGCTCCGGGCTGTCATTTCTGACACTTGTCATCGCTGGCCACAGGAGGAGGAAGGCAGGTGATGATCTGATCGCCTGCCTCCCTCCTCCACTGGCCAGCGATGACAACAACTGCCATCATAGCTGCGAGGGACACAGGAGCTGAAGAGGTGAGTAAAGTAAAAAAAAAGGTTTTATTTTTTAATAAAGTCATTCTTTATTCTGTGTGTGTGTGTTTTTTTTTACTGTTAACTCCTTGTGAACTGGTAAGGGGTCCATGAGACCCCTTATACCAGTTCACAAGACTCGGGGGTCTGGCAAGTCACCTGCGGCTAGCAGGTGACTTGCCATTAACCCCCGGCACCCTCATTACCTGCCTTCCCAAAGCCCAGGGGGGGGCAGAAGAGCCCGGGCCCACGGGCTATGCGGGCCTGCAGGGCCAGGGGCCACAAAAGCTTGCCCCTGTGCCCTGTTCCTACAAGCCCTGCATAGCTGGTCCCGGGCTGGTTACTTCAGGTAAGGGGGACCCCATGTCATTTTTTTTGGATTTTTCCCCATAAAAATCCCCCCAAAAAATGCCCCCCCCCCCGGGAGGGGGGACCTTATGTCATTTTTTTTAAATTAACCCCTTATGTTCTGTCACCCAGCAGCTATAAAAGGCAGAAGCCAGTGACTGCCGAGGGACACAGAGCAAGATGGATGGGAGGTAAGTATTAAAAAAATAAATAAATAAAATGTGAACTGGTAAGGAGTCCAAGAGATCCCTATACCAGTTCACAAGGCTGCGGGCTGGCAAGTCACCTGCGGCTAGCGGGTGACTTGCCATTAACCCCCGCACCCCATTACCTGCCTCCCCAAAGCCCAGGGGGGGCAGAAGAGCCCGTGGCCATGGGCTATGCGGGCTTGTAGCCTGCAGGGCCAGGGGCCACAAAAGCTGGCCCCTGCGCCCTGTTTCTACAAGCCCTGCATAGCTGGTCCCGGGCTGGTTATTATGGGTAAGGGGGACCCCATGTCATTTTTTTTTTCGATTTTTAAGGGTTTTTAACCCTTAAAAATCCCCCCCCCGGGGAGGGGGGACTCTATGTCATTTTTTTCTCGAATTAACCCTTTGCAGTGTGGATGGGAGATGTATTTTATTTGTAAATGTTATAAAGTAGTTGTTTCAGTTTGGGGGGTCTCCTGGGCAGGAACAGGGGGCTACCGATAAATATGTGGTACCGTTCTAATCGGTAGAAAGGGGGCTTTCTCATGCGATATAGTTTTCTTTAATAAAATACATTTTTTATTTAAAATAAAGGAGGCGATTTTCTAAAAAAAATTTATTTTATTTATTTTTTTTTTACTTAATAATAACATTGTAAACATTGTAAAAAGAACATAATAAAATTTACAAACAAGACATTACATGTTAAAGGCTAAACTCTGCTGCAAAAAAAATATATATAACTTTCCAGAAAATTCCAGCAAAAATGGCGCAAAATGGGGAAAAATGACCTGTCAACAGAGGGTGACAAAATCTCAAGTAGGCTGTCAATTAAAAGGGTTAAAAGTAGCTATGCATGTTGGGTATTGTTCTGTTCGGGGGACCTTGCACTTTCAGACTTAGCTTGTTTTTTCTTGTTTGTATATTTATATTTTAGGAAAAGGTCTTTTTTATTCAGCTTTTTTATACATTTTTTAGGGAAACCCTGCGCAACCAAAGAATTCTTTGAGGGATTAATTCCAGAAAGATGAGCCCACTACAACAAGCTGGTTATGCTTAGAAAGCTTAACTTTTGTACTTTCAGGGAATATATGGTTTATGGGGGATATTCCAAATGTAAAGGGTTGTTTTGGTTGAAAAAACGCAAGGTGCACACTTTGCCTGCAGAGCTGAAATTTTCAAGTAAAATTACCGTTACGCACATGCTTTACTTTGGGGTGTTTGGCAACTCTTCCCTTGACAGTAGCAATGCATGTTGGGTATCGTTCTGTTCGGGCGATGTTGCTTTTTCACATTTTACTTGTTTTTTCTTGTTTGTATATAGTATTTTTTAGGAAAACGTGGCTTTGATTTAGCTTTTTTATCCTTTTTTTAGGGAAACTCTTTGCAACCAAAGAATACATTGAGGGATTACAAACTGTGGCCACATCAACAAGCCTGGTACACCTAGAAAGCTTGAGGTGTGTACTTCCAGAGAATATATAGTTTGTTGGGGGTATTTCAAATGTAACGGGTTGTTTTTCTGGAAAAACTTCAAGGTGCGCATAGCACAGTTGTATTTTATCTGAAAATCCCCTAAAGCGCTGTTTCAGTTTGGGGGAGTCTCCTGGGCAGGAAAGGGTGTCTACCTATACATATGTGGTACCGCTGTAACTGGGAGAAATTGGTATTTCACACACAATAAGATTTTTTTGACAAACTTACATTTTTTTATTACAAAAAAACACTATAAATAGTAAAAAATAGATTTTTTTTATTTTTTTTTTCACATATTTCACCCAAAAATATTGAGAATACACCTAAAAAATGACAAACAAGACATTTCATGTTAAAGCCCAGACTATGCTGAAAAAAACAATATATAATTTTCCTGGAAAACCCTGGAAATCTCTTCAAAAATCACATTTGAACATGGGGAGCGCAAAATAGTGCAAAATGGTCTGGCAACAAAGGGTGACAAAAACTCCAGGTAGGCTGGCAGCGAAAGGGTTAATTGTGGTTTCTCCAGGCCTATCCCCTATATTTCGTTGCTATTAGAGGCCTATTCTGCCTTTACCTCCCACTTCCCTAGCGGGCTATTGGGGCATCCCGGGTGACTTTATAGCGCAAATCCCTATTGGCCGGCGGCCGCGATAATCACCATAAGGAGGCTTCTCAGGATAATGTGCTTGGGGTTCCTTCGGGACAAGCCCGGCTGTGTGTGGCGTGTGGGGTGTCCCCTACAAGTGATGACATTGTGCGGGTTTGTGTACCTTGAGCCCAGCAGGCGCTTGCGCTGCAATCTGGGTTACCCGTGGCTGGGCCTGCGCCCCGTGTGGCTTTGCCCACTCCCCCACGCTTACATCTGACTCCCAGTGAGGTGCATACCAGTGGGGAGTCTCAGCCTGATTTGTCTACCAGGGTGGATAGCATTGAGAAGCTGATTGCTGGCTCTACGGCGCGTAAGGCCTCTGCTAAGAGGCGGCATCTGGCACCTGGCGTTAACTTGTTTCCTATGGAGGCTGAGGAATTTTTTGACCTGGCCGGCTATACCCCCCTGGAAGAGGGGGAATTGTTTTCTGATTCAGAATCATCTGATGAGCAGCCTAAGGGTTATGCTAATTCTGGCTCTGACCCATGGGCTCCTGATGATACTGACAGGCTTTTGGCTCACATTTTTGAAGTACTTTCTATTCTTAGTATACAGTACGTCCTGCTCCAGATAAGATTCTTTACTCTTGGGTATTACTCCGCCAGATTGTGCTGGACTGCAGAGACCGCGAAATTGGCTCCTCCCGGCCCCTCAAATACCCGGGACCTCCCACAAATCCCCAGAATTTCTCTGCAGTCTGGACTGCGAGGGACAGGAAGATGGCTCTCTTCTCGCAGGTGAGCGGGGCTATTAGCCTGCGGCCCTGTAGGACTATTCCCACCCGTTCCATTATTTATGTGCCTCCCAGCATTGGCTGCGCTGGTGCGGGTGATGGTAGGCAGCACCACTGTCAGGTGCTTAAGAGCTCTGCTCCACTGCAATCCCCCACCAAAGGGTAGGCAGTATAGGCATATGGTGAGCCTTTATGGGATGCCCCTCCCGCACCATTGCCCCTTGCCCCTGTCTATCATTGGGCCCTACGCTAAGTGGCCGCTGCCCTCCCTCGCTCTCCCTTGTAGCTCTCGGGGGGGGGGGGGGGGCGCGTTGGTGCTTCACTTGGATGGTGTGCTTGTTGCTTTTGTTCAGTCTCCGCACTGATTTTGGTTGCACTGGTTGCGGTTTGAATATGCCGCCGCTCGCGCTACCACATGCGTTCCGCGGTTGGCGGCGGCATTACCTCAGGCGCTGCTGCGCCTTCATTGGCTGCTTGTCACGTGTGCTGCTTCGCGCTCTTCGGGGGGCGGTGCCTGCGAATGGCGCGTTCCGCGTCACTGTCTCCACGGCCCGCCCCTCGAGGCCCCTTCAGAAGGGTCTGGCTCCAGCTAAGTCTACCATCAGCAAGTGGATCCGTCAGGCTGTGATTCAGGCCTATTCTGCTAAAGGGAAGGATCCTCCCTTCCGTCTTACTGCTCATTCCACTCGTACTATTGGCGCCTCTTGGACCTTTCAGCACCAGGCTTCTGTTGAACAAGTTTGCAAGTCCGCTACTTGGTCTTCTGTTCATACTTTTTCAAAGTTTTACAAGGTTGATGTTAGGGCCTCAGCTGATGCTGCTTTTGGCCGCAAAGTTCTGCAGGACATGCTGTATACTTAGAATAATACAATTCTGTGATTACTCACCTGTAGAATTGGTATTATACGTATACAGCACGTCCTGCTCCACCCCGCCCTTGTTTTCATTGTTCTTAGTGCCTCTTTATGGTGGTTTTTATCATGGTTAAAATTGCTTGAGTATGGTTGTTATTCTCCTGGCCTCTTGCTAACTGCTTAAACTGAGGACTGGGGATTTTGTAGGAGGTCCCTGGAATATAAGGAGCTGGGAGGAGCCACTTTTTTGCTGTCTCTGCAGTCCAGCGCCATCTTGTGGATGTATAACCCAAACGTAAGGAATTACTCTCTGGAGCAGGACGTGCTGTATACGTATAAAACCAATTCTACAGGTAAGTAATCACAGAATTGTATTTTTTCAAGGAGCTGTGTGGGTAGCAGCCAAAGGATAGTCCGCCAAAGTTTTCAATCAAAATCAGTACAAAACTTTATTCTCTTGTTCCATAAAAATAGACAGGCGTCTACGCGTTTCGGGCCACAAAGGGCCCTTAATCATGACAGTTAACATCTATTACACAAAAGCATTTTAAGCAAACCGGAAACTAAACCCCCGCCCACGGGTGTCCTCCGCTGCCAGGAGATAGACAGCGGATGAAAGGGTGCCAGCCAAAACGCTAGGGGCAAAAAGAAAAAAAAAAGGCACAGCCACCTAATAGGACCAATGGGAAGGGAGGAAAAAACGGAATAACGGACAAGATGTAGTGTGGGCACATTAAAGTGGACCAACACCCAGGATTTTGACTATCCTGGGTTTTGGTCCACTTCGGCGGGGCACCCCGATCGGGGGTGCCCCGCTGTGTGAAACCCCCCAGAAAGCCCCAAAATCTTACCTTTCCCCGCTCCCACGTGACTGGACGGTCCAATCCCCGCCAACGTCCAGGCGGGGATCAGGAACGTCCAAGCGGCTGCCGCCGCCGCCGCCTCCCTCGCGTCACTTTCGGCGCGCGCGCGCCCCCGCCGGCCATTCGCAGACGGCCGGCGCGGGCGCGAGCACGCCTACAGGGGCGCGAGGGAGGCGGCGGCGGCCGGCCGCCGCCGAAGATCAGGTAAGGTGTTTGGGGGTTTTTTGGGGGGTTTCACCCCGCGGGACATCCCGATCTCGGATGTCCCGCGGGGTGGGAGGTGATTGGCCCGGGAATCTTATAGATTTCCGGGCCGATCACCTCTCGGTGTTGGTCCACTTTAAAGAAAAACATGAACAACATGCTCAATAAATGCCATGATGAAAGGATCAAATAAGTACATAGGTAATTTAACAAGCATAATATGGGCACAATAAAGAAACACATAAATAGCATGCTCAATAAAAGCCATGATGAGCGGATCAAATAAATATGGATCAAATAAATATACTAAAGATTTAAAAAGGTATAATTCATTATATAAACATTGATTAGTAAATGTAAAAATGTCATTAAATTTAGGCAAAAGATATAATAAAAACTGACCGAGAACAAAAACTATTTTAATTGTTGAAAATGATCTAATGGTCAAATCCACGTCCCACCTGAAATTAAGGCCTATACAAGTATCCACATCAAATATCCATTTAGTCTCCCTATGTAGTAATTTTTGTGGCGATCTCCCCCTCTCGGGCCAATACTCACCTTCTCTATTGCCATACATTTAAAGTATGTCAGTTTGCCACTATGACTATCCATAAAATGTTTGGATACATTCGATATCGACCCCAACCTGTCATGTTTAGCATCCGCAATGTGCTCCGCTATTCATTGTTTCATTTTGCGCGTAATGCAACCAACGTATTGTCTCTTACACATCGTACATTCTATAAGGTAAATAACATACGTGCTATTGCAATTAATAAATGATCGAACAGAAAAATCCCTGCCATTAGAGCACGACCTAAAGTGATCACCCGTCATCGTGAAGGGGCAACATCCACAGCGGTCCCCACCACACCTATAAAAGCCTACATGGGATAACCAATTACCGGTGGCATCACTTTTTTTATTCTTATGCATACTAGGAGACAGCATATGGCCTAAAGTCGGGGATTTCCTGGAGACAATTCTTACCTCTTCATCTAGCACTTTCTTTAGCACAGGATCACATCCTATAATGGGTATGTGCTTACTAATCATTTTCTTAACCTGAGTAAATTCAGAATTGAACGTCGTAACCAATGTAAGGGCTTTACTTTTAGTCTCTTCGATCAGACTCGATTTTCCCAGCATCTTATCCCTCCTCTTTTTCCTGGTTGACTGTTTAGCACTTTCTACATATTCAGGTGGATACCGCTCATCTTGTGAGCGATACAGATAGATCAAGATCTAAAAAAGTAATATTCCGATTATGACTTTCTAGGGTAAATACTAAATAACACACATTTGAATTCAAATATTCACCAAATCTTTGAATTGATTCCCCCCCCCCCCTGCCAAATAAGCAGGAGGTCATCTATATAACTACCAAAGAATACAATATTCTGCCTGAATGGGTTCTCCAGCCCAAAGATATGGTACCTCTCCCACCAACCCATAAGGTTGGTGGGAGAGCGCCTAAGTGTAGTGCTCCTGAATCTTGCATAGACCCTCAATTTGAACTCTTGGCAGCCTTATCTTCCAAGCCACTGTGCTGATAATTCAGACCCAGCAGCATTCTGCGTTTGATCTGTCACATTGTCCAGTAGTTCAGGAAGACAAACAAATCCTTTGTGGCCACAGTTGTACCCTGCAGGAGTGGGCAAGTGGCCCTGTTAAGCAAATAGATTTGCCTGGACATCTATGGGGCTTACTAGGCGAGAGGACCCCCCACCTTCATGTGACTGTTCACCAGCACAGTAGGGACCAGATTACTGTAGATTAAGTCTGGAGGGCAGCCACTTGGTCCTCAGTGCATGCATTTGCTAAGTTTTTAAACGGACAACAAGGTTCTGTTCTGTTAATAGGGTTTCATTGTTCTGGTTGCATATGTTGCAGCTTTTGGGACGTGCCAAGGGTACCTGTTTAGTTGGCTGTGTCTCTCATTGCACGAAAAAGAAAAGATATAGTACATACTTAGAAGCTGTGTGGAGGACACAATTTCCACAAGTTTCTGTGCTTGCTTCACCTCAATTCTGGGGTTAAAAACATGGAAACTCTGCTGTCACTTGGCTAGGCACGCTACAAAGCAGAAGGCTCCCACCATATATGCCACACTGTCAGGCTGCAGCAGTTAAGGTTATGGATAATCAGAGAATGAGAAGATTCTTCCTATGAATGTGCTGGAACTGAGTACCATATTGCCAGCCCTGAGACATTTGGCCCTGACTCTGAGTTAAAGTGCACCGGGTTAGGCTTGATGTGCAGACACAATCAGCCTTATGTGTATACTGACCTGCTACTGATATAGCCCTACACATGGACACTGCCAGCAGCAGTAGAGGGTCAGATTATAAAGCACTAAGGCCTTCTGTTTGCATTAACATGCCATTTTCCACTCAACCAGGAGCCAGTGCCATCTTGGATGAGACTCACAGACTGCTGTCAGTGTATCAGCAGGGATTCCTTGATCTGCTGTAGAACAGTGTTCAACTGGTGAGGCATATGAGCCTTGAAATATAAAGTGTTGGTAATATTTTACTTGTTTTTATCGGTATTAAAACGGTTTTCAGCTCCTGCTGAACACAGCTGTTCAAGCAAGGAAGTCAGCGTTCTTGGACATGAGTCCTTAGCATAGAAAATGTTAATTACAGAGCTTGTTTCATCTTCTGGTATTGACTAGGAGGCCTATACAGCACTTTGTGCTGCCTGCCTGTGACATACAGAATCCCTGGGTTTGTGTTTGTGCTTGGTCCATTTAACTATACTAGATCTTCTACATCTGTATATAAGAGGCAGGTAGTGATATCCCCGCTGCTGTCTCTTGTATTGCGAGCTGTGTTGTTTTTTGGTTTGGGGATAGTTGACTCGTCACATTGTTCTATACGGGGGGAGTTACTCAGTACTTTATGTCCTGTCCTTGCATTGAATGGGGTGTTTGCCCTGATAATGTGTAGTCTTACAAGCCTCATGCTTTGAGCTCTACTTGTTTGACAAGTATACTGTTTTCCATAGTAGGCAAATCTTTGTCCGATGCATGATTAAAGTGGACATACTCACTCCCCCCCCCCCCCCCCCCCCGATCGGGGTGCCCCATTGTGTGAAACTCCCCAGGTCGCCCGAACACTCACCTTCGTTCCTGGTCCAATGGCACATACGCTTCATTTGTGAATGGCTGGTGCAGGCACGCTTCTTGGTAAAGGGTAGAGGGGTATGCGGGCCCCAGTGCACTCAGATCCGCTCGCATTAGACGAGCTTTTAGACGAAGGGGCATAAGCGCGCTGATTGGACAAGCAGCCACGCATGCCTTGTAGGACTGGGAAGAGGTGAGTTTGTTCAGGCAACCTGGAGGGGTTTCACACAGCCGCTCAGGGTGCCCCGGGGCAAGGACCAAAACCCAGGATAGCCAAAATCCTGGAGTTTGATCCACTTTAATGGGCTATCCCTAAAACGCGTGGCAGTGTGACACTATTCTGCCATTGCGCCCCATTGTCTTCTGTTGCTGGATGTTTTTTAACCTATTAAACGTCAAGTTTTACCCTATGTTGGATTTACCGTTGGATTTACAGCCTTATGGGATGGTTGTGCTTGTTTCTCATGTTGCCCTCCTCTCTACACTCATTTGAACCAACTATAAGTAATGTATAAAGAAGAATCTGTGTCTACAAATGTATGGAAATGAAAAACATTGTACTCAAGCTGTTTCCGCTACTTGGGGCTGTCTGAAATGCAAATCGGTTTGTGGTGTTTTGCTTGCTACTGCTAAAGGGCCCTTCTTGTGCAGGGAATATACTGTAGCACCAACAACTCAGTAAAGTGTTCCACATCCTGCTACATGACGAGCCTATGCAACCATAAGAAAATAATGAGGAAGGAGCTCTCCCCCTATTTAATTTTGAGTACACCAAAATCTTCTTATTCTTAGTATACAGTACGTCCTTCTCCAAATCTAATACTAATACAGTTGGGATATACTCCGCCAGATGGCGCTGGACTGCAGAGACATCGAAAATAGGCTTCTCCCGGCCCCTCAAATACCCGGGGACCTCCCACAGAATTTCTCTGCATTCTGGCTGCGAAGGATGAGAAATGGCTCTCTACTCGCAGGTACGCGGGGCTATTAGCCCGCGGCCCTGTAGGACTATTCCCACCCGTTCCACTAGTAATATGCCTCCCAGCCTTGGCTGTGCTGGTCGGGTGAAGGTAGGCAGCACCGCTGTTAGGTGCTTAGGAGCGCTGCTCCACCGCAATCCCCCACCAAAGGGTAGGCGGTTCAGGCTTATGGTGAGCCTCTATGGATGCCCCTCCCGCACTAGTGCCCCCTTGCCCCTGCCCATCGGTGGGCCCTGTTTAAGTGGCCACTGTCCTCCCTCATCCTCCTTGTAGTCTTTGGGGGAAAGAGGGGGGGGGGGTGTAAATATGTATGCTATGCATTCTGTGTTTTACACCTTTTTTCCTTTCTGTTTAGTCTTGTGTCAGCCGCCGCGCTGACTTGTCTTTACTGTCTTTTTTAAAATTGCCGCCGCGCGCTGACTTGGTTCCGCGCTGACTTGGTTCCGCGCTCAGCATCCTCAGGTGCTGGTGCGCCATAATTGGCTGCTTGCACGTTCGTGGCTTTGCGCTCTTCGGGGGGGGGCGGGGCCCGTCTTTGGCGCGCTCCGCGTCATTGCTGATACCGGCCCGCCCCTCGAGGTATACCGATGCCATCTTTATCCTGCCTGTTTGGCCCATGTGTGACGGACCCCTATCTACCGTGGTCCGTAAGTGCCCTCGCGGGCGGCTTTATATCTTTCACTTTTGTTACTGTGTGCTTACAGGTCTTGTCTGCTTATGTCTTTCAGGCGGGGCGAACCCTTTTGGCTTCTCCCGGCCCTGTATTAGTATATACTTGTAGGCCTTGTAAAAATAATACTCCCACTTCCCTAGCGGGTTATTGGGGCATCCGGGGTTGCTATTTAGCGTTATTCCCTATCGGCGTATAGCGCCGCTATAATCACCATATGGAGGCATCCCATGATAATGTGACCGGGGTCCCTTCGGGACAAGACCGGCTGTCTGTAGCGTGTGGGCAGACTCATGCTGACGCTGACAGGTGCTTGCATTGCAATCTGGCCTGCCAGTGGCTGCACCTCGTTTCACTTCACCTACTCCCCAAAGCTTAAACCTCACTCCTGCTGAGTTGCATACTAGTGGGGATTCTCAGCCTGATGTGTCTTCTAGACTGGCTACTGTTGTAAGGCCCCTGCTAAGAAGCGGCACTTGACACCTAATGTCACTGTTTTCCCTATGTGAACTGAGGAGTGTTGGAATATTTGTGGCTATACCCCGTCTGATGAAGGGGAGCTCTTTTCTGATTCAGGCTTATCTGACGAGAGACCAAGGGGTCATGACGATTCTGGCTTTGACCCCTGGACCCCGGATGACAGATTATTGACCCAGATTTTTGAGGTTCTGTCCATCTCTCTCCCTGTTGCGGCTCCCAGGCAAAGAGAGGAGCTTTTCCATACAGCAAAATCACGTTTGGAATTTCCCGAGCAGGCACATTTCCATAACCTTGTGCTCAAGGAATGGGAGCGCCCCAGTAAACTTCCCGGGGTTCCAAAGAGTTGGGATAGGAAGTATCCCTTTCCTGCTGAGGTGGTTAATTGTTGGTCAACCCCACCCCCCCCCCCGAGATGGATGCCCCGATCCTAGGGCTATCTAACACCTCTGTCATGCATTCCCCTGACTCTACTACCCTGCGGGATGCTGAGGACCGGCGCATTGACCAGCTGGCATCCCACACCTTTGCATGTGCAGGGACGGCGCTGCACCTGGTCTGTGCCTCTGCCATTACTGCTGTGGTCACTAGAACCCTTATCAGAAATATGCTTGGTAGTGCCCCGATGATTTGCCTTGTGAGGTGTTTAATGCACTCTCCAGTTGTGATGTTTTTGTAAATGTTGTCCTCTCAGCATTGGATGACACCATCAGAATGTGTGCCAGAGCTTCTGCCCTTGTGGTGGCTATACGCTGCTCGGTTTGTCTGCGCCAGTGGGCTGCTGACAACGCTGCCAAGAAGGCCTTCACTGGGTTTCCCTTTAAAGGACTGCACCTGTTTGGGGACCGCATGGACCTTTTTGCTAAGGGAGGCAGGTGACCCCAACGCAGGCGGCAATCTCGGCCCTTTCTGGGTCAGGGTTCCTTCTCCTCCCCTTACCATGGTGCAAGACAGGGAAGGGGGGTTTCCTTTCCTGGGGCCCGGGGAGATTTCTGGGGTAGAGGCAGAGGACGTGGACGTCCTGGCTCCTCCTGGGTTCCCAAAGCAAAATCCTCTCCCAAGCCCCCTCAGGCATGATGGGGCTCCCTCACCCATCCGGGTGGGGGGATGGCTGCAGCACTTCGCTCACGTCTGGAGGCTTCATGTCTCAGACCGGTGGATTCAGGAGGTAGTGTCCTCCGGTTACAAGAGTTTGCTGCCGATCCCGCTCCAAGATTCATCAGATCCTGGATTCCTCAGGACCCTGTGTCAGCTCAGGAGCTAGTGCAAGCAGTGCAAGGCCTCCTGGAGCTGGGGGTCATCTGCCAGGTCCCCTTAAGAGAAAAAGGCAAGGGCTTTTATTCCAACCTATTCACAGTACCCAAAAAAGATGGTTCTGTCAGGTCCATCCTGGACTTGAAGATCCTCAACAAGTTTGTCAGGGGCGGACGCTTTCGCATGGAAACTCTGCGCTCTGCCATCAGTTCCCTGCGCCAAGGGGATTTCATGTCTCCTGTGGACATCAAGGATGCTTATCTTCATATTCCTGTGTTCCCAGGTCATCAAAGGTTCCTCAGGTTCGCTCTGATGGATCAACACTACCAATTTGTGGCCTTGCCCTTCGGCCTCACTTCAGCTCCCAGGATGTTCACCAAGGTACTGGCTGGAGTGATGTCTCTGCTCAGATGTCAGGGCGTCCGCGTGCTTCCCTATCTGGACAACATCAGGCAGAGTTGGATACTCAGCTGGTGGTGTACTCTGGAGTCATTTGGATGGGTGATCAACCACCCCAAGTCCTCACTGTCCCCTTCTTTGGTAATTCCATTCCTAGGAATGAATCTGGATACAGTTCAGGCAAGGATCTTCCTTCCTCAACAGAAGGTGGACAGTCTGATTGCACAGGCTCAGTCCCTCCTAGCTTGTCCCCATCCCTCCATCAGGCAGGGGATGCAGCCTACCAGCCTGATGGTGGCATGCTTCGAATCGGTCCCTTATGCTCAGTTCCACTTGAGGCCCCTGCAACTTCACCTATTGTCAGTATGGGACAAGGACCCAGCATCCCTGGACAGGGTCTGTGTGCTCTCCCCCCACTGGTCAGGAGGTCCCTCTCGTGGTGGATGGACTCAAGGAACCTGTTGGGGGGCAGATCCTTTCTTGTCCCTTCCTGGGAGACGGTCACCACGGATGCCAGTCTGTCAGGTTGGGGGGGTTTCTGGAATTCCCTGCGGATCCAGGGGAGGTGGGGCCCTCAGGAGGCCCACACACCTATCAATGTCTTGGAACTGCGGGCGATCAGGCTAGTTCTGGCTCACTTGACTACTCACCTTCGGGGCCTGCCTGTTCAGGTGCGCTCGGACAACCAGATCGCAGTCGCCTACATCAATCATCAGGGAGGGACCCGGAGCAAGGGGGCCCTCCAGGAAGTGTCTCTGATCCTGACTTGGGCGGAGGCCAATGTCCCCTGCATATCAGCTGTGTAAATCCCGGGGGTGGAAAATCACCTGGCGGACTCTCTGAGCAGGGGGACCTCTCGCCAGGGAGAATGGTCCCTATGCAGCAGGGTGTTTCAATCTGTGTCTCCGTTGGGGCCAACCAGATGTGGATCTGTTTGTGTCCCGCCACAATCACAAGCTCCCAGCCTTTGTTTCTCTGTCCCAGAATCCTCTGGCCTTGACCTCGGATGCGCTAGCAATGTCATGGCAGGACTTTCAGTTCCTGTATGTCTTCCTTCCAATCCCCCGGCTGGGCAGGGTTCTGCGCAAGATTGCTCTGGAAGGGGTGCCAGCAATTCTGGTGGCCCCCAGGTGGCCAAGAAGAGTGTGGTTCGCAGACGTGGTACAGCTGGTGGTAGATCCCTTGGTGCCAGATCTGCTCACTCAGGGCTCACTACGCCATCCCAATTTACAAACTCTGGCTTTGACGGCTTGGCTGCTGAAACCTCCATCTTGATGGAGAAGGCGCTGTCTTCCTTGGTTGTGGATACTTTGATTAAAGCTAGGAAGAAGTCTTCCTCTTCCATTTATTACAGGGTTTGGCGTGCCTACATTGACTGGTGTGAGTCTAAGTCTCTTCCCTGTCGTGTGTTCTCTATTCCCAGGATTCTGGAGTTCCTGCAGCATGGGTTGGAGATGAGGCTCCAACTCAGTACTCTGAAGGGTCAGGTTTCTGCCCTGGCTATTTTCTTCCAGAAGTCCTTTGCTCAGCACCCTCTGATCAGGACTTTTTTTCCAGGGGGTCACTCATGTGCGCCCCCCACGTAAACCTATGGTGCCTGTTTGGGATCTGAACTTGGTTCTGTCAGCCTTGCAGGGTGCTCCCTTTGAACCTGTGCAGGATGCTGCCTTGGCCATTCTTACGCTCAAGGTTGTATTTCTGGTGGCTATCACTTCTGTCAGGCGTGTGTCTGAGTTGGCGGCGCTTTCCATTCAGCCCCCCTACTATGAGGGACACCAGCACAAGGTGGTGTTTCGTTTCAAACCTGACTTTCTGCCTAAGGTAGTGTCTGCTTTTCATTTGAATCAGGATATTGTTCTTCCTTCTTTGTGCCCTAATCCTAGCAATGCTAAGGAGAGGGTTTTGCACTCTTTGGATGGGGTTAGGTGTCTGAAGTACTATCTGGTGGCTACTGCACCTTTCAGGAAAACTGGTGCTCTTTTTGTGGTCCCTTCTGGTCCTAGGAAGGGTTTGGCTCCTGCCAAGTCTACTATCAGCAAGTGGATTCGTCAGGCTGTGATTCAGGCCTACTCTGCTAAGGTTAAGAATCCTCCCTTCCGCCTTACTGCTCATTCCACTCGTGCTATTGGTGCCTCTTGGGCTTTTCAGCACCAGGCTTCTGTTGAACAAGTTTGCAAGGCCGCTACTTGGTCTTCTGTTCATACCTTTTCAAAGTTTTACAAGGTTGATGTTAGGGCCTCAGCCGATGCTGCTTTTGGCCAAAAGGTTCTGCAGGCGGCAGTGGTTTAAACTGTCTGCTGCTGATTTTTCTTGGGGATCCCACCCTACTTATGGACACTGCTATTGGATGTCCCAACTGTAAGTATTGGATTTGGAGCAGGACATACTGTATACTAAGAATAATACAATTCTGTGATTACTCACCTGTAGAATTGGTATTATGAGTGTACAGTACGTCCTGCTCCAACCCACCCTTGGTTGCATTATCTTGGATCCCCTGTATGGTGATTGTTATCCTTGTTATAGTTGATAGTTTGGATTGTTTAATTCTCCCGGCTTCTCATTAACTGCTTTTCAATGCTGGGGATTTGTGGAAGGTCCCCGGGTATTTGAGGCGCCGGGAGGAGCCTATTTTCGATGTCCCTGCAGTCCAGCGCCATCTGGCAGAGTATATCCCAACTGTAAGTATTAGATTTGGAGCAGGACGTACTGTATGCTCATAATACCAATTCTACAGGTGTGTAATCACAGAATTGTATTTCTTCTGAACTTCCAGCCTAGCAACTATGGGTCTCCTGTTACATAAACTTCTTGTCACCAACTGCCAAACAGAAATAATGTCCTAAAACTTAAAAAATAACATTAAAGCCAACCTGATCTTACCCCACTTTATCAAAAGAAGCATAAAGCATCAGTCTTCATTCAGTCAGCCAAGAATTGCACATACCTAGATATAGTAGCAAGCCAGTATGTGGAGAGACCCATGTTAGGCTTAATATAGGGGGGCTAAAGAGACCAAAAAACCCTCTACTTAGGTAAAGGAAAAGAGTGGCTTTCCTAGAACAGAAAGGATTTGCACAGTACCCAGTCCAAGGACAGATAGCATTACCCATCTACCCTTGCAGTAGGCGGAGCTATGCAAATCATCTCTTTACGTCTCTGTGCCATCCAAGGCCCTTAGAACCACTAATGGTGCAATGCCAAGGATTAGCTTTAAATTTTATACAGCCAGACACATCCAACTAGTGGACATGTGTTTCGAGCTTTAGGCTCTCATCAGCACTAGGGCGGATGCCTCTTGCTGTATGGGGGGTGAGACTTGGTGAGTACCAAAACATAGTCGCAAGCCAGTATGTGGAGAGACCCATGTTAGGCTTAATATAGGGGGGCTAAAGAGACCAAAAAACCTTCTACTTAGGTAGATAGAGATATTACCTGTTCTGTGTAAGAAGAAATAGTTGTGAATTGTCAGGTAAGATTTATTCATGCATTAATTCTGTGTATTAACGGCCTTATTTATCAAGGGCTAGCGCCAGGTAGTGTATGACGAGCGCCAGGTACCGACAGCTAACGGCGGCTACCTACTCAAGTACGCCCGGCGGCGGTCACAATGACGCATTTATCACGCTAAATGAGGCTAGCGCCGGCGAGAGCATCAGCTAGCGCGGGATTCATCATGTAGCCGACTGCAACGAACAGCGCCGCTACTAATCCCATCACAGCGCCAGGTATGACCTGTCGCTCCCTGGCGCTCTCCAATGCATTTCAATGGAGCAATCTTTAAATATTCATAATTAATTGTTTAGTTTTTTTTTTTTTTTTTTTAACCGGCAAAAATTCTGTGACCACTACGGCAATGTTAGATATTTTTTTTTAAGGTAAAAAAAAAAATAAAATAAAATATGTGCAGAATTGATATTACAGGTCTGATATTAATGTATTCATATTACAAAATGTTTAGAAAAACTTGTATAATTTTTACATTAAAAAAAAAATGGTTGTTTGGGGGTTAAAAACTACTTTACACACATCGCCGCCAGCGCTCTGGGGTTTAAACAAGGAATTCACAGCGCGAGAAATTTTTGAGCGTGATTTGTTAATGAATCTGCAGCAAGCCGTTCGCTCTGGCCATTCGCTGTCAGGCGCACCCATACAACGCAGAACCTGTGAAACATCGACCCCTAACCCCGTATTCAACATTACTGCACACCGACTGAGTCGCTGTCAACAAGCAAACCCCGGCCAAGCACAGCGAATACTAGCTGGCGCTGTGAAAATCACGCTACTGGCGCTATTAATGAATCGGCCTCTAAGTCTAAGCTGGGAATGCACAAAGCCTGCAAAATCTATGGTATTTGCACATCTGCAAAGCCATCCACAGTTACTGTAGTTGTGTGATATTGCACTCTAGGCAGATGTGAGCTGGGTCAGGATGCAGCTGTTTAGGGTGGCACCCTTGTTGAGGTCCTCTGAGATCAGTCTTAGGCAAGTGCTAAATGTCTCATACATTTAACTAGAGCAAAGACACCTATACAGCGGATGAGTGCTGCTCAGTGTGAGAGCAGCAAAACAATCCACTCTTTTTGTTGTTGGTGATGGAACTGAAGTTTTTCAGGAGAACTTTCTAGAAAGGTATTTAACTTTTAATGATAGTATCGCTGTCATCCTTTTTTTCTTTTTTCTCTGCGATGAAGTACAGTTTATTCTCAATCTAGTTATCAGTATGCGTAGATACACTAATGTGTGCAGTGGAAGTCCATAGATTAATATATTGTACTGATGTTCAGTTTATGTTTTCCTTTCAGAAAAAGGAGCTGCAGCATCTTATAGGTTCCAACATAATAAGAGCAAATTTCATGGACCTACAAAATAATAAGAATGTCATGTCTCTTTGTAACGATTATTCAGTAATACAATTCCACCCAGCTTGTGATTCACCTCCACCATAGACAGAGATGCACTCACCAAATCATATTCTCAATCAGACCTTGTACTCAAAATAGTTGAAACCACTTCTGATTTCCACACTTCATAAACGTAGTACTCAGCGTTAGTCTAATTCAGATTTTTTATATCTCCAGCATGAGATTTTAATAAAATCACTTACAGAAAATGCTAAGGAAATGCACATTAAAAGTCACTACGGTTACATAATCATCAAAAAACCTTTACCATAATCCTTTTTTCCCTGCTGACGCCAGGTTGTAGGAGTTTTAGGTACACTTTAATAGAGCCACCAAATAGGATACCAGTACCATTGATGCATTTCGTGCTTATTTACTTTATCCAGCTCTAATAGGTTAAACATTATATAGCATATCATGGCTAAGGTATTTTCCTGTTTTGCTATGCTAAAGCTCTATTCTAAACCGAGCTGTATGCAGGCCTACACCGCTGATTGGACGAGATCCTGCGCGTGAGCCGTGGTACTAGCGGTGATCTGGGGGTGTCACACAGGGGGCATCGGAAATTATGATGGTCTAAGGGGAGTGGACAGAAACCCAGGATGGTTGAAATTTTGAGTTTTAGTCCAATTTAAATGCATCTCTGCACCTAAACGGCCCCTTTGTCTGCCGTCAGTCAGTGATCCTTTTTATACATGGGCAGGCCAGAACTCACAGTGATCACTGCAGCAGGAGAAGTTAGTAGCTGGTGGCTTCTGTAATGTTTCCTGCTATTTCCAGTTGGGTAAAATGTATCACTCACAAGAGTTTGGATGCAGAAGCGCACGTAATAGGGTGCAGGTCTCCTTGAAATGTTCTGTGGGACAGGCTTTTTCTCAGAACTTTTAAAGGGGACATAGTGGAACCCCTGCACCTAATCACCTCTTCTACCCACCCATTTGACCTAAAATGGGTGTTGGTCTGGTTGAAGTTCTGCTTTAAAGTGGACCAACACCCAGGATTTTGACTATCCTGGGTTTTGGTCCACTTCAGGGGGGCACCCCGATTACCGCGCTGTGTAAAACCCCCCAGAACCCCGAAAAACTCACCTCACCACGCTCCCACGTAGCCACGGACAAGCGGCGGACAAGACAGTGCGCCCGCCGCCGCCTCCCGCACGTCGCTCTGACAGGGCGTGCGCCCGCGCCGGCCATTCACAAACGGCCGGCGCGGGCGCACGCACGTCTAGAGGAGCGCGCGGGAGGTGAGTTGTTTTGGGGGGGGTCCCTCACCGCGGGACATCCCGATCTCAGATGTCCCGCGGTGAGGGAGGTGATCTGCCCGGGAATCTTATAGATTCCCGGGCCGATCAGGGGTGGGTGACAGTCCACTTTAAGTATAGTAAAAAGCAATTCACATTGGATGTATGGAAGCACTTAGGAGGTCTTTGTTGAATACCAGCTAAATAAAGTTAAGATCTCACATGAAACATCAAGTTCTCTGCACTCTGCGCTCTTAACACATACTGTAACTCTCGAAATAACTATTGGTGCATAAGTATTTTTATAAGTAATTTGTCTATTGGCAATAATAGTTGTGTAGTATGCCTCTAGCCTGCCTCATTGCAGGCTAAATGCCACACTGTCCTGATAACATGGCAGTCTAAAGGACGTGTTTGGATAACTGGATTTCCGCTATGTGTGAATTTAGCGTGGGAATGCAAGACTAAGTTAGCTTTGCCACTGTGCTAGGTACATGGCTTAATGTGGCTGACAGGTTGTCAGATTACAGTTTGCGCTCTAAATATTTTCCTTACAAGGAGCCTTGTATTTCATCCATGGCCAAATATGAAGCCAGCAATAAATAATGTGGATTAACCCTAGGTGAAAGGGTAAAGAAAGTAGGATGCTCTTGCCATGTGGAAATGCTTCTGATTGTACTGTATCATTATATAATCAGATTCTGTAATCAGTCATGTTATTTTTCTGCTTGTCAAGTACATGTATAAATGCATGGAATTTTAATGGACTCTAAACCAAAAGGCAATAATTAGTCAGCAGCAGTGCAGGGTAGAAGCCCTAGCCTTTTTTTTCCAAGTTTATTCCTCCAGGACCACACAAAATGATCTCACAGCCGCCTCATCCCTTAGTGCTCTCAGCATAAACGAGCATTGCAAGCCCCTGTGGTCCCACAACTGTATCTGACCACAGCAGAGCAAGCTGAAGACTCATAACGCTGTAACATAAAATGCCCTTCCCAACTCAGCCATGACCCAGAAATTGAAGCAAAAAAATCAGTTTCACCTAAAATACATAAGGTATTTACATATGATCAGAGATTTAAGTTGCTTTGAAATGGCTTATTATTTACTATTCCGAAGAGGGAGAAGGTTAGTTAGTTTTGCCTGTAAAGGGACTTTAGTTTTAAATGAAGGCTAGTTACTGTAAAATGGGAAATTAGTTTCGGGGGTGGGGGAAGAAAATATTAGGTGTAAGGCAAAAACATCTTCCTGTGCCATGGCAGCCTTTCCATAGTGACACTTGTATGAGGTCCCATCATAGAAGAGGAAGAGTAGGGCTTAGATTAGAATTAAGAAGGCTTTCTGTACCAGGTGACCCGTACCCAGACTGCCTTTCCGGGGCTGCACTTGTTGGATTAACCATCAAGAAAGAGAAAAAGTGCTAGCGTTTAGAAAGAAGTGGTGGGGAACTACGCCTTTTCAGAGTGACACTTGAGGGAGATTTCTGTCAAGGAAGAGGAAGAGTAGGGAACATGGTAGAGGTCAGAAGATAATAACGAGAGAGGGGTAAGAATCGAGAGTTATGGCTAAGGATGAGTACTGATCTAGAAAGATGGATTATTAGACTGTTCTCAGATTTTTCCTCTACTCCTCAGCGGAAGTGGTGTACGTGTGTCCTGAGTTTCTCCTGCTTCTCTGTTGGCTGCCACTTCTGGGCATAACCCACATATACCACAAAATTAGTGCTGTTCCATGTGATCGCCATGGCCAATCACAGCAACGGATTTCACTGGGGGGCCAAGGAAAAAGGTAAGATTTCTCCAATTTACCTCTGTTAATGCACAGGGGGGCATTGGCAATGGGATGCCTCCCTGCATGCAGAACAACACCCACCTTGTAAAAAATACGTGCTCTGGTTTAAGGCAGAAATTAGCTCACCTGAAGCCTGGCCATGTGCCTTTCCTCCACTCCACGCAAATACTGCAGCAGCGCTCCATAATTTGTCCTCTTTTCCTTTCCATTTTTCCATGACCAAGCTCCAAATGTGGTTGCAGAGTCATCCTTGTTCATTAGAAATCAGCATTTTCAGTCATATTTTTTGAGTAAATTTGTGCAAGGAGCCACATCTCACACTGAAATGTACTCAAAAGTGTAACTGCTTGTGATTCAGGGAGTGTTTTGCAGGGGGAAATGTGTGCCCAATCAGGTGTTTACAAGCTGGCATTTTGATCCTGCTCAAAGCATCAGTAAAATGCTGGCTTCACAAACTTACATGCTTTTTTCTTTGACAAAAGCCATTCCATTCCGGCAATTGCCGATGGGCACTGAGCTCTTCCGTGTCCCAAATGGGGATCTGGGTACCGCCATGCCACCCGCCAATGCCAGCACCATGTGAACTAGTATGACACACACACTGACACACACACACACACACACACACACACACACACACACACACACACACACTGACACACACACACACACTGACACACACACACACAAACACACACAAAATAAACTATTATTATTATAAATTTTAATACTAACTGGTCCACTTTCTTCTTTCTTGTGTCCCCCATCGGGCGCTGTTTTCCTCCGGTCTGGCAGGTTGTTCCATGTCCCATGCCAGGTCTTGTCTCCAACTTCAGGGCTCTTCAATGCCCCTTTGCCATCTTCTTAAAGTGGACCAACACCCTGGGGTGATCGGCCCGGGAATCTATAAGATTCCCGGGCCGATCACCCCCCACCCCGCGGGACATCCGAGATCGGGATGTCCCGCGGGGTGAAACCCCCCCCAAGCACCCCAACTCACCTACCTTATCTTCGGCGGCGGCCGGCCGCCGCCGCCTCCCTCGCGCCCCTGTAGGCGTGCGCGCCTCCGCGCCGGCCGTCTGCGAATGGCCGGCGCGGGGGCGCGCGCGTCAAAAGTGACGCGAGGGAGGCGGCGGCGGCCGCCGCCGCTTAGACGTTCCAGTTCTCCCCTTGTACGTCGGCGCTGGGAGCGGGGAGAGGTGAGTTTTTCGGGGGGTTAGGGGGGGTTTCACACAGCGGGGCACCCCGATCGGGGGTGCCCCACCGAAGTGGACCAAGACCCAGGATAGTCAAAATCCTGGGTGTTGGTCCACTTTAAGGCGGTGGTGGGCGTCAGATGCCGGTGAAGCGTGCTTGGGACCCCTTACAAGTTCAAAAGTAAAGTGTAGAAAGAACACGCATTTTCCGAATATTTTATTATTCTAAATTAATTGCAATGGGTCTCCAAATCATCATTTGATGCCGCCGTCTAATGTAGTCTAATGTAGTAGGGGCACCGTATAGCACTGAAAAGCCCTATACCAGTTGACAGTGTTCGGAAGTGCCATGCCACCTGCCGGCATTGTCTAGTGACATGGTGGTACTCCGTCTGATTACCCCCCCATTTAAAGCACAGTGGATGTGGAAGAGCCTGGGGCCCATTGTTATGGACACATGGTTCCTCCAGTGCTGGTATACCCTCAGGACCAGGGGCTGGCCAGGCAGCCTCTGAGTCCTGAGTTACCAGCCCTTATGCCTGGTTACCAGGCTAGTTAGCTCTTGGGGAGGGGGGTACACATTTATTCCAAGTATACAGCACGTCCTGCTCCAGAAGATTCCTTACACATGGGTAATACATCCACAAGATGGCGCTGGACTGCAGAAAACAGCTTGTTGCTCCTCCCGGCCCTATATAAGCCAGGGACCTCCCACAAATTCCCCAGTTCTTATCTGCAGTCTGGGCTGCGAAGAATAGAAGATGGCTCTTTATGCTGCGCAGGTGAGCGGGGCTATTAGCCTGCGGCCCTGTAGGACTATTCCCATCCGTTACGAACCCACTGCCTCCCAGCTTAGGCTACACTGGTTCGGGTGAAGGTAGGCAGCAGGTCAGGTGCTAAGGAGCGCTGCTCCAACCGCAGTCCCTGTCTTAAATGGTAGGCGGTATAGGCCCGTGGTGAGCCTCATGGGGTGCCCCTCCTGCTCTCTCCCCCTTTACTCCCTGTCCCTTTAGTTGGGCCCCTTTCTTAGGTTGGCTGCTGCTCCCCCGCCTTGCTCTCCCTGGGGAAATCTCTGGGGGGGGGGGGGGGGGGTGTATGTGTGCTGTGGCAGCCAATGCAGGGTTGTAGAATTGGTTCTCTTAGTTCCACTTCATGTGTTTTGTCTTGTTGCCGCCGCTGCTGCGCGCTTGTACTGCGCTCCGCGGACGGCGGCGACATCGCCTTAGGCGCTGTCGCGCCATCATTGGCTGGCTCAGTCACGTGGGCGCGTTTTTGCATTCTTCGGTCGGGGGGGCTTGCGGATGACATTTTCCGCAGCCCGCCCCTCGAGGTATATGCGGGCTCCATTTTGACTCTTGTGCTGCGTGGCTGCTCTCTTCCTAACGCGGTCCATAAGTGCCTCTGTAGGGTGGCCTTTTTTGTGTCTGATTTATTTTCAGTGTTTGCTTATGGGGTTTTCTGCTTATGTTTTTCAGGGGGGTCAAACTTTTTGTGGTTTCTCCCGGTCCTCTCCCCTTGGTTTAGCGTTAATCCTATATTGGAGGGCTATTGTATTTATATATCTCCCACTTCCCTAGCGGACTCTTGGGGCATCCCGGGTAGCCATATTTAGCGTTATTACCATATTGGCCTGCGGTGCCACATTAATCACCATATGGAGGCTTCTCAGGATAATGTGCTTGAGGAGCCCGGCTATGTGTTGTGTGTGAGGTATCCCCTATAAGTGATGACGTTAGGGTGTGTTTACCCTGCGCCCAGCAGGTGCTTGCGCTGCAGTCTGGGTTACCTGTGGCTGGGCCTGCGCCCCCTCTGGCTTCGCCTACCCCCCATGCTTACATCTGACTCCTAGTGAGGTGCATACCAGTGGGGAGTCTCAACCTGATTTGGCTGCACGGGTGGCCAGCATTGAAAAGCATATTGCGGGGTCTGCCCCGCCTAAGGCTTCTGCTAAGAACCGGCATTTATCACCCGCTGTTTCTCTCTTTCCAATGGAGGCCAAGGAAATATTTGATGTTCCTGGTTATACTCCCCTGGAGGAGGGGGAATTATTTTCTGATTCAGAATCATCTGAGGAACAACCTAAGGTTTATGGTGATACCGGGTCTGGGGCTGACCTATGGTCCTCAGATGACACTGACAGGCTTTTGGCTCATTTTTTGAGGTGCTCTGTATTTCCCCTCCTGCCGTGGTTCCGCAGCAGCAGGGTGAGCTTTTTCATACGGCTAGACCATGCTTGGAGTTTCCTGAACAAACTCACTTTAATAATCTGGTGCTCAAAGAATGGGAACGGCCTAGCAAGCTTCCTGGGGTGCCAAAGAGTTGGGATAAGAGGTATCCCTTTCCTACTGATGTGGTTAAGCGTTGGTCATGTCTTCCCGAAGTGGATGCACCTGTTCTGGGGCTGTCCAATACTTCCGTCATGCATTCCTCTGACACTACTACTCTGAAGGATGGTGAGGACCGGCGCATGGACCAGCTGGCTGGCCATGCTTTTTCCTGTGTGGGGACCGCGCTGTGCCCGGTTTGTGCTTCTGCCATTACAGCTGTTGCTATTAAAGGTTTGCTCAAGAGTCTCTTAGATGGGGCCTCTGATGACGCAGGAGGAGAAGTGTACGGTTCTCTTCTGCTTTGCTATGAATTTGTTGCATATGTTCTGTCTGCTATAAATTATACCATCAGAATGTGTGGGAGGACATCTGCTCTGCTGGTGGCTATACGCCGCTCTGTCTGGCTGCGTCAGTGGGTAGCTGATAACGCTGCTAAGAAGGCTCTCACTGGCTTTCCCTTTAAGGTGCTGCGCCTCTTTGGTGAACGCTTGGACTTGTTTGCTAAGGGCGTCAGGTTGCCAAAACGTAGGAGGCAGTCCCGGTCCTTTCGGGGTACAGGTGCCTTTCTCCCTTCCTTCTGTGGTTCCAGAATTGGGCGAGGAGCCTCCTTTGCTGGGGCCCGCGGAGATTATTGGGGAAGGGCAGAGGACGTGGCCGCCCCGGCCCCTCCTGGGGTCCCAAGCCTAAGTCCTCCTCCAAGCCCCCTCAGGCATAAAGGGGCGCCCTCACCCATCCGGGTGGGGGGACGGCTTCGGCTCTTTGCTCACATCTGGAGGCTTCACGTCTCAGACCGGTGGATTCAGGAGGTAGTGTCCTCCTGTTACAAGATAGAGTTTGCAGCCTGGCCACCCCCAAGATTTATCAAATCCCGGATGGCTCAAACCCCCTGTCTGCTCAGGGTCTGTGCCTTGGTGTTCAAAACCTTTTGGAGTTGGGGGTCATCTGCCCGGTCCCTTTCAGGTAAAGGGGCAGAGGCTTCTATTCCAATCTTTTCACTCTCTCCAAAAAGGATGGGTCCCTCAGACCCATCCTGGATTTAAAGCGTCTCAACAAGTTTGTTAGATTCAAGCATTTTCGCATGGAAACCCTGCGCTCTGCAGTCAATTCACTGGGCCCGGGTGACTTCATGACATCTGTAGACATCAAGGATGCTTATCTTCATGTACCAATTTTTCCAGGTCATCAAAAATTTCCCAGGTTCGCTCTGGGAGGTCAGCACTATCAGTTTGTAGCCTTGCCTTTCGGTCTCACCTCGGCTCCCAGGGTTTTCACCAAGGTACTGGCGGGAGTAATGACTCTACTGAGATCTCAGGGCATTCGCATCCTTCCTTACTTGAACAACATTCTCATCATTTCTCAGTCTTTCTAGCAGGCAGAGCTGGATACCCAGAGGGTGGTGTCCACACTGGAGTCTTTCGGCTGGGTGATCAAGCACCCTAAGTCTTCCCTGTCCCCGTTCTTGGTGAGGTCCTTTCTGGGCATGACTCTGGATACATCTCAGGTCAAGATCCTTCTCCCTCAGCAGAAGGTGGAGTGTCTTCAAGCTCAGGCCCAGCTTCTTCTGTCTTGTCCTCATCCCTCCATACGGCAGGGGATGCAGCTGGTGGGCCTGATGGTGTCTTGCTTCGAGGCGGTTCCATACGCTCAGTTTCATATGAGACCTCTTCAACTTCACCTCTTGTCAGTATGGGATCGGGACTATGTGTCCCTGGGTCAGGTGTTTGTTCTGTCCCCTCTGGCCAGGCGGTCTCTCTCGTGGTGGCTGGACTCAAGGAACCTGTTGGTGGGCAGATCCTTTCTGACTCCTTGCTGGGAGACAGTCACCACGGATGCCAGTCTGACCGGTTGGGGGGGCTTCTGGAAGTCTCTGCAATTCCAGGGTCAGTGGGGTTCTCAGGAGGCCCACACTCTTATCAACATTCTGGAACTAACGGCGATAAGGTTGGTTCTCGCTCAATTGACTCCACACCTTTGGGGTCGGGCTGTTCAGGTCCACTCGGACAACCAGACAGCGGTTGCCTACATCAATCATCAGGGAGGGACCCGGAGCAAGAGGGCCCTCAAGGAAGTGTCCCTGATTCTGTCCTGGGCGGAGGAGAATGTCCCCTGTCTCTCAGCTGTGTACATCCCGGGGGTGGAGAATCTGGAGGCAGATTCCCTCAGCAGGGGGATGTCTCGTCTGGGGGAGTGGTCCCTCAGCAGCGGGGTGTTTCACTCCCTGTGCCACCATTGGGGTTGGCCGGGTGTGGATCTGTTTGCGTCCCGTCACAATCTCAAGCTTCTAGTCTTTGTTTCTCTGCCCCAGGGCTCCTTTATGTGTTTCCTCCGTTCCCTCTGCTGGGCAGGGTGCTGCGCAAGATCTCTCAGGAAGGGGTGCCAACCATTCTGGTGACCCCCCGTTGGCCAAGAAGAGTGTGGTTCGCAGACATTGTGCAGTTGGCAGTAGATCAGTATGTCCTGCCCAAAGTTCCAGATCTGCTCACTCAAGGACAGCTACGCCATCCCAATTTACAAACGCTGGCTTTAACGGCCTGGCTGCTGAAACCTCCATCTTGATGGAAAAGGGGCTGCCTGCCTCTGTTGTTAGTACCATGATTCAGGCTAGGAAGAAGTCCTCGTCATCTATCTACTATAGGGTATGGCATACTTACATTGACTGGTGTGAGTCTAGGTCGCTTCCCTGTCGGGTGTTTTCTATCCCCAGTATTCTGGAATTCCTGCAACATGGTTTGGATTTTGGTCTTAAACTTAGTACCCTCAAAGGTCATGTTTCAGCCTTGGCTATTTTCTTCCAAAGATCTTTTGCCAACCATCGTCTGGTTAAGACCTTTTTTCAGGGGGTTACTCACGTGCGTCCTCCTCGTAAGCCTATGTTACCAGTCTGGGATTTGAACTTGGTATTATCGGCCTTGCAGGCTTCTCCCTTTGAGCCCTTTTGTGCGGCCCCTTTGTCTATTTTGACGCTTAAGGTAGCCTTTCTGTTCTGGCGTGTTTATGAGTTGCGGCGCTTTCTAAGGTGGTGTTTCGTTTTAAGCCAGATTTTCTGCCTAAGGTTGTGTCTGCTTTTCATCTTAATCAGGACATTGTCTTGCCTTCTCTGTGCCCTAATCCTAGCAATTCTAAGGAGCAGGTTTAACATTCTCTCGATCGAAAGTTCTATTTGGTGGCTACTGAACGTTTCAGGAAGACTGATGCTCTTTTTGTTCTTCCTTCTGGGTCTAAGAAGGGTTTAGCTCCTGCTAAGTCCACCATCAGCAAGTGGATCCGTCATGCTGTGATTCAAGCCTATTCTGCTAAGGGGAAGGAACCTCCTTTCCGCCTTACTGCTCATTCTACTTGTGCTATTGGTGCCTCTTGGGCTTTTCAGCACCAGACTTCTGTTGAACAAGTTTGCAAGGCCGCTACTTGGTATTCTGTTCATACTTTTTCTAAGTTTTACAAGGTTGATGTTAGGGCCTCAGCTGATGCTGCTTTTGGACGCAAAGTTCTGCAGGCGGCAGTGGTTTAAGCTGCCCGCTGTTGCTTTTGGGGATCCCACCCTACCTTACGGACACTGCTATTGGATGTCCCATGTGTAAGGAATCTTCTGGAGCAGGACGTGCTGTATACTTGGAATACTACAATTCTGTGATTACTCACCTGTAGAATTGGTATTATAAGTATACAGCATGTCCTGCTCCATCCCACCCTTGTTATTATTATTCTTAGTTACCTCTTTATGGTGATTGTTCAGATGTTCATTTGAATTCTTGTTATTATTGTTCTCCTGGCTTCTTGTTAACTGCTTGTCAATACTGGGGAATTTGTGGGAGGTCCCTGGCTTATATGGGGCCGGGAGGAGCCACAAGCTGTTTTCTGCAGTCCAGCGCCATCTTGTGGATGTATTACCCATGTGCAAGGAATCTTCTGGAACAGGACGTGCTGTATACTTATAATACCAATTTTACAGGTGAGTAATCACAGAATTGTATTTTTTTTTCATTTTAATGAATAAAAGAAATAAAAATGTTGGCTGTCATTTTCATTGAAAAAAAAAACATACTGGCAAATATGGCATGGCTTGCTTGAGTTTTTTTTCCCCTTAGTCGAAATAAAATTATGGAATTATGGACCGTTCCAATACATTTTTATGGGGGAGAACTGCTCCATTCTAGCTCTCCTGAGCTAGTCTGTCAGGATCAGCAGCATAAACCAATCTAAAAATAAGCCAAAAGCATTGTATGATGGGTAAAAACATCTACACGTATCAGAGGAATTGCAGTAGCAATAAACTATTGTCACAACACAAGCTGGATAAAAGGACAGGCTATTGGAGCTTAGCAGATCTCCCCTTCAAAAGCAGAATGAAACTTTCAAAACCAGTCACCATCAGTTATTTGGCACATTTATATAGATTCTTATTATTGGACCATTGTTTTGCAGTGCTTCTTTAACAGTAGTGTAAACATTTTCCAGCCTTTCCAAGCTTTATTCCTGTAGGAGGAGATAGACTCTGTGACTGTGATCAGTGAATGCTCACTAATTGTACAATGATAACTAGTAGGCCAGTAATATTGATATGAGGTTGATTCACTACTAGCACCAGGTATTGCCAGATGAGCGTCTGTATAGCGGTGCTTAGAACGACCGCTAGTAGACGCTGTAAGAGGGTATTGGGCGCTGTAACCTAGCGTCTCAGTCACTGTAGTAACCTGGCCGGCATTGATGAATGTGATGTGTGTTGGGCGCTCTAACAACAGCATAACGCTGCAGCAAGCGAGAGGTAGCGCCAGCTCACTGCATTGGGCATTCACCGCTCCACACCATATTTAGCAAAAAACTACACATACACAGCGTCTGCGCTCTAAAGCTGGGCGCTGTAGCATAGAGCGCCAGACGCTGTGGGATTGAAGTCTGTTTTTGAACACGTATACTCCAATAACAAAGCGAAAACACATGGCATGCCATTGTTTTAACACTTTAGTGCCAGACCTGTAAATATAATTCTGCATAAAAATATAAAAAGTCCCAAAAATTTATAAAAGTGTTTGTTTGCAGCCAGGAGAGGTTACAAAATGATTTGAGCAAAAAAAAAAAATGTATGGCGCTTATTAATTAAACAATAATAACACATTTGGTCTTACCTGCTTATATGATTAGCAATTATGCTATTAGAAGTCTATAGTCAATAATAATATATAATTTAATGGCTCTACAATAAAAACAAAAAGAATAAATAACCACAAACAACAACAAAAAAAAAAAAAAACACATATCGTGTGTTCACACGAAGTAAATGAGTTATTACCTAATTAATAAGAATATATAATTCTGTATGATATGATGAAACCTTTGAACACACACAGATATATATATATATATATATATATATATATATATATATATATATACTGTATGATATGTATATACAGTATATAGAGTGTCTTGTAGCTTTCTTTATTCATACTTGGAATTTATATTTGTTTTACTGCACGGGATGTTAGGTTTAGAACCCTGCTTGTAGATACTTATAGATGCTTTGAAACAATGACTTTTTCAGCTGCTTTCTTTATTTTGCTGCACTTTGATGGCATTCAGCAAACTTGGCAATGCCCATTCAGTCCAGTGTGAGGCAGCCTAGCCTGGCAGCTAGTGAGTTAAAGGGATGTTGACAGATCAGAGAGAGGCACTGTTTTAAATCCCAATGGAGGCTCCCACAGGAAATTAACTCTCCATCCCGCAGTTAAATCTGACCCCTTGGCTGCGATTCAAACAGTTAGCCATGTGAACACCATAGAGTGTCTGTTTTTAGCAGGGCAGGCCTATGAAGATTGTGCTTCTAGGAATGAGCTGGGACTATAGACTACACCCCCTGAACAAGTTGTTTCTGAGCGTGAGAGGCACACAAGCGACTGGGATTCTCCGTTACTAATGAGCCTAGCAAACCCGCCGGCTTCTCTCACCAGCCTCTGGAACAGCTACAGACACAGGATACTAGAATCGTACATCTGCCTTGCAATGCTGCTCTAATGAATTTCTTCTGGGATTTTCCACGCTTTGGAATGGCTTGTTTTCACTGTTCATCACACAATCTACAGACATGGAGCCATAGTGGAGAGATTCTTCTGTCACATTTCAGGCCCCAGAGGTGTCACAGAAATCCTGAAGTGGATCTCGTGTATAACTGTGGTCGCTGTGCTCGAGGCTGGTTGTACGCTGTGCACTTGTGTCATTAAAGCTGCTTCCTCTGGATGTAAAAACATGTTTATAAGAAGCGCTGAGGAGGAAAACAAGTGAGCGACTGAGCAGAAGAACTGTTTTTTTGGCAATGAAAGCCGATCCCGTAGCACGCTTAATGGGAAATATTCTGGTGAAGTGGGCACACTATCCTACCTTCCCTTCAGTGATCATAATGAATTGGATATCCTTGTCAATCTGCTGTTGTGTTTTGTATGACTTTTCTCATTGTTTTCCTTTTGGGATTAGGAACCGCCAAAAGAAAACAATCATTTTATTCCTTTATTTTTCTATGTGAGATGCAAATGTGGATCATTCCTAAGAACATCCAAATGACTGTCCAGACTTTCCTTCAAAAAACTTGTTTACATATACTACACTGTATTACGTAATGTAATTTCTTTCGCATGCATCTTGTTTCCAGTTTTTTAAATTGGCAGCTCGTTTTTGTACTCCAAATTAATAAAAAAAAGCAGAGCCAAGCTCTGTGCTTGTTGCTTGGACATATGCGATTAAGAATAACTATGCAAAGGCTGGTGCCAGTAGAAGTACCCACATTATCTCAGTCTTTATATGCAAATAGTTGCCTGCTATTGCCCAGCTGTTGGGATCACGCCGCTGAGATGACTTGTCCAGCAGGACCAGCATCTCGCCTTGAAAAGCGATGAGAGAGGAGAGTGTAGAATGTCAATGTGTGGCACGCTGTCACCTCCGTGTTTGGAACCGTTACAAAGACACTGACGTCCTCTGCACTTGGAACAAAAGTTTTTGTTTTTTCCTTAGTTTTGCTTTTGTACTTGTGGACTTTGCAGCTATGAAGCGCTTTCAAGCATGGAAGAATTCCCTTCCCTTTTTGTCACACTTTAACATTTATAAAGTAAGTGCTATATAAAGCTGCTCATAAATAACATGATATATTTGTGTGTTATGTAATTGAACTTTTTTTTTTATAAGGTTTCATGGTAAAGGTCCTGCCTACAGGTACGATAATGTTGTGCCAGTCATCGCCACTAAACTTGGGGGTCGAAGGGTGTATAGAGCCAGCCTGTTTAGGAAATTGTAGTTTTGCAAAAAAAAAAAATGCAACATTCTCCTCAAAACAAAATAAACATTTTCATCTGCTTCTCTTGTTTGACGGCAACTTCCCTCCAGATGTTTGTCTGTTTCTGTGTATGAGTTCCAAACAAGCTTCATGAAAGCTCAAAGCTACAAGCTTTCAGTATGTCTGTGAAGGTTCTCATTCATCCAGGTCATGATATATCTGTAGTAACAAATCAAGGCACCTGAAGATGTTCTACTAGTCACCTAACTAGTTTTCTCGATTTGAAATACGTTTGAGTATAGCTCCACATCCTATCTTTATGATAAACAGCATGTGGTTAGGGATCACATAGGTATGACAAGGGGTTGCTCCCCCAAAACGCATAGCCTTTGAGGGGGGCAGATTGTATGTTTTTAAATAGTCGCAGTAAACGTTATGTTTTATGGGACTTGGTCGAGGTGGATATATACATAGAGACATGGATCACATGAAGGCGATGATGATTTTGTTTGAATGAGTGTAGCTATGGTGTGTTTTTATGTTAAGTCTTGGGAGAGGCCCTTTCATAGCATTGTATGTTGTGGAGGCCATAGATGTGTTATCCCTGCCTTTAGTATACACCAATGTATGGCCCAGCATGAAATAGCCAACTCAGACATTTCACTCCCAACAGACAAGCTTACCTGTGTGACTTGATGTGTCTTCACCCTCCATTACAGCCAAGATGTGTCCTCACCCTCCTTTACAGCTGCTCCCATCCCTCTGCTGAAGCCCAGCAGCTGGATTATAAATTGTAACTAGGGTAGGGTTTATATTTCACGCATTTATTTTTGGGGTAGGTCTTATTTTAGGGGAAATGGTAGTGAGGCCTCTTCAAAAATGTTACAGCAAATCCAGTTGCCTTGATTTACTTCTTCAGATTTGCTAGCATTCAGTCATAAATAGCTTATTGGTGACAGTGAATAAAGTGATTTTTTTCATTCACTAGTTTGAATTAATAATGCTTGTTCTATCCCAATAGCTAACCCCCACCCAACAACCCGAGGATCATTTCAGCAAACTTTTAAAGTGGACCAAATCCTGGGATTTGGTCCATTATCACCCCTAATAACTTACCTCCCGATGTTCCCACTGGGCATGTGCGAGCTCTGCACAATGCTAATGCAAAACACAAAGTGCCTTCTAGACCTGAACTCCAGCGTAGGGAGCTTGAGCAGCCATATCCCTGGCCTCGCTGTGAACTGAGGAACACTCCCATGCCCAGAGTGTTTCAATGGCTAGCCATGGGACCGTATCTCAGCTACAGGGTAACCGGGGATGTGGCCACGGCAGGTGATTGTGGTATGGGAGCCTCAGAAATGAAATGATCGCAGGGTTTTACACAGTGGGGCAACCTGAATTGGGATGCTCCGGGGGACTGAAATGGAAAAGACTCTAGGGCTGATATTTTCGGTGGTTGGTTCCGTCTTTACAATACATAATTTCCGGTCAGGTTATACAACAATGTTATAAAACATTTAATGGGATTGGCCAGCCAAAAATAGCAAAACTACACTACTCCCCTTTTGTCCAGGGCATCTCCACTGTGGGACCCACTGGACAACAACTTACCGAGTCCCTTCAGTCCTCTTCAGTCCAAGATGATGGCTGTGTCCATGTCGAGCATATGCCTTGCAGCACTCCCACTACATTCTTTGCAATGGAGGGGGCATATACGGCATAACCCAGCCTTGGCAGAGCCCCCTCTATTGCAATGGAGTGGGTATGGTGCGCATGGTATACCCGACACGTTTATGCCTGACAACTTGGATTGGAGCAGGCCTACAGGGCCCTTAATCTCTTATCTCGGTAAGTTGTAATCCAGCGGGTCCCAGTGGTGAAGCTGTGCTGGACAAAAAGTGAGTAAATCTGTTTTATTGTTTTTAGCTGGCCAATCCCTTTAAATTATATACAGGCCTTCACTATACCAGCTTTTTTAAAATTCCTCCTGTGTCATTAGGCACTACCTTTAATAAGTAGATTATGGTCAACAATATGTTTTATAGTTGCTGAATGTTTGATGGGCTAGGATAACCTCAAAAGGGGCATTTTTGAGATTTGTACAAATAATTACTAAAAATATCTGATGCAATCATAACTACAGGGGATGCAGAGGTAATGATCGCACAGGGGGCTCCATCATTGTTGCTTCTCTACCTAATTTATAAGATTTGAGGGTCACATTTGTGTCTGTGTTTTCAGTATTTAGTTTTAAATTCGGTTAAAGTGTTTGTTATGCCCTGCAATCTTTTTTTTTTACATTCCCCATGGCATTTAGTTTGGCTTTTTGGCATTGAGTTTGGCCTATTTGTTTTTTACAGCTATTGTGTAGGATGTCATTGTTCTTTCTACTTTTTGCATTTGGAATGCCCCAAATATGTTTTAAGAGCTGTGTGGGCTAGGTGTTTGTGCTTCTAAATTGTAATTATAGTGGAATTCTGTACCTTCTTTTAGGCCCCCTAGTCTTGTGCATGGTGCCAGAAATTCGTATTATGTCTCCTAACAAAACAAAATAGAGCACACAAATCGCCTACTCAGTTCTCATTGATTCCAGGTTTTTCTGTACTATTTTTTTTAACTGACTGTCATCCAGTCAATTACTAAAGCTAAATGCTAGAATGCTTGTGTAATATTTGCCTACCTAGTATTCTTCTATAAATTTTAAAGTTCCTAAGTTTATTCAACAAAGCCTCTATATTTTTAATGGTTTTATTCATTTTTAAAAATATACCTATACTGCCAGCCTTAACCTTTTCAGTGCCAAGCACATAGATTCTACATGCTCGCTTCTCCTCACTTTAAGTGGCAAGCACATATCATCTAGGCAATTTTTCCCCCATAGCACCAAAAAAAATGCTCACCTACATCCTGGATTGAGCACTGGGGGTCTCCTCTTCCCCCAGCTGGCCTTCAATTGCTGGTCCGGGGTCTTCAGCGATGCAGAGAACGCTCATTACCTGGACTGTGTACCAGATTCTGGCATCTCACTGGCAAATGCAGGGAAGGGCCTTCTATACCATGAGTGAGATGAAGTCATCTCACTCTGCCAGTATAAAAGGTTGCTCCTGGTGGCGGCTGATGAGCAAAAGCCTGGAGTGACTCTGATCCCTTGTCCACACGCCCAGCTTCTGGCCATCAATTCCGGCTGTCAGTGCAACAGAGATGATCTCTTGGGACATCAGGATTGTAGATAAGTAAAAATAAATAAATGACTTTTTCTGTGTGTCAGTTGTTTTTTTACTTTTAACTATTTGTAAACTGGTAAGGGGTCCTTGAGACCCCTATATCTGTTCACATGTCAGGAGTGCCTGGCAAGTCTCCTGCCAGAAAATAGGTGACTTACCATTACCCCTTGCCCCATTTCTTGCATCCTCAAAGTACAGGGGGGTGCAAAAGAGTTTGCGGGCTGTGACGACTATGCAAGATGGTAGCCTTCAGGGACGGGGGCCAGCCTCCGCGCCTTCGTCTACCAGCCCCCATAGCCCGGACTGGTTTTGCTGAATAGGGAGGGCCTTACAGCATTTAAATTTTTTTTTTCGGTTTTAAAGTGGACCAAAACCCACGATTTTGACTATTTTGGTCCTTTCCCTGGGGGGGGGGGGGTGCCCTAATCGGGGGTGCCCTGCTGTGTGAAACCCCCAGGACGCTGAGCCCAGCTCACCTCTTTGCGGTCCCACGGTGCGTCTAAGAGCAGCGGCTCTGACGGCCACAGCTGCCGCCTCCCTCTAACAGGGTTCTTGCCTGCACCAGCCGTTTGTTATTGACTATTCTGGGTTTTGGTCCACTTTAACCCTTGGTAGTGTGCATAGAATTTGTACTTCATATGCAAATGGCAGCGCTTATCAGCTCCAGTCCTCCTAGGCAAAAAAAGATACCTGCGGTACCATTGTAATCAGGAGGAATGTGGCTTTCACGCGAAATATGCTTTTCTTAAAAAAAATCAATTTTTTTATTTAGAAAAGGCAACACATTTTAAAAAATATTTCTTTTTCTTTTTTTTTTACCCAAAAATATTATCAAAGCACAGGAAAATTGCAAATAAGACATTTCATATTAAAGCCCAAACTCTGCTGAAAAAAAACAATATATAGTTTTCCTGGATATTCCTGCAAAAATCACATTTAAATATATGTAGCCTAAAATGGTGAAAAATGGCCTTGAAACAGAGGGTGACAACATCTCTAGGTAGGCTGGCACTGAAAGGATTTCAGTGGTCCTAAACACCACTGAAGCTTCTCTTGGGGGCATCCTGATTTTTCAGGTGAAAAGTAAAAAGAAAGCATGAGAAGTGACTAAAAATACTTACCAACACTGCAGAGAAGTACATCCCGCACATAACCCACTCTGTTTGTTACTACCACAGACCTATTGGTTTCACTAAGCACACATGCCTGTCACTACTCAGGCACCCAGCGAACCCAGTTGCATTTACACTATGCTAATACCTAAATCATTTTCTTTTTTCATACATTTCATAGAAAAAAATCTAGTGATTGAATTTGTATATACTATATATGTAACAAGGACAGATATATAAATATATACAACTTTAACATAATTGTATCATCATTTTCTTCAAGCTTATTTGATAGAAAACGTTGCCCATCCTTCTTTAATTTACTGGTGAGCGGAGATTGGAGCCAGGCAACACATAGGAGAAAATCTGGAAGTTTACAAGGCAATCACAGCAGCAAAAATGGCCTATTTCTTTAGCTGCCAGGAATTGTCCTCTCCAGCCCATCTGATTATTTGTAGCCTCTTAAAAGTTGATGGGGCCTCCCTGGCTTTGTGGGCCTTTGTGTTCGCTAGAGGCACCCTATTAACCTGCATTCCAGCAGCCAGTATCATTAACTGATTTTAATTTGAATACATGGTAACATGAAGCTGTCAATTTAGAGCAATCAATATTCAGCACCACTCAGCTAATTTCATGGATTTGGTATGCAGTACAAACTTCGACTGCTAACTCGAAATGCCAGAAGAGAAGGACTGCCCTTTCATCAGACCAAGCATCAAACTTAGACTGTTGGCTAGAGGCACCATGTGTCACCATTTAGTTGACTTGTGTACTGTGCAATGAATCTTTGGAGCTGCCTGTATGTCATGAACATGTCTAGCATGGGGGGGGGGGGCGTTTTGTAGACACCTTGAACCTTGAGTTGCGTATTTTGCATCCCAGTTGTTACACATATTTATATAATTTGTTTGAATAGCATATAATCTGCAGAGATTCATGCCTGCATTCCAGCAGCCAGTATCCTTAATTGCTTTTAACTTGAATACATGGTAACATAAAGCTGTCAATTTAGAGCAATCAATATTTAGCGTCACTCAAATAATTTCATGGATTTGGTAGTGATGAAACTTGAAATTTTAACTGAAAATGTCAGAAGCGTAGGACTGCCCTTTCATCAGAACAAGCGTCAAGCGTAGGCATCTTAAAGTGTTTGGCAAGTCAAAAGTTAAATATCAGTAGCCTACCTTCCATTGAGTCCCTCCAGCACTCTCCTTCCTGCTATGTCAGTCTACTTAGTGAGAAAATCACTTAATTCCGCTGTCAGTCTCCATCCCACTGATTTGGTCCTTCAATCAACCTTCAGTGGACAAATCGAAACTCCCCCACTTCCTCCCTAAACATTCTGATTGGCTGCCTCTCTTTGCAGCTATGAAACTCCGCCCTCCTCCCTCCTCTTATACCCTGCAGCATTTCTTACCCACTGTTTCTGATCACACATCTGATCACACATGTGCTGGTAGTAATAACTAAAGGCACAACAACGCACTTATTTTGTTACTATGATATATGTAAAGCACACATTGTGTTTATATCACAACACTGTTGCCACACCCACTGTTTCTCTTAATTTTTTCTCTGCATCTCCAGTGCTCTAATACTTTTACTAATAACTTAGGAACTGCGGAGTCTTTTTTAAAACAGATTGAAGTTTGGGACAGTGCAACTTGTAGCCCGAGACAATGGGACAACAATCAGGCTTTTCTTTAGTATAACTTTAACCCTGTGCAGCACGTTTAGTAGTTGAAACCTTTTATAAAGAAAATATGCACATGCCAAGTTTATTGTTTCTGTTATGGGTACTCAAAGCCCACTGCTGATTCATGATGACGATGGCTGACCTTGTTATTTTTTTGCATGTGGACCTATCCTAAGTATAGAATTATTGCCAAGATTCCTCTGGGCCTGCTAAACAACTAACCTAATGTGAAAAATGGTAGGACAGTCCTTATCCCTGCCCTCTCCCCATTATAACAACACCTGTTACACTTGCTAAAATGGAAAAATGCTAAAATCAGTAGCACGGTAGCTGGTAGGATGAGCAACAAGAATAAGGAGCTGTCCCACTGCTCTTTATACTACAATTTCCCACAGGGTTGCGCATATAGTACCTTTTTAGAGGCAGACTTACTGTATCTTTGAAACACATACAGGTAACGATTCTAAACTTGCCAAGCATAATCTCAGTAGTTGAAGAGGATCAAAACATGGTTTGGTCAGCCATAAAGTTTAAAAGGACTTTAGAACCAATCAATTCCCTGTCTATAGGACAACCCGAATGGGGCATTGAATGGCTGCTGAACTTAATCAACAGCATTATCTGTCTGCCACATAAATTACATAGTTAAGGAGTTAAAAAGACATATGTCCATCAAGTGCTACCAAGGTACGGGACTGAGGAAAGTTATTTTGTATTATTTACAGATAACAGCTAGTAGTAACAGTTAATTCTATTGTCTTCTAAAATGCATGTGTTAAAGTGATTGTCAAGTCAAAAATTTAAAAAAAATTAACTGGGGTCATTTGGAATTAAAGTGACAATGTAGAGAATATACTCAGATGTTGCTCTGCTCGGATCTGGATCTTTTATGCAGTACATACTTTACTTGTTCAGAATATATTGCCCTGGGCTTCATGCACTCCTCTGCTGGTTCAGCCTAAGGTCTATGAACAAAATCATGGCAGTCAATGAATATGAAGTTTGACATTCAGTTCCTCCACAGCTTCAGTTCCTCTTTTGAACCTTTAGATGTGTTCCCTTTTAGTTAATGTTGAGGAAGGTGGTTTTTCCAACAGCTATCTCATTAGAATGGAAGGTTGACAACTTGATAGCTTTGTCTTTCCAACAATGACCTACACTCCAGAAGGACAAGGCTGTGTTTAGACAGGCGCATGTTTCTCCCTGTGGGTCATGCTTAAGATGTTGTTGCATCTTTTCCTATTGCATGGCACGGCCTGCTATATCTGTGAGGCGTTTTCTTGTATTGTGATGGTGCCGAAGCGGTCACGTGAGCGCAGTCTTTCGCGCTCTTCGGGGGGGGCAGGACCGGGGGATGATGAGTATCGCGTCGCCCCCCCCCCCCCCGCGGCACGCCCCTCAAGGTTCTTCTGCCGGCGCCATTTTTAGTCTGATGCGCGTCTGGGGCCCCTCTTCCTCCCCGGGCTGCGGCGTTGATCTCCTCCTGTGTCGCTCCCTCCTGCGGTCTGGTGGCTTGGTGATTTTTTGGTCTACTTGGTCCGTGAGTCCCCCTTGGGGGTTTTTTGTTTATTTGGGGCTTGGACTGCGGGATGTTTATGTGCTTTTTACTTATGTCTTTCAGGCGGGACAACTGTGGGTTGTGGTTTCTCCCGGCTCTACTCCCTTCTTGGGGCCGTGGCAGATCCCGTGGTCGTCCCAGTCTCTCATGGGGTCCAAAGCCCAAACCTTCTCCCAAGCCCCCTCAGGCATGAGGAGGCGCCCTCACCCATCCGGGTAGGGGGGCGGCTTCGGCTCTTTGCTCACGTCTGGAGGCTCCGCGTCTCAGACCGGTGGACTCAGGAGGTAGTGTCCTCCGGTTACAAGATAGAGTTTGCCGCCCCCAGGATCCCTGAGATCCCGGATGTCTCAAAACCCTCTGTCAGCTCAGGGTTTACACCTTGTGGTTCAACGTCTGTTGGAGTCAGGAGTCATTTGCCTGGTGCCTTCCCAGGAACGGGGTCAGGGGTTCTACTCCAATCTTTTCACGGTCCCCGAAAAAGACAGATCCTTGAGGCCCATCCTGGACTTGAAGGGTCTCAACAAGTTTGTCAGGTTCAAGCACTTTCGCATGGAGACGCTACGCTTGGCTGTCAGTACCCTTTGCCCGGCGACTTCATGACCTCCGTGGACACCAAGGATGCCTATCTTCACGTGCCAATCTTTCCAGGTCATCAGAAATTTCTGAGGTTCACTGTAGAGGATCAGCATTACCAGTTTGTGGCTTTACCGTTTGGTATCGCCTCGGGTGTTCACCAAGGTGCTGGCGGGCGTGATGGCTCTGCTGCGGAATCAGGGCATTCGCATCCTCCCTTACCTGGACGACATTCTGATTGCGGCTCAGTCTCTTCATCAGGCCGAGAAGGATACTCAGGTGGTGACTTCCACTCTCGAGTCCTTCGGCTGGGTGATCAACTATCCCAAGTCTTCACTGTCTCCGTCTTTGGTGAGGTCCGTTCTGGGCATGACTCTGGATACCTCTCAGGTCAAGGTATTCCTGCCTCAGCAGAAAGTAGGGGGCCTTTAGAAGCAGGTACGGGCTCTGCTCTTGTGTCCCCATCCCTCCATCCAGCAAGGGAGGCAGTTAGTGGGCCTGATGGTGTTCTGTTTCGAGGCGGTCCCCTTTGCTCAGTTTCACATGAGACCTCTTCAGTTACACCTCTTGTCAGTTTGGGATCGGGACCCTGTGTCCCTGGATCAAGAATTTGCTCTGTCCCCCCTGGCCAGACAGTCCCTCTTGTGGTGCTTGGACTCAAGGAACCTTCTAGTGGGCAGGACCTTTCTGCCTCCATGCTGGGAGACTGTCACCACAGATAGGTTGGGGGGCTTTTGGAAGTCTCTGAAGTTCCAGGGTCAGTGGCGCCCCCAGGAGGCCCATGCTCCCATCAATGTCCTGGAACTGAGGGCGATCAGGTTGGTTCTTTCTCAGCTGACCACGCACCTTCGGGGTCGGGCTGTTCAGATCCGCTCGGCCAACCAGATGGCGATTGCCTACATCAATCATCAGGAAGTGTCCCTGATACTGTCTTGGGCGGAAGAGAATGTCCCTTGCATCTCGACGGTCTACATTCCGGGGGTGGAGAACTAGGAGGCAGACTCCCTGAGCAGGGGGATGTCTCGGCTGGGGGAATGGTCCCTCAGCAACAAGGTATTTCGCTCCCTGTGTCTCCTCTGGGGACCTGTTTGCGTCCCGCCACAATCACAAGCTTCCCAGGTTTGTCTCCCTGTCACAGGATCCTCTGGCCTTCGCCACGGATGCGCTAGCAATGCCTTGGACGGAGTTTCGGCTCCTCTATGTGGTTCGCAGACGTCGTGCAGTTGGCAGTAGATCATTATCTCTTGCCCAAGGATCCAGATCTTCTCACTCAGGGACAGCTGCGCCATCCCAATTTACAAACGCTGGGTTTGACGGCTTGGCTGCTGAAACCTCCATCTTGATGGATAAGGGGTTGCCGGCTCCTGATGTTGATACCATGATTCTGGCTAGGAAGAAGTCCTCGTCCTTTATCTACTACAGGGTCTGGCATGCTTACATTGCCTGGTGTGAGTCCAAGTCTCTTCCTTGTCGGGTGCTTTCTATCCCCAGGATTCTGGAATTTTTACAACATGGTTTGGATTCGGGCCTTCAACTTAGTACCCTCAAGGGACAGGTGTCAGCTCTGGCAATTTTTTTCCAAAGATCCTTTGCCAATCACCGATTGGTTAAGACTTTTTTCCAGAGAGTTACTCATGTGCGTCCGCCACGTAAGCCTATGCTACCGGTTTGGGACTTAAATCTGGTGTTGTCTGCTCTGCAGGGTCCTCCCTTTGAGCCTATCCCGGGGCTGCATTGCCCATTCTGACTATTAAGGTGGCCTTTTTGGTGGCTATTACTTCGTTCAGGCGAGTTTCTGAGCTGGCGGCGCTTTCCATCAAACCTCCTTATTTTGAGCTGCATCAGGATAAGGTGGTGTTTCGGCTTAAGCCAGATTTCTTGCCTAAGGTTGTGTCTGCTTTTCATCTCAATCAGGACATTGTTTTGCCTTCTTTGTGTCCTAACCCTGCTAATTCCATGGAGTGGACCCTTCATTCTTTGGATGTTGTCAGGGCTCTGAAGTTTTATTTGGTTGCTACTGAGTCTTTCAGGAAATCTGACGCTCTTTTTGTTCTTCCTGCTGGACCTAGGAAGGGTTTGCCTTCGGCTAAATCCACTATTAGCAAGTGGATCCGTCAGGCAGTGGAGCAGGCCTATTCTGCTAGGGGGAAGGTTCCTCCTTTTAGGGCTACTGCTCATTCCACTTGTGCTGTTGGTGCTTCTTGGGCTTTTCAGCACCAAGCTTCTGTTGAACAAGTTTGTAAGGCTGCAACTTGGTCTTCTGTTCATACTTTTTCCAAGTTTTACAAGGTTGATGTTAAGGCCTCAGCTGATGCTGTTTTTGGCCACAAGGTACTTCAGGCGTTAGGGGTTTGAACTGCCTGTTGTTACTCTTTGGGGGATCCCACCCTACCTTACGGACACTGCTGTTGGACGTCCCATACGTAAGGACTTCTTGAAGCAGGCGTGCCATGCAATAGGAAAAAGACAATTCTGTGAGTACTCACCTGTAGAATTGCTTTTACTATGCATGGCACGGCCTGCTTCACCCCACCCTTGTTATCGTTATTCTTGGTTGCCTCTTTATGGTGATTGTTCCAAGTTAGTTGGGGTTTGTTGCCTTTTTTACCTTTATTACCTCCCGGCTTCTTGTATAACTGCTTGTCAACACTGGATAGGTCTATGGTGATTCCTGTTTTTATATGGGGCCGGGAAGAGCCACAACTCTTCTGCAGTACACTGCGCCACCTTGTGGCGGAATATCCCATACGTAAGGACTTCTTGAAGCAGGCCGTGCCATGCATAGTAAAAGCAATTCTACAGGTGAGTACTCACAGAATTGTCTTTTTTGTCCTACCTTCTCCTCTTGGGGTTTTATTTCTTTTGCCCTTATGGATGGCCCTAAAAAATGGGAAAAGGCTGGATGTGCTGTTATCAGAGTATGGAGTAGGAAAGTGTTGATAAAGGTCATGGCAAGGAATAAGAAAGGTGCATACAATTGATTATAGTGCCTGACAGTAGTAAAAGAAGGAAAAAGGTGCAACATAGAAACCCATGAATGCCAAAAAGTCCAAAAAATTTTCCCACTGAACCTTTAAATTGACAATTTTTATCACATGTCTGCATGCACCTTTAGCTATCCTTTTTTCACTGAATGGTTAGATGTTAGTTTTTAATATAAAGCTTTCAGTCTAAAACATGATTAAACAATATCATAATGTATAAATGGAAAACCACTCAGAAACACTATTACTATCCTAAATGGACCTCGGAATAAAAAATGTTCAAATATATATGCTGTTAATTTCCAGACTGACTCATTGTACATTATGTTAGGGACCGCGTTTAAATTAGAAGCAATTACATGTTTAAAAAACAGTAACACCACTGCTGTTCACAAACATGTTACCATTTACACACACATTTGGCATCGGCGTGGTTTAAAAAACTGATCTAACTGTAACTGGCCATTTCGGGTTACTGCAGCAACGCATTGTGGCCCCATGTAAAATTGGGAACACAGCATGAAGATTGACAAAGTTTAGTGCACAAACAGCTCCTACTTCTGAACATGTTCACATGTCTTATTAGCCTATTCTTCCCCAAGCAGAAACTAAACATCCCACTTAAATATATTCTTCTCAAACTGTGAGCACTATCGCTCCAAAAGGGGGAATTTCTAAAACTATTTTTCCATATAAGGTTTGCTTTGTTTTGCACTGGGCTGAGGCATGTCTTGTGTCTGTAGTTTAATATGCAAATGTTGTATGTGTAACATAATTCTTCTATTTTTCCACAGAGGTTGGGGAGTAGCATGCAGCCAGATGAAGGCTCAGAATGGCTTCTGGAGCTCCTGAGTGAGGTGCAGTTGCAGCAATACTTTCTGCGCATACGTGATGATCTTAACATCACACGCCTTTCTCATTTTGACTACGTTAAAAATGAAGATCTGGAGAAGATTGGCATGGGCCGACCGGGTGAGAGCAATATTACTGTAAATACCATAAGCAATGAAAATGTGTTTTAATATATTAAAGGCCTTAAGCCAAGACCCTCCCCCCCATTAAAGACTACATCACCATCATGATGGCAGCATTGCCAGGACCCTTTGCAGAATTGCTGCCTCTTTCCAGCAATAAGTCCATAGATACGGTTCTGGATTGTCTATATCGAGTCAACACTGCCTAATAGCTGTGAAGAGGTGACATTAAGTAGCAACTCTGTTGCCAGGGAGCTGATATCAGCTGAGATTGACATGCAGAAGCTAGGAAGAAGCAGGCACTGCTCATTTAAAAATTTTGATTTAAGAAAGTGGCAGCAGATTCAGATTTGAACAGTAGAAAAACCAACCACATAACTGATCTTTTGCTAGTCATAGAAGACTGGCCTCAGAAATCCAGCTTCTCTGAAGTGCTTACTCTGTTTTCTCTGTGTCCTGTTCAGGTCGCTCCACTTCTTACATGTGGGTAGTCCGCCACCAGGTGGCTCAGTTACTGCAAGATCAAAAACCGTAGCTCCTCCCGGCCCCATATAAGGCAGATGTCTCCCAGGAATCCCCAGATTGTCTTGCAGTAACGCTGCGAAGATCGTCTGGAACTCTCTCTGGGTCATGGCAGTTGAGCGGGGCATTTTTAAGCATGTCTGCCGCTGCAGCCCTATTGCCTCCATTCCTGTGGACGCACTTATGCCTCCCAGCCTTGGCTGACGGGAACGGGTGAAGGTAGGGAGAACGCCAAGGTCGGGCGTTCACAGAGCTAGACTCTGGGCCGCAGACCCTCACCTAAAGGGTAGCCGGCCATAGGCGATGGTGAACCTATTGGGAGGGAGGGAGGAACCACCATGTCCTTATCCCATTGTCCCACAGCTTTATTGTTTTCTTGTGTTGTACGTGCTTTTGTCACTTCACTGATACTGACCTCTCCTCTCGCTCCCTCGACTTTCCCTGCTCCCCTCCATCTGTCTGGCTGCTGTGAGGGGGGGGGGGGGATTGCGGCGTCCGGATGGGTGTCGCCTTGTTAAGCTGCGGCCTCGGTATCTGGGGAGCGTGTTGCGCTCCACTGCCTGGGGGAGGGAGAGGCTCCTCTGTGGGCCGCCCTCCCCCCTTCTTCTCTGCTGGCGCCATTTTCCCTCAGGCTGCGGGCGCTCGTTCGCGCCGCAGCCGGGGGGCGGGGCCGCGCGATGACCCGTTCCGCGTCATAGTGAGCGCCGCCCGCCCCTCGAGGGACCAGTCAGCGCCATTTTTTCCCCTCGTGAGGGGGAAGCCTAAACAGGCCTTTCCCCTTGTGCTGGGGATTCCAGGGCAGGCTCCTTTATGTGGGGTCGAGGGTTCCGAGGCCGAGCCGCATATAGCCTCTTTCTGCGCTGTCTCATGCTGCGGCCGGTGACATGGACCCCTGTCTGCCTGGGCTATTGAGGAGGCCACCTGCGGTCCGTGAGTCCTTTTGATATATATATATATATATATATATATGTTTTTTTTAATATGGTGTGCATGTGCTGTGGGATCTCATGGCCCTTTCCCCTTTTGGAGTTGTGGTTCCTCCCGGTCTCCTACGCCCCCCTCTCCCAGCTACGCTGCTCTCTCCGTGCCCTCTCCTGTAAGAGGGATCACAATAAGAGGGACTTTTTGGGGGGGTTTGCACTAAGTTTTGGGCCTTTGGCCTGGGAACATATATTTTTCTTTTTTACACTATAATCACCATAATGGAGGCTTCTGGGGATAGTGAGCTAGGGGCCCCTACCGGGCGGGTGAAGCTCTGCCCCATGTGCGGTACTTGCCCCTGGGCGGACTTAGCACAGTTTGTGTCACTTGCGCCAGGAGCGTATATTTGGAACATGATAGGGTGGGCGTCCTTGCCCCTAACCTTTCCTTGCTTGCGGTCTCACCTACCCCCCCCAGTGCTGCAGTCAGCCCTCTGTGAGGGGGAAACCAGGCTGATTTGGCACATCGAGAGACAGCTATCTCGTTCGGCTACGGGGAAGGCCGCGTGTAAGAAGCGGCACATAGAGCCGGCTTAAGGGGATCGGTCGGTTGGTTATGACAGGAAGCTCGACGCCTCCTCCGAGGAGGATATGTGGCTCCCTGACGACTCAGAAAAATAGCTGGCTTTTTTGAGACCCTGCATATTGTCCCTCCTAAAGTGGCTAAGAAGAAGCAGGGGGATTTATTCCGGCCTGTAAGACAGAGGATGGTCTTCCCAGAACAGGGCCATTTCTCCAACATGGTGTTTTAAAGAATGGGAAAGGCCTAATAAATTGCCATCGGTGCCTAGGAGTCTGGACAGGCGGTATCCCTACCCTGAGGGACTGATCCGCCTCTGGTCCCGTCCCCCCGATGTGGATTCCCCCGTCTTGGGGTTATCCAGCACTACAGTTATGCCGTCACCCGATACTGCTTACTTGCGCGACCCTGTTGACAGGCGCATGGATCAGCTGGCTTGTCATGCGTTTACCTTGTGGATGCTGGGCTTCGCCCTGTCGGTGCCCAAGAAGGTGAGACGTCTTGTTGATTTTGCTAAATCTCGCAAGCGGGCAGAGGAGTATAAAGACCTCAAAGCCTGTGTGGATTTTATTGCTTTTGTAGTCTCGGCCATGGCCGATAGTGCCCGGCTTGACGCCAGGGCTTCAGCCCTGTCTGTTGCGCTTGTCGCTCGCTCTGGCTGCGGCAGTGGTCGGCTGACGCTGCGGCCAAGAAGTCGCTCACTAGTATCCCCTTCCTGGGGTTCAGGTTATTCGGGGAGCAGCTGGACCTTCTGGCCAAGGATGGAAGACTCCCTCAGCGAGGGAAACCTGCGCGGCCCTTTCAGGGTTCATCTGCCTTTCGCTCCTTTCGAGGAGGAAGAGGCTCTTCATTTGGTGGCCGCAGAGATTCCTGGGGACGAAGTAGGTCGCAGCCGACCCATTTTGGGGGAGCTATATCCAAACCCCTTGCCAAGCCCTCTCAGGCATGAGGAGGCGCCCTCACCCATCCGGGTGGGGGGACGGCTCCTGCTATTTGCTCACATCTGGAGACAGCTTGTCTCGGATCGATGGATTCAGGATTTCCTCCGGGTACAAATTAGAGCTGGCAGTATGGCCGCCCTCAAGATTTCTTCGGTCACGGATTCCCAGAACACATTGACGGCACAGGGCCTAAGAATGACCGCTCAACGCCTTCTGCTGTCAGGTGTGATTTGTTCCGTACCTCACCAGGAACGGGGTCGTGGGTTCTACTCCAATCTGTTCACGGTGCCTAGGAAGGACGGAACGCTGAGACCTACCCTGGACCTGAAGGGTCTCAACAGGGTTGTCAGAGTCAGACATTTCTGCATGGAGACCTTTCGGTCCGTGGTGAGCTCGTTTCGGGCCGGCGATTCCATGACAACTGTGGACATCTAGGATACTTATCTGCACATCCCAATTTTTCAGGGACATCAGAGGTTCCTGAGGTTTGCACTGGAGGATCAGCATTACCAGTTTGTGGCACTGCCGTTCCGGGTAGCTTCAGCCCCCCCGTGTGTTCACCAAGGTGTTAGCGGGAATCATGGCTATGCTGAGGAAGCGCATTCGTGCGCTTCCTTATCTGGACGTTTGCTGATTGCGGATCTGTCCCTTCAGCAGGCCGAGAGCGACACCCGGACGGTGTTATCCACTCTCGAGGATTTCGGATGGGTAATCAACCCCAAGTCTTTTATCACTCCCTCAATAGTGAGGTCCTTTCTGAGAATGATGTTGGACACCTCTCAGGTCAAGGTATTCCTCCCCCAGCATAAGGTGGAGGGTCTCCAGACGCAGGCGCGTCTTCTCAGTGGCCATCGATCCGTCTGGGGGTGAAGCTGGTGGGCCTCATGGTGTCATGCTTCAAGGCAGTGCCCTTCGCTGAGTTTCACATGAGTTCTCTTCAATTGAATCTTTTGACCGGTTGGGACCGGACACAGGAGTCCCTGGAATTCTCACGGTCTCCTCTGGCCAGGCAGTCCCTCTTGTGGTGGTTGGACTCCAGAAATCTTTTAGTGGGCAGGTCCTTTCTGACTCCTTGTTGGGAGATTCTCACCACGGAAGCCAGTCTGACTGGCTGGGGAGGTTTTTGGCAATCGCTGAAGTTCCAGGGCCAGTGGGGTCCGCAGGAGGCCCACTTTCCCATCCCATTCCTGGAGCTGAGAGCGATCCTGTTTCATTTGACTCCCCATCTACGGGGTTGTGCGGTCCAGGTCTGCTCAGACAATCAGACGGCTGTCGCTTTTACATCCCCTGGGTGGAGAACCAGGAGGCAGACTCCCTGAGCTGGGGGGCCTCTCGTCTGGGAGAATGGTCTCTCAGCAACAAGAGCTCTACACTCTGTGTCGCCGCTGGGGTCAGCCGGATGTGGACTTTTTCGCGTCCAGGCACAATCACAAGCTTCCGAGGTTCGTTCTCCCTGTCAAGGGATCTGCTGGCCTTCGCCACGGACGCTCTGGCTATTCCTTGGACGGAGTTCAAGCTTCTTTACTCATTCCTCCGTTTCCACTCCTGGGTCGAGTGCTGCGCAAGATAGCCCAGGAGGGGGTTCCAACCGTCTTGGTCGCTCCTCACTGGCCAAGAAGGAGTTGGTTTGGGGACATAGTTCAGTGGATCGCTACATCATGCCCGACGATCCAGGGCTTCTTACACAGGGGTGCTGCGCCACCCCAATTTACAAACGCTGGCTTTGACGACTTGGCTGCTGAAACCTCCATCTTGATGGAGAAGGGGCTTTCCGCCACGGTCGTGCGTACCATGATTCGGACTCGGAAGAATTCCTCTTCCATGATATATTGCAGAGTTTGGCATGCCTACATTTCCTGGTGTGAGTCCAAGAGTCTCCCTTGTCGCACTTTCTTTGTTTCAAGGATTTCGGATTTCCTACAACATGGTTGGACTCGGGTCTCCAGCTGAGTACCATCAAGGGTCAGGTTTCGGCCTTGGCCATTTTTTTCCAAGGATTTTTCGCCAATTATAGACTTATCAAGACCTCTTTCCAAGGGGTTCTCATGTACGTCCACCGCGTAAACCTGTTTTACCTGTGTGGGATTTGAACTTGGTGCTTTTTGCTCTCCAGGGTGCTCCCTTTGAGCTATTGTGTGAGGCTGCACTATCCATTTTAACTCTGAAAGTGATCTTTTTGGTACCTATCGCCTCGGTGCATCGCGTTTCAGAGCTGGCTGCCCCTTGTATGAAGCCTCCTTATTTTGAGCGGCATCAAGATAAGGTGGTATTTCGCTTTAAACCGGATTTTTTACCTAAGGTTGTTTCTTCTTTCCACCTTAATGAGGACATTGTTTGCCTTCCCTGTGTCCAGCTCCAACTAATTCTAAGGAAAGGACCCTCCATACCTTGGATGTGGTCAGAGCCATTAAGTGTTACCTGGTTGCAACAGAATCCTTCAGGAAATCGGATTCTCTATTTGTTCTCACTGACGGCCCTAGGAAGGGTCTGCCTCCAGCCAAATCCACTCTCAGCAAGTGGATAAACAGGCGATGGTGCAAGCTTATTCTGCCAAGGGGAAGGAACCTCCTTTTCGTGTTACAGCTCATTCTACTAGAGCTATGGGTACTTCCTGGGCTTTCAGCACCAGGCCTCTGTTGAACAAGTTTGTAAGGCCGCTACTTGGTCTTCGATTAGTACCTTTACTAAGTTTTACAAGGTTGACGTTAGGGCCTCAGCCGATGCTGTCTTTGGCCTTAAGGTGATTCAGGCGGTAGTGTCATGAACTACATGCTGTTGCTCAAAGGGGATCCCACCCTTCTTTTTGGACACTGCTTTTGGATGTCCCACATGTAAGAAGTGGAGCGACCTGAACAGGACACAGAGAAAAATACAATTCTGTGATTACTCACCTGTAGAATTGTTTTTGTCTGTGTCCTGTTCAGGTCGCTCCACCCCACCCTTGTTCTTGTTATCTCCTGTTGTCTTTTATGGTGATTACCATTTTATATGGAACCTGTCCTGAGGTTTTTCTTGTTGAGAGAGTACATGTTGAAGCCGGCCTGTCTCCTTTTTACTGCTTTTGAACCACTGGGGATTCCTGGGAGACATCTGCCTTATATGGGGCCGGGAGGAGCTACGGTTTTTGATCTTGCAGTAATTGCACCACCTGGTGGCGGACTACCCACATGTAAGAAGTGGAGCGACCTGAACAGGATACAGACAAAACAATTCTACAGGTGAGTAATCACAGAACTGTATTTTTCTTACTTTCATTAAGCCCAAGAAGGACTTGGCACCTCACAGCTTCCAGTAGGGCCCTTTCACATCTGTAGACTTGTGTTAGGGGTCGAAATACGCAGAGAATGTGGACAGGAATTTTGCCCACTGAAATCCGCGGGCACTTTGATATGTATGATCTGTGCTGTGTTTGTGTTTTGGCCAATGCAACATGCATTGTTTAAACTGCAAACATAGTGCAACCATAGAAGTCTTTGGCACTTTACCTGTGCTCAGTTTCTTGCTACTTTGCCACCAGCCCTGTCACTTCTGCTGGTCTCCCCCACTTGCTGACAGTTGCTGGTGAACCTTGCCTCAAAAGAACACATGCACCACCTCTCTTCACTCTGTCAGACATAGCCACAGTCTGAGCACTAACCTTCAAATGGAGGGATATTTGTACCTCTGAGGCATGGCTTTTTAGAATTGCCCTAATGCAGAGGTGAGTGCTTAGACTCTCGCTGGCAGCCAAAGTGCGGAAAGGCAGGATATATTCTCTTTAAGGCAAGATTTACATGTGAGAAACTACTTCAATCAAGGTAAGAGGACCCCAGTCAAGCATTGAAGCCCAGAAAAGACCTGGATTAGGTAAACATTTGGGTATCTACTTTTACACTACTAGTGAACTGGTAAGGGAGTCTCATGGACACCTATGCCAGTTCAAATAGAAAACCAGCTTCCATTGTAGGGGAACCCTGGCAGTGCACTGGACCAATGCTCCGCCTAGGCTAGAATCTGGCCTTGCTGCTCAAAAGCCACAGGGATACCAGCCTTTATGCTTGGCATGTTGTACTTTTGGAGGAGGAATTTGTTCCTGCAATGTATATAAATACATAAAACGTAACACTGCACAAGTAAAATGTGTTTCAAAATGTCACAAAATAACCTACCCTAGGGCTATTCTACTGCCCTAAAGTAGAAGTGAAGAGTTTAGTTTTCTTAATTCTGGTTAGATTGTTGGGTGCTTTTTACTTCTAGTGCAGGTAAAACTGTCAGGCTCTGTCAGCCAGTCAGAGCTATGGATAGCAGTAAAGTGGTTTAAAAACCTGGCTGGCTGGCCCTGGATTCTAAAACACCAGGGGTCATCAATAAACTCCATGCGCTGCTTTCACCGGCGGCCACATCCCCCGCATCTTTGCAGCTGTGTGCGCTCCGACACCCAGCCATTTAGATCGGCTGGGAACAGGCACGTGAGTACTCAGCAAGAAAGCCGGTGATGCGGTCATCCAGCTGCCGGACATCACCTGGCACCCTTGAGATCAGCCAATTAGTGAACCCAAAAGTGCCAGAGGGCATGGCTTCAGTGGGGGGAAAACACTTTTTTTTAAAATTGACCCACTGCCAAGCTGCCAGCATCGCCCAGGGGACTCGAGAAGGGAAGATGGGGGTGGAAAATGGGTTCATGGGGCGTCCCGGAAGGGTTTTGTTCTGCTTTAAAGGCAATCTATGACAGAATTCAAAATTGTTCTTCCCTTATCCTAAAGTGTTCTGCAAGCCTTCTTCACAGCTGTGGATATTAAGAAACGCTGAAGGAAATATTAAGCAACGGTCCATGGGGTCGATTCAGAGCCTGGTGAAAAAAACTCACTTCTTTTTTAGGAGAAAAAAAATCACTTCTTTTTTTAGGAGAGAAAACTGCTATTCACTTTCATTGTCTACCAGGTGTAAATTTTCACCTGGCTCTAAATCGTCCCGGAAGGGTTGTGTTCCGCTTTAAAGGCAATCTATGACAGAATTCAAAATTGTTCTTCTCTTATCCTAAAGTGTTCTGCAAGCCTTCCTTCGCAGCTGTGGATATTAAGAAACAGTGAAGAAAATATTAAGAAACGGTCCATGGGGTCGAATCAAAGCCTGGTAAAAAAACTCACTTCTTTTTTAGGAGAAAAAAATCACTTCTTTTTTTTTAGGAGAGAAAACTGCTATTCACTTTCATTGTCTACCAGGTGTAAATTTTCACCTCGCTCTAAATCAGCCCCCAAAACAGCCTATGAAAGTGAATGGCTATTTTTTTCACATAAAAAAGAAATTAAAGAGTTATTCAGGCTGAAGAGAGTTACATATATTAAATGTATCAGTATTATATTGTTAATTACGCAGTTCTATCATAGGTATTCTTTTATTTTTTTTGCACATTGATTTAAACTCCTTCTGGGTTTTATGTTTATAGGCCAGAGACGTCTCTGGGAGGCAGTAAAGCGAAGAAAGGTGATGTGTAAGCGCAAGTCTTGGATGAGCAAGGTACTTTCCCCCTCAATGGTGTCAGCTTTTAATCTTCAAACCAAACTACTGTTTATGTTTTTGAAAACAAATAAAGACATCCATAAACAATAATAATCTTTGATTTACAAACTGAGACATAACGAATAACTTGTCGAATAACTTTTGCCAAAGGTAAAAGGTAACATGGTTTTATTACGTTCTGGTAATGCTTTTTTCGGGTTCCCATATTCAGGCATGTGCCATTAGGAATGGTATTCCAAGTGTGACATACACTCCGCTTCAATAAGTCTTGACAGTTGGGTTATTCTCCAGTAGAGGGCGAACTTCTGCAGAGATGAATGCAAAAAAGAAGCCCCTCCTGGTCCATAACTACCTGAACCTCCTACCAATTCCCCAGTTGTTTTCTCTGCAGGGAGCGAGCAAGACAGAAGATGAAGCTTCTCTTACTTGCAGGTAAGGGCTCGTTCCCGGCCCCCCTTTTTTTGTCCCTATTGCTGCCAGGACCCTCCTAAATTGTCCTGTATTGAGCCTCCCGGCTTCGGCTGCGGGTCCTTGGTAAGGGTAGGAGCACCCTCCGGTGCTGTAGGAGCGCTGCTCCACCGTGAGACCCCACCACGGGGTAGGCGGTGATCCAGGTTTTTGGTGATCCTGGTGTGGGATGCCCCGTCCCTACGTGCCTATGGCCTTATTATGGCAGGCTTCCCACTCCCCCTTCCGGGTCCCTTACTCTCCTCCGGGGGGGGGGGGGGGGGGCTGTATCCCTGGCCTTTATTATTCGCAGTGTGTTTGTGTGTGTTTGTTTAGTTTACAGGTGTATGTGTGTGTGAGTGCCTTTACGTTCGCAAGAGAACCTGCGCGCGGGCCGGTTCTCTACTGGTCGGCTCCGCGGCCATATTGGCCGGGGAGCGCGACCTTCTGCCTTCCTCAGTGAGGGGGGGGCGGGGCCTGGTGCTTGCCCGCGCCGGCGGAGCGCGTCGGCCCGCCCCCCTCGCTGTCGTCAGCCGGCTCCAGCCCTATTGGCTGGAAGCGCGGCTTGGGGGGAATCCCACGTCGGAGGGGGGCGGGGCCATGTGCTGTCCCCTCTCCCTCTCCTCCTGTGGACGCCATCTTCTCGTGAGTGACCCATACGGGCTCCTTTAGCTGATAATCTTATAATATATTTGCGGTACATGTCGCCGGGCGTTATTGTGCCCGCGGGCTACATACCTTGGGGGCATATATGTTTATTTGGATATATTCTTAGTTCGGTATATATATATATATATATATATATATATATATATATATATTATGTATAATGGTGTGTGTGCCTATATGCCTTTTTAATTGCTATGCATGGGTGAAAATTGTATATATTTATACGCAGTCATATGTCTGTATATGAGTATTTCGGCTGTGTGACTGTAATATCTATGCTAAGGGCATCCCTTACTATGCTGCTCTTATGTGACCTATTTTGTGTGTTACAGGTGTCCCCGTATAAGTGCATTTTAAGGGGTCTCTCCCGGTCCTGGGGTACCTAGATATAAATATTGTCCATCCCCAAAAATCCTCTCACCGGGACTTTTAAGGGGCATACCGGGTTGCTTATGCGTAATTCCCTACGGTCTTGCGACTGACCACAAAAATTCACCATATGGAGGCTCTGCAGGATACCAGGCCGGGGGTCCCTTCGGGACAATCCGGGCCATGTGTGGGGTGTGGGGTATCCCTTACGGGGGAGAATGTGCTGATCTGTATACCATGCGCACAAAAGGCCATAACGCGGCAGTCTGGTACCCAGCCTTCAGGGTCGGGGGACCAATGTCACTTGGGGTACAGATCAGGTGGGGAGGGGAAGGCGATGAAGTGGGAGCCACTTCATCGCCTTCCCCTCCCCACCTGATCTGTACCCCAAGTGACATTGGTACTAGTGGGGAGTCGCTTTCTCATGTTTGGGCTAAGCTGGCCAGCATAGAGAAAATGATTGCTAGCACGGTGGGCAAGAAGCCCCAGGCTAAAAAGAGACAGTTGTCGTCGGCCCAGCCCTTGTGGGACACTGACGATGAATCCGCCGAATTGTCCGATTATTCCCCGTTTGAGGAGGGGGAATTGTATCAGGATTCAGAGGCGGACTATGGTCAGCCTGGGAATTCCAATGCCGGGCAGGTGCTGGGGGATGCCGTTGATACGGCCACTGTTTTGACACATTTATTGGAGGTGTTGGATATTGATCCACCTGAGGAGCCCCCTCTTAAGAAGGGGGAATTTTTTGGGGCACACAAGCCCCGTCTGGAATTCCCTACCCAGGGTCATTTTGATGCGCTGATACTTAGGGAATGGGAGAGGCCCTTTCGGCTCCCTGGTGTACCTCAGGGATGGGATAAGAAGTATCCCTTTCTGGTGGAGGCGGTCAAGCGCTGGTCTTCTCCTCCTGAGGTCGACGCGCCTGTGTTAGGTTTGACCAACTCTTCTGTACTGAACACCCCTGAGGCCGCTTCCCTTAAGGATGGCGAGGACAAGCGCCTGGATCAGATGGCGTGCCACGCATTTGCCAACAAGTGACATTGGTGCCAGCGGGGAGTCGCACTCTGATGTTTGTGCTAGGTTGGCCAGCATCGAGAAGTTTATTGCTAGCACGGTGGGCAAGAAGGCCCAGGCTAAAAAGAGACATTTGTCGTCGGCCCAGCCCTTGTGGGATGTTGACGACGATTCCATTGATTTGTCAGATTATTTCCCGTTAGAGGAGGGGGAATTGTATGAGGAAACAGAGGCTGACTATGTTTAGTCTGGTGATGCCGATGTCGGGCAGGCGCTGGGGGATGCCATAGATACGGCCACTGTCTTGTCACATCTATTGGAGGTGTTGGATATTGAACCGCCTGAGGCGCCTCCTCTCAAGAAGGGGGAATTTTTTGGGGTCCGCAAGCCCCGTCTGGAATTCCCTACCCAGGGTCACTTTGATGCGCTGATCCTTAGAGAATGGGAGAGGCCCAGTCGGCTTCCTGGTGCTCCTCAGGGATGGGATAAGAAGTATCCTTTCCCGGTGGAGGCGGTTAAGCGCTGGTCTTCTCATCCCGAGGTTGACACGCCTGTTTTAGGTTTGACCAACTCTTCTGTGCTGAACACCCCTGACGCCACTTCCCTTAAGGATGGCGAGGATAAGCGCCTTGATCAGATGGCATGCCACGCATTTGCCAGCGTGGGCTCGGCCCTGTGACCAGTTAGTGCATCTGCCATGGTGTCGCTTGCTACCAGGTCTCTTATCAGGCACTGGCTGAATAACGCTCAGCTGGATCCAGCTAGCGCTGAGTTCGCTGTACTTAAGAAGTGCGAGGTGTTCATGGATTTTGTCATGGCTGCAATGGAAGACTCCATTGTCGTGTGTAGTAGGACGTCAGCCTTGCTGGTGGCCATGCGCAGACTGGTCTGGCTCCGTCAGTGGACAGCGGACGTTGGAGCCAAGAAGTCACTCACAGCTCTCCCCTTCTTGGGGGCGAGGCTGTTTGGAGATAAATTGGACGCTGTTGCTAAAGGAGGTAAGTTACCTCAGCGGAGGAAGCAGCGCCGTCCCTTTCGGGGGGCGGGCTCATTCACTCCTTCCTTTCGAGGGGCCAGAGCGTCTAGGGGCCTGGCCTTCTCAGGGGTCAGGGGCTCGTCCTGGAACAGAGGCAGAGGTCGGGCACGTCCCGCGGCTGCCTGGGGTTCCAAGCCCAAGCATGCCGTTAAACCGGCTCAGCAATGAAGGGGCGCCCTCACCCGTAAGGGTGGGGGGATGCCTGCGGCTCTTCTTCCAGGTCTGGGCCCGGGAGGTCACAGACAATTGGATCTTGGAAGTGGTCTCCTCCGGGTACAAGCTGGAGTTCGAGTACTGGCCGCCCCCAAGATTCTTAAGGTCTTGGGTGCCCTCGGACCCTCAGGCTGTTGGCAGTGAAAAGCCTTCTGGACATGGGGGTTGTATGCCCGGTGCCTCCGCTGGAAAGAGGCAAGGGTTACTACGTCAACCTTTTCACGGTTCCCAAAAAGGAGGGTTCGGTGAGACCCATTCTAGATCTCAAGGTTCTCAACAGGTTTATCAGAGCCAAAAAGTTCCACATGGAGACTCTGCGCTCGGCTATCAATTCCCTTCGCCAAGGGGATTTTATGACATCCATAGACATCAAGGATGCGTATCTGCATGTTCCGATTTTTCAGGCACATCAGAGATTCCTCCGGTTTTCGGTGGGGGATCAACATTACCAATTCGTAGCTCTTCCCTTCGGTCTGACCTCGGCACCGAGGGTCTTCATCAAGGTTTTGGCGGGCGTAATGGCTCTGCTCAGATCTCAGGGCATTCGCATTGTGCCTTATCTGGATGATCTGTTGATCTCTGCTTCTTCCCTTCAGCAGGCAGAACTGGACACCCTCCAGGTGGTGTCGACCCTGGAGAGATTCGGCTGGGTAATAAACCGCACCAAGTCTTCTCTCTCCCCGTCTCGAGTGATTTCATTTCTGGGCATGAATCTGGATACCAGTCGGGCCAGAGTGTTTCTGCCCCAGACCAAGGTGCAGGGGATTCAGGACCTGATCCGTCTTCTGGCCAGCCCTTGTCCCTCTATCCGACAGGGGATGAAACTGGTGGGCCTGATGGTGTCCTCCTTCGAGGCGGTGCCGTTTGCACAATTTCACATGAGATCTCTTCAACTTCTCCTATTGATGTATTGGGACAGGAGCCCTAAGTCTTTGGATCAACCTTTCAGGATGTCTCCCAGGGTTCGGCAGTTATTTCGGTGATGGCTGGACTCAAGCAATCTGGTGAAGGGCAGATCCTTTCTGGTCCCTTGTTGGGAGACGGTTACCACGGATGCCAGCCTGTCGGGCTGGGGAGGTTATTGGAAGAGTCATCAGTTCAGCGGGGTGTGGGGTCCTCAGGAGGCTCACACCTCCATCAATATATTGGAGCTCCGAGCCATTCGTCTGGTTCTGGCTCGGTTAACCCCACAGTTACGGGGTCTTCCGGTTCAGGTGCGTTCGGACAACCGAACGGCAGTGGCCTACATAAATCACCAAGGAGGGACTCGCAGCAGGAGTGCCCTCAGGGAAGTCTCTCTGATCCTGCGCTGGGCGGAGAGCAATGTTCCTTGCCTTTCGGCAGTCTACATTCTGGGGGTGGAGAATACGGAGGCGAATTCCCTGAGCAGGGGGTCCTCTCGCCACGGAGAGTGGTCTCTCAATCCCGAGGTCTTTCTGGATCTTTGCCGCAAGTGGGGGACTCCGGAGGTGGATCTCTTTGCCTCGAGGCATAATCACAAGTTTCCGGCGTTTGTGTCTCTTTCCCAGGATCCCCTGGCCTTGGCAGTGGACGCCTTGCCTCTGGCGTGGAAGGACCTGGGTTTTCTGTACCTGTTTCCACCTGTCTCCATGCTGGGCAGGGTAGTTCGCAAACTGGTTCTAGAAGCGGCACCAGCGATTCTGGTGGCTTCAAGGTGGCCAAGAAGGGTTTGGTACGCAGACGTCGTAAGGATGGCCGTAGACCAGTGCCGGCTACCCTTGATACCGGACCTGCTATCCCAGGGTCATCTACTTTACCCCAATTTACAAACGCTGGCTTTGACGGCCTGGCTGCTGAAACCTTCATCTTGAAAGAGGAAGGTTTGTCTGAGGCGGTTGTTCAGACCCTGATTAGGGCTAGGAAGTGGTCCTCTTCTGGCATTTACTATAGGACTTGGAGGTCCTATATTGATTGGTGTGAGGCTAGGGCCTTGCCTTGCAGGGTTTTCTCTCTACCTAGGATTTTGGAGTTTCTTCAGCATAATCTGGACCTGGGGTTCCAGCTTAGTACTTTGAAAGGACAGGTTTCTGCTCTGTCGGTTTTCTTCCAGAGGTCTTTTGCCTTACACCCACTGGTTAAGACTTTTTTCCAAGGGGTGGCGCATGTGCGGCCCCCTCGAAAAGCTGTAGTTCCTGTTTGGGTTTTGAATTTGGTTCTTTCGGCTCTGCAGGGTCCTCCTTTTGAGCCGCTACATGATATTGCTCTTTTTGTTCTCATGCAGAAGGTTGCCTTCTTGGTGGCTATTACCTCGGTTTGGCGTGTCTCTGAGTTGGCGGCTCTGTCGATTCAGGCCCCTTACTTTGAGAGACACCAGGATAAGGTGGTGTTTCGTTTTAAACCAGATTTCCTTTCTAAGGTGTCTGCTTTCCACCTCAATCAGGATATTGTTCTCCCTTCCTTGTGTCCTAAGCCTAACAATGACAAGGAGAGGGTTTTGCACAATTTGGACGTTGTCCGCTGTGTGAAGTACTATTTGGTGACTACTTCTTCCTTCCGCAAGACGGATGCTTTTTTCGTGGTGCCCTGTGGGCCCATGAAAGGTTTGGCACCTGCTAAGTCTACGATTAGCAAATGGATTCGTCAGGCCATTGTTGGGGCCTATTCTGCTAAGGGGAGGACTCCCCCTTTTAGGGTCACTGCGCACTCTACTCGTGCTGTGGGTGCATCCTGGGCTTTTCAGCACCAGGCTTCTGTTGAACAAGTTTGTAAGGCTGCTACTTGGTCTTCTGTTCATACTTTTTCCAAGTTTTACAAGGTTGATGTGCGGGCTTCAGCAGATGGCCACAAGGTTCTGCAAGCTGCAGTGGTTTGAGTTAGTGCATTCTTTACTGTTTATGGTTCCCACCCTTGACGGACACTGCTATTGGATGTCCCAACTGTCAAGACTTATTGAAGCAGAGTGTATGTCACACTTAGAATAATACCGTTTTGTGATTACTCACCTTTAAAACGGAAGTGTGACATACACTCCGCTTCACCCACCCTGTTTGGTATTCTGGTTCCTTTATATGGTGAACCATTGGATTTTTGTTTGAATTGTTATATTTGGTTCTTCCTGGTCCCTTTACTGCTATCTTACACTGGGGAATTGGTGGGAGGTCCCAGGTAGTTATGGACTGGGAGGGGCTTCTTTTTTGCATTCATCTCTGCAGAAGTTCGCCCTCTACTGGAGAATAACCCAACTGTCAAGACTTATTGAAGCGGAAGTGTATGTCACACTTATAATATCCGTTTTAAAGGTGAGTAATCACAAAACGGTATTTTTGGACATGCATCAATGCTTGTTATATATGTAAATATTAGTGGGCACAGCCTTACTCAAATCAAAAACAATCAAGCGTGCTCCAGGGTCTGTGCCAATATTGGAAACACAAATAGACAATAGGCACATAAAACCCAAGTAGACGGGCACAGCTTATTTATAGATATTAATAATTTATTAAGGTTCCAAAAAGAAAAAAACTAATTAAAAACATGTACAGACAATATTAAAACAGGCTCCTAAGACCATCCCACGGGTACAGTACTAAACCAGACAGAACAACATAATAGTTGTAAATCTAATAAATATTCCTATCAATAATAATCCTTAATAACCTATAAATATACAAATTATTTACCAAGATGAAAAAGTCTATATACAGAGCAAAAGAGCTTGTGCTAATTTAAATTGCAATCGATATATAAATAAATCTTGTACATATGTGATGAAAAATCCTAATAAATGCTGTGAATTTCACCCATAATCTATAAACTAACTCAGTGCGTGCTGTGATATTACCACCTTCAATCAATCTTGGTGGTATAAGATGGCTTACACATAAGAACAAGGAGTATATCAAGCAAACAAAGGAAAAAGCAAAAAGTATAATTACTGTCCCTTTATGGGCATCTCTACAATAACCGAGGGTCTGTGCCAATCCAACAATCTCACGCGTTCCGCTTTTGCAAGCTTCCTCAGAGATGGAGCCTGTTTTAACATTGTCTGTACATGTTTTTTAATGAGTTTTTTTATTTTTTGAACCATAATAAATTATTAATATCTATAAATAAGCTGTGACCGTCTACTTGGGTTTTATGTGCCTATTGTCTATAAATGCTTGTTATATAAATGCTCATGCCATGAGCAAAAAAAGAAAAGAAAAAAAGAGCTGTGCCTTGACTGTTCCACCATTAGATGGAGCCACTTGGTTAAAACAGAAATGTTCTTCCTACATGTCAAAGTTGTTTCTTTATGTAAAAAACATGGACCTTCCTTTCTTGCTTTTTGTTTCACTTATGGGTAATGTTTATGAACTTAAAGAAATGACTTGATAAAGTATCTCTGCTTTTGGGTATGTTACCCTGTTTATGTAGTAACATAGGTTTTGTATCCCTAAGACATGAATGGCTTCAGGATGATTCAACAGAACTTATTTGTACCTTTACATGTCTAGTTTTCAGGTGATTCACTCTCCCCACGAGGGCCCCGGAGTTTACTGCATATTTGAGTTTCAGCATGCAGGGAAAGGTGTCAGTAGTCATTAGGTCCAGGCAGGCTAGCCCCTCTTTTTCTTAGGCTGAGGTATCCTCTTGCTTTTACGAGTGCTTATTTACTGATCGCGCATTAGGTGATTCTATCAAAATGGAAAAGGAGATATCATCTTTTATCAAAAAGAATCTGTTCTGGTGATAGACACCAGAACAATTGAGAAATGCTCTCTCTTTTCTTCCAGGCCAGTAAAGGCATCAGCATTACCCCCAGATTGGGTCGGAATGTTGGATGATCTCACAATTCAGGGGATTGCTTGTCTGTCATCATTCTAGATCTGACAGCACTGCTGCTATCTCCGGGTCTCTGGTTGAAGAGCCAGGAACACAATGGTGAAATTCCTCAGCAGAGAGTAGATTTGTGACTGGGAGCACAAACTGAATTTGGATGTGTTCAGCTTGATTGGGACCTAGATGTGGACCTGTTTGCATCCTGACACAATAGAAGTGTCAAAAGAGTTCACAGGGGTTCAGTTTAGTATATATACCTCCTCTGATGCATCATTCATCATACCTAAGACAGGTGTGCTATGCTGACAGTGTCCACTTGTGCGTAGGTTGTGGCAACTTTACCAACACCCAAGCCTACTCTCTCAAGATCTTTTACATCACCCCAGACTCAGAGCTGCTGGCTTTGATGGGGTGGCTGTTGAATCTTAGAGCAGATGTTCCACCAATCCTTACTACCTTGTTGCAAGAAGCAAACATCCAGTGTTTGCCACATTACCACATATACAAGTTTTTCTTTCAGATGGAGGTAAAAACAGACTTTACCCTGTTCTTTGGCCATGATTGGTGATGGGGCTGTCTCTGAGTATTGTTAAAAGTCAAGATTCAGCCCTATACAAAACATTATTTTCAATATACAAGCTACTGCAGAGGCCTTTGGGAAATTCATTGACCAAAACCTTCTTACAAGGGGGTTGCCAGTGTGTCTTTACAATTTAAAGAGACTCTGTAGGCAAAGTGCATAAACTATCATTTGGCAGCTCACCTCCCAATGACTGCCCTTTCCCTTCCTGTCAGAACGCAGCTGCTCCTGAAAGTAGAAACAAGGCAAAGAGTAGTGACACCCCCCCCCCCCAATTCCTTTGTCATAGACCACCAATCTTATGTGCTGTTTGTCAGCACAATGAACACACTAGTATTATGCAGCCGGAGTCAGCCAATATAGCCTTTCGCCCCTCTGCCCTCTGTATGCCTTCCACCCTCTATCATGTCAATCACTGTCCCGTCTAATTAGCATTTACATCACCAATGGCTGTCTGTGTACTCGTAAGCGTGCACCCCATACCTTTACTATTGATAATTGGACTCCGGACACTGTGGATCAGACTCTGCTGATGTGTATAAACAGATTCTAACCAATGTAGAAGACACTAGCAACAGGGAGATAGGGTGGAGCACAGCCAGGGTGTTTACAGCACAATATAGGGCTCTTAAATACCCTGCCAATTATGTTAATTACTATGGGGCATCACAGCTCTAAGGGCCACACCCACTTGCTTCAGAAAATAAATCAAAAGGTAAAACTGTAAACCTTGAAATCTTGGCCATTTCTTCTTCAATTTAAAGGAAAATTGTGCATTTGCCTAATGTAGGCTGACACAGTGCATTTGCCTGCTGTATCCCTTTAAGCACCTGGATAAGGCATGGAATCTTAACTTGGTGTTGTCCTCTTTTCAGATGTCTCATTTTGAATGATTAATGATGTTCCTGTTTTCATTTCAGTTCCTTTGTGAATTTCTTATGACAGTTTAACCCCCTCTTCTGTCTTTCATGACCAAATAGGAAGCAGGGCACTGACACAGAAACCACCTCACTGCGTTAGTCACAGTCCCGCCAATGGATTGGTTTATGCAACTGTCTCCATTGAGTAAAAAAACAGTGACATACCTAAAAGAAACAATTTAAATTAAATTGACTGTAGCCCCTACCCACTTTATCCGAAACTAAATAAACTAAAAATGTTGAGCAAGCATGTCAATTTATGTCTGCTATTTTATTACTAATCTGGGACTGTACCTATCTTATTAATATCCACTACATTCACTAGTAACCAACAGACTGCAGTCGTTTATTTTTACCATGATATTCGAAAACTCCCCAACATCAAGCTGTTTACTGTGTGTAGTTATATGGAGGTTAGCATGTGAGATGTAATAATCAAGTAATAAAGATAAAGTATTAGTATAGTACTTATAAATCATTCAGCCAGGGCATTTACCATATATTGTGTATATGGGAATTTTCTTTAGCATGCAGAAGGGTGCAGGTTTGGTCCTCACTCTTACTGACAGTTATTCCAATTATTTCCAGGTATTTCTTTGAATCATTGTGTTAATTGTGAAACTGACCATCATTGTCAACTTGGAAACTTACATTCAATCTCCTGTCCTCCCATCTGCAGTGTTTGAATATTTGGATGTGGCTTTACTCTGAAAATAGAACCCACCCACTCAGTATCACATGTCCCTTCATTCTCAAAGCTGGGACTGGTGATTCATGCTCTGTGCAAGTGTCAGCAGTTGTCCCAGGATTTCCTTTCTAGGGGTCGGTCACTAAAGGAAGGTTGGATTGATGGAGCTGCAGGTCTGTCTGGCAACAGAAACTGTTAATCCCAGTTGAGAGATTTGTTGCACTTTTCCAAGAATTACAGCATATTATCAGCGTCAAGTTTCCATAAGGCTTTAATATGAATTTCTCATGGGAAACTTTACATAATACCAGTGCTATTCAACCTACAACCCCAACCTGACTTATGACTTCTAGTGATAACATTGTCGTCTACAGTGGAAATAAAGACTGCTGAGAAACAAACAAGTCACTTTATGGTACCCTTTTTCTATTAACAGTAATAACCACAAGGCTAGTTAAAACAAAATAAAACACATTCTTGGTCCCAGCTTTTCACCCACTACCAACTTCTGCCTCTGTTGAGCTGCACAAGGATTATAAATGACAATATCATCTCCCATTCAAAGCAGTAGTAGGGCACTGATGAAAGGGTCACTCTTTAACATCAGTCCCGGCAACTGCACAGAAGATTTATGTACGGACACACTTTTTAACTTGCTCCTCTGGCATTACAGGCGGGTAGGGATGGGGCATCTTATATCATTAGTCATAGAGATCATACAGTCTATTAACCCCTCCAGCGCCAGCTTGCCTAGAGATGTTGTCACAGCTTGTTGGCAATCAATTTTTAAGCATGTGCACTGTATTTGTTTAACTGTTTTGTTTAATTGTTTAATCTTAGTATACAGTACGTCCTGCTCCATATAAGAATCATTACACTTGAGTATTACTCCGCCAGATGGCGCTGGACTGCAGAGACCGTGAAATTGGCTCCTCCCGGCCCCTCAAATACCCGGGACCTCCCACAAATCCCCAGAATTTCTCTGCAGTCTGGACTGCGAAGGACAAGAAGATGTCTCTCTCTTCTCGCAGGTGAGCGGGGCTATGCAGCCCTGTAGGACTATTCCCACCCGTTCCATTTTTAATGTGCCTCCCAACCTTGGCTGCGCTGGTCTGGGTTATGGTAGGCAGCACCGCTGTCAGGTGCTTAGGAGCGCTGCTCCACCGCAGGCCCCCACCAAAGGGTAGGCGGTATAGGCATATGGTGAGCCTCTATGGTATGCCCCTCCCGCCCTATTGCCCCTGTCTATCGGTGGGCCCTATGTTAAGTGGCCGCTGCCCTCCCTCGCTCTCCCTTGTAGCTCTTGGGGGGGGGGGTGTATATGCCTTGGTGCTTCACTGTATTATGTGCTTCTGGTTGGTGTCAGTCTCCGCGCTGACTTGGTTGCACTGGTTGCGTTTTTTGAATATGTGCTCCGCGGTTGGCGGCGGCATTACCTCAGGAGCTGGTGCGCTGTTATTGGCTGCTTGTCACGTGTGCTGCTTCGCGCTCTTCGGGGGGGCGGGGCCCGCGGATGGCGTGTTCTGCGTCACTGTCTCCGCGGCCCGCCCCTCGAGGTATACCCGGCACCATTTTTCTCTGGATTCGGCTGCTGCGTGGCTGCCATCTACCTACCGTGGTCCGTGAGTGCCCTCGCGGGCGGCTTTATTTACCCTATGTCATTATACATGTCACTTATGGGATTCTCTTCGCTTATGTCTTTCAGACGGGTCGAACTCTATTGGTTTCTCCCGGCCCTACTCCCTCTATTTAGTTATTAAACTTGTGAGGCCTAGTGTGTAAATTACTCCCGCCTATTATGCGGCTATAATCACCATATGGAGGCGTCTCAGGATAATGTGCTCGGGGTTTCTTCGGGACAAGCCCAGCTATGTGTAGCTTGTGGGGTGTCCCCTACTAGTGCTGACAATGTGCGGGTCTGTATACCTTGTGCCCAGCAGGTGCTTGCGCTGCAGCCTGGTTTACCAGTAGCTGGGCCGGCGCCTCGTATGGCGTCACCTACTCCCCCAAGCTTAAATTTGAACTTTGCGCTCTGCCATCAGTTCCCTGCGTCCAGGGGACTTCATGACCTCTGTGGACATCAAGGATGCTTACCTCATATTCCTGTTTTTCCAGGTCATCAAAGGTTCCTCAGGTTCGCTCTGGAGGATCAGCACTACCAATTTGTGGCATTGCCCTTCGATCTCACTTCAGCTCCCAGAGTGTTCACCAAGGTGCTGGCAGGAGTGATGTCTCAGGGCATTCGCGTGCTGCCCTATTTGGACGACATTCTCATCACTTCTCAGTCCCTCCAACAGGCAGAGCTGGATACTCAGCTAGTAGTTTCCTTGTCTCCCTCCTTGGTGACACCCTTCCTGGGAATGAATCTGGATACAGTTAAGGCAAGGATTTTTCTTCCTCAGCAGAAGGTGGACAGTCTGCTAGCGCAGGTTCAGTTCCTGCTATCTTGCCCTCATCCCTCCATCCTGATGGTGTCGTGCTTCGAGGCGGTCCCTTATGCCCAGTTTCACATGAGGCCTCTGCAACTCCACCTCTTGTCAGTATGGGACAGTATGGGACAAGGATCCTGCGTCCCTTGACCAGGTCCTTGTGCTGTCCCCCCTAGTCAGGCGGTCTCTCTCGTGGTGGCTGGACTCCAGGAACCTGTTGGTGGGCAGATCCTTTTTGGCCCCCTGCTGGGAGACGATCACCACAGATGCCAGTCTGACAGGTTGGGGGGGTTTCTGGAAGTCCCTGCAGTTCCAAGGGCGGTGGGGCCCTCAGGAGGCCCACACATCTATCAACATTCTGGAACTGAGGGCAATCAGGTTGGTTCTGGCTCACTTGACCCAACAACTTCGGGGCCGGCCTGTTCAGGTACGCTCGGACAACCAGACGGCGGTTGCCTACATCAATCATCAGGGAGGGACCCGGAGCAAGGGGGCCCTCAAGGAAGTGTCTCTGATCCTGGCTGGGCGGAGGACAATGTTCCCTGCATATCAGCTGTGTACATTCCGGGGGTGGAGAAACTGCAGGCAGACAATCCTGGTGGCCCCCAGGTGGCCAAGAAGAGTGTGGTTCGCAGACGTGGTGCAGCTGGCAGTAGATCAGTACGCTCTGCCCAGGATGTCAGACCTGCTCACTCAGGGTCACTTACGCCATCCCAATTTACCAACTCTGGCTTTGACGGCCTGGCTGCTGAAACCTCCATCTTGATGGATAGGGGGCTGTCTGCCTCTATTGTTGATACCATGATAAATGCTAGAAAGAAGTCTTCTTCTTCCATTTGTTAGGGCCTCAGCTGATACTGCTTTTGGCCGCAAGGTTCTGCAGGCGGCAGTGGTATGACCTGTCTGCTGTTACCTTTGGGGATCCCACCCTACTTTATGGACACTGCTATTGGATGTCCCAAGTGTAATGATTCTTATCTGGAGCAGGACGTACTGTATACTAAGAATAATACAATTCTGTGATTACTCACCTGTAGAATTGTTATTATGAGTATACAGTACGTTCTGCTCCACCCCACCCTTGGTTTTGCATTATCCTGGATCCCCTGTATGGTGATTGTTATCATTGTTATAGTTACTAGTTGGTTCTGTTTTCTTTCTCCGGCTTCTCGTTAACTGCTTTTCAATGCTGGGGATTTGTGGGAGGTCCCGGGTATTTGAGGGGCCGGGAGGAGCCAATTTCGCGGTCTCTGCAGTCCAGCGCCATCTGGCGGAGTAATACCCAAGTGTAATGATTCTTATCTGGAGCAGGACATACGGTATACTCATAATAACAATTCTACAGGTGAGTAATCACAGAATTGCATTTTTTCAGCTTTAACAGGAAATGTCTTGTTTGTAATTTTTTCAGTACTTTCTCAATATTTTTGGGTGAAATCTGTGGAAAATAAAAAAAAGTTATATTTTAAATGTAGTTTTTTTAAAGAAAATGTATTTTTTTCAGGAAAACCATATTGCGTGTAAAAGCCATATTCCTCCCTATTATGGTTTGGTAGACACCCGTTCCTGCCCAGTAGACACCCCAAACTTATGCTTTATCACATAACAACTACTATGCACATCTTGCATTTAACTTGCAATAACTATCAATGGACACTGCCTTAAACAAAACGATGCGAGGTCCCCCTCACTAGCAAAACCAGCCTGGGCCCCAGGTATGTGGGCTGGTAGACCAGGGCTCACCGGCCCAAATGAGCAACAGGCTCTTCTGTACCCCCCTGGCCTTTGGGGATGTAGGTAATGGAGCAGGGGGATTTGGAAAATCACCTGCTTGCTGGCCCTCCTGCCCTTTGAACTGGTAAAGGTGTCTCAAGGACCCCTTGCCAGTTCACAAAGTGTTAAATGAAATAAAAACACACATAAAAGTTTGTTTTAATAATTTTTTTTACACTCTTACCCCCTTCTATCGCTGGCTACTGTCCCACACCCTTGGATCTCAGACCTGATTGAGCAGTGGAAGCCAGGAGCGGGGCGGAGGATCTATGTCCTCTGCCCTTTTGCTATCATGCTCACTTTGGCGGTATTAAAAGTCTCTCCCTGTGGCAGGGGGATGAGCTGCCGGGGCCAGTGCAAGACTGTCTTTCTGACCTCTTGTCAAATAGCAGAAGGTAAGAAGATGCACTGCAATGGCAGGGGCGTCGCTGCATCGGAGACAGGAAGAGAAGCTCAATGAGAGAATGAGCTGTGCATGATGCCGGTGGCGAGGGACCTGGACGAAGCCTTTCAGGTAAGAGCTACAGCCCCAGACCAGGAGCTTTATTTTTGCCTGAAAATATACTTTAATTTCCTCTGGGTCAGCCCATTTCCCTGCATTGGTAATCCAAAGACAAAACCCCACATAAGACTAAGGCAGTTTTCCTGATTTTAGGGGGAAAAAAAACATCCTGACCGCAATTATGGAAATTGGAATAAATCCACGGATTAACCATTTATTTTCAGTGGTCTATTAGCCATACCATATAGCTATGTTTTTTACATTGGTTTGTTTTTATCATGGTAATGTTACTGCATCTCCTCAGATGCTACATTTCCACATTTTCCGCACTGTGAGAGGAAATTAAATTGTGTAAAAAAAGGCACAGAGTTGACCCATACTACTTGATTAGTAAGGCAAAGAGTGTAAAGCCATATTATTACAAATGCCTTTTCTTAGCAGATTTTCTTTATTGCTAATCTGGCTATAGAATCTGACTTATACATGACTAATGCTCATCTATCCCACTGACCCAGGCAGTGACGCGATCTTTTGGCTCAGGAAGGTCCATCAGTGAAATGACCTTTCTAAGCTGATAGGCCAGGTCAGAGCACAGTGAAGCCACCACCCGGGCACAGAAGTTAGCAAAGGCAAGGGCTGGATGGGGGTAGGTTTTTGGGTTTAGGCCTACTTTAGGACAATCTCAACAATGGAAACATCCAATATCCAGCTATCTTTTTAATGATAAGACTGAAGCTTTTACTGTCTATTTTTATTTCTAGGCCATCTTGGGAACTGTTTTGTGTCTTTGTTTTTAGAATACTGTGAACAATATTTGTATCATATGATATATGTCTTAGTGTCTTAAACATTTTTAACATTTTTTTTGTATGTTTTCTTTCCAATAGGTATTTAGTGGAAAGAGACCGGATTCTGAATTTTCTCCTCTGCCTCAAAGTACTTTTAGAAAACCCCCCAGTCCTCAGCCTTCTGAGGGTCAGCAGGCACTGACCTGTCTTATCAGTGAAAAAGACATTTCCCTCTTTGAGAAACTTGGAGATGGGTCATTTGGTGTGGTCAGAAGGGGGGAATGGAATACCCCAGGTGGCAAAATGGTAGGTATTCACTTTTTCAAGTACGGTGACATAGAAAACATATGGCTTTTAGTTTTTTGCAGTTTGTTTACTTTTTGTAATGTATTGTAATACATTGTAATGTATTTTGTATTTTTATATTTTTATTACTACATAGTAGAATTTAAAACAAAAACAAGGGTAATAAAGATAAGGAGTATCCAAACCAAAGAGTGTACACAATTGTACATTAAAACATACCAGTGGTTGGGAACAATTCACTAGGGAGGGCACTATCAGGCTAGGGGCAAGGGTTGTGGGTTGTGGGTTGTGGGTATTATGGCAGAAAGAGTCTTGCCAGACCATTGAAGTGAAAGCTTTCGTGGAACTAAAAAAGAAAGTGAAGTGTATGAGGTTGGGCTTCTTGCTTCATGTGAGTTTTAACAGATGTCCACCCACAAATAATAACATTTGTATATATAAATCGATTTTCTACCCTAGCAATCTAAACCTGTCACTACTTGCTGCACTGACACTGAGTAACCTAGAGCACACCCCTTCTATTTCACGATCTGTTACCGCAGACTATTGCCCACGGATCCTTCATTACAGAGCTTATGGTAAGTGTTTGTTGGGCATATATAATTACTACATCTTGTGACAAAATGGATGTGTTTTAGGTTATTGGGTGCCAGGGTATGAAGTGGGTGGCACGAAGCTTAATACTAGGATATAGGATCACTTTAAGCCAATCATTCTTAAAATGTTTCTTTTGTTTTCTGTAGTTCTGGAGCTATACTTTTTGCATTCTGGAAAAGGCTTTCAGAATTGTAATCAAAGATGCAGCTTCTAAAAACCATACATCCTTTAGGGCCCTGCTGAACTCACTGAATATAAAAATTATTAACAAACCACCTTCAAAAGAGACCTGATTTTTCTTTGCCATCATCTTCCGTAGAACTTTACAAGGTATAATTAGAGATAAGGTAAAGCCTACTGTACAGGGTCCAGTACAAATTAGATGCTAAAAAGTTTAAACCAAATGCTGTCAGCACAGGAGACAAAAGGAAAGAGATCCCTGCCCTTGTGAGCTTACAGTCTAAAGGATAGGGGGTAGAGACAAAAGGGAGGTATCACAAGTGGTAGGGCTTAGATATGGCAGCATGTGCCATGTGAACGTTATAGGAGTTGCTTAAGCAATGTTATATGCTTGTCTAACGAGGTGAGTTTTGAGGGCACTTTTAAAGGCTTGGAGCATTGGAGAGTGAGGGATTGAGTGAGGAAGTGCATTTTAGAGAAGTGGAGAGGCACGGGAGAAGTCTTGAAGGCGGGAGTGCGAGGGGGTGACCAAGGAGGAGGACAGAAGAATGTCAGAGGCAGAGCGGAGGCTACGGCTGGGATGAGAGAGAGATCAGAGATGAAATATAGGGAGGAGCCTGGCTGGAGAGAGCTTTGTAGGTTAGTATTAGAAATTTGAACTGAACCTTCTGAGAGACAGGTAACCAATGGAGGGATTGACAGAGGGGGGAGCACTGGAGAAGCATGAGGAGAGGTGGATGAGGTGAGCAGTAGAGTTCAGAATAGATTGGAGGGTGCCAGTCTGTTTGTTGATAAACCACAAAGGAGGGTGTTGCAGTAGTCAAGTGGGGATATGACCAGGGCATGCTTTAGCATTTTAGTGGTATCAGGTGATAAAAAGGGACAGATGCTGGAGATGTTTTTAAGTTGGAGGTGACAGGAGGTGGCTAGGGAGTGAATGTGAGGTGTGAATGATAGAGAAGAGTCCAAAATGAGCCAATTCTTTGACCTTGATGAGTTGCAGTTATTGTAAGATTATTTACAGAGATTGTGTAGAGGGGAATGGAGTGAGATGGTGGGAAAATGACCAGTTCTGTTTTGACATTGTTCAGTTTAAGGGAGCGAGAGGACATAAAGTAAGACATGGCTGTTAGACAGCTAGGAAGGCGAGAGGGGAGTAGGAGATATTTCTATGTGTCATGTGCATAAAACTCATATTTAAAGCCCAGCGGGGTTATTAGTTGGCCAAGACCATAAGTATGTATTGAAAAAGTAGGGGGTCCTAGGACTGTGCCTTGTGGTACATCAACAGACAGAGAGCAGGTAGAGGATACACTAAATGTGATCAGAGAGATAGGAGGAGAGCCAAGACAGTGTGAGACCTTGGATTCCAAGAGAAGAAAGAATATTGAGAAGCAGAGCATGGTCGACAGTGTCAAAAACAGAGGATAAGTTGAGAAGAATGGGAGCAGAAAAAGGGCCTTTGGATTTAGAAACATAGAAACATAGAAGGTTGGCGGCAGAAGGAGACCATACGATCCATCTAGTCTTCCCTTATGTGGCAGTTAATAGATCATTGATGACTTTGATGAGGGCAGTTTCATTCTATGCTTAATATAATAAGCTAAGAGATCAAAAAGCTCCTAATTCAACAGAAAAGTATTTACATGGCACATACTAACCAAGAAAACAGGATTACCCATTGCCCTTTGTGAATACTGTTTAGCTTATCTCTTTATGTATCTATGTTACTTCAAATGTTTAGAACCACTGAGTATACGAATGTCCAGTCTATATAACAGACCCCCCCCCCCCCCACCACACACAAACACACGTACCACAACTCACTTGTTTTGGGCTTTTGACATTAAGCAGCACAATGCTAAAGTTAGCCAGCCCCCCAGCAGTGGGATGAGAATGATTAAAGGGACAAATCCAGACAATGGCAAAAATAAGGCCCTCATTGCTTCCAGAGAGAGCCTGGCAAGCCACAGTGGTTGTGCTTGTTGGGCTCGCTCACACTGGCAGTGCTGAGGAACAGGGGCCAATCGGTAAATCCACCAGGAGCCGCCATCATAGGCAGAGCCACACACAGAAAGAAGACCATGTGGAGTTTATCTGGGGATCTTTAGCCTTGGGAGCCAGGGCAGATCAGCTGCATTTCCCATCGCCACCACCTACAGGTCCTGCTCCAGTGGCCATTGGAAGATGGCATGCCAAAGGGCTCAAGGGTAAAGAAGGAGCTAAGAGCATTGAATTCCCTAACTCTATACCTCAAAAGGGGTAGTAACTACACCTGTTCTTACACAGCCAAGTTTGTAATGCATCGCTTGCAACAGGACATGCTGCGGGACATAAGGTGTAAGCTGGAGGAAAAGCATAACTGCATGCCTCTCAGTGCTCCAACGGAGATCAGGTTTGCATGAGGCCGACATCACCATTCGGTTCCCCAGGACCTGGCCAAGATAGACGTCAGGGACAAAGACATTGAGGACCTTGTTGATTGGTTGTATTTACCCTAAAGTTGTCTGACGATCACGAACCCTCTACTTGAGGCTCATTACTGGGGCAAAAAACGTAAAACAATGCAAAAAATTCCATGATCAGTTTTATTTCGATACTTTCAGACGGATGGATACATCCAGACCGGGACCAAGTTGCTCGAAAACACCTGCAATTCCTGCGCTACCGCATGGAATTCCAAAGACAGGCCATGGCAAATGGTTCAGTGCTCAATATTTGTCCCTTGTCAGTCCTAGTTGCCCAAATAAGGATATGGCTCAAACAGTGGTCAAAAGTTATGATCCAAGAAAAAGTTATTCTGAGATGCTCTTGACAACTTGTTCAAGGAAGTCATTGGAGGAAAATGTACAAAGTCTGCTCAAAGGTGGAGAAACAAACCATCATATAAGAAATCCTCACTTTTGTGCCTTACTTTTGTGCCTTCTCTAGGCTAGCTCAGGCAGTATTAGACTAAACACAGACCATCACAAAAGAACAAAAGCGTTTCAGCAATGGTTAACAGTGGCCTGGCCAGCCAAAACCATGCCCACCTCTGTTCAGGTCCTGAAGTTAAAAATGGAATCATTGAGATGCATTGTGGTGTCACTAGACCAGGGAGCCTCTTTGGCCTCCTTAGTTATACAAGAGCCTTATCTCCACGTACCAGCTTTTCTAGCCCACCAGAGGTCCGAGGTTCACAGTCGAGTACCAGCACTTTCAATTGTTGGCACTGCCCTTCGGCCGGTTTACAGCTCCTAGGGTTGACCCCATACTTAGGAGACCTATTGGCATGAGTGCTCTCTTTGTGGAAGATGCAGCTTCAATTTGCAGAATTATTTTTTGATTGGATCATCAATCTTGTGAAATCTTAGCTGACACCATCCAGAACACTCCTGTTTCCTGGGATGTGTTTGAACACAGAAGTGGTCAGGAAACACAGGTCCAGCTACGACACATGGTTCGTCATATCTCTACCTGCCCCAACTCTTTACCATTGTATAAGGTTGAGGGGGTTTAATGGTCTCTGCAAAGGATGTCCCTTTCGCCCAAAGGCACAACAGATCACTCCAGTTGGCCTTTCTCTTAAAATTGGACATCCTGAATTCCACTTGCATCTTCCAAGACACCTGAGGAGCCAAAGCTTTCTATCAAAGAATTGGAGCTTCGAGTGGTGCTTCGTACACTTAGTTACTTGGTAATGGATATGGCCATAAGAAGATATGTCCAAAGCAAAGGACCCCCTAGCTTTGGCCCATGTTTCACCTAGTTCTTTCGGACCTGCAGGATTCCCCCTTTGAGGCAGAATTGTTTACCTCACCTTACAGAGGGATAAGATAGTCCTGCGTCTTCCTTCCCAAAGTGGTTCCAGCCTTTCATAGGAGGATATTGTCCTTATGTAAGAAGCTCTCTGTTTGGCTAAGCGAAGAGAGAGAAATGAAATTATTATGGTAAGTTTACTATTATTCCATTTTTTTACCCTACACAAGGCAGCTTAAAAAACAGGATAATGCTACATTTTCTGATTGCTAGTATTGCTATTATGGCTTTGGGTTTTTGATTGTAGGGAATGTAAACCCAACTGTAATAATAAGGCAGCAAGCAGCTCATTTGATCCCGGCCCATGTGGCTCTCCACCATTTCCTGCAGTGCCAGGTAGAAACCAGTCTAAAGTTTGCCCTCCTTTCAGTTCCTTTCCTCCAGGACCATGCAAAAAAAATGTTCTATCAGCCACTCTATCCTCGATCTCTCAATTGAACCCAGCAGAGCAGACTCCAAAAGCTGCCCCATGACATGCCCTTCCCTGAAGCAAAGAAAGTTGCTTTTCTTAGAATACATAAGGTATTTACATATAATCTGGGATTTTATGATGTTTTGAAATGGCTCATTTAACACTGTTCCAAGAGAGATAAGGTAGGAGGAAGTTTGTGTGTATCTGGACAGATGAGCAACAAATCACCTGCGCAACTGCCCCACTATACATAATGCAGAGGTGCTGTTTCCAAAACTTTGAACAATTAAACCACAATATAAGGACCAAACAAAGGTCTGAAATGAAGCACAACCAAGATACTGAACTGTACACCTATTGTGAACGTCACATATCACATCAACCACATGACAATATTAAAAACAGCTAAAATACACAGAAGCACATGACAACAAAAAAGCCAACACAGTTAGAGGTGGAGATGGGGGAAGACAATCAAAATACGCATATAACAGTGTACAATAGTGAAACAATACATACAACCAAAATGTGCCATTTAATTCATATAACAAATCCTTCTATCTTATGCACAAAGTGACCAAAATAACACAATTCCATGAATCAGTAAATGTATAACCTACTGAATATCTGACCCCAAAAACATTTAATCCTATGAATGGTAAGACCAGATGAACCAGGCAGAAATGATAAATAATCAGCATTAACTAAACATCAAATCAATCACCTCAACAAAATATCCCCACCATCTTACAACTCACCTGGGTGGGCATATTCTGTTGAGGTTGTTATTTTGATGGAGGACGCTTCGGAGATGAGCAATGCAAATGGACAGGATCAGGCCACAGGAGTACGGTACATGGAATCGAGCATGCCAGCCGTGATATAGTGCAGATACTGTAGAACTATGAATCTAGGTGTAAGGTTCATTGTTATACACTTGTAAATGATGTCTTAGATTATTTCTATTTAAATGTGTTCTAAAATATCCTTGGCACAGTACAGCTTTTAAAGCTAATGATGTTCGTAAATCCTTGGCTTTTGTTTTGCATGTTTTAAGCAGTAATTTTGTAACTGGATTTGAATGATTCATTAAAATAGATAATGTCATAATACTATCAAATACCTAGGTATTGTTTTTAAATCATCTATCAGAAACAGCATCAATGACATTTTATGTGACTTTCTTTTAAGTTTAATGTTGCAGTTAAGTGCTTGAAGACGGATGTTCTTACACAGCCAGATGCCCTAGATGATTTTATAAGGGAGGTTAATGCAATGCACTCCCTTGACCACATCAACCTCATCAGACTATATGGAGTCGTCCTTACACATCCTATGAAAATGGTACTGTAGGCCATAAATGCCATCTTAATGTAATAATGATTACATTTCAGATGTATGCTTTTTTTGTACATGATTAGCCTTGAATTGACAAGTTAATGTGGCATATAGATATTTAAAACCATGCAAGGTAATTAGGATAATAAAATCTTCCATACACTTGTGAATACTTCATCTTAATGCAGCATGTCCAATTTACAACAATACATGTTTCTACCTTGGGCATTTCTGACCAGGAGACAGACACCGCAAAAAAGCGGTACATGGTGCAGGATAACAGTGTGCCGTAGGAGATAGACCTACCGTATCTCTGCCGTAGGAGATAGGACCTGATGGTTCTAACCCCCTTTCCTTTTCAAATATTACTTTTGACCATCTATTCTAAGTGTGCCATACACTCCACTTCGATCTTCATGACATGTGGGTAATCTCCAGTAGAGGGCGAACTTCTGCAAAGATGAATATGCAAAAAAGAAAGCCCCTCCCAGTCCATATATACCTGGGACCTCCCACCAATTTCCCAGTTCCTTCTCTGCAGGGAAGGCGACAAGACAGAAGATGAAGACTTCTTTTACTTGCAGGTAAGCCGGGCTCGCGCCCGGCCGTTTATTATCCCTATTACTGCCAGCCAGGACCCTTTTTAAATTGTCCCTAATTGAGCCTCCTAGGCTTAGGCTGTGGGTCCTGGTGAGGGTAGGAGCACCCTATGGGTGCGGAAGGAGCTTTGCTTCACCGTGAGACCTCATTATGGGGTAGGCGGTTATCCAGGTTTTTGGTGATCCTGGTGCGGGATGCCCCGTCCCTACATGCCTATGGCCTTATAATGGCCGGGTTCCCACTCCCCCTTCCAGGTCCCTTACTTCCCTCTGGGGGGGGGGGGGGGGGGCTGGCGTGCCGTCATCCTCGGCCTCTCCCTTTTTCATTTGTTAATATTTATATATGAGTGTATGTGTGTTGGTGTTCACTTTACTTTGTGTTGTGTGTGTTTGTGTGTGGGTCTCCTGGAAGTATCCCTGGATGAATTGGTGCATGGTGCCTTCTAGCCTGTGGTGGTTTTCCATGTTAGCCTGGGGAGTTTCTCTCCCTCAGGCTGTGTTAAGAAAAGGGGGCGGCGCCAGGCGCGCGGCCGCGGTAGCCCCGCCCCCCTCGTTCGGTGAGTTTTGCGGGGGCTTCACTGGCCAGATCCGCGCTGCTGGAGGGGGGTGGGGCCGGAAAAGCGCGCCTTCGGCACTGGCCCGCCCCCCTTCCCTTCTCTTCCTGCTTCTCGGCTTCTCCACAGATCGGGGGCCATTTTTGCTGCCTTGCTGCGATTGCTGCTGCCGTTCTTGGGGACAGGTAGGGGCCTGTCGGCCACCTCTTTGTCACTTGGGGGTCCCTCTCTGGTGGGGGGGGCCCCCTGTGGTGCTGGTTTTTGGCAGGTTTTGCCTTTTATCTATTTAATTATTTAATTTAAATTGTATATATATATATATATTTGCTGTATAGTAATTTATATGCCTTATTGTGTGTTGCAGATTGCTTCATTATTGTGCATGTTAAGGGGTTCCTCCTGGTCCTGGGGTCCCTAGTGTAAATTTGATCACCTCAAATCCTCCCACCGGGACTTTTAAGGGGCATCCCGGGTTGCTTAGGCGTAAATTCCCTGCGGTCTTGTGACTGACCACAAAAATCACCATATGGAGGCTCCGCAGGATACTGGGCTTGGGCTCCCTCTGGGACATTCCGGGCCATGTGTGGGGTGTGGGGTATACCTTACGGGGGAGAATGTGCGGATCTGTATACCATGCGCACAAAAGGCCATAACGCGGCAGTCTGGTACCCAGCCTTCTGGGTCGGCTCCTCCCGCTTCATCGCCTTCCCCTCCCCACCTTATCCGTACCCCAAGTGACATTGGTGCCAGCGGGGAGTCGCACTCTGGTGTTTGTGCTAGGTTGGCCAGCATTGAGAAGTTTATTGCTAGCACGGTGGGCAAGAAGCCCAGGCTAAAAAGAGACATTTGTCGTCGGCCCAGCCCTTGTGGGATGTTGACGACGATTCCGTTGATTTGTCAGATTATTTCCCGTTAGAGGAGGGGGAATTGTATGAGGAAACAGAGGCTGACTATGTTCAGTCTGGTGATGCCGATGTCGGGCAGGCGCTGGGGGATGCCGTAGATACGGCCACTGTTTTGTCACATCTATTGGAGGTGTTGGATATTGAACCGCCTGAGGCGCCTCCTCTCAAGAAGGGGGAATTTTTGGGGGTCCGCAAGCCCCGTCTGGAATTCCCTACCCAGGGTCACTTTGATGCGCTGATCCTTAGAGAATGGGAGAGGCCCAGTCGGCTTCCTGGTGCTCCTCAGGGATGGGATAAGAAGTATCCTTTCCCGGTGGAGGCGGTTAAGCGCTGGTCCTCTCGAGGTCGACACGCCTGTTTTAGGTTTGACCAACTCTTCTGTGCTGAACACCCCTGACGCTACTTCCCTTAAGGATGGCGAGGATAAGCGCCTTGATCAGATGGCGTGCCACGCATTTGCCAGCGTGGGCTCGGCCCTGCGGCCTGTTTGTGCATCTGCCCTGGTGTCGCTTGCTACCAGGTCTCTTATCAGGGACTAGCTGAATGATGCTCAATTTGATCCAGCTAGCGCTGAGTTCGCTACCCTTAAGAGATGTGAATTGTTCGTGGATTTTGTCTTGGCTGCTATGGAAGATTCTATTGTTGTGTGTAGTAGGACTTCAGCCTTATTGGTGGCTATGCGCAGATCGGTCTGGCTCCGCCAGTGGACGGCGGACTTTGGGGCCAAGAAGTCGTTCACAGCTCTTCCCTTCTTGGGTACGCGGTTATTTGGAGATAAATTGGATGCTGTTGCTAAAGGAGGTAAGTTACCTCAGCTGAAGAAACAGCGCCGTCCCTTTCGGGGGGCTGGCTCGTTCACTCCTTCCTTTCGAGGGGCCAGAGCGGCTAGGGGTTTGGCCTTCTCCGGTGTCAGGGGCTCGTCCTGGAACAGGGGCAGAGGTCGGGCACGTCCCGCGGCTGCCTGGGGTTCCAAGCCCAAGCCTGCCGTTAAACCGGCTCAGCAATGAAGGGGACGGCTGCTGCTCTTCTTCCAGGTCTGGGCCCGGGAGGTCACAGACAATTGGATCTTGGAAGTGGTCTCCTCCGGGTACAAACTGGCGTTCGAGTACTGGCCGCCTCCAAGATTCTTAAGGTCTCGGGTGCCCTCGGACCCTCAGGCTGCACAGGGGCTCCTGTTATCAGTGAAAAACCTTCTGGACATGGGGGTTATATGCCTGGTGCCTCCGTCGGAGAGAGGCAGGGGTTACTACTCCAACCTTTTCACGGTTCCCAAAAAGGAGGGTTCGGTGAGACCCATTCTAGATCTCAAGGTTCTCAACAGGTTTATCAGAGCCAAAAAGTTCCACATGGAGACTCTGCGCTCGGCTATCAATTCCCTTTGCCAAGGGGATTTTATGACATCCATAGACATCAAGGATGCGTATCTGCATGTTCCGATTTTTCTGGCACATCAGAGATTCCTCTGGTTTGCGGTGGAGGATCAGCATTTTCAGTTTGTAGCCCTTCCCTTTGGACTGACCTCGGCGCCGAGGGTCTTCACCAAGGTCTTGGCGGGCATAATGGCTCTGCTCAGAGCTCAGGGCATTCGCATTGTGCCTTATCTGGATGACCTGTTGATCTCCGCTTCTTCCCTCCGTCAGGCGGAGCTGGACACCCACCAGGTGGTGTTGACTCTGGAGAGGTTCGGGTGGGTGATCAACCTCCCCAAGTCTTCTCTCTCTCCGTCTCGTGTGAATTCATTTCTGGGCATGAATCTGGATACCATTCAGGCCAGAGTGTTTCTGCCCCAGACCAAGGTGCAGGGGATTCGGGGTCTGATCCGCCTTCTGGCCAATCCTTGTCCCTCTATCCGACAGGGGATGAAACTGGTGGGCTTGATGGCATCCTCCTTCGAGGCGGTACCGTTTGCACAGTTTCACATGAGATCTCTTCAACTTCACCTATTGACGCATTGGGACAGGTGTCCGCAGTCATTGAATCAACCTTTCAGGATGTCTCCCAGGGTTCGGCAGTCCCTTCGGTGGTGGCTGGAATCGAGCAACCTGTTGAAGGGCAGATCCTTTCTGGTCCCTTGTTGGGAGACGGTTACCATGGATGCCAGCCTGTCGGGCTGGGGAGGTTATTTGGAAAGTCATCAGTTCAGCGGGGTGTGGGGTCCTCAGGAGGCTCATGTCAGGCTCGGGGTAACTCCAGCCCTCCAGATAAGCCCTCAACCCCCAATCTCCGCAGCCAGCTTCACCTGTAGGAGCCCCGCTTGCCGGGACGCAGAATACGCCTGCCCGGGATCGGTTGCCCCCAGGACTTCAATGGCTCAAAGGATGAGAGCTTATTACAGGAGATCTGGAGAACCAAATGGCTAGAGCGTTAGTAGCGGAAGTCCTGAGACAGTCCAGAGGTTGACAACGGGAAGACAGAGATCGTGGCGGTACAGAAGGATTAGGCAATTCGTGGTCAAGTTTCTAAGCAGAGGTCGGCAACAGGAGTTCAGATCAAGAATGGTCGGTTCAGGCAGTGGTCGGCAACGGGGGTTCAGATCAAGAATGGTCGGTTCAGGCGGAGGTCGGCAGCAGGACCAATAACAAATACACAGAGGTCAATGCTAGGTAAAAGGCGCTATCACAGGCACTGGGTGACTGACGGAGTGAACCGAATATAGGCACAGACAAGATTGGGGATGGGGGGAATGGGTGTGTGATTGGTGCACATAGGAACTGGGAACTGGTTAGGGATTGGCCAGGACAAGGGATGAAGGCACAACCTCCCTACCCTGGGCTCATTGGCCCACATACAACCCCAGGGGCGTTCAGCCCCAAAGTCAAGGGCTCATTGGCCCTGTTGCAGCAGAGCACTCCCCCCAACCCCACCCGGCAGCGCCGCCGGAGGGCATAAACGCACGCGCGAGCACGTGTGAGGAAGCCGGGGCCGCCGGCTGGAGGGAGAGAAGGCGCGCGCACGCCAGCAGGGACGGAAGCCGCCGCTCGCCGCGGCCGCCGGGCGGGAGGCCGCGAAGCGAGCGGCCGCACAGCGGGAACGCCGCTGGACCGGGGAACGGGTAAGTGTAACCTGACAGCTCACACCCCCATCAATGTCTTGGAGCTCAGAGCCATCCGACTGGTTCTGGCTCAGCTGACCTCACATTTACAGGGTCTACCAGTTCAAGCTCGTTCAGACAACTGAATGGCGGTAGCTTACATCAATCACCAAGGAGGGACCCTGCAGCAGGAGTGCCCTCGGGGAAGTCTCTCTGATCCTGCACTGGGCGGAGAGCAATGTTCCTTGCATTTCGGCAATCTACATTCCGGGAGTGGAGAACACGGAGGCGGATTCCCTGAGCAGGGGATCCTCTCGCCAAGGAGAGTGGTCTCTCAACCCCGAGGTTTTTCTGGATATTTGTCGCAAGTGGGGGACTCCGGAGGTGGATCTCTTTGCCTCGAGGCACAATCACAAACTTCCGGCCTTTGTGTCTCTTTCTCAGGATCCTCTATCTCTGGCAGTGGATGCCTTGTCCCTTGCTTGGAAGGATCTGGGTTTTCTGTACCTGTTTCCGCCCGTCTCCATGCTGGGCAAGGTAGTTCGCAAACTGGTTCTAGAAGGGGCACCAACGATTCTGGTGGCTCCAAGGTGGCCAAGAAGGGTTTGGTACGCAGACGTTGTAAGGCTGGCCGTAGATCAGTATCTTGGGTTCCAGCTTAGTACTTTGAAAGGACAGGTTTCTGCTCTGTCGGTTTTCTTCCAGAGGTCTTTTGCCTTACACCCGCTGGTTAAGACCTTTTTTCCAAGGGGTCGCGCATGTGCGGCCCCCTCGGAAGGCTGTGGTTCCTGTTTGGGATTTGAATTTGGTTCTTTCAGCTCTCCAGGGTCCTCCTTTTGAGCCGCTACAGGATATTGCTCTTTCGGTTCTCACTCAGAAGGTTGCTTTCTTGGTGGCTATTACCTCTGTTCGGCGTGTCTCTGAGTTGGCGGCTCTGTCGATTCAGGCCCCTTACTTTGAGAGACACCAGGATAAGGTGGTTTTTCGTTTTAAGCCAGATTTCCTTCCTAAGGTGGTGTCTGCTTTCCACCTCAATTAGGATATTGTTCTCCCTTCCTTGTGTCCTAAGCCTAACAATGACAAGGAGAGGGTTCTGCACAATTTGGATGTTGTTCGCTGTGTGAAGTACTATTTGGTGACTACTTCTTCCTTCCGCAAGACGGATGCTTTTTTCGTGGTGCCCTGCGGGCCCAGGAAAGGTTTGGCGCCTGCTAAGTCTACTATTAGCAAATGGATTCGTCAGGCCATTGTTGGGGCCTATTCTGCTAAGGGGAGGACGCCCCCTTTTAGGGTCACTGCGCACTCTACTCGTGCTGTTGGTGCATCCTGGGCTTTTCAGCACCAGGCTTCTGTTGAACAAGTTTGTAAGGCTGCTACTTGGTCTCCCGTTCATACTTTTTCCAAGTTTTACAAGGTTGATGTGCGGGCTTCAGCGGATGCTGTTTTTGGCCGCAAGGTTCTGCAAGCTGCAGTGGTTTGAGTTGGTACATTCTTCACTGTTTTCTGGTTCCCACCCATGATAGACACTGCTATTGGATGTCCCACATGTCATGAAGATCGAAGTGGAGTGTATGGCACACTTAGAATAATACAGTTTTGTGAGTACTCACCTTTAAAACGGGTATTATGAGTGTGCCATACACTCCACTTCACCCACCCCTTTTTTCAGGTATTCTGGAGTGGAGTGTATGGCACACTCATAATACCCGTTTTAAAGGTGAGTACTCACAAAACTGTATTTTTGCCAGGCTTTTCAGGTCTATTCTGAGTTGGACAATTCATTCCAAATCCAGCATTCCGAAACAGGGCCCTGCATGCAGAGGGCCATAAAGAGGTGGCACTGGCATATTCTTCCTTGACCTCCCATAAGGTCCAAGGGACTCAGTCAGGTCTCAACTTAACCCCCTGTTCAGCACATAGAAGGTTATGAAGATCTTGGCACCTTCCTTTTGGGGAATAATAGAAGTATGTCTAAAAGTTTCCAGGGCCAACTGGTGGCCTTCCACTGGGGCATCCCAAATTGGGATGTTCTGCTGTGTGGTACCCCCCCCCCCCAGTGAACATTCTGTTCCAGAAGTTTGTATAAACAATGAAGAAGCGAGATACACTTTTATACTTTTTGAGTATTGGGGTTAAGACTGCAAGAGATGTTGAATAGTGATGTGAGAGCCGGAGTGAGAGATGAGGGCAGTTGTGGGATAAGGTAAGATAGATTAAGGTGAGGTTGACCTTAGAGATGAGGGAGGACAGTCTTTGTTCTGATAGCAAAGTGAAAAGCGTTAGGGAAGTCGTTAGGTAATGTTAATGTGTTTTTTTTCTACTGTTCTATGCAAGGTAGGTAAGGGAACAATGTGGCAAGGTATTTGTTACTTGATCATTTTGTCAAGCATGCCTACCTGTAAATGACATCCTGGCGGTGGTTTTCTACCTTGTTTATTCCCTAATACTTCCCTGTTTTTAACCCTGGCTTAGGGAGCTTTGCATTCATTTTACTTCCTGTCTAACCACCCTGGTTTACTGCTTTAAGACCTAAGGAGGGGTGGCAGCCGCTCAGACGCTTTTTTCACTAACCTGGGAGGTGCACGTTAGCAGGGCAATTAGGATACAAAAGTCTTAAAGTAGCCACAGCACTCAACCCAGCTTGCAGACCAGCCTCCAATCTTTCTCTAAACTTGGTTAAAAACAGAGGGCTCGGTCACACACATCTGCAGAAGTATGCTTAAGCTGCACCACCAGCGCCAAGGTGCCCCTGTCCTAACTCTTATCTCTGAGAGCCCCATTTTGGACATACAATGCAATGGATAAATTGGGAGCAGGCTTACCTGAGGTTGCCCTAAACCTCAAGTGCAAACCATGGGGTGGGGCTGCTTTAGGACCTACCCATACCTTACAACTTTTCAGAGTGGGAAAGAGGGACAATCTTTTAATTAAGCCACACCTCCTCATTGAGGGATGGATAGAAGGTTGTAACAGTTACAACAATATAAACAGCTTGAATAGGCAAATTAATAATTTATTGATGCATCTCTGCATGTTAAACCTCAAAGAGGGACAGATGAGAACAACGAGGGACAGCGGGACATGGACTCAAAAGAGGAGCAGTCCCTTCAAATCAGGGACAATTTGGAAGTATGCATACCTGAATTAAATGAATGAATTAAACAAACTGGGTTCCCTGAACAATGATATGTAATCAGATTTTATTACTTCCAGTAAAATCATTAAGTCCTGTAGGAGCCCAGTTCTGCACTTAGTTTTTGTCTCCTAATGGAGAGGAATGACTTATGCATTTGAGAGAGGTTAAATTGGTGGGATCGCATACTGGATGTACAGCACTGAGTTACAATGCAGGTAATTTGTCTTGTCACCTGGTTGGAGGTGCCTAAAGACTAAAATGTGATTAAAAACAGTTGAATCTCATTTTGAGATTCATTTTAAAGGTCAGACAGACATAGTAAAACATAAACAACACCAGTCAACGTGTGTCCGGCCCTTCTGGACCCAAAGCTATAGCTATACTAATTTACTTGCTACGTGCATTTCTAGTAATTCTGGCAGCTCTCAGGTGGTCTGTTAAATAAAAATAAAAGGACTGAGTTGTTGATATTTTCATACTACCCAACTTTTTGAAATAGAAGAGTAACATTGCATTGTCACACTGTTGTCAAATATTACATATAGTACTAAACATTGTAAAATATGTATTCCTTAAACACTAGTGCCGGAAAAACGACAAAACCATAAATGGTCATCTGACTAGTTTTGTTAATAGTATACTTGGCCTGTATAAAACTGTTCTATGGGGCTTGTCAAGCATGCATAGTAAACCCCAAGAAGAAAGCATTGAGCTTTTCCAAAGCTTCATAAACTGCTAGACAATGAGAACCGCCAGTCCTGGTTTACTGTGCTGCTCAAACCTCGACTGAAAGCATAAAATAACTGATTTGCTTATACTATCTTAATGTTCAATATTCCAGAAATGCTTTCATATTTGTATCTTTTTCAGGCCCGTTGCCATTAAAAAAACTGACATTTAATGTTTTCTCTTCAGAGTTTATTACCTTGTAGTAATATTTGCAATACTGGTCATTTCATGCAGGTAACAGAGCTTGCGCCACTAGGATCTCTCCTGGACCGTTTGCGTAAGAACCTGGGTCACTTTCTCATCTCAACACTGTGTCATTATGCTATCCAGATTGCTAATGGTATGGCCTACCTAGAATCTAAGCGTTTCATTCACCGGGACCTTGCAGCCAGGAACATTTTGCTTTCCTCCAATGACCTAGTAAAGATTGGGGACTTTGGACTCATGAGAGCATTGCCAAAAAATGATGATCATTATGTCATGCAGGAACATCGCAAGGTCCCCTTTGCTTGGTGAGTATTCAATTCATTGTCAAGCACAGCCTAGGAAACGACTTCAACAACACCTTTCTAGCGATCCCTGCTCAGTCAATAGTGTGGACCAGGTGCTGATTATAGGCTCTTGCATTGCAATACAGCAGCAAACGGCTCTATTGTTTTGCATCCAAAAATATACTCTGCATTCCCCCCTATTTTTAACTTGCAAGAGTGCAGCCCTAACTGCTCTAAGGGCACATATTGCAGGAGCTTACAGTATATACTGCATAAGTTACATTTACTATGTAGGCTATGGTGGATTAATGAAGCAGAACTGCTAAGCATCACCATGCAAACCATGCAGTAGCACAGGAAATGTGTGGGTAGTGCTTATAGAAAATCTATTATTGCCATTGCTTGAAATCTTACTACTGCTCAGTATGTGCTGTATTTTAATTCACTTAACAGACTGTGTTCATTGAATGTTGTGGTTTATTTATGTTCGTTTATTTATGTCTGTATTTAATAGGTGTGCTCCTGAAAGCCTGAAGACTCGTACTTTTTCACATGCAAGTGATACCTGGATGTTCGGCGTAACATTGTGGGAAATGTTCACATATGGACAAGAGCCATGGATTGGTCTCAACGGCAGCCAGGCAAGTAAAACTAAATATGAGAGATTATTAGCCTTTTTAGGTTTTATAGATTGGCATAAAATAGAAAAATAATTTGGGGGAATGCATTTTTCTATTTAAACAGTTTTGTATTATACTCAGATCTAAAAAAAACACATATGTGAACCCTTTTGCTTCTATTTAACCAGGTATATATACCATTTATTTAAATGTTTCATATATATTAGCACCTTTCAACAAGCGGGGTGCTGGATCTTTCTGTATATTTAAATTGATGCTTTTTATAGAGCTGGAGAGGAAAAATGCACATAGGGTTCGATTCAGTAACAGGTGCAAAAATTGCACTAGGGAATAAAAGGTGCCCTTTTTTGCACCCAATGAATTAAACACTGTGTAGAAAGGAAACTACATATTTAAATCAAAAACAGGGTATAGCATTTTTTAACCTGGTGCTGAATCAACCTGAATTGATTATAATGTCTGTGTGTTATCTATAGCTAGTTATCTATAGCGAATATTAGGTACAGGTGAGGTCATAGCGCACACCTTGTTCTGCCCAGTCACCCATAACATCGCCCCCACCCTTGTTAGCCCACGCTTACAGGTATCCACCCCCACATCACTCTACCATGCCAGTAGCACAGCCTGAATACACGCTGACCCGACATATTGTGCTGCAAAGTCCGGAATTGCTGCTGTTGACAACCTTTCACCCCTTTGCTGGCTGGTCCAGCTCCCTACTGGTCCTATTATGCTAAAAAGTTGTGAACGCTATACAGACTATGGACATTACACAGTAAATCACCTTGTTGTAAATACTAGGTCTAAACCTGGATAATACTGTTTATAGTGCTTTAAAAATTACTACAATTATTATAAAAGATTGAGCTGATCTTTTCCTTCCCTCTCCAGCCTGTCAGAGCTGCTGTGTAACATGCTCATTGCATTCGCAATCCCTGCGGTGCCCATAGACTTCTATAGAGGCGTGTTGTGATTGCAACATGGGCAAAACGCTGCATGCACACTGAAGTGAAAGGGCCTATTTATTTTAATGGGCTGCATTTTCTGGCCATTTGTGATATGTTGGAATATTTATACTCCAACACAATGCAAACAGCCGTTGTGAACGGGGCCTAAGGGGGACTCTGCTGTCTGCTTTAAACACACTGTGAGCAGCTCTGTCCACGCCCCTCCTCTCGTTCAATGCTGGGGCTGTGTGTAACTGAATGAATCATCGCTGAAGAGCACCAGGGGGCACTGTTGTATGGCTGAATTCATATGGTGCCATTCGAACATCATACTGCATCCATTTATTTATTTATTCATTTATTTTTATGAAAATAGTTCAAAGGCTTTAGTAAAATAAAGATACACAAGCTTTTTTGCTGCACTGGGTTGGGGATAGAGGATGGCTAGATCAGACACTTTATACAATGGGAGCAAGGGCATGAGGCAGCTGTCTACAACTTCCCTGACTGAGTAACCCAAATCCATCTGATTTCCAGGGGTTCAACACCTTCCACTACACTAACAATATGTTAATATGATGCCCTAAGGTTCAGGATGTCCCACTTTCCCTGAGGCCTTGCTAGCCTTCGTGGACATCAGGGAGGTCTATATGAATGTTCTGATATGCCAGCAGAAGTTTCATTTGTTTAATATTCAAGTAAGCTCACTCTCAGTATTTGATTATGCAGTTCTCCTTCTATGAGAGCAAGAGTAGGGTGCTAAGTATTTTGTCCATGCTGGAACAGTGGACCCCAAATCATCTCAATCTTGTTCCTGGGTATTGATCTGCATACTGTGCCAGTAAGTGTTTTTTCCCCCAAAGAAAAACAGATGAGGCTTCATTCCAGATTGCTGTGCCTCCAGGTACAGACTACCAACTTACTGCCAGTGCAATTATGGGGTTTGATGGTATGTTTCATAGAGGAATTAATATATGCCCAGTTTCATACCATTACATTGTGGTAAATTGCTTCCCCTGTGCTGGACAGAGTTTGCATGTGGTCCGCCCTGGCCAGGCTAGACCTGAGGTAGTGGTCACAGCCTAAGCCCTCCCAAAGCTGCTCATCCCTGCTATTTGCTCACTCACTGGAATCGAGGTGAGGAAAAAAAATTAAAGGATTTTCTGTGTGGATTCCTGGGTTTCGGTCCAGCCCCGGACCTACACCCGTTAGGTAGGCAGCAACTGCAGTTCCGCTTTAATGCAGCAGTCCAAGTGTAATCTTTTGATTTTTCATGTGGCAGAATGTAAGCTGTGAGCAAAAACAGCTAAACACAGCAGTAAACTCTCTTGATAAATAGAACGGCCAACACTGTAGTAGCATCCATTTTGCATCGGGCGAACAGTGTACAGTGTTTCTTAACTATTTTCATGTCCATACAACACTTGGCTGATATAAATGCAAACGCAAAACATAATGATGTCAGTTCTGCACCAGGTGCAAAAAGTGCACTTTGGAGTAAAAAATTTAAAATAAATACTATTTCTATACCTGGTGTTGAATTGAACGCTAAATAGAACATGAAAGGGAATGGCACATTTCACTCCAAAAATAGTTTATTTTTTGCACCTGATGCTAAATCAAAGCATTGTTTCAGCAGATTTTTGCACCTATCGCACTTTTTGCACCCGGTGCCATATCCACCCTATCCACCCTAATAGGGTTGATTCTGGGCCATATACTTTTACTCCCTTTTTAGAAAAACACTTGTTTGTTTTTTTTTGTTCCTCTGAGCAATTCAGCACCATATTTAGCTCTGCACATTTTTAAACCAATGGCATGCCACAGTGGTCCTACAGCTGGTTCTGTTGACAGCAGAGCATGCTCAAGACTCATAAAGCTGCACATAAATGGAAGCAAAGCCATACAATATTTACATATAATTGGAGATTATAAGGTTCAAAGCGGCTCATTTTACATTGTTATGATGGGGTAAAGGGGAGGATAAATTAAGCCTGGACAGGAGGATCTCTAGGAACTAGTTAAAACTATTTTTTTTACAAGGTTAAATTATGCTTCGTGGCTAGCTTTTGACTCTACATTGTTGAGCTGAGCTACATACAGTATATATATATATATATATATATATATATATATATATATATCGGTATATATGTATATTACTGTTTATACTGTATGTATTTTATAAGCCACATCTTGTACGTAAAAATGTTCAGCCTGTGGTAAAAAAAGCAGCCACCCCCTCACCCCTTCTGCAGCGTTTAACCCAATTTGAGTGATTATATTGTGCTACGTCTTTATTGAAAGTTAAATAAAAGTGTACCTTTATGCAAAACGTTTCAAACAAGTATTGGCAAGCATAATTATGTTTATAAAAAAAAGATATGCTGAATCACCCCTATTATGTAAAGAGAAAAACTAATGTGTCTACATACAAGCTTTTTTTATTTGTCACATACATCACCAAAAAAGGTCAACCAGTGAAATGTTCATATTCAACACTTCAGGGCTGTTTCCAGGGGAGGGTGAGCAGGGCATTCACCTTTATCCCAGTAATCCTGTTTTCTTTAGATGATTTACATATTCTAAGTATACAGTACGTCCTGCTTCAGATATAATACTTACACTTGGGTTATCCTCCGCCAGATGGCGCTGTGCACTGCAGACATGCAAAAACAGGCTCCTCCCGGCCCTTCATATACCCGGGGACCTCCCACAAATCCCCAGATTTCTCTGCAGTGCTGACTGCGAAGACATGAAGCATCACTCTCTCGCAGGTGAGCGGGGCTATTACAGCCTGCGGCCCTGTTGGACTACTCCCACCCGTCCTTCTTGTGATGTGCCTCCCAGCCTGGGCTGCGCTGGTCGGGTGAAGGTAGGCAGCACCATGTGTGCTTAACGGAGCCGTGCTCCAACGCAGTCCCCCACCAAAGGGTAGGCGGTTTGGGCTGATTGGGAGCCTCTAGTGAATGTCCCTCCCGCATTATTGCCCCATGCCCCGTGTAGTGGTGGGCCCTGTGTAATGGGTCGCCATCCTCCCTCGTTTCCCCCCGTATTCAGGGGAAAAGAATGGGGGGGGGGTGTGTTGGCGGTCTCAGTGTACTGTATTGTCACGCTTATGGCCGTACTTTCGCCCCTGACTGGCAACTAGGTGTCAGAGCCGCGCTGCTTGCTCTTTCTATTCTGGCCGCCGCCGTTTTTGCCTTCTCAATTTTTTAATTAAAATTTACTGTGCAGGGTGGCGCCGTCGTCAGACTACGAGTATCCATTAGCAGATGCTTTTACTAGCATATCCTATGCTTGGCTTGTCAAGCCTTGACGGCTGCTTCAGAGCTTCGCGCTCTTTGGGGGAGGCGGGGACCTGGCGTGGCGCGCTCCGCGTCACGCCCAGATTAGGCCCGACCTCCGAGGTTCGATTGGCGCCATTTTGTTGATCTTCGCGCGCGCGTGTGTTGGCGGTCTTTCTCCTCCCCTTCTGTCTTTCAGACGTCAAAGACTCCGGTGGCTTCTCCCGGCCTAACATAAATTGTAGCGGGCTTACAAACAATTCTCCCACATTCCTAGCGGGTCTTTGGGACATCCAGGGTTGCCTATTGCATAAATCCCTACTGACATATATTGCATTGCTAATCACCATATGGAGGCATCTCAGAATTATGTGACCGAGGTCCCTCGGGGACAAGACCGGCTGTGTATAACGTGTGGCTATCCCCACGCTGATGCTGACAGGGCACAGGTCTGCGCACCGTGTGCCGAGCGAGTACTGGTCCTGCAATCAGGATTGCCAGTGGCTGCTCCTCGCTTCAATACTCCTATTTCCCCAGGCTTAAATCTCGCTTCTGCTGAGTCGCATACGAGTGGGGAGTTGCAGCCGGCTGCGTCTTCCAGACTGCCTACGGCTGACCAGATTATTACGGGGTTGACAAAGCGCTTGGGCCCTGGTAAGAAGCAGTCCTCGACGCCCCCTGCTTCTGCCTTTGCTATGGGATCGGAGGAGTTCACTACAGGCGAGAATCCGCAGCAATAAGGTGGACAATCTGGTTGCGTGGGCTCAGCCCTTCCTTGCTGTTCCCATCCCTTTACCAGGCAGAAATGCAGCTGGTGGGCCCGTTTGGTGACTTGCCTAGAAGAAGTCCCTTATACTCTTCTACCTGGGGCCCTTCTGCAACTTCTATGTTAATACTGGACAGGGACCCAGCATCCCTGGAGCAGGGTCATGTGTGCCTTTCCCCCTTGGTTAGGAGTCCCTCTTGGAGTGGATGTACTCTAGGAACCTGTCTGGGGGCAGTTCCCTTCTTGCCCTTCCTAGAGACGGTCACCATGGATGCCAACCTATCAGGTCGATGGGGAGGTTTTTCTTCTGTAACCCCATGCGGGTACGGGGGAGGTGGGGCCTTTAGGAGGTCCGTGCACCTATCAATATTGAAACAGTGAGTTTTCAGGTTCTCACTTGACTTCTCACTTGACTTCTCCTCTTCACGACCTGCCTGTTTGGCGGCGCTCGGTCTGTCTGACGACTGTGGCCTACCTTTATCATCTGTGTGGGACCTGGAGCAGGATGGTCCCCCAGGAAGGTATATGTTCCTGATCTGGGTGGAGGATAATGTTTCCTGCATATCAGTGGTATTCGCTCCGGTGGAGGTCCCTCTGCGACAGGATGTGCTAATTCTTGTGTCACTATGAGGTTCAACCAGTGTGGATCTGTTTGGTGCCCCGTCACTATTTCAAGCTCTTGCCACTCGTTTCCCTGCCCCTGGATCCTCTGGCCATGGTCATGATGCTTTAGTAATGTTATGACAGGACATTCTGGTCTGTATGTCTTTTCTCCGTTACCCCTGCTAGGCGGGGTTCTGCGCAGAATTGCTCTGGTAGGGGGACCATTGATACTGGTGGCCCCTGGGTGGCCTAGTGGAGTGTGGATTCGCAGACGTGATACCGAGGGTGGTAGATCTGTACGTTCTGCCCTGTTCGCTCAGGGCCTCCATTACGTCACTCCAATCTACAGTCTCTGGCTCAGCCGGCCTGACTGCTGATTCTTCCGTCTTTATGGAGACGTGCTTCTCTTCTCTGTGTTTGTGACTATTGGAAGTCTAAAAGCAAGCCTCTTCTTCTTCTTCTTCCATCTCTTATGAGGTATGGCGTACCCATATGGATTGGGCGTTCTCTGTTCCCAGGGCTCTAGAGTTATTACAGCATGGCTTGGAGTTGGCTCTCCAACTCAGTACTCTGAAGGGTCAGGTTCTGCCCTGTCCGCCTTCCTGTAGAAGTCTTTTGCTTATTTTCCTTGGCTAAGCATTTTTTCGAGGGTTGCTCATTGCGTTCCCCACATAATTCTATGGTCCCTGTTGGGATTTGAATTTTTATTCTGTTTGCCTTGCGGGGTGTTCCTTTTGGACCGATTCAGGATGCTGTCTTTTACCTTCAAAGTTGTCCTTCTGGGACTGTTACTTCAGTCAGACGTGTGTCTGAGCCGGCGGCTCTGTTTAGCTAGCCCTCGTTCCTTGATATGCACCAGGATAAGGTGGTGCTCCGCTTTATGCCGGACCTTCTGCCTATGGTGGTGTCTTAGGCTCATGTATTTAAGACATTGTCTTTCTTCTGTGCCTTAGTCCTAGTAGCGCTGAGGCAAGGGAATTTTTTTCCTGGATTGTCTCTTGTCCCTTAGGGGGACTGATGCCCCTTGGGGTTTGTGGGCACCTATCTCTGTATGTGCCTGATCTCGTATGCTTCCAGGGGTTAAGCGGCCCTTGGCCTAGCCTTTACTTGGATGGTTGTCCCTTCTGGTCCTAGGGAAGGTTTGGCTTCTTCCTGGACTACTTGTTGGTGTTTGGTCTTGTCAGGCTGTTACTCAGGCCTATTCCTTTAAGGGGATGAGTTTCTTCTCACTTTATTTCTGATTCTACTGTTGCCTTGGTATACTTGGGCCTTTCAACACCAGGTTTTGTTAAACAAGTTTGCTAGACCGCTACTTGTTTTTTGTTCATACCTTTTCAAAGGTTTTTATGATGTTGAAATTGGAGCCTTTGCTCATGTCGCCTTCGGTGGCAAGGTTTGCAGGTGACAGTGCCTTTACTGTCTGCTGTGCCTTTTTTGTTGGGTATCCCACCCTACTTTATGGACACTGCTATAGGATGTCCCAAGTGTAAGTATTATATCTGGAGCAGGACGTACTGTATGCTTAGAATAATACAATTCTATGAAATACTCACCTGTAGAATTGGTATTATACGTATACAGTACGTCCTGCTCCACCCCACCCTGGTTTTTGCATTATTCTGGATCCCCTGTATGGTGATTGTTATTATTGTTATCATTACCAGTTTGTTTTGGTGGTTAACTTCTCCCGGCTTCTGGTTCACTGCTTTTCAATGCTGGGGATTTGTGGGAGGTCCCCGGGTATATGAAGGGCCGGGAGGAGCCTGTTTTTGCATGTCTGCAGTGCACAGCGCCATCTGGCGGAGGATAACCCAAGTGTAAGTATTATATCTGGAGCAGGACATACTGTATACATATAATACCAATTCTACAGGTGAGTATTTCACAGAATTGTATTTTTGCAGGCCATAATGCAAGTCCTTCATTCGCCCATAATGGCAAAATATATGGTTAATGGACAGCAGCAGCACCATAGGTGAGGGGTGATGGGTGAGGAGGATATTAGAATTATTTCCTTCCGGTACTGAGCCCTTTAGTATGCCAGTTAGTTGAAAGAGGAACAGAACATTGGATGTTTAGTATCCCAGATTTTGTTCATCCTTTCTGGGATTTGGGATGCCCCACTGTGGAAAATCCCCCAGATCACCCGCAAACTGACCTCGCCGGCGAGTCAGTCAATCAGCAACAGAAAGACAGCTTCCACAGTGGCTACCACCGAGATTGCCATGGAATTGGGTGGCCAGCGATGAGCAAGTGAGTGATTTTTTTGTTTGGGACGTAGGGTGCCAACTTTTTTACTTATCCAAGGCTGAACTTTCGATCTTGTTCTCCATTCTTAATGTTCTTCTCATTTTATAATCTTGCAGATTCTTCACAAGATTGATAAAGAGGGTGAGCGCCTTCCAAGGCCAGAAGACAGTCCGCAGGATATATATAATGTCATGCTTCAATGTTGGGCTCACAAACCTGAAGACCGACCAACATTTGTAGCACTGAGAGACTTCCTAGTAGAAGTAAGTCTTTGTCTCACAAAACTAGGACATTGGGGTTGATTCAGCAACAGGTGTTCTATTTCTTCCTGGTGCTGAATCACCTCCCTGCGTAAACAAATAAAGTGGGTGGCAGTTTCCTCTCCAGGCAAAATAGAAATGAGCTCCCCTTTTTTTTTTTAAGAGAAAACTGACATTAATTTTCATTGTATACCTTGAGGCGAGGGGGGGGGGGTATACAGCACCAGGAGGCAATCTTTCACTTGTTGCTAAATTGAATTGAATGAACTTATGTTGCTTGAGATTTGTGAGATTTAACATCTTTACAGGTATTGGAACCGAATACATCAGCTGTCCATGAAATATTCATGTATTCTGTATTTTCAATTTGTTGTTTACAAAAAGTACAGTGCAGTATGTGTTATCATTCAGAAGCAGCCTCGCTTACAATAAAAAAAAATGGCGACTGGAAATATGTCTGTGTGCCACAAAGGTATTTGTGGATCTTCAATATTCACAAGGAAGCTGCTTACCTAACCCTAGCAAATACAGAGGAACAGCTGTTTAAAAGGAGATTTATTTACTTAAGAGTGTATACATTTTCCTTAGCATGCAGTCATGCTTAAAGGATTAAAAAGATACATTTGTAAGGTTCCATTAAGGGCCATCAGTTGTTATTTATTTATACATATCTCTATTGCTCTAGGCCCAGCCAACGGATATGCGAGCACTGCAAGATTTTGAAGAGCCCGACAAGTTACACATCCAGATGAATGATGTAATAACTGTCATCGAGGGCAGGTACCAGTTCCCTCCCAGCCGGGAACTTTATATTTTCACTGTTAAAGACAAATGTATTAGGCCTGAAATTCTTGCATTTGCAGCATGAAAATAATGATTACATTAACTGTCTGGGCAAAAACACTCATACTCATCTCATACTCAACTGTGTTCTCTGCAGCCAGCTTATTGTACTGATCTCTGATCCTAAAGTTTAAATTGGGTAGGTAAGCAGGCTTTTAAAATAAAATGAGCAATCCAGGGTGCTGTCAATCACAGGAGACCACTCTGTCTCAAAAATAGTCACACACCACTATATGATTTTGCCCAAAAGTAATGCTCAAAACACAGTGTATGGATGTAAAAGATGCATGCTTTCCCCTAATGACAAGAAAAAAGCAGCAAATCAGGATGTGGTTGTGCCATCCCGTACACTTCACCCCGTACATGAAGCGTGGCAGTAGGAACTGGGTCTTTATATGACCAGATAAAAGTTATTACTTCTAAAAATATGCACAATGAACACTTTGGTGGAGAATGATTGTTGATATATATATTGATGCAAGTCTGCCCTCCCACTGCATCATAGGGGTCGATTCAGAGCCAGGTAAGAATTCTCACTCTATTTAAGAGAGAAAACTGCCATTCATTTTCATTGTATACCTTGAGGCGAGGGGGGGGTATACAGCACCATGAGGCAATCTTTCACCTGTTGCTAAATTGAATTGAATGAACTTATGTTGCTTGAGATTTGTGAGATTTAACATCTATGCTGCCCCCCTCATCTGTGGCAGCTGCTGTGGAAGAATGGGATGGCTGGGCTTCCACTGCTCCCCCTCAGAGACACTTGCTGCAGAGGGATGAGCTGCCGTTGCCCCCCCCCCCCCCCCCCCCAAATAAAGGGCCCTACTGCCTTTTTCCCCATTGCATGGTACGGCCTGCTTCACACATTCATTACATCTGGGTAATCCGCCACAAGGTGGCGCAGTGTACTGCAGAAGAGTTGTGGCTCCTCCCGGTACCATATAAAAACGGAATTACCATAGACTTATCCAGTTTTTTCTCTGCAGTGATATCTGCGAAGATCGAAGATGGCTCTCTCTATGCGCAGGTGAGCGGGGCAACCAAGCCTGCGGCCCTGCATGGCTATTTCCACCCGTTTCCGGACCCTCTGTGCCTACCAGCCTCGGCTGTCGGATCGGGTGAGGGTAGCGGGGCACTAGGGTCAAGTGCTCAAGGAGCGCTGCTCCAAGCCACAGACCCTGTACCACAAAGGGTAGCCTGGCAGAGGCTTTGTTGTGAGCCTACTAGGGATGCAGAGTTCCTGTACTAGCTTCTGAGGGGTTGAGTGTTTTGGGGTTTTCGTGACTTGTTTTGGCGTTTGGGGCCCCCCCCACTGGCCTGGGCTTCGCCGTTGCCTGCTCGCTCTCTTCTCCCCCCCACCCCCGACGGGTGTTCGGGGGGGGGGGGTGCGGGTGGTGGTGGAGTGCTCTTTTTGCTGTTTTTGGACTTTTGAGACATTTTGCCGCCGCCGCCGCTTTGCACTACGCTCCGCGGCGGGCGGCGCTATATCTGTGAAGCGTTTTTTTACTGTGTGGATGACGGTCACATGAGCGCCGTTTTCGCGTGTTGTCCTTGGGGCATGGGCTGCGGGAATACTTATGTATTTTTGCTTATGTATTTCAGCCGGGACACCAGTGGGTTGTGGTTTCTCCCGGTCCTGCTCCTTACTCCCCCCTTCATCTCCCCTTACTATTCCCTTGGGGGGGCATCCCGGATGGCTTTTTATTAGCCGTTACCTTGTGCTGGCCTATTGCGCCTGTATTAATCACCATATGGAGACTTCTGGGGATAGCATGCTCGGGGGTCCTTCGGGGCAATCCCGGCTGTGTTCCATGTGTGGGGTATCCCCTATCATTAACGATGTCACGGTGTGCGTGCCGTGCGCTCAAGGTATACTTGCGCTCCAGTCTGGGCTGCCCGCTTCGCTTCCCAGCTCTGCGCCCCCCCCCCCCCCTCGGCATCGCCTACCCCCCCGCGCCTGCATTTAGCCCCCAGTGAGGGGGATACTAGCAGGGGGTCATAGTGTGATCTGGCACTTCGTGTGGCCAGCATTGAAAGGCAGCTTGCTAGGCCTGTTCCACGTAAGGCCTCTAGCAAGAAGCGGCACCTGGCTCCCACGCCTGCCTAGATTGCTGAGGAGCATGAGGAAATTGATCTTTTTGATGACCGTTACTCCCTAGAGGAGGGGGAGCTTTTCCCGGGCTCTGATTCTTCTGGGGACCAGCAGGTGGGCTGCGACAGTGATCCTGGGTCTGAGTCTGAGGATTCCTGGTTCCCTGAGGACACTGTTAATCTGTTGTCTCACATTTTTGAAATCTTGCACATTGTCCCCCCTGAGGTGGCTAAGAGGAAACAGGGTGAGCTTATTCGTCCTGTTAAGCAGCGTCTGGAGTTCTCTGAGCAGAGTCATTTCACTAATATGGTGCTCAAGGAGTGGGAACATCCTAGTAGATTGCCCTGCTGTTACTCTTTGGGGATCCCACCCTACTTTATGGACACTGCTTTTGGATGTCCCAGATGTAATGAATGTGTGAAGCAGGCTGTGCCATGCATTGGGAAAAAGACAACTCTGTGAGTACTCACCTGTAGAATTGCTTTTACTATGCATGGCACGGCCTGCTTCACCCCACCCTTGTTATCGTTATTCTCGGTTGCCTTATGCTTTATTTCATTCTGCTTTGTGTCAGCCGCCGTGCTGACTTGCTTTACTATGTGCCGTCATTGGCTGCTTGTCACGTGTTGGCTTCGCACTCTTCGGGGGGGGGCGGGGCCCGTCTATGGCGCGTTCCGCATCGTTGCTGGTGCCGGCCCGCCCCTCGAGGTATACCGACGCCATTTTTGTCTGCTTGGTCGGCTTATGCGTGACGAACCTCTACCTACCGCGGCCCGTAAGTGCCCTTGCGTGCGGCTTTATTATCACCTTTTTATTACTGTCTGCTTACGGCCCCCTTTTATTATGTTTTCAGGCGGGCGAATCCATTGGCTTCTCCCGGCCCTCTATTAGTTGGTTAACTTGTGAGGCCTAGTGTAATTACTCCCACTTCCCTAGCGGGTTATTGGGGCATCCAGGGTTGCTGTATAGCGTTAATCCCTATCGGCCTATAGTGCCGCTATAATCACCATATGGAGGCATCTCAGGATAATGTGACCGGGGTTCCCTCGGGACAAGTCCGGCTGTGTGTAGCGTATGGGGAGTCTCATGTTGGCGCTGACAAGGCGCGGGTCTGTGTACCATGTGCTGAGCAGGTGCTTGCGCTGCAATCTAGCCTTCCAGTGGCTGGGCCTGCACCTCGTTTCACTTCACTTAACCCCCCATGCTTAAATCTCACTCCTACTGAGTTGCATACAAGTGAGGATTCTCAGCCTGATGTGTCTTATAGACTGGCTACTGTTGAGAAGTTGATTGCTAATACCTTGGCGCGTAAGGCCCCTGCTAAAAAGCGGCACTTAACGCCTAATGTCACTCTTTACCCTATGGAAACTGATGAGTTTTGGAATCTTTGTGGCTATACCCCTTCGGATGAAGGGGAGCTTTTCTCTGACTCAGGGTCATCTGATAAGAGGCCAAGGGGTCATGACGATTCTGGCTCTGACCCCTGTGCCCCGGATGACACTGACAGATTGCTGACCCAGATTTTTGAGGTTCTGTCCATTTCTCCCCCTGTTGCGGCTCCCAGGCAAAGGGGGGAACTTTTCCATACAGGTAAATCACGTTTGGAATTTCCCGAGCAAGCACATTTCAATAATCTTGTGCTCAAGGAATGGGAGCGCCCCAGTAGACTTCCCGGGGTACCTAAAAGTTGGGATAGGAAGTATCCCTTTCCTGCTGATGTGGTAAAGTGTTGGTCATCCCCTCCCGAGGTGGATGCCCTGATCCTAGGACTATCTAACACCTGGCTGCTGAAACCTCCATCTTGATGGAGAAGGGGCTGTCTACCTCGGTTGTTGATACCATGATCAAGGCTAGGAAGAAGTCTTCTTCTTCCATTTATTACAGGGTTTGGCGTGCCTACATTGACTGGTGTGAGTCTAAGTCTCTTCCCTGTCGTGTGTTCTCTATTCCCAGGATTCTGGAGTTCCTGCAGCATGGGTTGCATGGAGATGGGGCTCCAACTTAGTACTCTAAAAGGTCAGGTTTCTGCCCTGGCTGTTTTCTTCCAGAAGTCCTTTGCTCAGCATTCTCTGATTAGGACTTTTTTCCAGGGGGTGACTCATGTGCGCCCCCCACGTAAGACTATGGTGCCTGTTTGGGATTTGAACTTGGTTTTGTCAGCCTTGCAGGGTGCTCTTTTTGAACCTGTGCAGGATGCTTCCCTGGCCATTCTTACTCTCAAGGTTGTCTTTCTGGTGGCTATCACCTCTGTTAGGCGTGTGTCTGAGTTGGCGGTGCTTTCCATTCAGCCCCCCTACTATGAGAGACACCTGGACAAGGTGGTGTTTCGCTTCAAACCAGATTTTTTGCCTAAGGTAGTGTCTGCCTTTCATTTGAATCAGGACATTGTTCTTCCTTCCTTGTTCCCTAATCCTAGTAATGCTAAGGAGAGGGTCTTGCACTCTTTGGATGTGGTTAGGTGTCTGTTGGTTATCTGGTGGCTACTGCACCTTTCAGAAAGACTGATGCTCTTTTTGTGGTCCCTTCTGGTCCTAGGAAGGGTTTGGTTCCTGCCAAGTCTACTATCAGCAAGTGGATCCGTCAGGCTGTGATTCAGGCCTACTCTGCTAAGGGGAAGAATCCTCCCTTCCGCCTTACTGCTCATTCTACTCGTGCTATTGGTGCTTCTTGGGCTTTTCAGCACCAGGCTTCTGTTAAACAAGTTTGCAAGGCCGCCACTTGGTCTTCTGTTCATACCTTTTCTAAGTTTTACAAGGTTGATGTTAGGGCCTCAGCTGATGCTGCTTTTGGCCGAAAGGTTCTGCAGGCAGCAGTGGTTTAATCTGTCTGCTGTTAACTTTGGGGATCCCATCCTACTTTATGGACACTGCTATTGGATGTCCCGATAGTAAGTACTATATCTGGAGCAGGACGTACTGTATACTAAGAATAATACAATTCTGTGATTATTCACCTGTAGAATTGGTATTATGAGTATACAGTACGTCCTGCTCGAACCCACCCTTGGTTTTTGCATTATCTTGGATCCCCTGTATGGTGATTGTTATCCTTGTTATAGTTAATAGTTTGGATTGTTTAATTCTCCCGGCTTCTCCTTAACTGCTTTTCAATGCTGGGGATTTGTGGGAGGTCCCTGGGTATTTGAGGGGCGGGAGGAGCCTATTTTCGATGTCTCTGCAGTCCAGCGCCATCTGGCGGAGTAATACCCAATAGTAAGTACTATATCCGGAGCAGGACTCCAGTATACTCATAATAGCAATTCTACAGGTGAGTAATCACAGAATTGTATTTTTGTTACCTTTTTTGCCTTTATTTGCTCCCGGTTTCTTGAATAACTGCTTGTCAACACTGGATAAGTCTATGGCAATTCCGTTTTTGTATGGTACCGGGAGGAGCCACAACTCTTCGACAGTACACTGCGCCACCTTGTGGCGGATTACCCAGATGTAATGAATGTGTGAAGCAGGCCGTGCCATGCATGGTAAAAGCAATTCTACAGGTGAGTACTCACAGAATTGTCTTTTTTGAAGCAACAAATTAATATAAGATCTATCTTATTTTCAGGGAAATAGGGTAGTTGCATTTACAAAAGTGTCAGTACAGACCAGTATGTTACCTCATTGGGACAGATCTATCTATCTATCTATCTAGGCCCGTATTTGCCACTAGGCACGTGCCTAGGGCGGAGCTACAACCAGGGGCGGGGATGGGGTGGCGGCCAGCAATACTTACTTAAAAAAAAAAAAATGTCTGCCAGATGGCAGGCCTTGGTCGGCAAAACAGACAAGGTGCTTTAAGCCATTGGTGGATCAGCGGGACCCTCCTTCCTCCCCAGAGACCTGGGGAGGGAGACCTGTCTGGTTTTCTGTTGCTGTGCAGGGCCTCCGTTCTGCACATGAGATGAGAGGGGAGAGCAGCTGGCTCAGTGCGGGAGAGGCGGAATGGTGCTGCAGGGGCCGCGCTCTCCCTAGAGACATGCCAAGTGAAAGGTAAGGGGTTTCCACCCGAGAGGGTGTGTGTATGTGCCTGTGTGTGTGTGTGTGTGTGTATGTCTCTGTGTATGTGTCTGTGTGTATGACTTTGTGTATGTGTGTGTCTGTCTGTGTATGTGCCTGTGTGTATGTCTCTGTGTATGTGTCTGTCTGTGTAGGTGCCTGTGTGTATGTCTCTGTGTATGTGCCTGTGTGTATGTCTCTTTGTATGTGCCTGTGTGTATGTCTCTTTGTATGTGCCTGTGTGTATGTCTCTTTGTATGTGTCTGTCTGTGTAGGTGCCTGTGTGTATGTCTCTGTGTATGTGTCTGTCTGTGTAGGTGCCTGTGTGTATGTCTCTGTGTATGTGCCTGTGTGTATGTCTCTTTGTATGTGCCTGTGTGTATGTCTCTTTGTATGTGCCTGTGTGTATGTCTCTTTGTATGTGTCTGTGTGTATGTGTCTGTGTGTATGTCTCTGTGTATGTCTGTGTAAGTGTCTGTGTGTATGTGCCTGTGTGTGTGTGTGTGTGTGTGTGTATGTCTCTGTGTATGTGTCTGTCTGTGTAGGTGCCTGTGTGTATGTCTCTGTGTATGTGTCTGTCTGTGTAGGTGCCTGTGTGTATGTCTCTGTGTATGTGCCTGTGTGTATGTCTCTGTGTATGTGCCTGTGTGTATGTCTCTTTGTATGTGCCTGTGTGTATGTCTCTTTGTATGTGCCTGTGTGTATGTCTCTTTGTATGTGCCTGTGTGTATGTCTCTTTGTATGTGCCTGTGTGTATGTCTCTGTGTATGTGTCTGTGTGTATGTGCCTGTGTGTATGTCTCTGTGTATGTGCCTGTGTGTATGTCTCTGTGTATGTGTCTGTGTGTATGTGCCTGTGTGTATGTCTCTGTGTATGTGTCTGTCTGTGTATGTGCCTGTGTGTATGTCTCTGTGTATGTGTCTGTCTGTGTAGGTGCCTGTGTGTATGTCTCTGTGTATGTGCCTGTGTGTATGTCTCTGTGTATGTGCCTGTGTGTATGTCTCTTTGTATGTGCCTGTGTGTATGTCTCTTTGTATGTGCCTGTGTGTATGTCTCTTTGTATGTGCCTGTGTGTATGTCTCTTTGTATGTGCCTGTGTGTATGTCTCTGTGTATGTGTCTGTGTGTATGTGCCTGTGTGTATGTCTCTTTGTATGTGCCTGTGTGTATGTGCCTGTGTGTATGTCTCTTTGTATGTGTCTGTGTGTATGTGCCTGTGTGTATGTCTCTTTGTATGTGCCTGTGTGTATGTCTCTGTGTATGTGTCTGTGTGTATGTGCCTGTGTGTATGTCTCTGTGTATGTGTATGTCTGTGTAAGTGTCTGTGTGTATGTGCCTGTGTGTGTGTGTCTGTGTGTGTGTGTGTGTGTGTGTGTGTGTATATGTGTCTGTCTGTGTATGTGCCTGTGTGTATGTCTCTGTGTATGTGTCTGTGTGTATGTCTGTGTGTTTGTGACTGTCTGGGTATGTGTCTGAGTCTGTGTGTGTGTATGTGTATGCGTGTGTGTATGTGTCTGTCTGTCTGTCTGTGTATGTGCTTGTGTATGTGTCTGTGTGTGTGTGTGTGTGTGTGTATGTGTATGCGTGTGTGTATGTGTCTGTCTGTCTGTGTATGTGCTTGTGTATGTGTCTGTGTGTGTGTGTGTGTGTGTGTGTGTCTGTGTGTCTGTGTATGTGCCTGTGTGTGTGTCTGGGGTGTTGTTTAAGTGCAAAATAATTCTGCATGTCTCTCTAGTTTTCAAAAGTTGGGAGTTATGTAAGTGTAGCTATTTCTTGTCCCCATCGGATGGAGCTCTGCTAGGAAAAGGTGAGTATCTCTCTAATGCAGGGTCACTAATGGTATGAGAGGGAGGTGCAGTAGTTCCCTGTCCCCCGTCAGATGGAGCTCTGCTAGGAAAAGGTGAGTATCTCTCTAATGCAGGGTCACTGATGGTGTGAGGGGGAGGTGCAGTAGTTTCCTGTCCCCCATCAGATGGAGCTCTGTTAGGAAGAGGTGAGTATCTCTCTACTGCATGGCTCGTTGATGGTGTGAGGGGGAAGGTGCAGTAGTTTCCCATCCCCCATCAGATGGAGCTCTGCTAGGAAAAGGTGAGTATTTCTCTAATACAGGGTCACTGTTGGTGTGAGGGGGAGGTGCAGTAGTTTCCTGTCCCCCATCAGATGGAGCTCTGTTAGGAAAAGGTGAGTATCTCTAATGCAGGGTCACTGATAGTGTGAAGGGGGAGGTGCAGTAGTTTCCTGCCCCCCATCAGATGGAGCTCTGTTAGGAAAAGGTGAGTATCTCTAATGCAGGGTCACTGATGGCGTGAAGGGGGAGGTGCAGTAGTTTCCTGTCCCCCATCAGATGGAGCTCTGTTAGGAAAAGGTGAGTATCTCTAATGCAGGGTCACTTATGGAGTGAGGGGGGAGCGGCTGACACTCCAGTGAGCTTTTCTTTTGCCGCGTTGATGTCAGAGCAGCAAAGAAAAGCTGAATGCAGTGCTGGCCGCTGATTGGAGGAGAGCCTGTATATGTTCCATGGGATCACCAGAGAGTTGAGATTTCACAGTGATCCTGGGGGTTTCATACAGCGGAGCAACCCAAATCAGGTTTCCCCGGGGGTAACAATAAGGGGCGCATGACCAAAAGATGCCTAGGGCAGCCGGAATCCTAAATACGGCCCTGTATCTATCTATCCATTCATACCTCTGTGCATCTATCTGTCTCTCGATCTGATTGGTGAGTACAGGCCTGTAGGTTACCTCATTGGGACAGGTGTTTACTAGATCAGGATGTTCTGAAAGTGGCACTCACATTCTCAGAGCAAACAGTATTCCTTCATTTGTTTACGCAGTTTTGCAAAATTAGAATTCGTCATTGACTAGAGGGTACTGGGAATAGGGTGAAATAGTTTTTAATGATTTAATAAAGGCATAGGTTTGATGTTTTCTATTGAAATGGAAAATTATGAGTTATGCAGGAAGTGTGCCACTGACTCACCCTGTGTGTGTCGGTTATCAGGTCTGGGTGGAGAGCTACAGGTGAGTCATTAAGAAGCACCCATCACAGCCACACCTCATAATTGAGCCCAGGCGTCAGGGAAAGGCTAACTAGAATGATAAGTGCAGCCTAGCTAAAGAGGTGTATATGAGCCTAGATTAACCCTCCCTACACGGCTATACCTGTAGCGTTATTGACAGTGATGTGAGCTAGACTTTTATCGAAGCCAGTTTTCATCTAGTATGTGCTTATTCAAGCTATACCCTTATACTTTAATTTAATGCATATACATACACATGTACCTATTTTGAATACTGAACAAAAGGATAATGTGTGTTACTAGATTTGTCATTAATGAAGCTTTCCTTTAGTTTTTGCAGGCACCATAGCCTTCTATATGAGTAAACTATTTTCAGACATCCTATTTAGCCTACTATATGCTGGAATCAAGTAGGCCGAATACGTGTTTCTGCTTCTCCAGTATTTTTTGTAATTATATTCTATATGTTAAGCTCATTCTGGCTTTAAGTTATATACTCACCTGGTACATGGAATAAAGTGAGTGCTGCTGCTGTTTCCTCTCTGCAGCTATTGGGGGGAACCCAGATGCCCTGTTCTTCTAATTTTTCTCTCCAAGATTTAGAGGCATCCTGCTGTGCAGTTTTTCACCCTTCATCCTAATCACTCTGTCCACGGCAATTAAAGAGGAACATTGGGGGAAGTTAAAACCTCCCCCAAACCTCACCGAACCGCTGCCCCAGCCCCCCCAGTTTTACCTTTGGGCGATTTTTTTTCTCTCCTCGCCAGGGCATCTTATCTTCTGGGATGCAATAGAGCTGCCTGAAAACCCGCAAGAGCAACACAGGACTTTGAAGTTTTATTAACAGACGGCCAATGGCGACATCCAAAAAGCTGGTAGGGGCCGATGGGGGAGGGAGAATCGGCCCCTTTTTATTTTGGTTCCGATGTTCCTCTTTAAACCGGACCTTCAGCGTGATTTAATGAATCACTTAAAATTAAGTTTTTAGTCACTAACTTATTATTCTTTCCCCCACTGGGCTGCAACTCTGTTCAGGAATTTAGGATACGGGCGCCGCCATCTTGACTCAGAAGCATCACATTTACTGAGGAGAGGAGAGTGGGATAAGGTACAGGGGGGGCGGGTTATAGCTGTACTTTGCTCAGACAGAGCAGAACTGGGGTCAGGTAACGGTCAGCAGTCCCAGAATGCAGAGCAGCACAGTCAGGAGGCACTTCCTGTTTGCAGGCTGCCTGATAAGATGGCGGCTTCCATAAGCCGCCATCTTGGATGTTTAAAGGCTCATTACGTGCAGTAGATGCAGGTAGGATGATATTTAATGTGAGCAATCTGTATGTGCAGGGTGTGGGAAACATATAAGATAGACTCTTATTCAGGGTGAAGGACCACTTTAAGTTGGTCATCCCCATCCATCTATCCATCCAACATATGTAGTGTTTTAGACCTTCCACTTACAAAGGGACCTTATTCTTAGTATACAGTACATCCTGCTCCAAATCTAATACTTACACTTGGGATATACTCCACCAGATGGCGCTGGACTGCAGAGACATCGAAAATAGGCTCCTCCCGGCCCCTCAAACACCCAGGGACATCCCACAAATCCCCAGAATTTCTCTGCAGTCAGGCTGCGAAGGACGAGAAATGGCTCTCTACTCGCAGGTGAGCGGGGCTATTAGCCCGCGGCCCTGTAGGACTATTCCCACCCGTTCCACTAGTAATATGCCTCCCAGCCTTGGCTGCGCTGGTCGGGTGAAGGTAGGCAGCACCGCTGTTAGGTGCTTAGGAGCGCTGCTCCACCGCAATCCCCCACCAAAGGGTAGGCGGTTCAGGCTTATGGTGAGCCTCTATGGGATGCCCCTCCCGCACTAGTGCCTCCTTGCCCCTGCCCATCGGTGGGCCCTGTTTAAATGGCCGCTGTCCTCCTTCATCCTCCTTGTAGCCTTCGGGGGAAAAGAGGGGGTGTGTGTAAATGTGTATGCTATGCATTCTGTGTTTTACACTCTTTTTCCATTCTGTTTAGTCTTGTGTCAGCCGCCACGCTGACTTGCCTTTACTGTCTTTTTAAAATTGCCGCCGCCGCCGCACGCTGACTTGGTTCCGCGCTTGGCGGCGGCATTACCTCAGGCGCTGGTGCGCCGTCATTGGCTGCTTGCACGTTCTGGCTTCGCACTCTTCAGGGGGGGTGGGGCCCGTCTATGGCTCGCTCCGCGTCATCACTGATACCGGCCCGCCCCTCAAGGTATACCGACGCCATCTTTAACCTGCTTGGTTGGCCCATGCGCGACGGACCCCTACCTAATGCGGTCCGTAAGTGCCCTCGCGGGGGGCTATATATATTTCACTTCTGTTACCATGTGCTTACAGGTCTTGTCTGCTTTTTTTACAGGGGGTCACTCGTGCGCCCCCCACGTAAGCCTATGGTGCCTGTTTGGGATCTGAACTTGGTTCTGTCAGCCTTGCAGGGTGCTCCCTTTGAACCTGTGCAGGATGCTGACTTGGCCATTCTTACGCTCAAGGTTGTGTTTCTGGTGGCTATCACTTCTGTCAGGCGTGTGTCTGAGTTGGCGGTGCTTTCCATTCAGCCCCCCTACTATGAGAGACACCAGGACAAGGTGGTGTTTCGTTTCAAACCTGACTTTCTGCCTAAGGTAGTGTCTGCCTTTCATTTGAATCAGGACATTGTTCTTCCTTCTTTGTGTCCTAATCCTAGTAATGCTAAGGAGAGGGTTTTGCACTCTTTGGATGTGGTTAGGTGTCTGAAGTACTATCTGGTGGCTACTGCACCTTTCAGGAAGACTGATGCTCTTTTTGTGGTCCCTTCTGGTCCTAGGAAGGGTTTGGCTCCTGCCAAGTCTACTATCGGCAAGTGGATCCGTCAGGCTGTGGTTCAGGCCTACTCTGCTAAGGGGAAGAATCCTCCCTTCCGCCTTGCTGCTCACTCCACTCTGGAATTGTGCTATTGGTGCCTCTTGGGCTTTTCAGCACCAGGCTTCTGTTGAACAAGTTTGCAAGGCCCCTACTTGGTCTTCTGTTCATACCTTTTCAAAGTTTTACAAGGTTGATGTTAGGGCCTCAGCTGATGCTGCTTTTGGCAGAAAGGTTCTGCAGGCGGCAGTGGTTTAAACTGTCTGCTGCTGATTTTTCTTGGGGATCCCACCCTACTTTATGGACACTGCTATTGGATGTCCCAAGTGTAATTATTAGACTTGGAGCAGGACGTACTGTATACTAAGAATAATACAATTCTGTGATTACTCACCTGTAGAATTGGTATTATGAGTATACAGTACGTCCTGCTCCAACCCACCCTTGGTTTGCATTTTCTTGGATCCCCTGTATGGTGATTGTTATCATTGTTATAGTTGATAGTTTGAATTGTTTAATTCTCCCGGCTTCTCATTAACTGCTTTTCAATGCTGGGGATTTGTGGGAGGTCTCTGTGTATTTGAGGGGCCGGGAGGAGCCTATTTTCGATGTCTCTGCAGTCCAGCGTCATCTGGCGGAGTATATCCCAACTGTAAGTATTAGATTTGGAGCAGGACGTACTGTATACTCATATTACCAATTCTATAGGTGAGTAATCACAGAATTGTATTTTTTTTTTCTTGTACTGTATCGTGCTCAGTATGCTTGTTTAGACTTTCTAACACCTAATATTATTTGTGTTGCACAGTGCTGGATTATATGAATAGTTTGTAATAAAAATACTGGTCCTGGCATAGTAGGGTTCATACATAAAGGGTTCATTGGGAGTATAGTGTAGTTGATAATATATACTCTGTAAACTCCTAACTTAATATCATTTATTGGTTTACTGAACATGCAATGATCCTGCGCTAGTTAAATTAGACAAACACTGACTGCTAACACTTGGTTTTTATATACTTTCTAGCCTTGTACATTTTTTTTTACCTAATTCTCTGTGATCAAACTTTCCTTGTACGAGCCAGTGCTTCAGCTGAAGAATGAGTTAAATGTAAAAGTACGAACTTAAATGCACTCATTTCCTTTGACCTGGCCTGTGTACCAATGGCGTGCTGCAGCTTAGATACACTCTTACACACCCACACACTGCTCCCATTCCTGCTGGCAGTCACACAGTGGGGGCAGGTGAGCTGATCTACACAGAAGGGATGGGTTACAAGAGGAGGGGGGAAGGGGAAAGTAGTGTAAGAGCATCAGGGACACAGTTCCTGCCAGCACAGGGGACAGACATTGCACTTCAGTGCTTGGGGCTGCGTAAGTAATCTTTTAACAGTTGGTAAAGCTGAGAATTTCTATCTAGCAATCTACCTGATAATTACAATTTGGCAGCTAGGCTTACAGATTGTAGCATGCGTTCTGAATTTTTTGTGGCCAAACTCAAACATATATGGTTAAACTAACAGGTAAGTGTTAGTAAAGTACTGTAAAAGAGTGTGTTGCTTGTATTTATGAAACAGCATTGTACACTATTTTATATTTTCAGAGGTTACATTTTTTCATGTGTTTTAGGCAATTTTAAATCATTTGCTGTGTTTATTGTAATAAATAGAGTGTTGTATTCTATAAATGATAGAAAATATTTGCTATGATAGAACACATTTTAGTTGTGTGCAATTGCGTCGTTTACTTTTGGGTATATTTTACAACATGAATAGGATGTTTTACTGACTTGTCAAGTCTGTCCTGAACTTTTGTCCTACACTGTTCCGCACCCTTGTCTGTAGACATTTTTGACATCTTTTATTCGTTCGCATATTCTGACTTGTACTAGAAACTAAAGCTGCAGTTGTTACCACCTGTTAGGACGTGGACTGTCTCAGTTTGCTTGGCCGTGTGTAGGCGGCACATTGTCAAAGTCCTGACACTTAAATCAGGGCCTCACTTCCTTTGCCATTTGCTGCAATGTCCCTAGCATTAAGAGGATACCTGTCATGTCTTGTCTGTTGCCCCCTCCTTTGCTGTTTGCTGATGATATGAGCCAGGCAATTAGTCAAATTCTGAGGAATTAGAAAGGAGGCAGGAAGGAGTGCTTGTGACAGATGAAAGTCTCAACAATTGTGCTGTGTCTGTGCGTGCCTCTCCTGGGATGACAGGAAGAGAGGCTGACTCACTTCTTACTACGCTTGCACCCACGTGTTAATTGGCCACATAGTTAATTGTACTGAGTGAACACGTAACCTGTAATGCATATGTGTATTACTGGGGATACAGACAGCTGGTAGAAGCTTGCCATGCTCTGAGGGTGAGTCTAGAGGACAGAAAACTTCACCAAGGGTTCTCCTCTTCTGTTTGTTGCCTTTCAATGCTGTGCATACATTGTGGGCCTCTCTAAAAATATGTATTACTACTGCTGAGTAACATTTATCTCTTTCTCCAGGGCTGAAAATTACTGGTGGAGAGGTCAGAACAAGAGAACCCTAAAGGTTGGTCAATTTCCACGCAACACTGTGACATCTGTAGCTGGTCTTTCTGCTCATGATATAAGCCGGCCTCTGAAGAACAGCTTCATCCACACGGGTCATGGAGACACTGTGCCTGCTCACTGCTGGGGTTTTCCTGACAGGATTGATGAGTAAGTTGCCATAACTGCATGTAAAAGTTCTGTAGCTTATAGTTAGGTCGGTCTGCTTATTGATTAATGCTTTTTTGCAGTATTATTTCTAGATGAATTTTACAGTTTAACAGGCTGTAGTGATTTGTGATTTGACTCCCTAGCACTGCATTGTATACATTAAGCGTCTGCTTCTTTTGCGTTCTGTGACCACAGTGAGATATCCCCATTTTGGATACGCCAGGGGAAGGCTTTCACCCGGTCCTGGTGTCGTTTAGAATCTAGGACCAGGGGTGGTGGGTTTTAATTTAATTTAAAGTGGAACAAAACCCACCCTGGAGTCTTATGAGACTCCAGGCTTACTCCCTCCCCTGGGATATCTGAACTGGGATGCCTGGCTGTGTGAAAAACCACCCAGTAAACTCACCTTCCCCCCCAAGCCCACAGCGCATGCGCGGCTGTCGTCAGCATCACTCGCATCCTTTCTCAGCTGTGTGCAATCCTAAGCCATCCAGTCAATGCAGCAGCCATGCGCTGGTTAGCTAAAGGAAGCTGTTTATGTTACATATGGTTCAGGTTAGATAATTATTCTTCTGTTTCCTTTCATGTCCTTGGGGTTTTGCTTTACTGTCTTTCTCCTTTTTTTTATTCCCTTTCTTGCAATGTTACTGGTGATTCTGGACCTGGCAATCACCCGTACAGTGTATCTCAGAACAGCACTGCTTTCAGTGATGGTTGTGATATTTTACTGAACCTGGCAATACAGCAAGGTTTGGTTTGTAGTGCATATGTGCATGTTTCTTTCCCATTGGAATGCTCCAGTAGGAGCCATTTATCCCTTGAGTGGTACTGCTAGCAGTTGGTATTGTGATTGGCAGTATTGTTACATATTAACATAGTTACATAGTGAATCTGCTTTGAAAAAAAGTCATATGTCCATTAAGTTCAACCAAGGGAACGGTTTGGGAAAGATATATATTCTAAGTATACATCACGTCCTGTTCCAGAAGATATTCCTTACACTTGGGATATACTCCAGTAGATGGCGCTGGACTGCAGAGAAAATTGGCCCCTCCCGGCCCCATATATAGCAGGGACCTCCCACAAAATCCCCAGTTCTTCTCTGCAGTCCTGGCTGCGATGACTAGAAGATGGCTCTCTCTACTCGCAGGTGAGCGGGGCTATTAGCCTGCGGTCCTGTAGGACTATTCCCACCGGTTTCCTTTTACTGCCTCCCAGCTCAGGCTGCTCTGGTTCGGGTGAAGGTAGGCAGCACCGCTGTCAGGTGCTAAGGAGCGCTGCTCCAACCGCAGTCCTCCACCAAAGGGTAGGCATTATAGGCCAATGGTGAGCCTTATGGGATGCCCCTCCCGCACTTTATGCCCCTCGCCCCCTTTCCCCGCAGTTGGCTCCCTTTAGGCTGCCCGTCGCTTCCCCCCTCGCTCTCCCTTGTAGTTCTGGGGGGGGGGGTGCATGTATTTGCCACATATTGTGTGTTGTGTTTGATCCCTTTTAGAATTGGTTGCAATGGTTTCTTTTGCCGCCGCCACCGCCGCATGTTTGTACTATGCTCCGCGGTCGGCGGCGACATCGCCTCAGGCGCTACTGCGCCATCATTGGCTGGCCTTGTCAGGCGGGCATGTTTTCGCGCTCTTCGGGGGGGGGGGGGCGGCTGACGCGTTCTGCATCACTGTCTCTGCGGCCCGCCCCTCGAGGTATATGCAGGCGCCATTTTAGTTCTCTGCTGCGTGTGCCTGGTTTCCCCCTATCGCGGTCCTGATTTATTTTATATTCATTGCAGGCGGGTCAAACTTGTGGTTTCTCCCGGTCCTATCCCCTCTATTTAGTGTTAACTCTTATTGGAGGGCTATTTCATACCATTACTCCCACTTCGCTAGCGGGTTATTGGGGCATCCCGGGTTGCTTTTATTAGCGTCAATCCCTATTGGCCTGTTGTGCCGTGATAATCACCATATGGAGGCTTCTCAGGATAATGTGCTTGGGGTTCCTTCGGGACAAGCCCAGGTGTGTGGCGTGTGGGGTATCCCTTATAAGTGATGATGTCAGGGTGTGTGTACCCTGCGCCCAGCAGGTACTTGCGCTGTAGTCTGGGTTACCTGCGGCTGGGCCTAGTGCTGCGCCCCCTCTGGCTTCGCCTACCCCCCCACGCTTACATCTGACTCCCAGTGAGGTGCATACCAGTGCGGAGTCTCAACCTGATTTGGCTACCCGGGTAGCCAGCATTGAAAGGCATATTGCTGGGTCTGGTCTGTGTAAGGCTCCTGCTAAGCAGCGGCATCTGGCACCCGGTGTTACTTTCTTTCCTATGGAAGCTAAGGAGTTTTTTGATGTTACTGGATATACCCCCCCTGGAAATGCTGCCAAAAAGGCACTCACTGGGTTTCCCTTCAAGGGGCTGCGCCTCTTTGGGGTACGTTTAGACTTGTTTTCCAAAGGTGGCAAGTTACCTCAGCATAGAAGGCAGCCCCGGTCTTTTCGGGGTTCAGGTGCCCTTTCTTCTTCCTTCAGGGGCTCCAGAATTGGACGGGGAGCTTCCTTTGCTGGAGCCGTGGAGATTTTTGGGGCAGGGGCAGAGGACGTATCTGCCCTGGCCCCTCCTGGGGTCCCAAGACTAAGTCCTCCCCCAAGCCCCCTCAGGCATTAAGGGGCGCCCTCACCCATCCGGGTGGGGGGACAGCTTCGGCTCTTGGCTCACGTCTGGAGGCGTCATGTCTCAGACCAGTGGATTCAGGAGGTAGTTTCCTCCGATTGCAAGGGGCTCCTCCTTGCAAGGGGCTCCTTTGTCCATTCTTATGCTTAAGGTGGTCTTTTTGGTGGCTATCACTTTTGTTAGGCGTGTTTCTGAGTTGGCGGCGCTTTCCATCAAGCCTCCTTATTTTGAGAGACACCAGGACAAGGTGGTGTTTCGTTTTAAGCCAGATTTTCTGCCTAAGGTTGTTTTTGCCTTTCATCTCAATCAGGACATTGTTCTGACTTCTCTGTGTCCTAATCCTAGTAACCCTAAGGAAAGGGTTTTGAATTCTTTGGACGTAGTCAGAACTCTGTTCTATTTGGTGGCTACTGAACCCTTCAGGAAGACTGATGCTCTTTTTGTGCTTCCGTCTGGACCTAAGAAAGGTCTGGCTCCGGCTAAGTCCACTATCAGCAAGGGGATTCATCAGGCTGTGATACAGGCCTACTCTGCTAAGGGGAAGGAGCCTCCTTTCCGCCTTACTGCTCATTCTACTCGTACTATTGGTGCCTCTTGGGCTTTTCAGCACTAAGCTTCTGTTGAACAAGTTTGCAAGGCCGCTACTTGGTCTGTTCATACATTTTCAAAGTTTTACAAGGTTGATGTTAGAGCCTCAGCTGATGGTTTAAACTGTCTGCTGTTACGTTTGGGGATCCCACCCTACCACACACTGCTATTGGATGTCCCAAGTGTAAGGAATATCTTCTGGAACAGGATGTGCTGTATACTTAGAATAATACAATTCTGTGATTGCTCACCTGGAGAATTGGTATTATATGTATTCAGCACGTCCTGTTCCACCCCACCCTTGTTATCATAATCTTTAGTTACCTCTTTATGGTGATTGTTCTTTTGTTCAAATTTTCATATAATGGTTTTAGTTCTCCCGGTCTCTTGCTAACTGCTTTTCAATACTGGGGATTTTGTGGGAGGTCCCTGGTATATATGGGGCCGGGAGGGGCCACTTTTCTGTCTCTGCAGTCCAGCGCCATCTACTGGAGTATATACCAAGTGTAAGGAATATCTTCTGGAACAGGACGGGCTGTATACATATAATACCAATTCTACAAGTGAGTAATCACAGAATTGTATTTTTATTAGTTACTGATAACAGCTAATAGTAACAATTAAACCGGACCTTCAGCATGATTTAATGAAAAGCCCAAACCCTCAAAAAACTATTCCCCAGCATCTAAAATTAATATATTTTAAGTTTTTAGTCACTTATTATTCTTTCCCCCACTGGGCTGCAACTCTGTTCAGGACTCTAGGATACGGGCACCGCCATCTTGACTCGGAAGCATCACACATACTTAGGGGAGGTGAGGGCTATAAAGTGCAGGGGGTGGGGTTATAGCTGTGCTTTGCACAGACAGAGCAGAGTTGGGGTCAGGGAAAGGACAGCAATCTCAGAATGCAGAGCGACACAGTCAGAAGACACTTCCTGTTTACAGGCTGCCTGATGCTCCATGAACCGCCATATTGGATGTTTAAAGGCTCACAACATGCAGTAGATGCAGGTAGGATGATTTTTAATGTGAGCAATCTGTATGTACATGGTGTGGAAAACATAACATATAAGATAGGCTCTTATTCAGAGTGAAGGTCCACTTTAATGATATTTTCTTCTAAAAAAAGCAACAAATCAGTTTTTGAAGCTGTTAGCTGTTGATGCTATAACAACTGTAGGCAATTCCACAATTGTATAGTTCTTTTGGGAGTTGATTGATGGTATAGTGGACTGTCTGTTACTGGTCTCACAGTCTCTTGAGTCTTCTTGCCAGGAGAAAGAGTTTGAGCCATGGTGTGGAGTAGTGTAGCTGGAAAAACACAGTTCTAAGGGGTCTATAAGCATTAGATTACTATAGCAGTACATTTGGTTTAAACCTCTGTACTCAGACCATTGAACACAAGGACTCTTTACATTCAGCACAAAGTAATGCATGTGTCACCTCATTGGCTGTGGTTATATGGTGAATGCACTGACTTAAGCTATGGAGCTATGATGAGATGGCTGTTTGGTGAACAGATGGATGATTTCACCAAACAGGCAGCCAGTGTGGTTAATGTCTAGCTGCTACAATACAGACAGGCAACATTTTCAGATCTCCTACATTACTACATTACTTCTGCATTTAGTAGGAGGAATAATCAGACTAGACTTAGGCCTTTTATGGTAGACTTGTGTGACCTTTCAGCTCCAACGGGATCGTCCTAAAAGAGAGCCCTCACCTGCTTGGCTTAAGGGTCGATGCTGGTCTCTGATTCCACTAGAGCCAATTCCTGTACTCCTATTTGGATGGGGAACCTCCACCCTAAGCAGTGGTCCTTTCAGGCTGGAATATGAGTATTCTCTGTTCCTGTGCGCCCTTTTACCAGTCTCATATATTTCTTCACATCTAGGGCTAAAATGACTTTCTGTAAGTTTGAGCATTACCACCTGGCAGTAAGACCAAGAGGAAATTCAGCTGTAGAAGGAATCAGACACTCGGTTTTGACAAATAGCTTTCACTGCTAATCTAGTATCAACCACATAGGGGCATGGAGTCTGCATTGGCACCAGGCTAGGTTTTAGTACCTGTTTTTCTTTCTGACGACCTTTAAAATCCAGAGGTTGCTGGGGTGAATAGATTTGCTTATATAAAAAGATGTCAGCGTGTCATGGCCTTTCTTCTGCCCATAGCTGCAATCAGTGCTTTTCCCTCTTGCTGAGTCAACCCATATAATAGCGCGTTAGTGCTTACACCCTTATTCACAGTTTGGGCCCAAAGTTATTCTTAGTATACAGTACGTCCTGCTCCAGATAAGAATCATTACACTTGGGTATTACTCCGCCAGATGGCGCTGGACTGCAGAGACCGCGAAATTGGCTCCTCCCGGCCCCTCAAATACCCGGGACCTCCCACAAGTCCCCCAAAATTTCTCTGCAGTCTGGACTGCGAAGGACAAGAAGATGGCTCTCTCTTCTTGCAGGGGAGCGGGGCTATTAGCCTGAGGCCCTGTAGGACTATTCCCAACCGTTCCATTTTTAATGTGCCTCCCAGCCTTGGCTGCGCTGGTCCGGGTGATGGTAGGCAAACCGCTGTCAGGTGCTTAGGAGCGCTGCTCCACCGCAATCCCCCACCAAAGGGTAGGCTGTATAGGCATATGATGAGCCTCTGTGGTATGCCCCTCCCGCCCTATTGCCCCTTGCCCCTGTCTATCGGTGGGCCCTATGTTAAGTGGCCGCTGCCCTCCCTTGCTCTCCCTTGTAGCTCTCGGGGGGGGGGGGGGGGGGGGTATATATGCCTTGGTGCTTCACTGTATTATGTGCTTCTGGTTGGTGTCAGCCTCCGCGCTGACTTGGTTGCACTGGTTGCGTTTTTGAATATGCCGCTGCCGCGCGCGCTTCCACTGTGTTCCACGGTTGGCGGCGGCATTACCTCAAGCGTTGGTGCGCTGTTATTGGCTGCTTGTCACGTGTGCTGCTTCGCGCTCCTTGGGGGGGGCGCCCGCGTATGGCCCGTTCCGCATCACTGTCTCCACGGCCCGCCCCTCGAGGTATACCCGGTGCCATTTTTCTCTGGATTCGGCTGCTGCGTAGCTAGCATCTACCTACCGCGGTCCGTGAGTGCCCTCGCGGACGGCCTTATTTACGGCAGTCTCGGCCCTTTCGGGGACAGGGCTCCTTTTCTTCCCCCTACCGTGGAGCCAGACAGGGGAGGGAGGTCTCCCTTACCAGGGCCCGAGGGGATTTCTGGGGTAGGGGCAGAGGATGTGGATGCCCTGGCTCATCCTGGGGCTCCAAGCCTAAGTCTTCCCCCAAGCCCCCTCAGGCATGAAGGGGCGCCCTCACCCATCCTGGTGGGGTGACGGCTTCAGCATTTTGCTCACGTCTGGAGGCTTCATGTCTCAGACCGGTGGATTCAGGAGGTAGTATCCTCCGGTTACAAGATAGAGTTTGCTGCCTGGCTGACCCCAAGATTCATCAGGTCCCGGATGTCTCAGGACCCCATGTCAGCTCAGGCTCTAATTCTGGCGGTGCAAAGCCTTCTGGAGCTGGGGGTTATCTGTCAGGTCCCCTTACGAGAAAGGGGCAAGGGGTTCTATTCAACCTTTTCACCGTGCCCAAAAGAGATGGGTCAGTCAGGCCCATCCTGGACTTGAAGATCCTTAACAAATTTGTCAGGTGCAGGCGCTTTCTCATGGAAACTTTGCGCTCTGCTATCAGTTCCCCGTGTCCAGGGGATTTCATGACCTCTGTGGACATCAAGGATGCTTACCTTCATATTCCTGTTTTTCCAGGTCATCAAAGATTCCTCAGGTTCGCTCTGGAGGATCAGCACTACCAATTTGTGGCATTGCCCTTCGGTCTCACCTCGGCTCCCAGAGTGTTCACCAAGGTGCTGGCAGGGGGGATGGCTCTGCTCAGGGCTCAGGGCATTCGTGTGCTGTCATATTTGGACGCCATTCTCATCACTTCTCAGTCCCTCCATCAAGCGGAGCTGGATACTCAGCGGGTAGTGTCCACCCTGGAGTCATTTGGCTGGGTGATCAACCATCCCAAGTCTTCCCTGTCTCCCTCCTTGGTGACTCCCTTCCTGGGAATGAATCTGGATACAGTTCAGGCAAGGATTTTTCTTCCTCAGCAGAAGGTGGAAAGTTTACTGGTGCAGGTTCAGTCCCTGCTCTTTTGCCCTCAGCCCTCCATCAGGCAGGGAATGCAGCTGGTGGGCCTGATGGTGTCGTGCTTTGAGGCGGTTACTTATGCCCAGTTTCACATGAGGCCTCTGCAACTCCACCTCTTGTCAGTATGGGACAAGGATCCCGCGTCCCTGGACCAGGTCCTTGTGCTATCCCCCCTAGCCAGACGGTCCCTCTCGTGGTGGCTGGACTCCAGGAACCTCTTGGCGGGCAGATCCTTTCTGGCCCCCTGCTGGATGCCAGTCTGACGGGTTGGGGGGGCTTCTGGAAGTCCCTGCAGTTCCAAGGGAGGTGGTGCCCTCAGGAGGCCCACACACCCATCAATATTCTGGAACTAAGGGCGATCAGGTTGGTGCTGGTTCACTTGACCCAGCACCTTCGGGGCCGGCCTGTTCAGGTACGCTCGGACAACCAGACAGTGGTTGCCTACATCAATCATCGGGGGGACCCGGAGCAAGGGGGCCCTCAAGGAAGTGTCTCTGATCCTGTCCTGGGCGGAGGACAATGTTCCCTGCATATCAGCTGTGTACATTCCGAGGGTGGAGAATCTGCTGGCAGACTCTCTGAGCAGGGGGAACCTCTCGCCTGGAAGAATGGTCCCTCTGCGAAAGGGTGTTTCACTCTCTATGTCACCGTTGGGGACAACCAGATGTGGATCTGTTCGCGTCCCGTAACAATCACAAGCTCCCGGCCTTTGTCTCCCTGTCCCAGGACCCTCTGGCCTTGGCCACAGATGCTCTAGCAAGGTCATGGTAGGACTTTCAGCTCCTGTATGTCTTTCCCCCATTCCCCCTGTTGGGCAGGGTTCTGCGCAAGATATCTCAGGAGGGGGTGCCAGCTATCCTGGTGGCTCCCAGGTGGTCAAGAAGACTGTGGTTCGCAGACGTGGTGCAGCTGGCAGTAGATCAGTACGCTCTGCTCAGGGTGCCAGACCTGCTCACTCTGGGTCACTTACGCCATCCCAATTTACAAACTCTGACTTTGACGGCCTGGCTGCTGAAACCTCCATCTTGATGGAGAAGGGGCTGTCTGCCTCTGTTGTTGATACCATGATAAAGGCTAGGAAGAAGTCGTCTTCTTCCATTTACTATAGGGTTTGGAGTGCCTACATTGACTGGTGTGAGTCTAGGTCTCTTCCCTGTCGTGTGTTCTCTATTCCCAGGATCCTGGAGTTCCTGCAGCATGGGTTGGAGCTGGGGATCCAACTCAGTACTCTGAAGGGTCATGTCTCTGCCCTGGCTGTGTTCTTCCAGAGGTCCTTTGCCCAGCATTCTCTGATCAGGACTTTTTTTCCAGGGGGTTACTCATGTGCGTCCCCCACGTAAGCCTATGTTGCCTGTTTGGGATTTGAACTTGGTCTTGTCTGCCTTGCAGGGTGCTCCCTTTGAACCTGTGCAGGATGCTGCCCTGGCCATTCTTACTCTCAAGGTTGTCTTTCTGGTGGCTATCACCTCTGTTAGGCGTGTGTCTGAGTTGGCGGCGCTTTCCGTCCAGCCCCCCTACTTTGAGAGACACCAGGACAAGGTGGTGTTATGCTTCAAGCCAGATTTTCTGCCTAAGGTTGTGTCTGCCTTTCATCTGAAACAGGACATTGTTCTTCCTTCCTTCCTTGTGCCCTAATCCTAGTAATGCTAAGGAGAGGGTTTTGCATTCCTTGGATGTGGTTAGGTGTCTGAAGTACTATCTGGTGGCTACTGCACCATTCAGAAAAACTGATGCTCTTTTTTGGTCCCTTCTGGTCCCAGGAAAGGTACTACTCTGCTAAGGGGAAGAATCCTCCCTTCCGCCTTACTGCTCATTCCACTCGTGCTTTTGGTGCCTCTTGGGCTTTTCAGCACCAGGCCGCTACTTGGCCGCAAGGCCGCTACTTGATCTTCTGTTCATACTTTTTCAAAGTTTTACAAGGTTGATGTTAGGGCCTCAGCTGATGCTGCTTTTGGCCGCAAGGTTCTGCAGGCGGCAGTGGTCTGACCTGTCTGTTGTTACCTTTGGGGATCCCACCCTACTTTATGGATGTCCCAAGTGTAATGATTCTTATCTGGAGCAGGACGTACTGTATACTAAGAATAATACAATTCTGTGATTACTCACCTGTAGAATTGTTATTATGAGTATACAGTACTTCCTGCTCCACCCCACCCTTGGTTTTGCATTATCCTAGGATCCCCTGTATGGTGATTGTTATCATTGTTATAGTTACTGGTTGGTTCTGTTTTCTTTCTCCCGGCTTCTCCTTAACTGCTTTTCAATGCTGGGGATTTGTGGGAGGTCCCAGGTATTTGAGGGGCCGGGAGGAGCCAATTTCGCGATAAGACCTTTGGTTCACCTGATTGTTTGTACTACATTTTTCTCGTCACAGTGTTGTGCAAAGTCTAATAATATACATTTTCAGTTCAATCATATTCCTTTTCCACAATCTGTTAGTATCTAGATAAAGGTAATGCCTACATTTTAGTTAAAACGTCAGGTTATGCCAGAACAGAAGTGATAAAATAAATGTATATTCTGATATATATTGTATATGAGAGAAAGAGAGAACATTGCAAGGTTTAGAATAACACTCTAACATACAGTTGGCCGTTGAAGTAGACTCAACTGTAGAACAATTAGACCCTCTTTTGGGTTTTAACTGAGGTCTGGGTCAAATGCCACAAAAAATTTGAGTTATTTGATTTACACTCCCACCATGGACACTGCCACTTTGCTGAGGATGAAGTATTGAGGGACCAAAGAGTTCAGGATGGTTGGTCCCAAAGAAGCATCTATTTTTTTATTAACATTCTGAAGCTATGGGCCATTGCTTCCTTTGCTTTGCTATCAGGCTCTGTCCCTAAACTTGTCAGGCATCATAGAGTTTTTTAGCAGCTTTTACGCACCCGGAATGTGGCCTTTGTGAGCAGGGTCAAAGAGCTGCAAACCCTGGAAATAGATGCTCTGGTCCTATTCTGGAAACAATTTAGCATCACGTACGTTTTTCCTACTCTAACTCGTATTTACATGGTGCTGCAAAAGAACAGGCTGGAAGCTGTCCCAACAATTCTGGTGGCTCATGGCTGAAAACAAAGGTCCTGGTATGCCAGCATGGTCAACTTGGTAATTGCGGATCTTATCTTCTTTTACAGTCCCTTGTTCTTTCCCCAGGACCAGGCACCCCAATTTGCTGACAGTTGAGACCACCAACCTATATGACAGCGGACTGTCTCCAGCAGCGGTACACTCACAAGGCCTCCCCATGCAGGTCTACCACAGGTCCATGCCTTCCTTCAGTCGAGTTTGGATACTGCACTCAGTACCTAGAAATCCAGGTTTTACCTTTTGGCTATCCTTTTGCAAAAACATTTGGTATTTGCAACACATGCCTCCTTGGATCTTAACTTTATTTCCTTTGGCAGCTTTACAAGACCCTCCTTTCAAGCCCCTCGTTGTCTGCTGTATCTTGTTTAGGAAGGTTGCCTTTTTGAATGCTGTCGCATAGTGATTTGGAAGTGGCAGGCCTATAAAAGTCCTCCATTTACCTGAAGTCTGGTTTACTGCTGATGTCATCTTGGCTTTCCATGTCAATTAAGAGATTGCGGTCCTGTCCTCCTGCCAAAACTCTTTCTATCCTTAAGAAAGGCAGTTGCATCATCTGGATGATGTAGGCTTTATCTGAACAGAACACATGAATTGGGAAGCCAGATACTTATCTAGACTGTTTGCCTCCACACATAGCCATATAAAGGGGTGGCAACAGGTCACTTCAGCATCAGCAGGTAGGCCAGGGAGGTAGCAAAAAGAGGTGGTGTATCCGCACTTCCTTAAAATCACGATCTTTATTGTATAAAAGTTAAACTCATCTCCTTCCAAGTGGTGCAAATGACAGCAGCAGCAAAAGATAAAATCCAATATTGTGGTGTTTTGGACTGCCCCGGATCATGCACCCTACTGACTGACCAGAGTGCGGACACCCCTGTTGTTTGTTTAGGCCAGGGAGGTTCATCAGGTCAGAGGCAAAACTCCCCTCTTTTAAGTGGTACTCGATTCACACATGATAAACCAACCCCCCTTTTTTCATACAAGATTCTGCAAGTGGACCCTTAACTTTTAAGACCTTCCTTTTGAATTTTGGTTGATTGACTGGTGAAGTATGTTCTTTCGCTTGAACCTTAAGAACTTGCAATACAGTTCTTGGTTTTATTGTTACCAGTTATTCTGCCTTGCCTACCCTTATGTGTGCACTGTTTTGGGATATCCCACAAGTATCCCTGTGGGACAATGAAGAAGACAGGACTTAAATACTTGGCGTATTTTTCAGATCACGTTTTTTTCAGATCGCGTAGCCACATCCACTACCCGGCATATTTGGCGAACATATTAAGTTATCAGAGGTAGAAGAGGAGCTTTATGACATCAGTGTCCAGCTTACCTGATAAACCCACAAGTGTTTAATCATGTGAATCCCCCTGTGGGACCTGAAGAAGCTAATTTTCTGGCATGTATTATATCACCAATTTAACTTGTATGCTTATCACAATCCTTTAGAACTAGTATTGTCATTGTGTGTTTTCTATTTTCTTAACAACAGACAAACATATGTGCAATTTCATTCAGTTATTTTCAGTTATAATGAATTCTCTGATTTTTCTTTCAGGCTGTACTTGGGAAATCCCATGGACCCACCTGATATTTTAGGCCTAGATCAAGGAACTTCGAAACCAACTCAGCTGCCAGGGAGAGCAAAAAGTGAGTAGCTTGTAGTGTAGATATATTGTTCTTTTTTAATCATATAAGAGGACCAAAGTAAATATTTCTTTATTTGTATCTTATGAACAAAATGATCTTAAATACTGTTTATTGATGTTATTTCCTAGTAAGGACTCTAGAATTGTGGGGCACATGTATGAGTGAATCAGGTTATAGTATAGTATCTATCTGTATAGAAAATAATACTACTTAACAGTTATGTTTTAGGTAGTAAGTGCCAGGCGCATGAGTTAAAACACTTCTGGAGATAAAAGATGTGTACAGTCATAATCTAAGGCAATACAATGTTTTAGAGTGATGTGTAAATGCCACAGATTACTTGTTGGACATGTTTTTGATATGTAATATATTTTTACATTTGTTAGTGCAATTCTCCTGTTCTTGCACTGTCAGTTTAATGGATCAGGTTTATTTATAATATTGGACATTGAATCTCCATCTTGCTTCTGTTGTCTCATAGGAACTTCAGAAACAAGATCATTTTGGCAAGGTTTGATGCTTTTCTATTGCATGCTATAGAGTCTCACTCACATCTATCATGTAAAGAAATAAAAAATCTGAGTGAAATTTTTATCAGCCCATTTTAGGGCTCAGTTGCTAACACATCCATGAAATATGAAGGCTGTTCTGTTGTATTTGCCAACGAATATAGCATATTTAGGCATTTGGTCTTGAAATCTTTCTATGTAAGCTGGGGGTAATTTAGCTTGTGACATTTACAATTAAAAACCTTTCCTTGGCAACTTCTTACTAGGGGTCCTGGTCCACAGAAACTAAACAGCCTAAACCTAAACCACACCTTTCTGAGGTGTTCGGTCACACAGGGGACTCAGAAACAGCTGCACCTTCCTCAAACACTACCTTACTCAAAAGTCTGTTATAACATGAGTTCCTGTATTGCTTGCTACTCTGGTTAACTTTTACATGATGTATGGATATACTGTAGGTAAAATGATTGGAATATGTAACATTTCCTTATTATCTTGTTAAGATGGTTGTGCGAAATGTAAACAGAGCACCTTAAATACTAAATTGAAGATTTAAAGCCTTTTTAATCAAATTAATTATGTTGATTATGTGAAAGCACGGCAGACATTTGTGTGCCACTACGTGTATACAAAAAATGTATGGTTTGCATGTCATAGCTTACACATAACATCTACTGCACCATAGTTACAGGTAAACATACAGTATAGACCATACATTGGTGACTTCATAAGCATCCATGTGCTGTGTACTGTTTATCTATTCCTGTAGTTGCTGTAACTGGTTAATGGATGGCCTGAAACGTCATAGCAATATCGTTATAGCAGTAATGAATAGTTGAAAGTTAGTAACATCATCAAAGACTGGGCAGAGAACCACTTTCATTTATCTCAGAAATGTGGGAATGGGCTTCTTTTAAATTTAGTTTAGTTTGATACTTGAGATGTTTTGTTTTTGTAAACAATAGATTGGCAGGACAAGAAATTCATCTATCCATGTAAATCTGTTCTTTGCAGAGCTTTAAGGGGTAAGGGGTAGGGTTTACAGAAGAATTCTTGAAGGGTGGGCTGGGCCTGATCCTCCTGGTTTTTAGATTCAAAGATATTGGGATAATGTGTGAAACAAGTTTGTCCTCCACTGAAGCATGTGTATAGATGCTCTTAACCGTAATACACCTCTTTGTCAACATGTTTGATTAATGTACAGCGTTGATGTTCCAAAATCATATTCATAAGTGATCTTTGGACTTTTACTTATTTCATGTATTGTTCTGTAATTGCATTGACTTCTGCTTAATTTTTGCTCAGCTTTTTTTGTATCTTCTTCTGACTTTTTATACTCTGTTCCACTTTTAAATTGTGTATTTACATCTTCCATAGTCCAGCTTTATAAACTTGTATCTACTATAATATCTCACTTTCCTATCCGAAATCAACTTTTTACTATTTTCTCAATGATTCGTCGCCTTTCTTCTCCCAGGAGAGCGTCCACCTCGCCCTCCTCAACCGGCCGCTCTGTTTAAGAGTAAGTTTCATGGCTTCTTTCTTCTTACCCTCTGCTCCTGCTCTTTGTACTTTTCTATTTTTTATTTGTGGAATAACCCTATACAGTCTAATAAGACTAAACCTTTCTCCAGTGGAATAAGTAACTGTCTAATATTTGGGACTAAAATCACCATGAATGTGATAAATACACGTTATTCCCCTTAAAGCTAATTAATATTATTATTATTTTAATAATAATATTATTTTATAAAGCGTTATCCTCTTCTGTATCGCTGTACAAAAAAGTGATTACAACAGGGTAAAACTGTACATAGACTGTTATAAATGAGGTGTTACAGAGTTCACAAAGAATATTATAAATACAAGATACAAAAGGATACAAAATACAAGATACAAAAGGAGAGATTTCTGCCCTGATGAGCTCACAGTCTAGTATTATGAGGTCTGGAGACAGGAAAGGATTACAGTATCCTTTAAAAAATGACTTAAGCCCGGTTGTAAGCTTGTCTGTATAAGTGGGTTTTGAGGGAGAATTTGAAAGGTTGGGGAATGGTGAAGTGAATGGGGGATGGCATTCCGGAAAACTGGAAGGGCATGTTGCATGTCTTGGAGGTAAGAGTGAAAGGGTGCATGAAGAAGAGTGACTGTCCAGGGTGGAGGACAAGAGAAGGTCAGGGGCCGAGTGGAGGCTGCATCTAGGTTGATATCGCTGGATTAGAAATGAAATGTAGGTAGGAACCTGGCTGGAGATTGGTTTTGTAAGAGTTTTAAACAGGATTTGCTGTGGGGCTGACAGCCAGTTGAGCGACTGACAGAGGGGGGCAGAGCTGGCAGAGCAAGAGAGGAGATGGATAAGGTGAGCAGCCAAATTCAGAATAGATTAGAGAGGTGCCAGTCAGTTTTAGTGTTGCCAGCATAGTGATATTGAAAGCCTAGTGAACCTATCGGTTTTCCAAGACCATAGGTGTGGACTTAGAAAAGTAGACAGCCTAGGACAGAACCTTGGGACACAAACACAATTAATGGGATAAAGAAACAATGTTAGAGTAAGATACACTGAAGGATTGTTCAAAAAGATAGGGAGTTAGTCAAGTGTGTAAGACCTTGAATTCCAAGAGAGAAGAGTATATTGAGTAGCAGGGAGTAGTTAGCCATTTCAAAAGGATTGCTCAAGAATAATTAGGATGGAGTAGTGACCTTTGGTTTTAGCAGTTAACAGATCATTAGTTACTTTCTCGAGGGTGGTTTCAGTGGAGTGGTTAGGGCGGAATCCAGATTGTAGGGAATCAAGTTGGTTGTTGGAAGATAGTGTGCCAATTCTGAGTGGAGTTGATGTTCAAGGCATTTGGATAAGAAAGGGGGCAGTAGCTGGAGATGGCAGAGGAGTCAGTAGAGGGTTTCTTGATTAGCGTAGTGATTCACGTTCACTTCATGTTTGTAAAAGAAAGTGCCAGTGGAGATAGAAAGGTTCAGGCTGGAATGAGGGATGGAGACAACTAAGTAATAAGATGGGATGGAATAGGATCAAGTATTTAGATATTATTTAGAAATTAGAGAGGATAGTCCTAGTTCAGTTATGGAAGTAATGTAGATTAGAGAGTAAGGCGGGGGGTTGTTTGGAGGGGTCATGTAGTCTGGGGTGCAAAGCCAAATTAGTTTAAATATTTATTTGAAGAATATAGAAAATGTATCTGCATTTATGTTGGAAGTTGGAGGGGGAGGTGGTGGTCAGAGATGGGAGATGAAAGTGCTGACTAGTTGTTTAGGTTTTCGGGTATGTGCAGAATTGAGTAAAGAGAAATCTGCTTGTTTAGCAGATGAACGTCCTGAGTTCCTCAAGGGCTTGTTTATAGAGCAGAACGTTTTTGTTGGCTTTGGTGTTCCTCCATTGTCAGTGAATAAAGTCAAGGTCTGAAGAGTTTGAATGAGATGTGACAGAGACTAAAGATCTAGGTTTCTTAGGTCCCTACATAGAATTCTATGTTTGTATACAGGGGGTAGTGGAAACTGAAGAGAGAGTTGGTATTAGTACGTAGATTATGGTCAGGGGGAGTGGAGATAAAGAGGAGTTAGATACTGTCCTTGTGGGTGGGGTAGGTGGACCATTGTTAGAGTCGGAAGGAAAATGTTAATGGCAGTTAGTGGCAGCAGGGTTGTTAGTGTAGACAGGTATGTCAATCACTCATGATTAGTGCAGGGTTTTCTGTGGACAGAAATTGAAGCAGACAGGAAATTATAGCGATTTTTAGGTTACTAGGGGAGTATAATGTCTGCCCCTCAACGTGCCCACTTTTTTTCACTGCAGTAGAGGGGTTGTACCATGCTTTGACATGCCCTGTCACACCTCCTCCATTGCAATGAATGGAGTGGGAGTGTGAAAGTGCAGATTTCCATCTTGGAGGAGGCAGATGTTTGAATGGAAACTGATGCTGGATGACCAGAGCCAGGCAGAAGAGCTACCGTGGACAAAAGATGAATATCAATTTTTCTTTCTTTATGAACTGAAGGTAATATGAATCCTGCCATTGGCACAGCACCATCATCACAGGCTGCGGTTTGTGCATGTTCAACATCAAATCCATACACTACAAGCTGTTATAAATACACAGCTATATATACAGTAGCTGTACAGCTCGACTGCACAGTACTAACATTGTAAAGTTTTACTTTACAAAAAATATTATTGTGTTTATTGCTTACTGCATTTATTGATGTGTCATTCCCTTTCAAACTGAAATATTTAGCTACTTTAATTACCTGGTTTTGTTATGGCATATGTTAAATACAGGTGTGAAAAACATACATTTAGACCAATCCACATATAATTCACCTCTGTCTAGAGAGATAATGTATAGGGATGTATATGTTTAGGATAGTCATCCTGACTGCATATACAGACAAACAAAAGGTAAATGGTAAGTCTAGATAGGTATGAAGGATTTTTAATTTTAAATACAACTATTTTAAGTGAATAACATATAAAATTATTAAATTATATGCAACTATGTGGTTCATATGCAGATAAGCAAATAAAAAAAACTATTAAAAGGGACCAAAACCCGATATTTTGACTATCCCAGGTTTTGGTTTGTTCCCCTGAGGAACCCCGGTTTGGGGTGCCCTGCTATGTGAAACCCCCCAGAACTGCAAGCTAACCCACCTCTCCTCAAGCCCACGGCGCAGGAGTGCCACTCGTCCAATCGGCTTTAATTATTATTAATTAAATATGCATGGCTGGAGAAACTGAATGGAATACCCAGTCGCACACAGTGGCGACGCATGGCATCACCTCCAGTTCAGAATTCCCTGGGGGGAGGGGGGATAAATAGTGGTGCTGCACTCTCCTTGCCAATTCCGTTCCAAGGGGGGGTCTTAGTTCAAAGAGACTTCAACCACTGCAACCTCCGTCAGGCGTCGAGATACTCACCTTCCTCTATTGAGAAAGTTAATAATTTGTAGTCATAAAATAGGTGAAACAAGTAATAAATAATTGCAGGTCATGTAATCAAATGCAGTAGCTCAAAGCAAAGTTTTATTAAAATCTGACCCTCTGATACAGGATGACTGGAAATATGCAAATAAAAGAAATCATGCAAAACCTTCCATTTGTTGAAAAGCATGTCTTGTAATTGGCTTTAGGAACAGGTCTACTTTCAAAAATATGTTTTACTTTTGAGTTAATTATTAGTGGTGTATGTCTACATTTTATATTGCCTATTTACTTGTTTATAATACTGGATATTTAATCTGTTGTAGAATCCAGTTATAATCCTGTCAACAGTGAAGAGGACTCCCTTTCATCAGGAATCAAAAGGCTGTCTCTTAAAAAAACAACTTCCAAAAGTCTTAAACTGGTGAAACCTTCTGCCCGTGTAGCTGGCACAAAAGTTTCTGATCGGCAGCTGCTTGGTGTTAAGAGTAGCAGCTTTTCTGCAGGAGATGTGGCGTTGATAGACTTTGGGGAGGATATCAGTCCACTAAGCCCAGGCTTTATTTCTCCTGTATCTGAACAGAGTGCTCCTTCTTTAGCTAAACTAGCGATGGATGCCTTTTCATTGCTTGATAAAACACCTCCGCAGAGTCCCTCACGTTCCCTTCCTCGTCCCCTTCATCCTACCCCTGTGGTTGACTGGGATACTAAGCCTCTTCCAGCTCCTCCAGCTTATGATGAGGTGGCACAGGATGATGATGATTTTGAAGTATGCACTATAAACAGTCCTAATGTTCTTCTTCATAGAGAAAAAGTAACTCCTCTTCAGGGAGCTAGAGAAAGAGGAGAAACAAACTATGGCTATGCCCAGCAAACAGAAAGGGTGCCTGTTAAAATCAAAGTGGAGGACAATCTGTTCTTGCCTGCAATGGACACAAAGCAGCCAAGCTTTTCTCAAACGTCTGAATTATTTGAGGAGCTTCAGCAGGAATGCATGAAGAGACTTAATGTTCCTCATTCTTCCTCAGTTGCATCATCTCCAAGCCCAAGCTCATTCACTTCTAACTTTGATGTTACTGTGTCAGATGACAAACCACAAATACCACCACGAATTCCGATACCGCCTAGGCCTATCAGACGTAATGAGCATGATCGCTGGTCTGGAGAGCTGTCCCCTGCTTTTGGAACAGAGGAATTTGGCAGAGCTCCTTTGCTTCCTCCAAGGGACCCATTTTCCCAACCCACATCTCGGACACCCAGCCCTATGGCTCTTCAAGTTGGATCTCCCCAGTCAAGGTCTAACCTTTGTTCTCCCTTGTGTATAGGTCTTTCTACATCCCCAGGAAAACCAATGCCTACTACAAAAAGTTTTGCTTCAGACCCTAAGTATGCTACACCCAAGGTTATTCAAGCGCAAGGTAAAGATTCCTCCAAAGGCCCTTGCATCCTGCCTATTGTAAAAGATGGTAAAAAAATTAGCAATACTCATTACTACCTTTTACCTGAACGGCCCCCATACTTGGACAAGTATGAGAAATTTCTTAAAGAAGCCCGAAGTCTAGAAGAGGCTTCAGTAAGCAGAAGTATTACTACTGCTACTGTTAGGCCCATGGTGCAGCAAACAGACTGTAAAGCCAACTTTTCATCTAACAACAGTAACTTCTCATCCAAAAGTGCTGTGAAGACATCCTGTAGTTTGCAAAAAATTGTTTATGATGGCTCTGATCATTTCAGGCCCTCTGAAAAAATAAGACTGGTAAGTTGTTTTGAAAACATCTTTTAAAAGTGTACAATCTAAAAAATCATAATAACAGCAAAAAGGAGTATGAAATTATTATAATTTTTTATTAACAGACGAGATTGTCCCCATCTCATTCCCCATAGGCAGTGTGGCATTCCCCCCCTCCCATTCCCCATGGGCAGTGTGGCATTGTCCCCATCTCATTCCCCATAGGCAGTGTGGCATTCCCCCCTCCCATTCCCAAAGGCAGTGTGACATTCCCCCATCCCATTCCCAAAGGCAGTGTGGCATTCCCCCCTCCCATTCCCAAAGGCAGTGTGGCATTCCCCCCTCCCATTCCCAAAGACAGTGTGGCATTCCCCCCTCCCATTCCCAAAGGCAGTGTGGCATTCCCCCTCCCATTCCCAAAGGCAGTGTGACATTCCCCCCTCCCATTCCCATAGGAAGTGTGGCATTCCCCCCTCCCATTCCCAAAGGCAGTGTGGCATTCCCCATCTCATTCCCATAGGGAGTGTGGCATCCCCCCATCCCATTCCCATAGGCAGTGTGGCATCCCCCCCCTTCCCATCCCCATAGGCAGTGTGGCATGCCCCTATCCCATTCCTCATATGGGCAGTGTGGCACCCCCCCATTTCCAATAGGCGGTGTGGCATTCCACCTTCCCATCCCCATAGGCAGTGTGGCATGCCCCCATCCCATTCCTCACATGGGCAGTGTGGCATCCCCCCATCTCATTCCCCATATAGGCAATGTGGCATCTCCTTAATCAGTGTGGCATTCCCCCCAACCCCCCAGAAAAAAAAGGTATACTTATATGAACGCTGTTCGCTCTGAATTCCTGTGCCGCTACTGCCTCTCAGGCGGTGCGCATTGACCGAAAGGCAGTGGTGGAGTCGGAAGCCAGAGCGGGGGTTGTGTGTGTCTCTTCTCTGACTTCCTGCGGACTCTCAGAATGCTGTCAACATGCACCGGCCCAAGAGGTGGTGGCAGCGCAATAGCAAAGACTCCCTCGCTCTCCCTGTCAGTTCTCGGGAGGAGGGGGGGGGGCGTTTGTGTGTGTGTATGTTTATTCTTCACTCCTTGGGATTGTATTACGTGGTATGCTTGGCTTGTGTTGTATCTTGTGTTGGTTGCACAGATCTGGGTTACCTGTGGGTGGCCTGCGCCCCGTGTGGCTTCGCCCACTCCCCCACGCTTACATCTGACTCCCAGTGAGGTGCATACCAGTGGGGAGTCTCAGCCTGATTTGTCTACCAGGGTGGCTAGCATTGAGAAGCTGAATGCTGGCTCTATGGCGCGTAAGGCCTCTGCTATGAGGCGGCATCTGGCGCCTGGCGTTAACCTTTTTCCTATGGAGGCTGAGGAATTCTTTGACCTGGCCGGCTATACCCCCCTGGAAGAGGGGAGTTGTTTTCTGATTCAGAATCATCTGATGAGCAGCCTGAGGGTTATGCTGATTCTGGCTCTGACCCATGGGCTCCAGATGATACTGACAGGATTTTGGCTCACATTTTTGAAGTTCTTTCCATCTCTCCTCCTGCTGCAGCTCCTCGGCAGCAGGGGGAGTTGTTTCACACTGGTAAGCCACGTTTGGAGTTTCCTGAGCAAACTCACTTTAAAGTGGACCAACACCCAGGACTTTGACTATCCTGGGTGTTGGTCCACTTCCGCGGGGCACCCTGGCAGGGCTTTCAACTTCTGTATGTCTTTCCCCCGTTTCCCCTGTTGGGCAGGGTTCTGTGAAAGATAGCTCAGGAAGGGGTGCCAGCAATCCTGGTGGCCCCCCGTTGGCCAAGAAGAGTGTGGTTCGCAGACGTGCAGCTGGCGGTAGATCAGTACGACCTGCCCAGGGATCCAGACCTGCTCACTCAGGGGCGGCTATGCTACCCCAATTTACAAATGCTGGCTTTAACGGCCTGGCTGCTGAAACCTCCATCTTAATGGAAAAGGGGCTGCCTGCCTCTGTTGTTAACATCATGATCAGGGCTAGGAAAAAGTCCTCTTCTTCCATCTACTATAGGGTTTGGCGTACCTACATTGACTAGTGTGAGGCTAAATCTCTTCCCTGTCGTGTTTTCTATTCCTAGGATTCTGGAATTTCTCCAACATGGTTTGGATCTGGGGCTTCAGCTCAGCACTCTGAAAGGTCATGTATCTGCCTTGGCCGTTTTCTTTCAGAGATCTTTTGCTCAGCATCATCTGGTCAAGACCTTTTTCCAGGGGGTTACTCATGTGCGCCCCCCACGTAAGCCTATGTTACCAGTCTGGGACTTGAACTTGGTCCTATCTGCCTTGCAGGGGTCTCCTTTTGAGCCTGTGCATGAGGCTGCTTTGTCCATTCTTACGCTTAAGGTGGTCTTTTTGGTGGCTATCACTTCTGTTAGGCATGTTTCTGAGTTGGCGGCGCTTTCCATCAAGCCCCCTTACTTTGAGAGAGACACCAGGACAAGGTGGTGTTTCGCTTTAAACCAGACTTTCTGCCTAAGGTTGTGTCTGCTTTTCATCTCAATCAGGACATTGTTCTGCCTTCTCTGTGCCCTAATTCTAGTAACCCTAAGGAGAGGGCTCTACATTCCTTGGATGTGGTTAGGAACCTGAAGTTCTATTTGGTGGCTACTGAGCCCTTCAGGAAGACTGATGCTCTTTTTGTGGTCCCTTCTCGTCCTAAGAAGGGTCTGGCTCCAGCTAAGTCTACCATCAGCATGTGGATCCGTCAGGCTTTGATTCAGGCCTATTCTGCTCATTCCACTCGTGCTATTGGTGCCTCTTGGGCCTTTCAGCACCAGGCTTCTGTTGAACAAGTTTGCAAGGCCGCTACTTGGTCTTCTGTTCATACTTTTTCTAAGTTTTACAAGGTTGATGTTAGGGCCTCCGCTACTGCTATTGGATGTCCCAAATGTAAGGAATTATCTCTGGAGCAGGACGTGCTGTATACTTGGAATAATACAATTCTGTGATTACTCACCTGTCGAATTGGTATTATATGTATACAGCACGTCCTGCTCCACCCCGCCCTTGTTTTCATTATTCTTAGTGCCTCTGTATGGTGGTTGTTATCATGGTTTAAATTGTTTGATTATGGTTGATTATTCTCCCGGGGAGGAGCCACTATTCCAAGTATGTCACACACCCCGCTTCCACTATTCATGACATATGGGTTATGGTCCAGTGGAGGGCGAACTTCTGCAGAGATGCAGAGATGAAAGCAAAAAAGAAGCCCCTCCCAGTCCATAAATACTTGAGACCTCCCACACATTCCCCAGTTCCATCTCTGCAGGACGGCGAGCAAGTCAGAAGATGTATGCTGCTCTTCCTTGCAGGTAAGCCTGGTTTACACCCGGCAATGTTGGCTCTATTTCTGCCTGGACCTTTATGCACTAAGCCCATTTCTAGCCTTGGCTGCAGGTCCGGGTGATGGTAGCCTTCACCTTAATAGGTGTTTAGGGAGCCATGCTCCCCCTTGAGACCCCATACAAGGAGGTAGGCGGGATCTGGGTTGGTGACCCCGGTTTGGGATCCCCTGTCCCCATTTAATTCCCTTACACCTGTTGGTGAGGGATTCTCCCCTTCCGGGTCCCCTCTGTTACCCTCCAGCGGGGGGGGGGGGGGGGGGGATGGCATTGTTCTCCTATTTCTCACTTTATGTATATGTGTGTGAGTGTGCTTGTGCGCTTGATTCACGTTGCGCTGTGCGCTCTGCCTGCAGTCTGGGGGAGCTTCTTCCCCTCGGGCTGATTCTGTGAGGGGGCGGGGCCGGGCGCTCGCGCATTGCTGCGGCCCGCCCCCTTCTGTTGGCGCCATTGCCGGCCCATCCCCCTGCTGGGAACCGCATTACTTGGACTCGGAGGGAAGGGGGCGGGGCCGGCGCGGCGCGCGATCCGCGCTGGCCGTCCCTTCTTCTCCCTCCCTCTTCCCCGCAAGCGCTGCTGGCCGATAAGGACGCAATTTTCTGTGGTGGGTGAGTGCCCTGCTGGGCTTCCCCCTATTCTTGCGATGCTTGGCCAATATGCCTCAGTCGCCGCTTGGGACAGCGCTGGCCTCTCTGCTTTTGTCTTACTCATGACATGTATTTATTATGCAATGCTGTGTGTGAGTGCATGTGCTTATGGCCACATATCTTGTGTCTTTCAGGAGGACTCCCTGTGCCTTGCTTAAAAGGGGGTTCTCCCGGTCCTAGGGTCCCTAGCTGTAATTGGGGCACTTATAAATCCTCCCACTCGGGACTTAAAGGGACATCCCGGGTTGCTTACCAGCATAATTCCCTCTGGTCTTTGCGACTACCTTAAAATCGCAATATGGAGGCTCCACAGGAAACTGGGTTTGGGCTACCTTTGGGACAATCACGGCTATGTGTGGGTTGTGGGGTACCCCTTACGGGGGAGAATGTGCTAATTTGCATACCATGTGCGCAACAGGCCATTACGCGGCAGTCGGGATCCCAGGCGTCTGGGTCCGTGCCTCCCGCCTCATCTCCTACCCCTCCCCGCATCATCCGTACCCCAAGTGACACTGTCATTAGTGGGGAGTCGCACTCGGATGTATGTGCTAGGCTGGCCAACCTTGAGAAAATTATTTCTAGCTCAGTGGGCAGAAAGGCCCCTGCTAAGAAAAGGCATCTGTCACCGGCTACGCCGGTAATTGATTGTGATGATTATGACTCCCCTGACTGGGCTGATTATTCCCCGCTCGAGGAGGGGGAATTATTTGAGGAATCCGAGACTGAGGAACTGCAGTTCTTTGATTCTGATGCCGGGCAGGCGCTGGGGGATGCTGTGGATACTCCCAGGGTCCTGACCCATCTCTCCGAGGTTCTGGGTATTTCCCCACCAGCGGAGGGGGAAGAAGGGGGAATTCTTTGGGTTCTCTAAGCCCCGCTTGGAGTTTACAAATCAAGATCATTTTGATAGCATGAGTCTTAAAGTGGACCATCGGTCTGGCTGCACCAGTGGGCGGCTGACATTGTGGCAAAGAAGTCACTTACAGCTTTGCCCTTCCTTGGAACTCGGCTGTTTGGAGACAAATTGGATTCTGTGGCGAAAGGTGGAAAGCTACCTCAGCGTAAGAAGAAGCGTCGCTCCTTTCGGGGGGCAAGCTCCTTCAGTCCTCCCTTTCACGGCGCCAGAGGGGGCAGAGGTCTTGCCTACTCTGGCTTCAGAGGGGGTTCCTGGAACAGAGGTAGAGGACGTGCCCGTCCAGCCTCTACCTGGGGTTCCAAGCCCGCTGCCAAGCCAGCTCAGCGATGAGGAGACGCCCTCACCCTTACGGGTGGGGGGTCGGCTGCGGCTCTTCTTCCAGGTCTGGGCCCAGGAGGTTACGGACAAGTGGATATTGGATGTGGTCTCGTCTGGGTACAAACTGGCGTTCGAGTACCGGTCTCCTCCCAGATTCCTAAGGTCTCGGGTGCCTTCGGATCCTCGGGTGGCGCAGGGCTCCTATCGGCTGTAAAGAACCTCCTGGACATGGCGGTCATATGCCCGGTTCCTCTTTCAGAGAGAGTCCGGGGCTATTATTCCAATCTTTTCGTGGTTCCCAAAAGGGATGGCTCCATAAGACCCATTCTGGATTTGAAGCTTCTCAACAGGTTCATCAGAACCAAGAGGTTCCGCATGGAGACTCTGCGCTCAGCCATCGGTTCCCTTCGTCAGGGGGATTTCATGACGTCCATAGACATCAAGGATGCTTACCTTCATGTACCAATTTTCCCAGCACACCAGAGATTTCTCAGGTTTGTGGTCGGAGATCAGCATTTTCAGTTTGTGGCCCTCCCGTTCAGGCTGACCTCGGCACCGAGGGTGTTTACCAAGGTTCTGGCGGGCCATATCTGGACCACCTGCTCATTACAGCTTCCTCCCTCTGCCAGGCGGAGCTGGACACCAGGACGGTGGTGACGACACTGGAGAGGTTCGGATGGGTGATCAACCACCCCAAGTCTTCTCTCTTCCCATCAAGGGAGATTTCCTTTCTGGGCATGAATCTGGATACCAGTCAGGCCAGAGTGTTCCTACCTCAGCCAAAGATGCAGAGGGTTCAGGATCTGATACGTGTTCTCCTGACCAACCCTCACCCTTCTATTCGGCTAAGGATGACTCTGGTAGGTTTGATGGTGGCCTCCTTCGAGGCAGTCCACTTTGCTCAATTCCACATGAGGTCGCTACAACTCCATCTATTGCTGAAATGGGACAGATGTCCACAGTCCTTGGATCAGTCATTTCTGATGTCTCCCAGGGTTCGGCAGTCCCTTCAGTGGTGGCTGGAATCAAGCAATCTGATAAGGGGCAGATTGTTCCTGGCCCCTCGTTGGGAGACGGTCACCACGGATGCCAGCCTGTCGGGCTGGGGAGGTTTCTGGAAGGATCATCAGTTCCAGGGGTTGTGGGGTCCTCAGGAGGCTCACACCCCCATCAATGTCTTGGAGCTCAGAGCTATCCGCTTGGTTCTGTCGCGTCTGACACTTCACCTACAGGGTTTACCGGTTCAGGTTCGATCAGACAATCGTACTGTGGTAGCTTACATCAATCACCAAGGAGGAACTTGCAGCAGGAGTGCCCTCAGGGAAGTCTCTCTAATTCTGACATGGGCGTAGAGCAATGTTCCTTGCATCTCGGCAGTGTACATTCCGGGAGTGGAGAACACAGAGGCAGACTCCCTGAGCAGGGGATTCTCTCGCCGAGGGGAATGGTCTCTCAAACACAGGGTATTTCGGACCCTGTGTCACAAGTGGGGGACTCCGGAGGTGGATCTCTTTGCCTCTCGGCACAATCACAAGCTCCCAACCTTTGTATCTCTGTCTCAGGATCCTCTGGCCCTGGCAGTGGATGCCTTGTCCCTTGCCTGGAGGGATCTGGGGTTTCTGTACCTGTTTCCCCCCTTCTCCATGGTAGGCAAGGTAGTGCGCAAGCTGGCTCTAGAGGGGGCACCAGCAATTCTGGTGGCTCCAAGGTGGCCAAGACCGGTTTGGTTCGTAGACGTTGTAAGATTGGTGGTAGATCAGTACAGGCTGCCCCTGTTTCCGGATCTGATCTCTCAGGGTCAACTACGTTACCCCAATTTACAAACGCTTGCTTTGACGGCGTGGCTGCTGAAACCTTCATCCTGAGGGAGGAAGGTTTGTCTGAGGCGGTTATTCAAACCTTGATTAGAGCTAAGAAGAGGTCTTCCTCTACCATTTACTATAGGACTTGGAGGTCCTATATTGACTGGTGTGAGGCTAGGGCCTTACCTTGCAGGGTGTTTTCGATTCCTAGGATTTTGGAGTTTCTACAACACGGTCTGGATCTGGGGTTCCAGCTCAGTACTTTGAAGGGTCAGGTTTCTGCCCTGGCTGTCTTTTTTCAAAGGTCTTTTGCTTTGCATCATCTGTTCAAGACTTTTTTCCAAGGGGTCACTCATGTTCGGCCCCCTAGAAAGCCTTTGGTTCCCATTTGGGACCTAAATTTGGTTCTTTCGGCCCTCCAGGGGCCTTCTTTTGAACCGATGCAGGATGTGGCTCTTTCTGTGCTCACTCAAAAGGTTGCCTTTTTGGTAGCTATTACCTCTGTTCGGCGTGTCTCTGAGTTGGCGGCTCTGTCTGTTCAGGCCCCTTACTTTGAGAGACACCAGGATAAGGTGGTTTTTCACTTTAAAACAGATTTCCTTCCTAAGGTGGTTTCTGCCTTCCATCTCAATCAGGATGTAGTTCTCCCTTCCTTGTGTCCTAAGCCTAGCAATGACAAGAAGAGGGTTTTGCACTCTTTGGATGTGGTTCGTTGTGTGAATTACTATTTGGTTGCTACTTCTCCTTTTCGTAAGACGGATGCCTTGTTCGTGGTGCCTTCCGGGCCCAGAAAAGGTTTGGCACCCGCCAAGTCTACCATTAGTAAATGGATATGCCAGGCCATTGTTGGGGCCTATTCTGCTAAGGGGAGGGTTCCTCCTTTTAAGATCACTGCTCATTCTACTTGTGCTGTTGGGGCTTCCTGGGCCTTTCAGCACCAGGCTTCTGTTGAACAAGTTTGTAAGGCTGCTACTTGGTCTTCCATTCATACTTTTTCAAAGTTTTATAAGGTTGATGTGCGGGCCTCAGCGGATGCTGTTTTTGGCCGCAAGGTTCTGCAAGCTGCAGTGGTTTAAATTGGTGCATTTTTTTGCTGTATTTGGATCCCCACCCATGACGGACACTGCTATTGGATGACCCATATGTCATGAATAGTGGAAGCGGGGTGTGTGACATACTTGGAATAATACCATTTTGTGATTACTCACCTTTAAAATGGGTATTATAAGTATGTCACACACCCCGCTTCATCTCGCCCTTTAGTATTCTGGATCCTTTATATGGTGAACCTTTTATTGTTAAGTTATTGTTGTTATTGTTTTATTAGTTCTTCCTGGTCCCCTTACTGCTGTCATATACTGGGGAATGTGTGGGAGGTCCCAGGTATTTATGGACCGGGAGGGGCTTCTTTTTTGCTTTCATCTCTGCAGAAGTTCGCCCTCTACTGGACCATAACCCATATGTCATGAATAGTGGAAGCAGGGTGTGTGACATACTTATAATACCCATTTTTAAGGTGAGTAATCACAAAATGGTATTTTCTTGCTGTCTCTGCAGTCCAGCGCCATCTTGTGGATGTATAACCCAAACGTAAGCAATTATCTCTGGAGCAGGACGTGCTGTATACGTATAATACCAATTCTACAGGTGAGTAATCACAGAATTGTATTTTTTATTAAAAATGTATTTTCTAAACCAAATCTGCTACAGCAGTCGCAGCCCCTGGTCGCAGCACACATGGCACTTCGACAAAGGCAAAACTCGTGGAAAGCTACGAACATAGTAAATCGGGTCCTAAGTTACTGTAATTAGGGTAGAAATCTGGCTATAATGTAAACCCGCCACCCCTGAGGTAAGCCTGCTCCAGGTATTAAGATAAGGATGCAGTCCATATTTTCAATAGGGAGGGGGTGCAGTGCGCTGCAGCCGTGTACTTGTCAGTCAAGTTCCTGGTTTAAAGCAACAAAAAACAAAACCCAGAGTGGCTGGCCCTGAAATCTAAAATTCCAAGGCGGACTTCCGGCCTTCCCCCTGGGACATCCCGTATTGGGATGCCCCGCTGTGTTAAACCCTGCAGATCACCGTTATCAGCTTAACTCTCCCTGGTCCAATGGTGCATGCGTGGAATCTCATCCAATCAGTTATTCCAAGTGTGACATACACTCCGCTTCAATTCTTCATGACATTTGGGTTATTCTCCAGTAGAGGGCGAACTTCTGCAGAGATGAATGCAAAAAAAGGAGCTCCTCCCAGTCCATAAATACCTGGGACCTCCCACCAATTCCCCAGTTCCTTCTCTGCAGGGAAGGCGACAAGACAGAAGATGAAGACTTCTCTTACTTGCAGGTAAGCCGGGCCCGCGCCTGGCCGTTTATGGCCCCTATTGCTGCCAGGACTCTTTCTAAATTGTCCCTGTTTGAGCCTCCCAGCTTTGGCTACGGGTCCTGGTGAGGGTAGGTAGCACCCTATGGGTGTGGAAGGAGAATTGCTCCACCGTGAGACCTCATTATAAGGGGTAGGCGGTTATCCAGGTTTCGCGATCCTGGTGTGGGATGCCCTGTCCCTTCATACCTATGGCCGGATTCTGGCCATGTTCCCCCCCCCCCCCTTCTGGGTCCCTTACTTCCCTCCTTGGGGGGGATTTTGCTGACTGGCCCGGTTGGATCCGCGTTGCTGGGAAGGGGGGGTGTGGCCTGGAGAGCGCGCTTTCGGCGCTGGCCCGCCCTCCTTCTCTTCCTGCTTCTCCTCACAAGGCTCTCGGGGGCCATCTTGTGCTGCTGCTTGCTGATCCGTGGGGACGGTAAGGGCCTGGTGGCCACTTCCTTTGCTATGCGGGGACCCCTCTCTAGCGGGGGGCTCCCCCTTGGTTGCGGGTATGAGTGATTTTGCTGGGAATGTCTGTTTTTCTGATGTTTGTGTGTGTATATATATATATATATATATATATATGTGTTTATACACTGCTGTATAGTGACTGATTATGCCTTGTTGTGTGTTACAGATTGCATCATTCATGTGCATGTTAAGGGGTTCCTCCAGGTCCTGGGGTTCCTAGTCTTTAAATTGATCACTTCAAATTCTCCCACTGGGACTTTTAAGGGGCATCCCGGGTTGCTTTTGCTTAAATCCCCTAAGGTCTTGCGACTGACCCTCTGGGACAATCTCGGCCATGTGTGGGTTGTGGGGCATCCCTTATGGGTGAGAATGTCACACACCCCGCTTCAAGAAATTCATAACGTATGGGTAATACTGCAGAGATGCCAGGAAAAAAGAGAGCCCCTCCCGGTCCATAAATACCAGGGACCTCCCGCTCATTACCCAGTCTTCATCTCTGCAGTCGGCGAGCAAGTCAGAAGATGTGGTCTCCTCCTTGCACAGGGGGATTTTAGGTAGCCGGGATGACTCACGACCCTTTAGTTATCTATTTCCGCCTGGATCTTTTTTTTTCTGTTACCTCATGCCTCCCATCCTAGGCTGACGGTCCGGGTGAGGGTAGAAAAGCACCCTTGGTGCTTAAGAGCAAATGCTCTCCCGTGAGACCCTATATAAGAGGGTAGGCGGTCATCCGGGACGGTGACCCCGGTTTGGGATGCCCCGTCCCTTGGCCTTACACTTTGGGTCGTCCCCCCCTTTGGGTAATGCCCCTCTCTCTAGCGGGATAGCGGAGGGTAGGAGCAGAGCCCCTTATTCGGTGTTAGGTCCAAATTTTTTAATCAAGTCTACACTTACGCAGAAGGTGGCCTTTTTGGTAGCCATCACTTCGGTTAGGCGTGTCTCTGAGTTGGCGGCTTTGTCCATTCAAGCCCCGTACTTTGAGGGGCATCAGGACAAGGTGGTTTTTCATTTCAAGTCCGATTTCCTTCCTAAGGTTGTTTCTGCCTTTCACCTAAACCAAGACATTGTTCTGCCCTCTCTGTGTCCTAATCCCAGCAATGACAAGGAGAGGGCCCTGCATTCTTTGGATGTGGTTCGTGTTGTGAAGTATTATTTGGAGGTAACGTCTTCCTTTCGTAAGACGGATGCCTTTTTTCTGGTGCCCTCCGGGCCCCGAAAAGGCTTGGCGCCTGCCAAGTCTTCCATTAGTAAATGGATCCGTCAGACCATAGTTGGGGCCTATTCTGCCAAAGGGAAGGTACCCCCTTTTCGTCTTACTGCTCATTCTACTCGTGCGGTTGGGGCGTCCTGCGCTTTTCAGCACCAGGCCTCTGTTGAGCAAGTTTGTAAGGCTGCTACTTGGTCTTCTGTTCACACTTTTTCCAAGTTTTACAAGGTTGATGTTCGGGCCTCAGCGGATGCTGTGTTTGGCCGCAAAGTTCTGCAAGCTGCAGTGGTTTAAGTTGTGCCTTGTTGCCTTGTTTTGGATCCCCGCCCATTATGGACACTGCTGTTGGATGTCCCACACGTTATGAATTTCTTGAAGCGGGGTGTGTGACATACTTAGAATAATACCATTTTGTGAATACTCACCTGTAAAATGGGTATTGTAAGTATGTCACACATCCCGCTTCACCCTGCCCTTTTGTATTCTGGATCCTTTATATGGTGAACTTTGCGTTGTTATGCTTTGTGTTGGGCTCTTCCTGGTCCCCTACCTTACTGCTGTTCTTATACTGGGTAATGAGTGGGAGGTCCCAGGTATTTATGGACTGGGAGGGGCTCTCTTTTTTTTCCTGGCATCTCTGCATATCGCCCTCTACAGGTCAGTATTACCCACACATTATGAATTTCTTGAAGCGGGGTGTGTGACATACTTACAATACCCATTTTACAGGTGAGTATTCACAAAATGGTATTTTGTATACCATGCGTACAAAAGGCCATATCGCGGCGGTCGGATGCCCAGCCTTCTGGGTCGGCGCCCCCCGCTTCATCGCCTTCCCCACCCCGCCTTATCCGTACCCCAAGTGACATTGGTGTTAGCGGGGAGTCGCATTCTGATGTTTGTGCTAGGTTGGCCAGCATCGAGAAATTTATGGTTAGCGCGGTGGGCAAGAAGGCCCAGGCTAAAAAGAGACATTTGTCGTCGGTCCAGGCGACTTGGGATATTGATGATGATTCATTTGATATGTCAGATTATTCCCCGTTAGAGGAGGGGGAATTGTATGAGGAGTCAGAGGATGACAATGTACGGTTTGGCGAGGCTGATGTTGGGCAGGCGCTGGGGGATGCTGTTGACACGGCCACGGTTTTGTCACATCTCTAGGAGGTTTTGGATATTGCGCCGCCTGAGGCGCCCCCTCTCAAGAAGGGGGAATTTTTTGGGGCCCACAAGCCTCGTTTGGAGTTCCCTACCCAGGGTCATTTTGATGCAATGATCCTTAGGGAGTGGGAGAAACCTAGTCGGCTTCCGGGCGTTCCTCAGGGATGGGATAAGAAGTATCCTTTCCCGGTGGAAGCAGTTAAGCGCTGGGCTTCTCCTCCCGAGGTCTATGCACCAGTTTTGGGGTTGACCAACTCCTCCGTGCTTCACTTCCCTAAAGGATGGTGATGATAGGCGCCTTGATCAGATGGCATGCCATGTCTTTGCCAGTGTTGGGTCGGCCTTGCGGTATGTTTGTGCATCTGCGCTTGTGTCGGTGGGTGCTAGGTCTCTGATTAGGGACTGGTTAAATGACGCTCACCTTGATCCGGCCAGCGCGGAGTTCACTACGCTTAAAATGTTTGAATTGTTCATGAATTTTGTCTTGCCCGCTATGGAAGACACTATTGTTGTGTGTAGTAGGACTTCAGCCTTATTGGTGGCCATGCGCCAATCGGTATGGCTCCGTCAGTGGACGGCGGACTTTGCGACCAAGAAATCGCTTACAGCTCTTCCCTTCTTGGGTACGCTGCTGTTTGGAGATAAGTTGGATTCTGTGGGAGGTAAGTTACCTCAGCAGCAAAAACAGCGCCGTCCCTTTCGGGGGGCAGGCTCTTTCAATCCTTCCTTTCGAGGCGCCAGAGCTGGTAGAGGTTTGGTCTTCTCGGGTGTCAGAGGCTCTTCCTGGAACAGGAGCAGAGGTCGGGCCCGTCCCGCTTCGGCCTGGGGTAAACCAGCTCAGCAATGAAGGGGCGCCCTCACCCGCTCGGGTGGGGGGACGGCTGCGGCTCTTCTTCCAAGTCTGGGCTCGGGAGGTCACAGACAATTGGATCTTGGAAGTGGTCTCCTCCGGGTACAAACTGGAGTTCGAGTACTGGCCTCCTCCAAAGATTTTTAAGGTCTCGGGTGCTATTGGACCCTCAGGCGGCTCAGGGGCTCCGGTTAGCAGTAAAAAATCTTGTGGACATGGGAGTTGTATGCCCGGTGCCTCCGTCGGAGAGAGGCAGGGGTTTCTACTCCAATCTTTTCACAGTTCCCAAGAAAGAAGGTTCTGTAAGACCCATTCTGGACCTCAAGGTCCTCAACAGATTCATCAGAACCAAGAAGTTCCTCATGGAGACTCTGTGCTCGGCCATCAATTCCCTTCGTCAAGGGGATTTCATGACATCCATAGACATCAAGGATGCATATTTGCATGTTCCAATTTTTCCAGCGCATCAGAGATTCCTCAGGTTTGAGGTGGACGATCTACATTTTCAGTTTGTAGCCCTTCCCTTCGGGTTGACCTCAGCGCCGAGGGTCTTCACCAAGGTTCTGGCGGGCATAATGGCCCTATTCAGAGCTCAGGGAATTCGCATTGTGCCGTATCTGGACGACCTATTGATTTCAGCTTCTTCCCTCCGTCAGGCGGAGCTGGACACCCACCAGGTGGTGTCGACCCTGGAGAGGTTCGGGTGGGTGATCAATCGCCCCAAGTCCTCTCTCTCGCCATCACGAGTGATTTCATTCCTGGGCATGAATCTGGATACCATTCAGGCCAGAGTGTTTCTACACCAGACCAAGGGGATTCAGGATCTGATCCGCCTTCTTCTGGCCAGTCCTTGCCCTTCTATCCGACAGGGGATGAAACTGGTGGGATTGATGGTGGCCTCCGAGGCGGTCCCGTTTGCGCAGTTTCACATGAGATCTCTTCAACTTCACCTATTGACGCATTGGGACAGGTGTCCGCTGTCGTTGGATCAACCTTTCAGGATGTCTCCCAGGGTTCGGCAGTCCCTTCGGTGGTGGCTGGAGTTGAGCAACCTGTTGAGGGGCAGATCCTTTCTGGTTCCTCGCTGGGAGACGGTTACCACGGATGCCAGCCTGTCGGGCTGGGGAGGTTTCTGGAAAAGTCATCAGTTCAGCGGGGTGTGGGGTCCTCAGGAGGCTCACAGCCCCATCAATGTCTTAGAGCTCAGAGCCATCCGGCTTGTCCTGTCACGGCTGACGTTGCACTTGCAGGGTCTTCCGGTTCAGATTCGCGCAGATAATCGGACGGCGGTAGCCTACATCAATCACTAAGGAGAGACTCGCAGCAGGAGTGCCCTCAGGGAAGTCTCTCTGATCCTGCATTGGGCGGAGAGCAATGTTCCTTGCATTTCGGCAATCTACATTCCGGGAGTTACAAAACACGGAGGCAGACTCCCTGAGCAGGGGGTTCTCTCGCCAAGGAGAGTGGTCTCTCAACCCCAGGGTTTTTCGGTTTCTTTGTCGCAAGTGGGGGATTCCGGAGGTGGATCTCTTTGCCTCACGGCACAATCACAAACTCCGGGCCTTTGTGTCTCTATCTCAGGATCCTCTAGCTCTGGCAGTGGATGCCTTGTCCCTTGCTTGGAAGGATCTGGGGTTTCGGTACCTGTTTCCTCCCTTCTCCATGCTGGGCAAGGTGGTTTGCAAACTGGCTCTGGAGGGGGCATCAGCAATTCTGGTGGCTCCAAGGTGGCCAAGAAGGGTTTGGTACGCAGACGTTGTAAGGCTGGCGGTAGATCAGTACCGGCTTCCCATGTTTCCGGATCTGTTATCTCAGGGTCAACTACTTTACCCCAATTTACAAACGCTGGCTTTGACGGCTTGGCTGCTGAAACCTTCATCCTGAAGGAGGAAGGTTTGTCTGAGGCTGTGGTTCAGACCTTGATTAGAGCTAGGAAGTGGTCCTCTTCTGGCATCTACTATAGGGCTTGGCTAGGATTTTGGAGTTTCTTCAGCACGGTCTGGATCTTGGGTTCCAGCTTAGTACCTTGAAAGGGCAGGTCTCTGCTTTGTCTGTTTTCTTCCAGAGATCTTTTGCCTTGTACCCGCTGGTTAAGACTTTTTTCCAGGGGGTCACTCATGTTCGACCCCCTCGGAAGGTTATGGTTCCTGTTTGGGATTTGAATTTGGTTCTTTCGACTCTCCAGGGTCCTCCTTTTGAGCCATTACAGGATATTGCTCTTTCTGTTGTCACTCAAAAGGTGGCCTTCTTGGTGCCTATTACCTCTGTTCGGCGTATTTCTGAGTTGGCGGCTCTGTCGATTCAGGCCCCTTACTTTGAAAGACACCAGGACAAGGTGGTCTTTCGCTTTAAGCCAGATTTCCTTCCAATGGTGGTGTCGGCTTTCCATCTCAATCAGGATATTGTTCTCCCTTCCTTGTGTCCTAAGCCTAGAAATGACAAGGAGAGGGTTTTGCACAATTTGGATGTGGTTCACTGTGTTAAGTACTATTTGGTGACTACTACTTTTTTTTCCGCAAGACGGATGCCTTTTTCGTGGTGCCCTGCGGGCCCAGGAAAGGTTTGGCGCCCGCCAAGTCTACCATTAGCAAATGGATTCGTCAGGCCATTGTTGGGGACTCCCCCTTTTAGGGTCACTGCGCATTCTACTCGTGCTGTTGGTGCATCCTGGGCTTTTCAGCACCAGGCTTCTGTTGAACAAGTTTGTAAGGCTGCTACTTGGTCTTCCGTTCATACTTTTTCCAAGTTTTACAAGGTTGATGTGCGGATGCCATTTTTGGCTGCAAGGTTCTGCAAGCTGCAGTGGTTTAAGTTGGTGCATTGTTTACTGTTTATGGTTCCCACCCATGATGGACACTGCTATTGGATGTCCCAAATGTCATGAAGAATTGAAGCGGAGTGTATGTCACACTTGGAATAATACCGTTTTGTGAGTACTCGCCTTTAAAACGGATATTATAAGTGTGACATACACTCCGCTTCACCCACCCTTTTTGGTATTCTGGATCCTTTATATGGTGAACCATTGTTTCTCGGTTGTTAGTATTTTTATTTTTGGTTCTTCCTGGTCCCCTTACTGCTATTTTACACTGGGGAATTGGTGGGAGGTCCCAGGTATTTATGGACTGGGAGGAGCTCCTTTTTTTGCATTCATCTCTGCAGAAGTTCGCCCTCTACTGGAAAATAACCCAAATGTCATGAAGAATTGAAGCGGAATGTATGTCACACTTATAATATCAGTTTTAAAGGTGAGTACTCACAAAACAGTATTTTTTGCTGTGCCTATGTAATCCGACAAAAGGCTCTGATTGCTTACAATGGGGAATGAGAGCAGCCGCATCCCCTGCATCCTTGGGCTGGGAGCGCGTGCATTGCTAGAGATGCGGTTGCTTGTGTTCCTTATTGAAGTCTATCGGAGCTGTTTGCCAAATGAGATAGTCACAGTAAATGGCTCTTATTGGACCAGAGCCTGCGCATGTGCCATTGGACTGGGAAGAAGTGAGCTTTTCTGGGCATTCTGGGGGGTTTCACAAAGCGGGGCATCCTAATCTGGGATACACCCGGGGTATGGCTCAAAATCCAGGATAGTCAAAATCCCAGGTTTCGTTCCACTTTTAAGCTTCTCTGACCCCCAGGAATTGGAAGAGGATTATGTTGATCAGATAACATTCTACTATTTAATATCCCAAATCCATGAGTGGGGAGCTGTATTATACATTAGTTGCACTTCCGCTTTAAATGTGTTACTTTGATCATGTCAGTTAAGTAATGTATTATTTATCAGGTTGATAAAGTTTTTCTCCCCCCAGGTTCAAGACATGGTTCATGGAGTTACCACAGATGAGTGTCAGACAGCATTACAAAATCACGGCTGGAATATCCAAAAAGCTATTCAGTACTTAAAAGTATGATCTATCTACTTGCCTTCTGTCTATTATTGTATTTATCTATATCACAGATTGCATTCACGTGCATGTTGGGATGTATATTTGTGTATGCATTAAGCAGTGAGCAAGAGTGCCATCTAGTGTTTGCAGGCCGGCAGTATAAAATGTACTGAGTCCTAAAGCGGTTACACTCCAGCACGAATGGTAGCCCCAACTCATTCCCCAGCCACAGTCAAGCTTACTGGTAACGCCACTGCATTCAATGTAAGGCCTCAGCACAAAACAGAGGTGGCCAGTCAGCAGAGTCTGAATGATTTGATCTCTCAGAGTCGAGAATGATTCGATCTCGGGACCGAGTAAAGTTTTCTACTACTTGGTTAAGGCAAGTAAGGAACATAAAGCCGGGAATGCTACCAGCCAGCTGCAGCTTGTCAAGGGCAGTTAGACCAACCAATCACTAATCTCAAAATTGATGATGGCCATGGCTTCGGTGGTGGAAAACCCCAGTTTTATTTGAAAACTGGGCCAGCGCCGAGCCAACAGAATCCCTAGAGGTACTTGGACGGGGAAGGGCCAAGAAATGGATTTTAATATGCTTTTTTATTCATTGTCCTGCTCAAACTGGGCGGGGAATGTGATATGTTAAAATGTACAGGTGAGATGAGGATGGCCGGAAAAGGTGAAAGCTGCTAAAATGTGAGCAGAAACGCTAAATTAACTTCACCCACCCCTTTTATACCATGAGTTAGCCCTGCATTTCAGAGATACTTCTTGCATCCAAGGTAGGACAGGAAGTAGCTACGTGCGGCAGACACCCCTCCTCCAGTAGAATGCATGTATTTTTGTCCCCCCATCAGAAAGTGTTCCATGTCTGACTTTGGCTCACTGAGGATATTGAACTGTGGGGGAAACCCAAATTGGAATGCCGCAGGGTCGGGACCTTAACTCGTTTTACTGTAGATCTGTTTAATGTAGACAAATATGCACTGAAAGTTCCTAGGGCAGCATTAACTGTTTATACGACCATGACCGTAGCATGTCTATTATCTATACAACTTTCTATTGGTTTTGCAGGTTGAGCAGCTGTTTTGCCTTGGACTGAAGTCTCGATCAGAGTGCCACAAAGTGCTGGAGACATTTGACTGGAACCTGGAGACTGCCAGCTCCCACCTTCTAGAATCCTACAGTGGCTCGCAACAAAAGTAAGACAGCTGCTTCCTGCTTGTACTTACACATATGGACATATTGTTGGTACCTGCCTGTTAACAAATGCCTTTGCCTTCTGTATCCCTTTAAGTTGATATTTTGTTGCACAAGATTTTGAGGCAGTTATAGCGGATAACTTATACTTCCTTGCACCACCTGTTATCAATATAACATATGCCGCCTTCACATGTTTTCTGTGTAGACAATACATCGTTGTCTGCTCTGACTCTCCTGAACGAGGGGAGATAAGTTCAGAATCTGAAATGTAAAAAAAATGGACATATTCTAAGCATACAGTACGTCCTGCTCCATATATAATACTTACACGTGGGTAATCCCCTGCCAGAGGGCGCTGTTCACTGCAGACATGCAAAAACAGGCTCCTCCCAGCCCTTCATATACCCAGGGACCTCCCACAAATCCCCAGATTTCTCTGCCGTGCTGACTGCGAAGACATGAAGTATCACTCTCTCGCATGTGTGCGGGGCTTTTACAGCCTGCGGCCCTGCAGGACTATTACCACCCGTCCTCTTCGATAAAGATGTGCCTCCCAGCCTGGGCTGCGCTGGTCGGGTGAAGGTAGGCAGCACCATGTGTGCTCACGGAGCTACGCTCCACCGCAATCCCCCACCATAGGGTAGGCGGTTTAGGCCGATGGTGAGCCTCCAATAGATGCCCCTCCCGCATTGTTGCCCCGTGCCCCTCATAGCGATGAACCCTGGGTGCAGGGTCGCCTTCTCCCTCGCCTCCTCCCATAGCGCGGGGGAAAAGAAAGGGGGGGGGTATGTGTGTGGCGGTCCCAGCGTAATGTTATACACGTTTATGGCCGTTGCTTTTTTCTTTAAACTTGGGTGTCAGGGCCGCGCTCCTGCTCCATCTAAACCCGTGTCTGGTTGCGCGCGTGTGTGTCCTATTCTAAGCATACAGCACGTCCTGCTCCATCTATAATACTTACACATGGGTAATCCTCCGCCTGAGGGCGCTGTTCACTGCAGACATGCAAAACAGGCTCCTCCCGGCCCTACATATACCGAAGGACCTCCCACAAATCCCCAGATTTCTCTGCAGTGCTCACTGCGAAGACATGAAGTATCACGCTCTCGCAGGCGAACGGGGCTTTACAGCCCGAGGCCCTGCGGGACTATTTCCACCCGTCCTCCTTGTGAATAACTACACTAGGATTACAAGAGGACCAACTGCGACCGCCCACCCCACTTCCCAACTTTGACACCAACGGCCGTGGTGACAGGAAATGGGTGAGAGCCTCGCCTAAATTATAACAAGCAGTTAAGCAAGCATTTTAAATGTGAGTGCGCATTTTAAAGGATTTATATATTTTTTTAAATAAAAAAGTGGGATTGCACTAGATTTTCCCATTTTGTTTTATTGTATATATCACCTACATCATTGCGAGCTGAGACATTTGCAACCAGCCCATACAACTTTATTTGGAAACAAATGTAAAGGAGAGATCCCATTGCAATTTAAATTATAAGCTTCACATTACTCATCAGCTGGTAAGAGTACCTAATACTGGTGATGGGTGCTGTGGTGATGCTATAAGCCTGTGAACACTGAAGAGATTATAATATCAAGGAGTCGCTACATCTAAATAAGAGAGTGGCACAAATTGATTTATATTGTCTGATGTGGAAGAACTGCAATGCTATAGAAACAAGGGCCACTTAAAGGGCCAGTGTTACACAATAAGAGAATTGTTAGTCATTTTATGCTCTGTGTTCAGATATTAATAATTACATATTCACTCTTTATTTGGGATAAGAGGTTATAACACGTGGAGCAGCTTTAACTGTCTGGTATATTGATTGATATTGATTGTTAAAATTTCAGCTCGGGTCTTACATATTGTTATCCTTGTGAAAGAACATGCCTCCCAGCCTGGGCTGCGTTGGTCGGGTGAAGGTAGGCAGCACCGTGTGTGCTTACGGAGCTACGCTCCACCGCAATCCCCCACCATAGGGTAGGTGGTCAAGGCCAATGGTGAGCCTTCAGAGGATGCCCCTCCCGCATCAGTGCCCCTCGCCCCGTATAGCGGTGAACCCCATGTATCGGGTCACCTTCCTCCCTAGTTCCCCCCTTTATTGGGAGGAAAGAGAGGGGGGGGGGTGTGTGTATGGCCTAACCTTGCCCTATTACACTAGTAAGCTTATAGCTCTTAACGGTTTATGGGTGTCAGAGCCGCATTTTACTTTGCTTGTATTGTAAGCTACAACGCCTTTACTGTATTTCACTCGGCGTGTACGGCGGCTCTGTTCGCGGACGCTACGGCGTTTATATTTTCTATTCATCCTGTCATATTTGTTCTGAGGTTAGGTCTGATTTTCAGACGTTGCTAACTTCTGTTCTGATTGGCTATTTCTTCGAGCTTCGCGCTCTCCGGGGGGGGGTTTGTGGTCTGGCTTGGCGCGTTCCGCGTCGCCTTCAGCTCTGGCCCGCCCTTCGAGGTTAGTTTGGCGCCATTCCCTTCTCACGCGAAGACTGTCCTCCCCTCGCTGCTCTGTAAGTGCCCTCATGGGCGACCTTGTCTTCAGCTTTTAGCTCCTATCTCGCTTTGCTCTGACATCCTTGTTCCCCTTGTGTCTTTCAGACCGCTTACTTCGGTGGCTTCTCCCGGCCCGGTGTAGCGCCCGTTCCTGTCCTACAAATACTACTCCCACTTCCTCGCGGGTCATTGGGGCATCCAGGGTTGCTTTCTAGCGTCAATCCCTACTGGCTTATTGTACCTAATAATCACCATATGGAGGCATCTCAGGATATTGTGAACGGGGTTCCTTCGGGACAAGCCCGTCTGTGTGTAGCTTGTGGGGTCTTGCCTAGCAGCGGTGACAATGCACGGGTCTGCGTTCCTTGTGCACAGCAGGTGCTATCGGCTCTTCCCGCCTCTTCTGAGGCTGGGCCTGTTCCTCGCATCACTTCACCTACTCCCCCAAGTCTGAGCCTAACCCCCAATACTAGCAGGGATTCTCATACTGATTTGGCCACTAGACTGGCTAGTGTTGAAAACTTGATAGCTGGCTCCTTAGCCCGTAAGGCCTCTGCCAATAGGCGCCATTTAAATCCTGAATCGACTATCTTTCCTATAGAATCTGATGATTTACTGCTTTCTTATGCACATCCCCCTTCAGACGAAGGGGAGCTGTTCTCTGACTCAGGGTCATATGACGACGAGTACAGGGGCCAGGAGGAGTCTGGTTCTGAACATTGGTCCTCGGATGACATTGATAGACTATTGGCCCAGATCTTTGATGTATTGTCCCTCTCTCCTCCTGCCACGGCTCCCCGGCAAAGGGGTGATCTGTTTCACACCGCTAGGGCGCGGTTGGAATTTCCTGAACAAACCCATTTTAATAGCCTTGTGCTGAGAGAATGGGAACACCCCAGCAAACTTCATGGGGTTCCTAAAAGTGTTGATAAGAAATATCCATTCCCTGCTGACCTGGTCAAGTGCTGGACATCGCCACCCGAGGTCGATGCCCCAATTTTAAGTCTGTCCAACACCTCTATTATGCACTCCCCCGACACTACTACGCTGCGGGATTCTGAGGACCGGCGTGTTGACCAACTGAGCTTCGATCCGCCCGGTTTGCGCCTTAGCCATTACAGCGGTGGCGCTCAGGACTGTGGTTAGGAATGCTCTAGAAGGTGCGGATGATTTGCCCTCTGATGCTGCCAATGCTCTGGCCACCTGTGAAACTTTTGTTAACTTTATCCTATCGGCATCGGATGATGCTATTAAGCTGAGCGCTAGATCTTCTGCTCTGGTGGTAGCCATACGCCGCGTGGTCTGGTTGCGCCAATGGGCCGCTGATAACGCCGCCAAGAAGGCCCTTACGGGGCTTCCATTTAAGGGACTACGCCTGTTTGGAGAAAGGTTAGATATTTTTGCCAAGGGTGGCAAGTTGCCCCAGTGCAAGCATCAGGCTCGGCCCTTTCATGGCCCAAGCTCCCATTCGACCCCCTACCGTGGGGCTAAGCAGGGGAGAGGAGTGTCCTTCGCTGGGTCTCGCGCAGATTCCTGAAACAAGAACAGAGGACGTCGTCCCAGTTCCTCCTGGGGACCCAAGCCCAAAGCCCCTCCCAAGACCCCCTAGGCATGAAGGGGTGCCCTCGCCCGTCAGGGTGGGGGGACGTCTACAGCACTTCGAGCAGGTTTGGAGACGCCACGTCTCAGACTGGTGGATTCAGGAGGTAGTGTCCTCCGGTTACAAGAAAAGAATTTGCTGTACGGCCCCCTACCAGGTTCTTGGGTCCTGGATCCCACAGGATCCTGCCTCAGCTCAGGTCTTGTTGCTGGCCGTGCAGGACCTTCTGGATCTAGGGGTCATTTCCAAGGTCCCCTTAAAAGACAGGGGCATGGGCTTCTATTCCAACCTTTTCACAGTGGCCAAGAAGGACGGGTCAGTCAGGCCCATTCTGGATTTAAAAATCCTCAACAAATTTGTCAGAAACAAACATTTTCGTATGGAAACCTTGCGCTCGGCCATCGCTTTGCTGCGCCTGGGGGACTTTATGACGTCCGTGGACATCAAAGATGCTTACCTGCACGTTCCGGTGTTTCCAGGACACCAAAGGTTTCTCAGATTTGCGCTGCTGGATCACCATTACCAGTTCGTGGCCTTGCCATTCGGCCTCACGTCGGCTCCCAGGGTTTTCACCAAGGTGCTGGCAGGGGTGATGTCCCTGTTAGGCTCAGGGGCATACGTGTGTTGCCCTACCTGGACGATATACTCATCACCTCTCGGTCTCTGCGGCAGGCAGAGCTGGACACTCGATTGGTAGTGTCCACCCTGGAGTCCTTCGGCTGGGTCATCAATTATTCCAAGTCCTCTCTGTCCCCCTGCTCGGTGGCCCCGTTCCTGGGGATGATTCTGGATACAGTTCAGTCAAGGATATTCCTTCCTCCACAGAAGGTGGAAGCTCTGACAACGCAGGTGAGGTCCCTGCTTTCGAGCCCTCATCCCTCCATCCGGCAGGGAATGCAGTTGGTGGGCTCGATGGTGGCAAGCTTCGAGGCAGTGCCTTTTGCCCAGTTCCATCTGAGAACTCTGCAGCTTCACCTTCTGTCAGTTTGGAACAAGAACCCAGTGTCCTTGGACGAGATCTGGGTGCTCCCCCCCTCGGTCAGACAATCCCTTGCGTGGTGGCTGGACCACAGGAATTTGACAAGGGGCAGATCCTTCCTGGCCCCCTCCTGGGAGACGGTCACAACGGATGCCAGTCTGTCGGGTTGGGGGGGATTCTGGAAGTCCCTGCACTTCCAGGGGAGGTGGGGTCCTCAGGAGGCCCACCTACCCATCAATGTCTTGGAACTCAGGGCGGTCAGATTGGTGCTGGAACAATTGACCCATCACCTGAGGGGTCTGGCGGTTCAGGTACGCTCAGACAACAAAACGGCGGTTGCCTACATCAACCATCAAGGGGCGACCCGGAGCAAGGGGGCTCTCCAGGAAGTATCTCTGATTTTAACATGGGCGGAGGCCAATGTCCCAATGCATCTCGGCTGTCTACATTCCAGGGGCGGAGAACCTGCTGGCAGATGCTCTGAGCAGGGGGTCGTCCCGTCAGGGGGAGTGGTCCCTCTGCAACAGGGTATTCCAGTCCCTGTGTCACCGTTGGGGGGTGCCAGATGTGGATCTGTTTGCGTCCCGTCACAATCACAAGCTCCCGAGCTTTGTATCCCTGTCTCAGGATCCTCTGGCTCTGGCCACGGATGCCCTGTCTATGTCTTGGAGGGAGTTTCGGCTCCTGTATGTGTTTCCACCAATTCCCCTTCTGGGCAGAGTTCTGCGCAAGATTGCTCTAGAAGGGGTACCCGCGATTCTGGTGGCCCCAAAGTGGCCAAGAAGAGTGTGGTTCGCAGACGTGGTTCAAATGGCAGTAGATCAGTACGATCTGCCAAGGTTGCCAGATCTTCTAACTCAGGGGTCTCTACGCCATCCCAATTTACTAACTCTGGCTTTGACGCTTGGCTATTGAAACCTCCATCTTGGAGGAGATGGAGAAGGGTTTGTCTGCATCTGTAGTGGCTACTATGGTGCAAGCCAGGAAGAAGACTTCTTCTGCTATCTATTATAGAGTATGGTGTTCTTACATTGACTGGTGTGAGTCCAGGTCTCTTCCCTGCTGGGAATTCTTAGTCTCTAGGGTGCTGGAGTTTTTACAACATGGTCTAGACTTAGGTCTCAAGCTTAGTACTCTGAAGGGTCAGGTTTCGGCCCTGTCTATCTTCTTTCAGAAGACCTTTGCCCAGCATCCCCTGATCAAGACCCTCTTTCAGGGGGTCACTCATGTGCGTCCCCCTCGAAAACCTATGGTACCTGTTTGGGATTTAAACTTGGTTTTATCGGCTCTGCAGGGTGCTCCCTTTGTGCCTATTCAGGAGGCTGCTCTCGCTGTTCTCACTCTCAAGGTCATTTTTCTGGTAGCTATCACTTCTGTTAGGCGTGTGTCTGAGTTGGCTGCCTTATCTATTCAGCCTCCCTACTATGAGAGACACCAGGATAAGGTGGTGTTCCGCTTCAAGCCAGACTTTCTGCCTAAAGTGGTGTCTGCGTTTCATTTGAATCAAGATATTGTACTTCCTTCTTTGTGCCCTAACCCTAGTAACCCTAAGGAGAGGGTTCTACATTCCTTGGATGTGGTTAGGTGCATCAAGTATTACCTAGTTATCACTAAGATTTTCAGGAAGACTGATGCTCTCTTCGTTGTGCCTCACGGGCCTAGGAAGGGTTTGGCTCCTGCCAAGTCTTCCATCAGTAAATGGATTCGTCAGGCTGTGGTTCAGGCCTATTCTACTAAGGGGAAGACTCCTCCTTTCCGTCTTACTGCCCATTCTACTCGGGCTGTTGGGGCTTCTTGGGCTTTCCAGCACCAGGCCTCTGTTGAACAAGTTTGCAAGGCCACTACTTGGTCTTCTGTTCATACCTTTACAAAGTTTTACAAGGTTGATGTTAGGGCCTCAGCTGATGCTGTGTTTGGCCGCAAGGTTTTGCAGGCGGCAGTGGTTTAAACTGCTCGCTGTTGCCTTATCTGTTGGGGATTCCACCCTACCTTACGGACACTGCTATTGGATGTCCCATGTGTAAGTATTATAGATGGAGCAGGACGTGCTGTATGCTTAGAATAATACAATTCTGTGAAATACTCACCTGTAGAATTGGTATTATATGCATACAGCACGTCCTGCTCCAACCCACCCTGGTTTTCACTTTGTTCTGGATCCCCTGTGTCAGGAATTGGCACTTACCTGGGCCCCGTTCCGGCGCTGTTTTCGGGCGGCCGGCTGCAGCAGCTCCTGCCCGGCGGCGGCTCCGGCGGCGGCTCAGGCGGCGCCGAGCACGGCCGCCCTCCTTCCTCGCTCCCGCGTCACTGTCTCGCGTGCTTACGCGCGTGCGCGAGCACATAATCTTTATGCCCTCCGGCGGCGCTGCACACAGCGCGCCCGCTGGAGGCTGTAGTAGGGAGGGGTTGAACCAAGGGGCACAGGCACGCCCCTTGGTTCTGGCTATGGGACAATGAGCCCAAAGGAGGTTCTGAGTATGCACCAATCACTTCACTGGTTCCCCATGGCCAATCATACCTAGTCCCTATAAAGGTTCGCCCCCGTCACTTGTTCAGTGCCTGTTATAGCGCCTAGAACCTAGTCTTCCTTGTGAATTGTAGCCGATCTGAACTCCTGTTGCCGACCTTGATTGTACCGACCACTCTCGATCTGAACTCCTGTTGCCGACCTTGATTGTACCGACCACTCTCGATCCTGAACCCCTGTTGCCGACCCCTGCCTGTATCCAGACTACGAGTTGCCTGATCCCTGGCGCCGCTATGATCTCTGTCCTCCAGCTGTCGACCTCTGGCCTGTCTCTGGACTTCCTCTGCCATCGCTCTAACTATTGGTTCTCCAGACCTCCTACATATAAGCTCACATCCTTTGAGCCATTAAGTCCTGGGGGCAACCGATCCCGGGCAGGCGTATTCTGCGTTCCGGCAAGCGGGGGCTCCTACAGGTGAAGCTGGCTGCGGAGATTGGGGGTTGTGGGCTTATCAAAGGGCTGGAGTTACCCCGAGCGTGACATTATAACAGGCCACAAAAGATGGATGACCTGGTACAGCAGGTGCAGGCTATGGCCACGGCTATCAACCAACTCGCTCAAAGAGTGGCCACTCAGGAATCCCGTCAATCCCCTGCTTCCTCTGTACCACCTCATATCTCAGAACCAAAGATTCTGCTACCCGAGAAATTTTTTGGAGAACGAGCTAAATTCTCAAATTTCAAGAATGCCTGCGAACTATATTTTAAACTGAGACCTATCTCCTCTGGCACCGAGACCCAGCGTGTGGGCTTAGTCATTTCTCTACTTCAAGGAGACCCTCAGTCCTGGGCCTTTAGTCTGCCTTCTCATGATACAGCCTTACAATCGGTCACAGCTTTCTTCAGTGCCATGGGCGTTTTGTATGCTGATCCTGATCAACAGTCCACGGCAGAGAATTGGCTTCGGGCCTTAAAGCAAGGTCGGAATTCGGCTGAGGATTATAGTGCCGAATTCCGCCGCTGGGCCGTCGAATCTAGGTGGAATGACCCCGCTCTGTGTAGTCAATTCAGGGTGGGGCTGTCGGAAGGCATCAAAGTCGCACTGGTCAATTTTCCTCCACCAGCGGACCTGGACCAGTTAATGCAGGTCTCTATTAGAGTAGACCAACGTCTTAGAGAGAGGGCTAGGGAGAGAGCCAGGGCTCCCACATCCCTCAGGCCCTTCCAGAATCCTAATTCCCCGTTTTCCCGTGGGGAAAGCACATCTTCACCCTCTCCGGAGGAACCCATGGAGCTAGGGAGAACCCGCTTATCGCCGGAAGAAAAGCAGCGTAGGCGATCCATGGGGTTGTGCCTGTATTGCGGGAACTCGGGACATTTTGCTGGGTCCTGTCCGAACAAGGGGAAGCCGGCGGAAAACTCCCACACCTAGATCAGGGAGAGAGTGCTGATCTAGGTGAGTCAGTTTGCTGCAACTCTCGCTAAAATAAAATGCTAGTGCCTATTGACCTGTTTTGGGGCTCCTCTAAGCAAACAGTTTCCGCCTTTATCGACAGCGGTGCTGCGGGTAACTTCTTGGACAGGAGCATGATCTCCATTTTAGGTATTCCTTTAGTTCCCCTTGAGAGATCCCTACAGGTTTTGGCTATTAATGGGAAGGCCATTCAGGGGGGACCGATTTACACTAAGACCCCAACTCTTAGATTAATTGTTGGCTCTTCCCACTCTGAGTTCTTAGAGTTCTTGGTTTTCGACTGTCCAGAAACTCCAGTGGTCTTGGGATACCCCTGGTTGCAACTCCACAACCCTGTGTTAGATTGGCAGGCTGGGGAGTTGACGAAGTGGAGTGATCACTGCAAGGGTCACTGTTTTTCTACAGGCCTCAGGTGTGTTCAAGTGTTATCTCAAGGGTTACCTCAGCCATATACAGACTGGGTTGATGTGTTCTCCGAACGCTCTGCCGATACTCTTCCTCCTCATCGGCCCTACGACTGCCCTATTGACTTGCTTCCTGGTACGATTCCCCCTAGGGGGAAAATCTATAACCTCACCATGCCCAAGCAATGAGGGAGTACATTACCGAGAATCTAAAAAAAGGGTTTATCCGTCCCTCTACCTCGCCTGCAGGAGCCGGGTTCTTTTTCGTAGAGAAAAAGGATGGCGGCCTGAGACCATGCATTGATTACCGGGCCTTGAATAAAATCACAGTTAAAAACAGATACCCCTTGCCCTTGATTGGGGATCTGTTCAATCAAGTTATTGGAGCTTGAATTTTTTCCAAGTTGGATTTAAGAGGGGCGTACAATTTGATTCACATTCGGCAGGGGAATGAGTGGAAAACTGCTTTTAATGTGAAAGACGGCCATTACGAGTACCTGGTCATGCCCTTTGGTCTTTGTAATGCTCCTGCCATCTTCCAAGATTTTGTAAACAATGTTTTCAGAGAGTATCTTGGTGGTCATCTACTTGGATGATATCCTCATTTTTTCTAATTCTCTAGTAGATCATAGACATCATGTTAAATTGGTCTTGCAAAAACTAAGAGGGAACAATCTATATGCGAAACCTTCCAAATGTATGTTTGATGTCACTACTGTTCCCTTCCTGGGATATGTTATTTCCAGCCAGGGTTTAGAAATGGATACTGAGAAAGTTTCGGCGGTACGGGATTGGGTTCAACCCAAGACTCTGAAGGAATTGCAACGCTTCCTCGGGGTTTGCGAATTTTTATCGGCGTTTTATCAAGGGTTTCTCTCATGTGGTAGCACCCCTCACCAACCTGACTCGTAAGGGAGCCTTCACTGCTAATTGGTCTCTCTCTGTCAGCCCGTATTGGTTCATCCAGATGTTCAAAAAGCTTTTATCATTGAAGTTGATGCTTCCGAATTGGGAGTAGGTGCAGTGTTGTCTCAGTATTCTGGTCATCCTGAGCTTCTACATCCTTGCGCCTACTTCTCGCGTAAATTTAGTACTGCGGAACAGAATTATGATGTAGGTAACAGGGAATTATTAGCGATTAAACTGGCATTTGATGAATGGCGACACTGGCTGGAGGGCTCTTTGCATCCTATTACTGTTTATACAGATCATAAAAATCTTGAGTATATCGGTTCTGCCAAAAGACTGAACTTTCGTCAGGCACGTTGGGCATTGTTCTTTTCGCGTTTCAATTTTATAATTACCTTTAAACCGGGTGTAAAGAATACCAAAGCAGATGCTCTATCTCGCATGTTTGGTGAATGCAAGGATCGGGGAGATAATGGTGAACCTATTTTACCCTTGGGTTGTGTGATCGGGGCATTGCTTCCGGATCTCTCTAATACCCTGGCACCTTTTCAAAATGACTCTCCAGCTGATGTACCCTTGGGGTGTCAGTTCGTTCCGCCGCACTTACGTTCAGATGTAATTCGCAAATTTCACGATGCTAAAACTGCTGGTCATTTGGGTAACCGTAAGACGTTTATGCTAGCCCGACGCCATGTATGGTGGCCTACCATACGACGCGATGTTACTGCCTTTATCGACGCCTGTTCAGTTTGTGCGCGAAGTAAAGGGGTTCACAAGGCCCCTAGTGGGGGTTTGGCTCCTCTCGAAATTCCTGCCGAACCATGGACGCATATTTCAATGGATTTTATCGTAGATTTACCGCTCTCACTTGGGAATACTGTAATTTGGGTGGTCGTCGATCGCTTCAGTAAGATGGCACATTTTGTACCTTTGCCCAAGCTTCCATCGGCTCCTGAACTCTCGCGGCTATTTACTTCGCATATTTTTCGTATCCATGGTATTCCGTCTAATATCGTGTATGACCGGGGTGTTCAATTTACTTTGCGGTTTTGGAAACACTTCTGTTCGCGGTTGGGTATTCTGATTTCTCTTTCCTCTGCTTATCATCCTCAGTCTAATGGGCAGACGGAAAGAACAAATCAAACTTTGGAGCAATACTTAAGATGTTATGTCTCTGATGCGCAAGAACAATGGGCGGAATTTATTGATTTTGCTGAGTTCGCTTATAATAACGCGCCTAGTGAGAGTACTAAGATGTCTCCTTTCTTTTGTAATTTGGGGAAAAATCCTAGAGCTTCTTCCCTTTCAGGGTCACCTTCCAATTTGCCAGCATTGGAAGAGTGGCTTCAGGAGCGGAGGAACATTTGGACGCGCGTTCAGGAAATTCTAAAGACTACTGGGTTGAGGTATAAGAAATTCGCCGATCGTCGCAGGTCACAGGAACCTGTTCTTCAGGTGGGTGATCTAGTTTGGGTCTCCACTAAGAACCTTGCGCTCCGTCAACCCTCCAGTAAATTAGGTCCCAAGTTCATTGGACCTTATCCTATTATCAGGAAGTTGAATAATGTGTCTTTTAAGGTGCAACTCCCGCCGACTATGAAAATACCTAATTCTTTCCATGTTTCGCTGTTAAAACCAGCTAAGAATGCTCCTCCTGCTGGTCTTTCGCCAATTCTTGTTGATAATGAGCCAGAATATGAAGTGAATAAGATCCTAGATTCACGTAAAGTGCGTAATTCTTTACAGTATTTGGTGGACTGGGTTGGCTATGGTCCAGAGGAAAGGTGCTGGGTAAGGATGTGCACGCCAGTGCTCTTGTAAAGAAGTTTCATCGTGACAATCCAGGAAAACCCGATAAGGGTCCGGAGGCCCCTCGTGAAGGGGGGTTAGTGTCAGGAATCGGCACTTACCTGGGCCCCGTTCCGGCGCTGTTTTCGGGCGGCCTGCCGCAGCAGCTCCTGCCGAGCGGCGCCGAGCATGGCCGCCCTCCTTCCTCGCTCCCGCGCCACTGTCTCGCGTGCTTACGCGCGCGCACATAATCTTTATGCCCTCCGGCGGCGCTGCACACAGCGCGCCCGCCGGAGGCTGTAGTAGGGAGGGGTTGAACCAAGGGGCACAGGCACGCCCCTTGGTTCTGGCTATGGGCTAATGAGCCCAAAGGAGGTTCTGAGTATGCACCAATCACTTCACTGGTTCCCCATGGCCAATCATACCTAGTCCCTATAAAGGTATGAAGGTATGGTTAGTGCCTGTTATAGCGCCTAGAACCTAGTCTTCCTTGTGAATTGTAGCCGATCTGAACTCCTGTTGCCGACCTTGATTGTACCAACCACTCTCGATCTGAACTCCTGTTGCCGACCTTGATTGTACCGACCACTCTCGATCCTGAACCCCTGTTGCTGACCCCTGCCTGTATCCAGACTACGAGTTGCCTGATCCCTGGTGCCGCTACGATCTCTGTCCTCCAGCTGTCAACCTCTGGCCTGTCTCTGGACTTCCTCTGCCATCGCTCTAACTATTGGTTCTCCAGACCTCCTACATATAAGCTCACATCCTTTGAGACATTAAGTCCTGGGGGCAACTGATCCCGGGTAGGCGTATTCTGCGTCCCGGCAAGCGGGGGCTCCTACAGGTGAAGCTGGCTGCGGAGATTGGGGGTTGTGGGCTTATCAAAGGGCTGGAGTTACCCTGAGCGTGGCACCCTGTATGGTGATTGTTATCATTGTTATTATTGCCAGTTCCTGGGTGGTTGGTTGCTCCCGGCTTCTCCTTCTCACTGCTTTTCAATGCTGGGGATTTGTGGGAGGTCCTTCGGTATATGTAGGGCCGGGAGGAGCATGTCTGCAGTGAACAGCACCCTCAGGCGGAGGATTACCCATGTGTAAGTATTATAGATGTAGCAGGACGTGCTGTATGCATATAATACCAATTCTACAGGTGAGTATTTCACAGAATTGTATTTTTCATTTACAAGATGTGTGCGGCCCGGGCAGCAGCATCATTCTCTAGTGTGGAGAGCAATCTCCTTAACTACACTCTGTATGTGTGTCCTATCCGCTGCTGTCATTGACGTTGCGCGGGTTAGAGCTTTGCGCTCTTTGGGGGAGGGGGGGACTTGGCATGACGCGCCCTGCGTCACGGCCAGATCAGGCCCGCCCCTTGAGGTTCGCTTGGCGCCATTTTGACGGTCTTCGCGTGCGCGAGTGGTTGCGGTCATGTAAGTGCCCTCCTGGGCGGTTTTTATGATCTTTCATTCAGCTGCGCATGGCTCTGACACCCCCCTCTTATCCTCTTTATGTCTTTCAGACGCCAAGTTTCGGTGGCTTCTCCCGGCCTGACATATATTATAGCGGGTTAATATAAAAAATTCTCCCACATTCCTAGCAGGTCTTGGGGCATCCAGGGTTGCCTATTGCATAAATCCCTGCGGGCATATTGCTCAGATAATCACCATATGGAGGCATCTCAGAATTATGTACCCGGGGTCCCTCGGGGACAAGACCAGCTGTGTACAGTGTGTGGTCAGCCCCATGCTGATGCTGACAGAGCACGGGTCTGCGGACTGTGTGCTGAACAGGCACTGACCCTGCAATCAGGTTTGCCAGTGGCTGCACCTCACTTCAATACACCTGTCTCCCCGGACTTAAATCTCACTCCTGATGAGTCGCACTCGAGCAGGGATGACCAGCAAGTCGTGCCGCGCAGGCTGCCTACAGCTGAGCAGGTGCTATCTAGTTTGGCGGAGCGCATGGGCCCTGGAAAGAAGCGGTCCCTGACGCCTCCTGGTTCTCCGGTTCCTAACGAAACCGATGAATCTGCTGCTATGCAGGACCTGGATCCTTCTGATGAAGGTGAGCTATTCTCCGATTCGGGCTCCTCGGATGGGATGCCCTGGAGCCGTGATGATTCTTGCCCCGGTTCTTGGGGCCTGTGTGACACTGATGAACTACTTATAAAGATCTTTGAGGTTTTGTCAATCTCTCCTGGAGAGGCTCCCAAGCCTAAGAGGGAGAGTTTCCACACAGCGACACCGCGCTTGGAATTTCTGGAACAGGAGCATTTCCAGGCTCTTATATCCAAAGAATGGGAATCGCCTTGTAAACTTAAAGGGGTTCCAGGGGTCTGGGATTGGATGTACCCTTTTCCCCCTGATGTGGTTAACTTTTGGTCAGCACCTCCCGTGGTGGATGCACCAATTATAGGGGTTACTAACCCCCCCTTCATGACTGCCCCTCATTACCGTACCCTTCGGGATGCTGAGGACCGGCGCATTGACAGACTGGCTTCCCACGCCTTTTCGCGTGCAGGGACAGCTCTGCGCCCGGTCTGTGCCGCGGCCATCACTGCGGTGGCCGCCAGGACCCTCCTTAGAAAGCTACTTGATCACCGACCGGAGGACCTCCCCTGGGAGGTCTTTAATGCACTCTCCGATTGTGATGTGCGCTGGATGACACCATTAAGATGTGTGCTAGAACCTCTGCCCTTGTGGTAGCTATTGGCCGCCTGGTCTGGCTGCGACAGTGGGGTGCTGATGATGATACGAAAAAGGCTCTCACGGGCCTTCCCTTCAGAGGACGGCGTCTATTTGGGGCCCGTTTGGACCTTTTTGGAAAAAAGGGTAAGGCACCCCTACGCAGAAGGCCGTCTCGGCCTCCTCGGGGCAGGGACACCCCTCCCCCTCCCTACGTTCGTGTCAAGCACGAACCTGAGGTGTGCTTCCATCTTTTCGGAGTGGATTTCCACTCCAGGGTGGGCAGGCAACGCCCTGGGCCCTCTGGCAGGGCTAAGTTCAAAAGTATCGTACCCATATTGATTGCCGTGAGTCTTGGTCTCTCCCCTGTTGGACGCTCTCTGTTCCCAGGGTTCTAGAGTTATTACAGCATGGGTTGGGGTTGGCTCCCCATCTTGGTACTCTGAATGTTCAGGTTCTATCCTGTCTGCCTTCCTGTAGAAGTCTTGTTCAGTCTTCCTTGTTAAGCTTCTCTTGGGGATTGCTCACGTGCATCTCCCAAGTAGTTCTATGGTCCCTGTTGGGATCAATTTTCATTCTGTTTGCCCTGCGGGTTGTTCCCTTGGGACTTATTCTGGATGCTGTCTGAGCTGTTTTGTAGTTCAAGTTGCCCCTCCGGGGGCTGTTGCTTCAGTCAGACGTGTGCCTGAGAAGGGGGCTCTGTTTACTTAGCCCTCGTTCATTATATATATATATATATATATATATATATATATATACACCATGATGTGGTAGTATTCCGCCTTACGCCGGACCTTTTTGCCCAAGGTGGTGTCTTATGATCATTATTTAAGTCCTTTTTCTGCCTATGGGCCTTATTCTTAGTAATACTGAAGTAAGGGGGTTTACATTCCCTTAACAGGTGTTGAAGTTTTCCTGGTTGTTTCTTGTCTGATGCCCTTTGGGGTCTGCGGGCGCCTCCATATGTATGCGCCTGATCTTGTTTGCTTCCAGGGCCTATGCGCCCTTTGGACTGATCTTACTTGGATGGTTTGCCTTCCTGGTCCTGAGTAAAGGTTTCGGCTTCTTGCTGATCCTTGTTAGTGAAGGGGTCAGTATCCCCGCCTGTCTTGCGGGAGACCAGTTTTCAATTCCCCGTTGGGGAGACTTCTAAGTTTTACCGAGGCTCCTGTTGCATTTGGGCTGGTTAGGCTGTTACTCTGGCCTATTCCTTTAGGGGGAAGAATCTTCCTCTTTTTATTCTGTTCTACTTGTGTTTGGGTACCTTTGGCCCTTCAGCACCAGGTTTTCTGTTAAACAGGTTTGCTAGACCGCTGCTTGTTTTCTGTTCATACCTTTTCAAGGTCTTGTTATGAGATTGACGTTAGAGCCTTTGCTCATGTCGTACTTGGTAGCAAGGTTTGCAGGTGACAGCGCCTTTACTGTCTGCTGTGCCTTTTTTTATGGGGATCCCACCCTACTTTATGGACACTGCTATTGGATGTCCCACGTGTAAGTATTATATATGGAGCAGGATGTACTGTATGCTTAGAATAATACAATTCTGTGAAATACTCACCTGTAGAATTGGTATTATACGCATACAGTACATCCTGCTCCACCCCACCCTGGTTTTACATTTTCTGGATCCCCTGTATGGTGATTATCATTGCTATTGTTACCAGTTTGGTGGTTGGTTTTTCCTGGCTTCTTTTCTCACTGCTTTTCAATGCTGGGGATTTGTGGCAGGTCCCTGGGTATATGAAGGGCCGGGAGGAGCCTGTTTTTGCATGTCTGCAGTGAACAGCGCCCTCTGGCGGAGGATTACCCACGTGTAATTATTATATATGGAGCAGGACGTACTGTATGCGTATAATACCAATTCTGCAGGTGAGTATTTCACAGAATTGTACTTTCTTGGGTTTTGTACCATTCCCCTGATGCATCCAGAATTGGGATGCCGTGCTGTGTGAAACCCCCGAGAAGACCCAGGACAACTCAACTCTTTCTCAATCCTAAGGGCATACATGGGCATACAGCCAATCAGAGTTGTTTGCCATGTTTATTTTATTCGGCAAATAGCTCTTATTGATTCCTCTGAGATTTAGACATTACGTTATTAACATGAGACGCGTCATAGAGCTTGAGGAGCCGCAGTGTTTGAGCTGCAGGTCATTGACAGAAATTATCATTGATCACAACAAGCTCACATTTGTCCATGTTCAGGTAGAGGATCATGGAGAGGTAGATTTGAGTGTCATGGCCATAGAAATGGAGTTGCAAGCCAAATGAATTTATGAGTTGGCTAAGACCAGTTGGCGGTTAGTAGATCATTAATGACTTTGGGAGGGGCAGTTTCAGTGTCGTGATTAGAATGGAAACCATATTAGCGGGGGTTGAGTAAAAAGTTAGAAGAAATATGTGCTGTTCTAGGAGTTCAGATACAGGTAGCAGTAGGATTGGGCAGGGCCTGGTGAGGACAGAGGGTTTGGGTTTTTGGAGTAATAGGGTTTTGAATACATGTTTGAAGAGTGACCTGGGCCTGGGTGAGGAATGAGGATAGCTGTGGAATTAGCTGGGAGGGAATAGGATCAAAGGGGCAAATAGCAAGATGAGACTTGGAGAAATGTGAGGAATGTCTGATAAGACAGCAGAGGAAAATTAGGGTAGTAGGGGTGGAGGAGGATGTGGTGAATTGATTAGAGAGACTAGGGCATCTCAGGTATTGTGAATTTTGTCCTTAAAGAATACAGAGGCTGCAAGGCTGCAGAGTCAGTGTTGGTGATTGAGGGCAAGGTGTGAAGAGAAAACAGGGAATCAGAAAGACGCTAAAGACCGAGGGCACGTTAAGTTTCTACGCAAGATTGTGTACGTGTGTAGCAGGAACAAGGGGAGTGGGGGAGTAAGCGGGTTATGGTCAGCGAGGGACAGCAGAGATGAAGAGAAATTTGATACTGTGCAGAGGTTAGTGAAGTCTAGAGTGTGACCGTCCCTGTACTTGGGGGCAGTGGACCATTGTTTAAGGCCAGAGGAGAATGTAAGAGAAAGTAGTTTGGTGGCAGTTGGTGCATATACCGTAATCCATGTCTCTTAAGTCTTCTAGGATTATTTTGGGAATGTTAGTGAAAAGAAATTGGGGAAGTCAGTTTAAGGATTGGTCAAGAGAGAAAGTGGCAGGACTAGTGAGCTGAGTCGGCACTGTGAGATTTTGCAATACGTAAATGGAGAGGGCGTGGCATTGCCTCTGACTGATTGTGGAGGGGCACAAGTCTAACATAGAAGTGCCAATGATTAGCATTTAGGGCCCAGCCAATGCGGGCTGCAAATTTGAATTGCTGATTGCTGGAGTGGGAACGGTGCTAGGACGAATTCTTTTTAATATTTATTAATGATATTGGGAGTGGATTAAACAGTGAAATAACAATCTTTGCATCTGTGTAAAGTCATTAACAAACAAGAGGACAGCATGCAGCTACAAACTGATTTAGATAAATTGGAGGACTATATAGAAAAATGGCAAATAAAATGTAATACAGATAAGTGTATGGTTATGCACATGGGCAGGAAAAACTTGTTCCAGGATTACACTAAATAGGTAAACACTGGGTAAAACTACAATGGAAAAAATCTAGCGGTTTAGTAAGTAATAAAATAAACTGTAGTGATTTATACCAGGCAGCATGGGGTGCATCCAGAGAGGCATAGATGTCCATGACCAGAGCATCATTTTACCCCTCTATACATCACTGGTCAGACCCTATATTTGTGTAAAGTTCTGAACATCAAGGCATAAAAGAGACATATCAGAAATTGAGCGTGAAGAGTACCCTGAAAGATTGTAAGATTGAAAGTTATTTTTAAGAGGCCTGAGGGGTGATCTAATAACTATGTATATATATATAAACAAAGATCTGTCCCATGATCTATTTAAAGCCAGGACTGTTTTTAAAACTCAGGGTCATCCACTAAGGTTAGAAGAAAGGCGCTTCTTGCTTCGGCATAGGAGGGGATTCTTCTCTGTAAGAGCAGTGAGACTATGGAACTCGCTGCCAGAGGAGGTAGTCATGTAGGACACACTAAAATAGTTCAAAAGTGGCCTGGATGTTACTATGTCTTATCTTTCTTATCTTCTCTAGACAACTATCTCTATCACACTATCTGTGTATTTCTATGGTCCATCAGTGTGGAACATAGCATGATACCAAACACAGCGACTTCTTTTCAGCATTTAAATAGACAGAATTAATTACAGGGCACATTTTCTTGGGCTACCAACATTTTTGTTCTGGACAGTTTTATTAGTTTGTTTATTAAAATTGTTCAGTTGAACCACTTTTTAAAAGCAATGTCTGATTTTCTTTACTTGATTTTCAGTAACTTAAGATTCTATTTCTTTTGCCAGTACCAAGCTTTTTCAATGACCATTGTGTGTCCTTTTTAACAGAAGTGTATCAACAAATTTGCCCACATGTGTACCATTATTTATTTATTGCTTACATAGAAACATAGACATAGAAACATAGAAGGTTGACGGCAGAAGGAGACCATATGGTCCATCTAGTCTGCCCTTATGTGTATACTGTATGTGCTCTTTATCTTAGGATAGATGTGTGCTTATCCCAGGCATGTTTAAATTCAGTGACTGTTGATTTTTCAACTACCTCTGCTGGAAGTTTGTTCCTAGCATCTACTACCCTTTCTGTAAAATAATATTTTCTAATATTGCTCCTGATCTTCCCTCCCGCCCCCTTGTTCTATCATTAAGTTTCTTCTTAAAAACATTTCCTCCTGAACCTTATTCAATCCTATCTTTCACATATTTAAAGGTCTCAATCATGTCCCCCCTCTCCCTTCTTTCCTCCAGACTGTACAAATTAAGTTCTTTAAGTCTCTCCTGATAAGTTTTAAGTTTAAGTCCTTCCACCATTTTTGTTGCCCGCCTTTGGACACGTTCTATTTGAATAATGTCTTTTTGCAGAGATTGCTCTGGAAGGGGAGCCAGCAATTCTGGTGGCCCCCAGGTGGCCAAGAAGAGTGTGATTCGCAGACGTGGTGCAGCTGGCAGTAGATCAGTACGTTCTGCCCAGGGTGCCAGATCTGCTCACTCAGGGCCCTTTACGCCATCCCAATTTACAAACTCTGGCTTTGACGGCCTGGCTGCTGAAACCTCCATCTTGATGGAGAAGGGGCTGTCTACCTCGGTTGTTGATACCATTATCAAGGCTAGGAAGAAGTCTTCTTCTTCCATTTATTACAGGGTTTGGCGTGCCTACATTGACTGGTGTGAGTCTAAGTCTCTTCCCTGTCGTGTGTTCTCTATTCACAGGATTCTGGAGTTCCTGCAGCATGGGTTGGAGATGGGGCTCCAACTCAGTACTCTGAAGGGTCAGGTTTCTGCCCTGGCTGTTTTTCCAGAAGTCCTTTGCTCAGCATCCTCTGATCAGGACTTTTTTCCAGGGGGTTACTCATGTGCGTCCTCCTCATAAGCCTATGGTGCCTGTTTGGGATTTGAACTTGGTTTTGTCAGCCTTGCAGGGTGCTCCCTTTGAACCTGTGCAGGATGCTGCCCTGGCCATTCTTACTCTCAAAGTTGTCTTTTTGGCTACTATCACCTTTGTTAGGCATGTGTCTGAGTTGGCGGCGCTTTCCATTCAGCCCCCCTACTATGAGACACCAGGACAAGGTGGTGTTCCGCTTCAAGCCATATTTTCTGCCTTCCATTGGTGGTGTCTGCCTTCCATTTGAATCAGGACATTGTTCTTCCTTCATTGTGCCCTAATCCTAGTAATGCTAAGGAGAGGGTTTTGCATTCTTTGGATATGGTTAGGTGTCTGAAGTACTATCTGGTGGCTACGGCGCCTTAGAAAAACTGATGCTCTTTTTTGTGGTCCCTTCTGGTCCTAGGAAGGGTTTGGCTCCTGCCAAGTCTACTATCAGCAAATGGATCCATCAGGCTGTTATTCAGGCCTACTCTGCTAAGGGGAAGAATCCTCCCTTCTGCCTTACTGCTCATTCTACTCGTGCTATTGGTGCCTCTTGGCCTTTCAGCACCAGGCTTCTGTTGAACAAGTTTGCAATGCCGCTACTTGGTCTTCTGTTCATACCTTTACAACGTTTTACAAGGTTGATGTTAGGGCCTCAGCTGATGCTGTTTTTGGCCGCAAGGTTTTGCAGGCGGCAGTGGTTTAAACTGTCTGCTGTTACCTTTTTTGGGGATCCCACCCTACTTTATGGACACTGCTATTGGATGTCCCGAGTGTAAGTATTCTCTCTGGAGCAGAACATACTGTATACTAAGAATAATACAATTCTGTGATTACTCACCTGTAGAATTGGTATTATGAGTATACAGTATGTCCTGCTCCACCCCACCCTTGGTTTTTACATTATCTTGGATCCCCTGTATGGTGCTAGTTTGGGTTGCAATGAATGTAAACGTGAGGTAGCCACGTCAAGGCCGTAGCAATGTCTGCACAAACTTTTAAACTTAGTAATGTTAGGGATGGGGTTGGATGGCCTTGACGTGGCTACCTCGCTTTTACATTCATTGCAATCTATGTTAACTAACAGTCCATGTTCTTAACAAGTGTTAGCTAGGTTTTTAAATAGTATGAGTGTGTAGAGGATTAACTTTCTTTTTTGCTTAGTGTGTGTGGTCACACCCCTCTAGCACCTCTTGACTGCTATATATTGACTGGATGAGCACATCCTACCTTCCTTTTTGCTACGCTTAGAAAGCTTAACATGTGTACTTTCAGGGAATATATGGTTTATGTGGGATATTCCAAATGTAAATGGTTGTTTTGGTAGAAAAAGCACAAGGTGTGCAGTTTGTCTGCAGAGCTGATATTTTCAAGTAAAATTACAGTTATGTGCATGCTTTACTTTGGGGTGTTTGACAACTCTTCCCTTGAAAGTAACTATGCATGTTGGGTATTGTTCTCTTCTGCTTTTTCAGACTGAACTTGTTTTTTCTTGTTTGCATATTGTTTTTTTTAGGAAAATGTGAGTTTGATTCTGCTTTTCTATTCTTTTTTTAATGAAACTCAGTGCAAAGAATTAATTGAGGAATTACATCCAGAAAACCGCACTCATGTCAACAAGCCTGGTACACCTAGAAAGCTTGAAGTGTGTACTTCCAGAGAATATATGGTGGGGGGTATTTCAAATGTAAAGAGTTGATTTGCAAGGTGCGCATAGCATAGTTGTATTTTATCTGAAAATATCCTAAAGCTGTTTCAGTTGGGGAGAGTCTCCTGGGCAGGAAAGGGTGTCTAACAATACACATGTGGTACCGCTGTAACCGGGAGAAATTAGGATTTCACACACAATAATATTTTATCGACAAACTTGCTTTTTTCCAAAAAAAAAAAACACTACAAATTGTAGAAATTTTTATTTTTTTATTATTATGAACATTTTTCACCCCAAAATATTGAGAATACACTTTAAAAAAAAAAAAAAAGAAATTTCATGTTAAAGCCCAGGCTCTACTAAAAAAAAACAATATATAATTTTCCTGGGAAATCCCTTAAAAAAATCTCAGTTAAACATGTGTAGCGCAAAATAGGTCTGGCAACAAAGGGTGACAAAATCTGTCACTTAAAGGGTTAAAGGCTGTCACTTAAAGGGTTAAAGGAGAACTATCATGAAAAATGTCCAATAATAAAAATCCATATAAAAATGCTAATGACAGGAGGAGGGATCACATGGAAATATCCAGCCAGGCTTATTTGTTGGAAGGAAAAGAGAATCAGGGGTGACAGGCTCTGTCACACATGATAGACTAAACCTGTCACCCCTGAATTTTATCCCTATCACGAAGAACAGCGGTCTAGATCTCAGGAATATAATCAGATGCAAGCGCACTGAGGGATGTCTGTGGAGCTGATTTATAGGCTAGACAATCTGCAGCTGAGGGGTTAAGAGGTACTGCAGACAGGGTTCCAGACATTTCCTGTAACAGTCCAGGCAATAGCAAGAATAAGGCAGCAAGCAGCTTACCTGATGCCTTCTTCATGTGCCTCTCCTCTATTTCCTGCATCACAAGATATGATCCATAACTGGGCTCCAAAATGTGCCCCTCTTTTAATTTTTTTCCCACTACCACACAAAAAGGGTCTTACAGCCCCTTAGAGCTCTCAGCGTGAGCAAGCATGGCAAGCCACAGTGGTCCCATGGCTGCCTCTGACCACAGCAGAGCACATTGATATGTCATAAAGCTTCCCCTATGATATGTCCTTCCCAGCTCAGTCATGACCCAGAAATTGAAGTGAGAATTTTGTCTTTGTTTACAATACATAAGGTATTTACATAGAATAGGAGATTTTGAGATGCTTTGAAATGTCTAATTTTAAACTGTTCCCAAAGGAGACAAGGTGGGAGGAATTGATTGTCTGCTTGGACAAGGTCTTTAATAAATCTGCCCTTTACTCACAGTGGTGTGGCAAAGGCATAGTGGTGGCCTATAAATCAGTGTTAAACCAGACCAAAAGCCAAAATAAAAGGCCCACGGACTTAGTCACCTTCCTTGTGCAGGTCCGGGAAGGTGAGTAAATCCGCTACATGAACATATTTTAAGCTGAAGATGTTACCGGCCAAACGTCTTCAGCTTTCAGATGTGCCTTTGCATGAATGGAGAAATGATTGGGTCATTGAGCAGACGCAGGATTTGCATAAAGCACCTGGGAAAATTGTGGGATTGTACACCTCCTGGTTGCAGCAACATGGTGGCGGATGCAGCAGAATCCCGGAGCGGATGGATTGGTGAGTAACGAGTACATCATTGATAAGCATGCAGCGGTTTGTATACTTGTGATACTTTTACTTCTTATGTTTGTATTTATGTATCCTCTGCCCTGATATTTGCTTTTACTTTAAAGTTGATGTCCAGTCATATGTTAATAGTAGTTATGTTATGCTGCAGCTAGTAAATTCATCTTAAAAATAAAAGCTATTAACTAGTATTACTAACTTGTTTTTTTTATGTATTGTAGGCGATGACACATTGCATTGCGGAGGTGGCTCACTTGCACAACATATATCTACCTGGACTTATCTGTTTAAAAGAATTGTTTGACTGAAAGGGCATTCAGCTTTCTGTGTAGACCTGCCCACTCCGGGGCTCTGTAAACCCTTGAGGAAAGAACTGTTAAACCAACCCAGTGTTCTGCTACATGGACATGTTGTTAATGTTGCATTTTTTCTGTGCCCTCCCCCCCCATGATTATATGGGAATCTTGTTTTTATATAAAAGATGTGTAATTTTAATATATAAAATATATGATATAAAGTTTATTTGGAAAAAAGTAAAGACTGTATAGGGCTTTTATTCTGAGTTTGCAGTGTATTTTAATTTTTACCTACATCCAGTCCAGGTTGTCCCAATATTCTTACAACTTGGTGTTCGCCCCTAGGGGGCGCTTGGCTGCAAGATCAAAGATGTAGCTCCTCCCGGCCCCCTATAAAGGCAGCTATCCTTCTATCATTCCCCAGTTGTTCATCTTGCAGGTTTGGCTGCATAAGATCGTTGGCACTCTCTCTCAGATATTGGCAGCAGAGCGGGGCCACCTAGCCCGCCGGCCGCTGCGGACTCTATTTCTATGTATCCCTTCTGACCCATTCCTGCCTCCCAGACTCTGGCTGCTACGGGATCCATGACGGTAGGGTGAACGCCGGGGTCTGTTGGTGTTCGGCAGATCTTAGGCTCTGGTCCGCAGACCTTATACTAAAAGGTAGCTGGCCACAGGCTTATGGTGAGCCTAAGGGGGAACCACTATGTATATTGTTTGTCTGTATCCCTCCCTGCCCACAAGCTTTATTTTGGAGTACTTGCTGTGTCTTTTACTGTGTTTTTTCACTGTGCTTCAGTGCTTGGCTCCTCGCTGGCTCTCCAGACGCAGGTGCAGGCCTTGCTGTCTTTTCAGCAGCCGTTGGTACGTCTGGGGATGAGATTGTTGGCCTGATGGTGTCCTGCTTCGAGGCAGTGCCCTTCGCCCAATTTCACATGAGACCTCTTCAATTGAACCTGCTGACCGGCTGGAAATGGACTCAGGAGTCCCTGGAACACGGCTTTTCGCTGTCCCCCCTGGCCAGGCAGTCCCTCTTGTGGTGGTTGGACTCCCGGAACCTGCTGGTGGGCAAGTCCTTTTTGACTCCCCATTGGGAGATAGTTACCACGGATGCCAGTCTAACAGGCTGGGGAGGCGTTTGGCAGACCCAGAAGATCCAGGGTCAGTGGGGTCCGCAGTATAACCGCTTACCCATAAATCTCTTGGAGCTGAGAGCGATCCGGTTGGTGCTTCTACGCTTGACTCCCCATTTAAGGGGTCATGCGATCCAGGTTCGCTCGGACAATCAGACGGCTGTCACCTACATCAACCACCAGGGCGGGACTCGGAGCAAGAGATCCCTCAAGGAGGTAACCCAGATTCTGACTTGGGCAGAGGAGAATGTTCCCTGCATCTCGGCAGTCTACATCCCCGGGGTGGAAAACCAGGAGGCAGACTCCCTGAGCAGGAGTGCCTCGCGCCTGGGGGAATGGTCTCTCAGCAGCAAGACTTTTCACGCTCTGTGTCTACGCTGGGGTCAGCCGGACGTGGATCTGCGTCCAGACACAATCACAAGCTTCCAGAGTTCATCTCCCTCTCAAGAGATCCTCTGGCCATTGCAACGGACGCTCTGGCGATTCCTTGGACGGAGTTCAAATTTCTGTATTTCCACTCCTGGGCAGAGTGCTGCGCAAGATAGCCCAGGAAGGGGTACCAGCCATTCTGGTGGCTCCTCGCTAGCCGAGAAGGAGTTGGTTTGCAGACATAATCCAGATGTCAATAGATCACTACATCATGCCCGACTACCCAGGGCTTCTCACACAGGGGTCGCTGCGGCACCCCAATTTACGGACGCTGGCTTTGAAGGCCTGGCTATTGAAACCTCAATCCTGCCGGAGAAAGGGTTATCGGCCATGGTTGTGCAGACAATGATTCAGGCAGGGAAGAAATCTTCTACAGAGTTTGGCATGCCTATATCGCTTGGTGCGAGACCAAGAGTCTTCCCTGTCGCATATTTTCTGTTGCTAGGATCCTGGAGTTTTTACAACGCGGCTTAGACTTGGGTCTTCAGCTGAGCACCCTCAAGGATCAGGTCTCATCCTTAGCCATTTTTTTCCAGAGATCCATTGCCAACCATAGGTTGATCAAGACTTTTTTCCAGGGAGTTACCCATGTCCGGCCACCGCGTAAGTCAGTATTACCGTTGTGGGACCTGAATCTATTGCTGTCTGCTCTCCAGGGTCCTTCCTTCGAGCCATTGTGGGATGCTGCATTGTCTATGTTGACTCTCAACGTGGTTTTTCTGGTAGCGATCACCTCGGTGCGTCATGTATCAAAGCTGGCTGCGCTTTGTATGAAACCACCCTACTTTGAGCTGCATAGGGATAAGGTGGTTTTTCGCTTTAAACCTGATTTTTTGCCTAAGGTCGTCTCTCCTTTTTACCTTAATGAGGAAGTTGTCTTACCTTCCTTGTGTCCAACACCGGCTAATTCCAAAGAACAGACCCTCCATGCCTTGGATGTGGTCAGAGCCATAAAGTATTACCTGGCTGCGACTGAATCCTTCAGGAAATCGGATTTGCTCTTTGTCCTAACAGAGGGCTCTAGGAATGGTTTGCCACCAGCCAAGTCCACTCTCAGTAAGTGGATCAGGCAGGCGATGGTGCAAGCATACTCTGCCAGGATGAAGGAGCCACCTTTTCAGATCACAGCTCATTCTACCAGAGATATTGGTGCTTCTTGGGCTTTTCAGCACCAGGCATCGGTTGAACAAGTTTGTAAGGCCGCCACTTGGTCTTCAGTTCATACTTTTACAAAGTTTTACAAGGTGGATGTCAGGGCCCAGCTGATGCTGTTTTTGGCCGAAAGGTGCTTCAGGCGGTAGTGAAATGAACTACATGCTGTTCCGCACTCGGGATCCAGCCCATATGGACACTGCTTTTGGATGTCCCTGTCGTAAGGATATTGGGACGACCTGGACTGGATGTAGGCAAAAATACAATTCTGTGAAACTCACCTATAGAATTGTTTTTGGATACATCCAGTCCAGGTCGTCCCACCCCGCCCTTGTGTTCATTATGTCCTGTTTGCCTGTTATGGTGATCAACCTTTTTTCTTTTCATAGGACATTGTTTTGTTCTAATCTTTTGCTTAGAGAGAGTACAAGCTGAAGCTATGTGAATTAACATGGTTTATTAGGCCTCCCGGCCTGTCCTCTTTGTTGAATACTGCTTTTTAACCACTGGGGAATGATAGAGGGACAGCTGCCTTTATAGGGGGCCGGGAGGAGCTACATCTTCGATCTTGCAGTCAAGCACCCTCTAGAGGCAAACACCCAATCGTGAGGATATTGGGATGACCTGGACTGGATGTATTCAAGAAAGCAATTCTGTGAGTACTCACCTGTAGAATTGTTTTTGTTCTTGCATGGCACGGCCTGCTTCGTATTCAAAACAGTTGGGTTATTCCGCCACAAGGTGGCGCAGTGGTACTGCAGAAAGCTGTGGCATCTCCCGGCCCCCTATAAAAGGGGGGATCAACCATAGAGTTCCCAGCGTAGACAAGCAGTGAGACAAGAAGCCGGTAGAGAATAAAAGTAAAAAAGGTAAAAAACCCCAATTAACTTGGAACAATCGCCATAAAGAGGCAACCAAGAATAACAAGGGTGGGTCGAAGCAGGCCGTGCCATGCAAGAACAAAAACAATTCTACACGTGAGTACTCACAGAATTGCTTTTTTCTTTATTGCATGGCATGGCCTGCTTCGGTATTCATAACAGTTGGGACATCCAAAAGCAGTATCCAAAAGTAGGGTGGGATCCCCAATAAGCAACAGCCGGCAGTTCAAGTCACTACCGCCTGAAGCACCTTGCGGCCAAAAGCAGCATCCGCTGAGGCCTTAACATCAACCTTGTAAAAACTAGGAAAAGGTAAGAACAGAAGACCAAGTAGCGTCCTTGCAAACTTGTCTTTCTACATACTTACCTTTTCCCCTGGTGGCATCTAGGGCATCCCATGTAGTGTGCCTGTTTTTCTACATACTTACCTTCTCCTCCTGGTGGCATCTAGGGCATCCCATGTGGTGTGCATGTCTTTCTACATACTTACCTTCTCCCCCTGGTGGCATCTAGGGCATCCTATGTAGTGTGCATGTCTTTCTACATACTTACCTTCTCCCCCTGGTGGCATCTAGGGCATCCCATGTAGTGTGCATGTCTTTCTACATACTTACCTTCTCCCCCTGGTGGCATCTAGGGCATCCCATGTAGTGTGCATGTCTTTCTACATACTTACCTTCTCCCCCTGGTGGCATCTAGGGCATCCTATGTAGTGTGCATGTCTTTCTACATACTTACCTTCTCCCCCTGGTGGCATCTAGGGCATCCTATGTAGTGTGCATGTCTTTCTACATACTTACCTTCTCCCCCTGGTGGCATCTAGGGCATCCCATGTAGTGTGCATGTCTTTCTACATACTTACCTTCTCCCCCTGGTGGCATCTAGGGCATCCCATGTAGTGTGCATGTCTTTCTACATACTTACCTTCTCCCCCTGGTGGCATCTAGGGCATCCCATGTAGTGTGCATGTCTTTCTACATACTTACCTTCTCCCCCTGGTGGCATCTAGGGCATCCCATGTAGTGTGCATGTCTTTCTACATACTTACCTTCTCCCCCCTGGTGGCATCTAGGGCATCCCATGTAGTGTGCATGTCTTTCTACATACTTACCTTCTCCCCCTGGTGGCATCTAGGGCATCCCATGTAGTGTGCATGTCTTTCTACATACTTACCTTCTCCTCCTGGTGGCATCTAGGGCATCCCATGTAGTTTGCATGTCTTTCTACATACTTACCTTCTCCCCCCGGTGGCATCTAGGGCATCCCATGTAGTGTGCATGTCTTTCTACATACTTACCTTCTCCCCCTGCTGGCATCTAGGGAATCCCATGTAGTGTGCATGTCTTTCTACATACTTACCTTCTCCCCTGGTGGCATCTAGGGCATCCCATGTAGTGTGCATGTCTTTCTACATACTTACCTTCTCCCCCTGGTGGCATCTAGGTCATCCCATGTAGTGTGCATGTCTTGCTACATACTTACCTTCTCCCCCCTGGTGGCATCTAGGGCATCCCATGTAGTGTGCATGTCTTTCTACATACTTACCTTCTCCCCCTGGTGGCATCTAGGGCATCCTATGTAGTCTGCATGTCTTTCTACATACTTACCTTCTCCCCCCTGGTGGCATCTAGGGCATCCCATGTAGTGTGCATGTCTTTCTACATACTTACCTTCTCCCCCTGGTGGCATCTAGGGCATCCCATGTAGTGTGCATGTCTTTCTACATACTTACCTTCTCCCCCCTGGTGGCATCTAGGGCATCCCATGTAGTATGCATGTCTTTCTACATACTTACCTTCTCCTCCTGGTGGCATCTAGGGCATCCCATGTAGTGTGCATGTCTTTCTACATACTTACCTTCTCCCCCCTGGTGGCATCTAGGGCATCCCATGTAGTATGCATGTCTTTCTACATACTTACCTTCTCCTCCTGGTGGCATCTAGGGCATCCCATGTAGTGTGCATGTCTTTCTACATACTTACCTTCTCCCCCCTGGTGGCATCTAGGGCATCCCATGTAGTATGCATGTCTTTCTACATACTTACCTTCTCCTCCTGGTGGCATCTAGGACATCCCATGTAGTGTGCATGTCTTTCTACATACCTACCTTCTCCCCCTGGTGGCATCTAGGACATCCCATGTAGTGTGCATGTCTTTCTACATACTTACCTTCTCCCCCCTGGTGGCATCTAGGACATCCCATGTAGTGTGCATGTCTTTCTACATACTTACCTTCTCCCCCTGGTGGCATCTAGGGCATCCCATGTAGTGTGCATGTCTTTCTACATACTTACCTTCTCCCCCCTGGTGGCATCTAGGGCATCCCATGTAGTGTGCATGTCTTTCTACATACTTACCTTCTCCCCCTGGTGGCATCTAGGGCATCCCATGTAGTGTGCATGTCTTTCTACATACTTACCTTCTCCCCCTGGTGGCATCTAGGACATCCCATGTAGTGTGCATGTCTTTCTACATACTTACCTTCTCCCCCCTGGTGGCATCTAGGACATCCCATGTAGTCTGCATGTCTTTCTACATACTTACCTTCTCCCCCCTGGTGGCATCTAGGGCATCCCATGTAGTATGCATGTCTTTCTACATACTTACCTTCTCCCCCCTGGTGGCATCTAGGGCATCCCATGTATGTGCATGTCTTTCTACATACTTACCTTCTGCTACAACATGGCACCTGAAAAGAGATACACACAGAGCGAACACCAGGCTCAATACAGCGGTGGGCATCCGAGCCTGGTGTTTGCTCTGTGTGTGCCGGCGCCGTGGAGAATAAGTGGCTGAGGCAGCTGTATCTGCCGCTGCTCCTCCGCGGCGCCTACACACGCTGACACTCGGCTTCATTTAGTGGTGGGTGTGGGCGATGCTCGAGCATCAGCTATTCCCACCTGCTGTACGAAGTGGATGTCTGTGTGTACAGGTGCCGCCGAGAAGGCAGCAGATACAGCGAGGACAGCGTGAGCAGAAGGTGAGTTGACTTTTTTCCCTTTTTTTTCCACATTCGCCCAATAAGACACACGAACATTCCCCCCCACCCCACACACACGGTATTTTAAAATCCCCCTCCTTATCACCCAATTACAGCCAGTGTGCGGCATCCCTCATTTCAGCTAGTATGCGGCATCTCCCATTGCTGGCTAGTAATCCTGAATGGGGTGCCCCTGCATGTAAAACCCCAGGGAATGTCGAAAATCTTACCTTGCTCCCATGACACCGGCAATTCCAGCAATTCTGAATGTTTTGGGTCACAGGGCGTGTGTGTGCGGGGGCATCCCAAATTCAGGCAGTGTGCGGGGCACCCAAATTCAGGCAGTGTGAGGGGCATCCCAAATACAGGCAGTGTGCGGGGCATCCCAAATACAGGCAGTGTGAGGGGCATCCCAAATACAGGCAGTGTGAGGGGCATCCCAAATACAGGCAGTGTGAGGGGCATCCCAAATACAGGCAGTGTGTGAGGCATCCCAAATACAGGCAGTGTGAGGGGCATCCCAAATACAGGCAGTGTGAGGGGCATCCCAAATACAGGCAGTGTGAGGGGCATCCCAAATACAGGCAGTGTGAGGGGCATCCCAAATACAGGCAGTGTGTGGGGCATCCCAAATACAGGCAGTGTGAGGGGCATCCCAAATACAGGCAGTGTGAGGGGCATCCCAAATACAGGCAGTGTGAGGGGCATCCCAAATACAGGCAGTGTGTGGGGCATCCCAAATACAGGCAGTGTGAGGGGCATCCCAAATACAGGCAGTGTGCGGGGCATCCCAAATACAGGCAGTGTGCGGGGCATCCCAAATACACATAGGGAGAGATACACACACAAACATACCGTGCCCCACTCTTTCCTTCCGTCACCCGCTGTCACCTGCACATTAATAAGCTCACAGGCCCCACCCTCCTGGTTGCTGGTGGAACCAACGGCCAGGGAACACGTGTTTATGTGCAGGCAGCGGGCAGCAGTGGTGACAGCCGGCTGGTGGGGGCAGGGGGGGAGCAGTAATGTATTTTCTGTGTATGTGTCTCTCTCTTTCTCCCTATGTGTTCAGGTCAGCGGAAGACGGCTGCAGTGCAGGAATTTTTCTTTCTTTTGTTTTTTCTTTATCAATCTTTTTATTGTGTAGATTCGGAACATTATTCTATAAGCATAATACTGTTCATACACAGAATTTAAAGATTACAGACAACTTACGTCACAATCAGAAGCTTATTCACTGCATACAAGAAAATCAAATAAGATTCAAGAGTTACTAAAAAAGTTCAATTCAAATAAATTAAAGAAAAATTACAACCTCTATGAGGGGGGGGGGAAGGAGGTAAGGGGGGGGAGTAACGGAAGGAGTCGAGGAAGGATCAGATGCTCAGGTTTACATCAAAATCTGTAGGCTCTGGAGCTATGAGATGAGCGCCGGTCTACTGATTGCGCTCTGCGTCTCGGTCTTTTCCCTGCCCGTTGTATCTTGAGAGAGTCATCTCTGGTTCTGGGAGATTTCATGGAGCTGTTCTGCATTGCGTCCCGTAGGAGATCCGCCAAAGCCAGATGCCTTTGTAACTCCTCGACAGATACCGGCATAATGGAATCCCCCTATAGGAAAAAGATATACGGAATGGGAAATCCCATTTATAGGCAACTTTGCTATCCTGTAGAATTTTTAGAAACGGCTTGTATGCTGCTTCACATTACTCAGCGAGAGCAGCTCCCCTGTGAAAACGCCTCTCGCCGCCCATTTCACAGGCGCCGCTTCTTCATATTCGCTGAAGTGACGCTCTTGTTTTTCAACCGACCATGAAATGTGACCAGAGTGTCCAGAGAGATCGTCCTGGTTTCCATGGAGATAGTGCTGATAGTGCCTCCATCTCACTCATTTATTCCTAGTTGTGTCATTTATTCCCAGTTGCTGCTGCTATGCCCTTGATGCTTACCTAAACCCCATGAAACATGTTCTTCTATTCTTCTATGTCCATAATGCTTACCTCAACCCCATAAAACATGTTCTTCTAGTCTTCAATATCCTTAATGCTTACCTCAACCCCTGTCATTAATGCTTTCCTAAACTCCTCAAGCTTGAGGACGATGTGCCGCTCCATCATCGCTCCATCAGCAAAAACAGATGCGACACCATCAACCATCAACAATCAGCTACAAATGCCACTGCTGCAGCAGCTGAATATGCCACTGCAGCCTCCAACACTTTATGAGCAACAGCAGGTGCTGCCCCAGCTGCAACCTGAACAGCAGCTGGAGCGTAAGGAGCAAATGCAACCCTCACCTCCATGGGCCAGCTCTGTTGCTCAGGATTTGGCCTCACCCTCAACAACCAATACCAATGTGGAAAGGGCAACACACACTCAGCAAATGGCCCTACCTGGGGAAGAGGACGATGGCCTCTGCCACGTCGCCACCTTACCCTGCTGAGGTGGGTGCAGATGATGGAAGCTGAGTGGAGACCTGATAGTCGAGCATACAGGCAATCCAGTATTCGTTTTCAGACAAAGCCTAGTGCAGGGGTACTCAACCACTTCTTGTAAAGGTCCATTTACAGATATCTAGTGAGAGGTGAAGGTCCGTGCAGGGGGCTGTCACGAGGGGATAGTTATAAATCAGCGCACGGGGGTACCCCAAGAATCCTATTGGGCAGTGTGGAAAAACAGGATTGGATGGGCAAATCTGGTAGGACAGGAATGTATGGAGCAGAGAGACTGGGCTGTATGGGACAGAGCTGAAGGGACATGGATGGATGGGGATAAGCAACAGAGAAACAAAGTTTGTGTGTACCTTGCAATGCCACTTTCCACCTATGCAGTTCGACATATTGCAATGCTAGGTCATGACACTGGCAGGGAGACTAAGCACTACATTGCCTATCAAGTTAAGGGGGCAGTGCTGAGCACAGCAACACAGAAACAACTGAGTGCAGAACTCTCAGGGCAGGGGTCTGGAAACCTAGGGCCGAGGTCCGCTTTCGGACCCCCGGTCCGCTAGTTTCGTATGGCTGGCCTAGAGCAAACTTTAAACAGAATCCACAAAGATATGCAGTCGTTGGTGGAGGCCAGGGGCGGGCTGGCCATAGGGCATACTGGGCAGAATCCCGGTAGGCCGGCAGCAGAGAAGGCTGCAAACTGTGTACTCAATATTTCACCTGTCAGCAAATCTTTAGATGTCCAGGGCCGAGCGTTTGCTTTTCAGGTTCCGGTATTTTTTTTTTTTCTTTTGCCCTCCCTGCTTTACTGGGCTGTTATAGTTCCTCCAAAAAAACAAGCAGGCGGCGCTGGACAACCTAAAGATTTGCTCTCAGAGGAAGAAAGCCTAGCAGCCAATCATCTGCCACGCAGTCCGAGGAGGGGGCGGGGCCAGGAGGAGATGTTGGAGGTGAGCAGTACTGGATGCCTAGATGGCGGCAGCCCCGCCCCCCCTCTCTCCCCAGCTCATCCTGCAGCAGCTCAGGCTTTCCTGTCCCCTCCTCTGCGCAGCACAATACTGACAGCTGGAATCCAGACATCACCAGCATGATCAGGTACAATGTACACAGCCCCATTTATCTGCACACCCCCCCCCCCCCGCCTGACACATGGCTCAATTCACATGTAACCCCCAGTCTGACCTAAGGCCCCCATTCATCTCTGCCTCCCAATCTGATACACACACACACTCTGGACACCATGTACTGATGGATGCTGCACATTGCTGTCCTAAGGGATGCACCCACTGTGTGAGCTGTCCTGAGGGATGCCCCCACTGTGTGAGCTGTACTGATAGATGCTGCACATGTCTGTATTGAAGGATGCCCCCACTGTGTGTGAGCTGGACTGAGGGATGCCCCCACTGTGTGTGAACTGGACTGAGGGATGCCCCCACTGTGTGTGAGCTGTATTGAGGGATGCCCCCACTGTGTGTGAGCTGTATTGAGGGATGCCCCCACTGTGTGTGAGCTGTACTGAGAGATGCCCCCACTGTGTATGAGCTGTACTGAGGGATGCCCCCACTGTGTGTGAGCTGTACTGAGGGATGCCCCCACTGTGTGTGAGCTGTATTGAGGAATGCCCCCACTGTGTGTGAGCTGTATCGAGGGATGCCCCCACTGTGTGGGATCTGTACTGAGGGATGCCCCCACTGTGTGTGAGCTGTATTGAGGGATGCCCCCACTGTGTGTGAGCTGTATTGAGGAATGCCCCCACTGTGTGTGAGCTGTATCGAGGGATGCCCCCACTGTGTGGGATCTGTACTGAGGGATGCCCCCACTGTGTGTGAGCTGTATTGAGGGATGCCCCCACTGTGTGTGAGCTGTACTGAGGGATGCCCCCACTGTGTGTGAGCTGTATTGAGGGATGCCCCCACTGTGTGTGATCTGTACTGAGGGATGCCCACACTGTGTGTGAGCTGTATTGAGGGATGCCCCCACTGTGTGTGAGCTGTATTGAAGGATGCCCCCACTGTGTGTGAGCTGTAGTGAGGGATGACCCACTGTGTGTGAGCTGTATTGAGGGATGCCCCCACTGTGTGTGAGCTGTATTGAGGGATGCCCCCACTGTGTGAGCTGTACTGAGGGATGCCCCCACTGTGTGTGAGCTGTACTGAGGGATCCCCCACTGTGTGTGAGCTGTACTGAGGGATGCCCCCACTGTGTGTGATCTTTACTGAGGGATGCCCCCACTGTGTGTGATCTGTACTGAGGGATGCCCCCACTGTGTGGGATCTGTACTGAGGGATGCCCCCACTGTGTGTGAGCTGTACTGAGGGATCCCCCACTGTGTGTGAGCTGTACTGAGGGATGCCCCCACTGTGTGTGAGCTGTACTGATGGATCCCCCACTGTGTGTGATCTGTACTGAGGGATCCCCCCACTGTGTGTGATCTATACTGAGGGATGCCCCCACTGTGTGATCTGTTCTGAGGGATGCCCCCACTGTGTGATCTGTACTGAGGGATCTCTCACTGTGTGTGAGCTGTACTGAGGGATGCCTCCACTGTGTGTGAGCTGTACTGAGGGATGCCTCCACTGTGTGTGAGCTGTACTGAGGGATGCCCCCAGTGGCTGTCCTGAGGAATGCCCCCAGTGGCTGTCCAGGGGGATGCTACTTAATGGTTGTAATGGAGTGATTCTGCACACTGTCTGTAATGGGGGGGATTTTAGCACACCATTTGGTTCAGAATATTTTCTTTCTTATTTTTGACCTATAAACCCCGGATGTGTGTTGTGGAACGAAAAATTAGGTGTATATATAATGTGACATTAAGATACTATACTGGGCCAGGAAAAGTGCAGCAGGGCCGTTGTGCCCCAAAAAGTCCCGGGCCGTTTTTTATTCCCAGTCCGCCCCTGGTGGAGGCTACCAATAATCAGAGAGAAACACTGTTAGGGTCAATGCAGATGCTCAATCACAACCTGCCCCATACTTTGGGAGCCAGGCACAATAACAATGATTTTAAATATGTTTCTCTGTAATAGTCAAGTTTCACTCCACAGGGCTAGGTTGTGGTCTGGGAGTGTTGTCCTGGGTGGGCCATGATGTAGCAAGAGTGGATGGTGAGGGTGATATGGGCCTCTCCGGGATTGAGCTGTCCTGCTGCGCTCATGTGGGAGAGGGGGTTGTTGTGGGTCTAATGAGTTTTCCCTTACCCTTCCCTTTGGTTTTCTTCAGATGCTTGATAGATGTTTGGCTACAGTTGAGGCACCTATGTCTGGGGCTAGCAGTGGTCTGAAAATTTCAATAAGGAGATAAAAGCACACCAATAGTTTAAGTTTGCAAATTATTTTAGTATGTGTCACAAGATAAACAGACAATTACACTTATTTACAATCATATACACAATTCTATTCCATGTTATTTGTTCAGTGTCACAACTGAATTAGGGATGAAAAAGGATACAGATCTCTTCCAGATATATTATTCTGAGGGAGCTGTATGTACCATGCTATTGAAAGCAATGCAAAAGTAGTTTAGCCTTAGCAGTAACAGTAATGATAGCAGACTATATAGAAATGGTATAAAAATGCCTGCTTCCATCAGGTATATAGCAGGGTGACTACACAGTGATCTTCAGATTTGTGGTTCACAAGGTTAGATATCTTAGTATACAGAAGGGTTAAGGAAAGATAATAGTGTATTACCATATATCAGTATCAAGACTTAAAGTCTGAATCAGAGATCTCTAGTATCATCATATAACAGACCAGCCATAGAACAATGAGAAACACTCTGATGCCAATATCATGACACCCCTAAAAAAGCAGCAATGTAAATAATATAACATGGAGTCAAAGACATTACACATGTCTATTTAGGGTTCACTAGGCACTAATTGTGCTTACGCCCCCCCTGCCTCCCAATTCAGGATGCCCCATGTGTGAACCCCCCGCAGTGACCCTCAAAACCCCTTACCTTTATGCCGGTCCCTCACTGCTTCCATGCCCAGCCATTCAGATAGAATGGCCACAGGAACACGCACTCCTTAGGTAAACCCAGGGATGAAGCTGCCATCGCTCCCTATGCCAACGCTCAGTCCAAAACAACTGCATTAGTATGCACAGCATAACGTGCTGATTGGATGAGAGCCTGTGGAAAAAAACACTGGAATGTCAAATTCCTGGATTTTGTTCCACTTTTAAGCAGAACAAAACCCAGGATTTTAACTATCCCAGTATTTGTTCCGTTCCTCCCACTGTGTAAAACCCACCAGATTGCCCAGTACAACTCACCTCTTCCTGGTCCAACGGCACATCCAATGAGAGCCCTTTGCCAATATGTAGAGGAGTAGCTAGGCTTTCTGGCGCCCCCCTAACCTGCTGCACCCGGGGAACATGCCCCTCCTAGGTACACCTCTGCAATATGTGTCATTTATCAAATGGCTTTAATAGGCCTCAATGGGGAGCGAGCGCAGCCACATCCCCAGCAGCACGCTCTCCCATCCCAGCCTATCTGAACAGCTTGTGTACATCCCGAGCTTGTTTGAATTATATAGGCACGGCAAATGGTTCTGATTAGATGAGAGCCTGTGCATGCACCACTGGATCAGGAAAAAGGGAGTGAATACCGATGACCTGCAGGGTTTCACACAGTGGGGCATCCCAATTCTTTTAGATTCCAGGGCTAGCTGCACCGGGTGTTGTTCCACTTTAAAGTAGACCAAACTATCCTGGGTTTTGGTCCTTTTTTGGGGGGAATTCAGATTTGGGATGCTCCGCTGTATGAAACCCCCCAGTTTACCCCAGAAACTCACTTTCCCTTGTCCCACAGCGCATGCAGAAACTGTGCATTTGCAGTGCATTTTAATGTACGGCCTGTTTGAATGAGAGCTGGGGAAATGGGAGCGGCCACATTCCTGGTCTCCATGCTATGTGTGGTGTGCTCCCACCCCCAGCCTCAGCTACAGGGAGGCTGGGGAAACCCGGCTGTCTCATAGTGAGTGAGGTGAGTAATTCCTAGTGATTTTGGGAGACTTGCACAACGGGGGCATCCTGGATTGAGATGCCCCAAGGTCACATTATAAGCCGGCGCTGGTGGTTGGTCCATTAAATTCACCAAAACTCAGACACCACCCCCCCCCATACACACAAAGTTAACCCCCCAACCCTTGGATGGAGTCTTACCAAAAGGGTGTCACACAGTCCAGCCGGCAGCACCAATGGTGGATCAATTGATGGAACATGCCTGGATGAGAGCCCAGAATCAGCAAGGGGCAAGGAAGAGCAAGGAGGGCAGGGACTTCAGGCACAATTGCGGCGGCAGCAAAACACACAGGGTCGGGAGGGTTCTCCTGAACCACCAATGTATTAATGAAAGCAGCCTGCTACATTAATAAAAAAAATGTGATAAAAAATGTAAATTGTTGTTGGCCGTCGCCCCCTACCCGCCCCTGTCAGCTCCGCCCTAGGCCTGGGCCTATGTTTGCCTTGTGGCAAATACGGGTCTGTGCATAATGGGATTGCTTAATAAAGTACCGACGTTTTACGGTACACAGGTGTTTCCTCAGGGTAGTGACTGTCTGGCCTCTCACTGCTGTGCTTTGCTTTACCACTCTTGGGGGTTTATTCATCAAGGGATAGCGGCAGGTAGTGCCTCGTAGCGGCAGGCAGCGTCTGGTGAACACCGGGCACTGTACGAAATACCACATTTATGAAGGCGATTCTGGTGAGCAACTCTAACAGCGCCATGTAGCATCCGATTTATCATTACAGATGGCTTAGCGTATAGCGCCGGTGCTCTAGCTTCCAGAGCGCCTGGTATTACCTGTCGCTACCTGTCGCTCTCCCATACTTTCAGTTTCCGACAATAAAAGTAAAAAAGAACACACACAATCCTCCCCTGATCTGAGTGGCATCACCCAATCCCTGAAAGAGAGAGTCCAATGAAAATGATTGAACTTCCTCTTAATTACACACCAATAGGGCATCCCGAATAAGGATGCTCTGCTGTGCATTGATGTCCAGTTAGCCCGGAACCTGGCCGCCAATACCTCTTCCAGGCTTGCCAAGCCAGCGGACACAAGTTAAAGTGCACAGCTGCTTGCAATGACATGGAACGTGGAAATGTAAGTAGCGGTTTCCTTGTTCCCTGTTCGTTCCCTCTGCTAGTCACCGATGTGGGCGTGCACATTAAGCCGGAATGGTTGCTGGCTGTCACATGACTGGCTGCCATATCAGTGAATGAGTGGTAACTATAGTTCCATTTTAAGGTTCAGTCATGGCAGCTGTGCACCACTCCTCTTCGGCTGTGCGTTCCCACGGCAGCCATGCAAAGTGAGCTGAATGAAGTCAAGCACACCGCTGTCCCGTATCCCCTCTCCACTCTCCAATCTGTGGGGTGTACCCGGATCAGCCATTCACAAATGACTTGGCACAGGCCTTCATTCTTACACTGGCAGAAGCACGCATGAGCACGTTGCAGGTGATATCTGCACGGCTAGGCTGAGTCCTTTAGTGCTTTTATCCTCTTTAAACCCATTAAATTGCCCCCCCCCCCCATTTGCATTTCCCACTTGAGGTAAAAAGATCCCTGGGTCAGCTGCTGAAGATCCCCCAGCGCATTCCAAATTGGGATGCCCCACTGTGTTTATTTATCCCCAGGTCGCCTTTTTTCACTCACCTTTCCTTTGTCCAACAGCACATGCATGGGCTCTCATCCAATTGGTGCCTTTTGCTGTGTCTATGTCATTCGGCAAACATCTCTGATTGTTAATGGGGAAGAAGAGGGGGCACATTCCCTGCATCCTCGGGCTGTGCGCATGCTCCCGCCCCAGAGCTCGCACATGCGCCTTTGGACCGGGAAGAGGTGATTAAAACTGGGCGATCGGGTGGGGGGGGGTTATACAGCAGAACATTCCAGTTCGGTGTGCTCTTGGGGCACATAACAAAACTTTAATCAATAACAGCACAAGAAGAAACCCACCACTACCGACACTAATAACAACAGAGATAAATAAAACTAGTGTGCAGGCACTGGCCATGTACGTGAAACTATGCAAGGAAAAAAACAGGAGCTCTCTGAGGATCCCTACAACAACCAGTAAATGGACTGCACCACTACACAATCTTCATTAAATAGTTAGCATTTATTAGTTACAAAAAGATACAAAAATGACACATACACAGGGGAATCTATTAGATCCCAGGCCAATCGATTCCCTTCCCCCGGGGCATCCAAAATCGGGATGCCCCGCTGTGTGAAACACCCCAGGTTGCCCCATACACTTACCTTGCTTCCCGGTCCAACGGCGCATGCGCGAGCCGTGGCTGTATCCCCGCTATCTCTCTAGCAGAGCGCGAGTAGTAGGTGAGTAGTGACACTTAGAACGATAAATTTATTCAGAAAATTTAAATATATAAGTGCTTATATTTTTATATACGGTAAATAGGTGCAGCAGTGTGAGATACGGGGTTCTGTTGGGCCCCAAATAAAGTAGACCGACTGAGGAATCCAAATGCCTCCAAATCAGTCAAATAATGCTCTGTATTCACCATATGTTTTTCACACAAACATCTGTGGCCACCACTATACTGATCGGCTTATCAGGGAGCTGGTAAGCAGATTAGTATGGTGGTGGCCACAAATGTTTGTGTGAAAAATACATGGTGAATACAGAGGGAAAGGGTCCAGGGGAAATCCCATACCGAAGGGCGCAAGGGCTCATAACTGGTAGGGCTAGGGCCTGGCGTGATTTTTGCTCACATTTTCACCCCTAAAAACACTCCCTGAATCAAAGCAACTACACGCTTTGAGTAAATGTGCATGTGAAATCTTACTCCATGAACAAATTTACTCACAAAAAATGGGAAGAAGAATCAGAAAAACCGTGAAAAGTGTGCACAAATGACTTACGATGTTGAATTGACCCTCTAGTACTGTATACCAGACTAGGTAATTTAGGACCCTATTTTTGAAGTTCTGCTAATTCGGTTCATGGCATATGACTCAACATTGTAGAGATCTGGGCTGAAAATGCTAAATATTTGGTCATACCAAAGAAAGATTTTATTCTAACCAGGTCTGTTAGCGACATCAAATTGTTGTCAAAACCAAGGTGGCATTCACCCTACTCCCTCGAATGGGTCAGGCCTCAACATCATTATGAGGAATGGGAGGCTTGATTTGTAATGCGTGTTTCATGGTTACAGGTGGTGTAAGCCACGTCAGTGGTGGGGGACAAGACACTGACTCAGAAAAACAAATCACTTCAAGTGGGGCAACGGGGAGGGGAACAATCACACTTGCCGCCTTGCATCCTCTTGGCCTTCCTCAAACGTCCTGAGGCCTGCTCGTCAGGGCTTTGCACCCACAGCCTTCCTCACACTGCCCCCCTCAGGCCTCAATATCTCGCAGGTCTCGGTCAGCAGAGGTACCCCTGCCCTTAACCAAAATGGCTGTGGCTTACTTATCTTACATTGGTACATGTGGTAGATGTGAATAAAGCTGCTATAAAGGAGTATCACTGTCTGGAGCAGAAATTCAAATTTCATTACTGCCCATATATTCCACTCCAATACGAATTGTTACCAAGTGTTCAAGAGTGGCATGGTTTGACAAACATCTGCTTTATCTTCTGCTTTACTGCTTAACAGAAAATACATATTGAGATGCTTCACATTTTTCGGTTTTGACATTAAATTAGCTTGACATTTTAAAAGATAATGATCTATAGGCACTAAGTTACCAGAATAAGGTTATGCTAAAAAGTACAGTTCACGGAAATGTATAAAAGTGTTTAAATATTAGCAAGTGTTGAAAAGTGTTTACATTTTAGCATACAATGGATGCTCGCACCCGTGCCAGTCATTTGTGAATGACCGGCACGGGCACGCTCCCTGAGCCGTGTACACAGAAAAGCTATGATCGGTGCTAGTCCAGCGATCAGCAACTCGATTGAACTAGCACTCCTGCCCCCCACCATTAGTCACAGGGATGTGACCACACCCTCTCCATTCACTACACTGGAGGGGCCGTGTCAGGCCTCGACCCACTCCCTCCACTGCAATAAATGGTGAGGGAATGGCAGTACTTCTATGACTGATGGGATCCTGACCCGCTATCAATCCCGACTCCGTGTTCAGTCCCCAGACAGCGTGGGCTGTGATTTGAGCTCAGAATCAGCAATCAGGTCAGTTGTTGATCATCAGACTAGCACTGATCAGCTATGGGAGATAAAAGGTAAGTACCCTTTTGTTTTTGTGCTCTTGAATGACTTTAAGGGAAATTATTATGAAACCAAACATGAGTTTTTCCAAGCTAAATGTAAGATACCTATTTCCTTACCTTCCATGAAGCTGATATAAATAAAGCTGCTTTTTGTCATTTCTAGCACATTTTCTACATCCAAACTTCTTAAGATATCTTAACAATCTTAAGGGTGTTTCCTGGCCACCTGTCCTCCACTGTCATAACAGAGCTGCTGTGCCGCCAAACACACACACAGAAAGTCCACTTCCCATACCAACGCTCTTGCACCATTGATTGTCCTCCCAAATCTGACAGTCCTCCAACTGCCTGCTTCCGGTTGGTGGATGGGCATGGCCTGCGTACGGCCAGCGCCCATTGTTTTCAGTGGGAGTCGGCAGTACACAGGCCACGTCCACCCACGCAACGGACCAGGAAAGGGGGGACGAACAGCTGTGAGAGGATGATCAGTGGTGCGGTAGCGCCAGTAAGGTAAGTGGACTTTTTCTTTACCAGCCATACTTTTTCACCATAAGACGCACCAACATTTTCCATAAGTGTGGTTTGTGACTCTCCTAACCCTAGTCTGTGACTCTGCTTACCCATCCCCAGTCTGTGACTCTGCTCACCTATCCCCAGTCTATAAATCTGCTCACCCGTTCCCAGTCTGTGACTCAGCTTACCTGTCCGTAGTCTGTGAATTTGCTTCCCAGGCCACAGTCTGTGACTCTGCTCTCCTGACCACAGCCAATGACTCACACTGCTCAGTTCCTGGTCTGTACCCGTAGCCTCCCTAGGAGCTCTAAAATTCAGCATTGCTATGACCTCTAGGGTGGAATTAGCTCCCTGGCTTTGAGCTGCCTTGGTGTCCCACATTCCTGGTATAAACCAGGAAACTCCCAACACTCCCTAAGTGCCTGGCAATCTAGTTCTCCCAGGCCTGACAATGTTTTGTTTTTACATTTTAAATAGTTACATAGTTAATAGTTAATACGGTTGAAAAAAGACATATGTCCATCAAGTTCAACCAAGGGTGTTGGGGTAGGGGGAAGTTATTTTTATTTTACAGGGGAAGCTATTTATTTTATTTTTTGTCTATATTTTTATTTTTTATTGATAACCGCTAATAGTAACTGTTAATGTTATTTTCTTCTAAATAAGCATCTAATCCTTTTTTGAAGCTGTCAGCGGTTGATGCTGTAACAAGCTTCTGTGGGAGGCTATTCCATAGATTTATAGTTCTTATGGTAAAAAACGATTGTCGCCTCCGGAGACTAAATTTCTTTTTTTCCAATCGAAGACAGTGCCCCCTTGTCCTTAGAAAGGATTTTACCTGAAATAGTGTTCCCCCATATTTTTTGTATGGTCCATTTATATATTTATACAAGTTAATCATGTCTCCTGTCAATCGCCTCCTCTCAAGACTAAACAGATTTAATTCTCGTAATCTTTCCTCATAACTAAGATCTTTTATTCCCTTTATTAGTTTGGTGGCTCTCCTTTGCACCCTTTCCAGAGTCAGAGCGTCCTTTCTATGAATGGGTGCCCAGAACTGGACGGCATATTCCAGGTGAGGGCGCACCAGTGCCTTGTAAAGAGGCAAAATTACATCTCTATCCCGAGATTCCAGGCCTCTTTTAATGCACGATAGTATCTTGGTGGCCTTGGAAGCAGCTGCTTGGCATTGCATGCTGTTATTTAGTCTGTGATCTACTAGTACCCCCAGATCCTTCTCAACAAGTGACTCTCCCAGTTTTACTCCCCCGAGGACATATGTGGCCTTCAGGTTATTAGACCCCAAGTGCATGACTTTACATTTTTCCACATTGAACTTCATTTGCCAAGTGGATGCCCAGACACTCAATGTGTCCAAGTCAGCCTGAAGCTTGTGAACATCTTCAATAGACTGCACTGTGCTACATATCTTTGTGTCATCTGCAAAAATAGAGACAGTGCTTTTAATTCCATCTTCTATGTCGTTTATAAACAAGTTGAATAATAGTGGGCTCAGCACTGAACCCTGGGGTACACCGCTTACAACTGGTAACCATTCAGAGTAGGTATCATTAACCACAACTCTCTGCACACGATCCTTCAGCCAGTTTTCAATCCAGTTACAAACTGCGTTTTCTAATCCTGAAGATCTCAATTTCCCCAATAAGTGTCTATGGGGGACAGTGTCAAATGCTTTCGCAAAATCCAGAAAAACTATATCCACAGCCGCCCTTCTGTCCAGGCTTCTACTTACCTCCTCATAGAAGCCAATCAGGTTAGTTTGGCAGCTTCTGTCCTTAGTAAAACCGTGTTGGTTGTCACTTATAATATTATGGATAGTTACATATTCGTGTATGTTGTCCCTTAATAGTCCCTCGAGCAATTTCCCCACAATGGATGTTAAGCTAACAGGTCTGTAATTGCCCAGAGAAGATCTAGAGCCCTTTTTAAAAATGGGCACCACATTTGCCCTGCGCCAGTCCCTTGGCACTATACCAGTTGCTAGTGAGTCTTTAAAGATCAACAACAGAGCATTGACTTATTTTACTTTTGGCTCAAAAAATGAAATCACACACAGTATCTGACATTACAGGATGTTTTGGCTTTTGTCCTCCATAAAAGCCACAATATATCTGATCTAATGTCTGTAATTATTATGAGCCTCATGTACTAAGACGAAATGATCATGACATGACAGTACATGACATGTTGTCGGTTCATGATGTTAAAAGCTTTATAACCACTATTCGCATTGTATTATTGTTTGGAGGCATTCACTATGCTGCAAAACTTGTGCACATTGTTTAACGCCCTACAATAGCCTGTACTCTTTCTTACCTCAATGCAGGCTGGTCACTTGACTCCTTTCTCAGTGCATTGTTGCACACAGTAATAAGACCCCAACTATCCTGCCAGTATGCTGTTTTACAGGAGAATATATAAGGCGCTAACTTTTTGTGAAGCCTTTTTAACTGATAGGTAGTTATAAGTTATACAGTGTTATAATTGTTATTCATGGCTGTATAGGCTACATTCTACCTCAGAGACCCAGCTAGTGGGTGCTTTGTGTTTATGGTGTCTTTTGTGTCCATATATTACCAGCTAAAATAAACTTTGGCCCTTATTCATGAAGGGAAAGTGTCAAGTAGTGCCTTGTAAATGAGAGGTAGCGACAGGTAGCAACAGGGTAACGCCGGACACGGCACGCAATTACACATTTATCAAGCAGAATCTGTTGAGCGACTGGGATAACGCCATGTAGCGTCCGATTCATCATTATCCCAGCCTCAGCGAACAGCGCTGGTGTTCAGCCTTGCAGAGCGCCAGGTATAACCTCTCGCTACCTGTCGCTCTCCCATACATTTCAATGGACGTTCTTTTTTTTTTTTTTTTTTTTTTTTAATCTCAAATAATGTTGTGACCTCTTCTGGGCTAGAAAAAGCCATTTTTTTCTAATATTTTTCATGTTTTATAAACGTATGCAGAATTGACATTACAGGTCTGGCATTAATGTGTTACAATGTAATAACAATGTAAGCAGGAAATCCAAGGTTAAAGTAATACCATTTATTGACTAACTCAATAAGATTGAAAATGCAAGCTTTCAAGCTTCTTCTTCAGGCATAATACAAATCTGTAACTTAGACACACATTTATACAGAAAACTACAAAGGAGTGACAATTGTTTTTACACTGACACACATGAAAAATAGCTAAGTCGTAAAATCGTATACTGTGAGATAAGGATCAGGGGGATTATAACAATTAATGGTGGGCTGATAAGAATGAGAGGGGGAGAGAAAGTGTGTGGAATTTTTATTGCTCTCACACCAGGCCAGACAGTCTGTTTAATATCAGACCTTGTGATGAGTCTTGTCTATTCAATCCATGTCATAATGACACATAAAATTATTGTCCCTGTTTAGCCCACAGTCCATCGATTTAAAGATTTGGATGCATTTACACTCCCATTCCAATCTCTCCTTTTGTGAGCGGAAACCCCCTTTGAGCACTGTGAGTTTGAGGTCACATAGTCTGGTCTGCAGAAATGGGCTGCAACAAGCACATCAGTTTTATTATTTTTGATTGTGAACCTGTGCAGATTCAGTCGCTTTCTTAGCGCTTGTCCTGTCTGCCCGATGTAACATGCTGAGGGGCACTGCACACACATGATCAGGTATACTACATTAGGGGATTTGCATGTAAAATTACCCTGTATTTTGTAATCATGTTGCATACCTGGTGTCTTTATTCTGTCGGTGGTGTAGATGTGTGCGCAGGTTTCACACCTTTTCTGCAGGCAAGGCCATGTCCCATTTTGTGCTGGGTCACTTAGGGAGCTCCTCACAATGAGTTTTCTGAGGTTGGGAGGTTGTCTGTATGCCAACAGAGGAGGATCTGGGAAAATCTCAGAAAGTCTCTCATTCCTGTGTAAAGGAGCTCCTTCAAAATTTTCCTTAGAATCTGTGACTACTAGCGGGCGCTCTGAAATGCCTGCTACAGACGCTCATCTGTTGCTACCTTGCGTTATGCCCTTATTCATCAAGCGATAGCGCCAGGTAGTGTCTGACGAGCGCCAGGTAGCGGCAGCTAACGGCGACTACCGACTCAAGTACGCCCGGCGGCGGTCACAATGACGCATTTATCAAGCAAAATGAGGCTAGCGCCGGCGAGAGCGACGGCTAGCGCGGCATTCATCATGAAGCCGCCTGGACCGAACAGCGCCGCTGCAAATTCCCTCACAGCGCCAGGTATGAGCTGTCGCTCCCTGGCGATGTCCAATGCATTTCAATGGAGCAATCTATAATTATTCATAATTAATTGGTAATAATTTTTTTTTTTTTTTAATGTCAAAAAATCGGAGACCACTTCTGCAATGTTAGGATTTATTTTTAAGTCAAAAAAAAAAAAAAAAAATATATGTGCAGAATTGATCTAACAGGTCTGAGATTAATGTATTCATATTACAAAATGATTCTAAAAACATGTATAATGTTACATTCAAAAAATATGGTTGTTTAGGGGTTAAAAACTAGTTAATACAGATCGCCGCCAGCGCTCTGGGGTTTAAACAAGGAATGGACAGCGACAGCACATTCGGAGCATGATTTTTTGATGAATATGAAGCTAGCCGTTCGCTCTGGCCATTCGTTGTCAGGCGCTCACATACAACGCTAGACCTGTGAAACAGCGACCCCCCAGCCCGTATTCAACATTACCGCACACCGACTGAGTCGCTGTCATCAAGCTAACGCCGGCCAAGCACAGCGAATACTGGCTGGCGCTGAAAAAATCACGCTACAGTCGCTCATCTGTCGCTACCTGGCGCTATTGATGAATCGGCCTCTTAGTGATGAATCAGCCTGCCCTATTGTATTTAAAACTGTGGTTGTGCAGCCATTCATTGGACTATTGGGGACTTTATGGTTTCTACTTCATCTTTCTATTGTATTTATGTCTGTGTCCAGTGCCTCATTACTGTTTTTTGTTATTTACATTTCTTATATTCAAATAGAGTCGTTTTTACAATTAAATAAACTATACCCCAAAGCTTAATATAAAAATGTTTCAATATATAAATTAACCCCTCTCCCTCCTATATTAGGCTCAGTCCTGTTAGAGAGCACTTCCTGTGGCTTAGAAAGGGGCACAGCAAGGCACATACTAGTATGGGACAGCAGCAGCAACATAGGATGTGTGAGGAGGGGGGACAGTTATTTTTTCCTTCCCACGCTGAGCTCTATCTTGCCTAAAATCTGCCCTGTAAACAAATCTATTTACCCTATATATAGCTATAAATACATTTATATAAATCTTAAGCCCGTCATGTCTACACATAATGAATAGATAAATATATTTTTATTTTCAGTTTATTAGGCAGTAGAAGGAAAAACCCCTTACACCGCATTGTCATATTGCCTATGCTGGGGGGAATTCCTCTCAGATCACAAATGGCATCAGGCAAAACTGCAATCGGCTTTCTATAATTCATTTAAAGGTTGGAAAAGAAACATAAACGTCAGATGTATACTTTTCCGTTTATGTATTTTGTGTTTAAAAAACTGTTGTCTGCTTACAAAAGGGGCAATCTCATTCGTCTAATGCACCTTGCAACTAACTAAAAAATGTACTATACCCACCAACCATACAGAAATTCCCTCTCTGATAATGTGTGCCTGTATCTGGGGGTAATTAAAGGAGCACTATTGCCAGATTGTTTAATATTAAAAATCCAGGAGGAGGGGGGGTCACTTTTATGCCCAAACTTCATAAAACTTTCACCAAACTTGTAGTTTTCTTTTCTTGATGGGAATAAAATCCAGGGGTGACAGGTTTAGGGCCTTATTCATGAAGGGATAGCGTCAGGTAGTGGCTGGTTAATGAGAGGTAGCGACAGGTAGCGACTGGTGAACGCCGGACACGGCATGCAATTACACATTTATCAAGCAGAATCTGTTTAGCGACTGGGATAGCGCCATGTAGTGTCTGATTCATCATTTTCACAGCCTCAGTGAACAGCGCCAGCGTTCAGCCTTGCACAGCGCCAGGTATGACCTCTCGCTACCTGACGCTCTGCCATACATTTCAATGGACGATCCTTTTCTTCTCTTTAAACTGTGTTTTTGTTTTTTTTTTTTGTTTTTAAATCTCAAATAATGTGTGATCTGTGTAATCTGTGACCTCTTCTGGCATTGAATTAGCAGTTTTTTTTCACATTTTTTTTATTTTTTATATATTTCTTCAGAAATGACATTAGAGGTCTGCCATTAAAGTGTTCATGTTACAATGTTGTTACAATGTAATTCCATATGTTTTCGCTTTGTTACTAGTGGATAGATGCTGAAAAACAGACTTTAAACACACCGCCTCCTGCGCTCTGGGCTTCAAACAAGTATTTTTCAGCGGCAGAGATTTGTGAGGCTGTTTTTTTGCTGAATATGATGTGTCGGTCGCTATGAGCAGTCGCTAACATGCGCTCCCATACAGCGCTGTACTGGTCAAATAGCGACTCCTCACAATGTATTCAACATTACTGAACAGCGACTGAGTCGCTATACAGTAGCGACTCACGGCCGACGCTTATCTGTCGCTACCTGGCGTTAGTGATGAATCAGCCTTTTAGTGTATCAGTGGTGACAGAACCTCTCCCAATTTATTCTTTCTTCCATTAAAATAAAAAAAGAAGCCTGGCTGGATATTTCTTGATGCTGGGTATATAAATGATCTCTCCTCCTGTCATCCAGCATATTCATATGGATTTTTAGCATTGCGCTATTTTTCACAATAGTGAAAGGCAGTGATAGGCTGAGAGCTCTGCACACAATAAAATGAAATAAAAATGTTTTCTTTTGCTTAAAAATCAAAATGCCCTGCATCTATGATGAGGCAATTTTACAGGTGAGGTGCAAGATATTTTTTATGAGTTTGATATTTTATTTTAGAAATGTGGGAATAACGGCAGCCTATGGGAATTCAGAACCAGCTGTTTTTAAATTCCCATAAGCCACTGTTATTTCAAGATTCCAAACTAAAATAACTAACTCATCAAGAATTAAAATAATCCATCCTATTTTTTTTTTTTTTTAGATTTAAAAAAAAAAAAAAAAAAGTTTTTATTTTATTGTGTCACAGATGAGAGATGTAAAGAGATGTATTTGCATGGCTTTGTCTGCTGCAAAGGATCTTATTACATATTGCTCTATTTGTACTATGCAAATACTTTCTGTTTTAAGAATGTTCTCCCTGCCGTGTACCTTTAAATAAAGAGATTTTTGGTGTCTTTAATTCCTTTATACTGGATCTAAGAAACAATGGTCCTAACAATGAATGCAATAAATATACACTAAAGATGATGTGCCTATAAATGTCACAAATAAAGCTCTTTATTATTGTTTGTTTGTGGCTCCAGCAACTACACTACCCACCAACCATAACCAAGAATTCCGTATATATTAAAAATACATAGACAAACACACATTTAAAAACATCCAAACAATGGGGACGTCTGTTACCTGGACAGAAAAGTGCAATAAACTGTGCCACTCGGGGAGGCCGATTCATTAATAGCGGCAGGTAGCGACAGTTGAGCGACTGTAGCGGTATTTTCACAGCGCCTGCTAGTAGTCGCTGTCCTTGGCCATTGTTCGGTTGTTGATAGCGACTCAGTCGGTGTGCAGTAATGTTGAATACAAGGTGATGAGTCGCTATTTGACAGGTTCCGCGATGTATGGGTGCGCATGATAGCGACTGGTCAGAGCGACCGGCTCCCACCATATTCATCAAAAAATCACGCTCCAAAAATTCAAGCGCTGTGAAATGCATGTTTAAACCCCAGAGTGCTGGCGGCGATGTGTTAAAAGTAGTTTTTTAACCCCCAAACCACCATATTTTTGGAAAAAAAAAAGAATTTAGTAATATGAATACAATAATATCAGACCTGTAATATCAATTCTGCACAAATTTTTTTTTTTTTTTTTACCTTAAAAAAATCTAACATGGCAGAAGTGGTCACAGAATTTTTCACATTGAAAAAAAAAATAAAACATTAATAACAATTAATTATTAATATTTAAAGATTGTTCCATTGAAACGCATTGGAGAGCGCCAGGTAGCGAGAGGTCATACCTGTCGCTGTTCAAGGTCGGACGCTGGCGCTGTGGGCTGAGGCTGGAATAATGATGAATGATCTGGCGCTATCTCAGTCGCTAAGCAGGATTGGCTTGATAAATGTGTGATTGTGGTGGGAAGCCGGCGTTCTCGTGGCGGGGCCCGTCATTACCGGCCGCTCACCAGTCGCTACCTGTCGCTATTCCTTCATAAATAAGGGTCTAATGTAAAATACTTCAACCAAAATCAATGGAATCAAAATCTCCTCCCCTGCACACTAATCCACAAAAAGTGCTAGTGGGGTTATTTAAGAAGGGATAGCGCCAGGTAGCGCAACGTAGCGGCAGGCAGCGTCTGGTGAATGCTGGGCGCTGTACGCAAAACCACATTTATGAAAGCGAATCTGGTGAGTGACTCTAACAGCACCATATTGTGCCAGTGCTCTAGCTTCCAGAGCGCCAGGTTACCTTTCGCTCAGTGTCGCTCTCCCATACAATTCAATGGCCGTCCATTTGCTTGTGTTTAAACAGCGTGTTTGACAATTTCTATTTTTTTTTTTTTTGCTCAAATCCTCGCGTGACGTCTCCTGGCTGCAAACAAACTCTTTTAGAAACTTTTTTGACTTTTTATATTTTTATGCAGAATTACAGGTCTGGCAATAAAGTGTTAATAAAGTGTTAATGTCACAGTGTTAAAACAATGTCATTCCATGTTTTTTCGCTTTGTTACTGGTGGATATATGTTCAAAAACAGACTTTTATCACACAGCGTCTGGCGCGCTATGCCTATGCTATAGCGACCAGATTTAGAGCACCAACACTGTGTGTGTGTCCTTTTTGATAAGTATGGTGTGGAGTTCCAAGAGTCGGTCGCACTGAGCTGGCGCTACCTTTCGCTCGCTGCAGCCACAGCGAATCCTGTTCAAAACCTTAACTCTCGCCTACAAAGCTCTCTCCAACCATGCCCCTCCCTACATCTCATCTCTAATCCAACAATATCAACCTAGATGCAGCCTCCGCTCTGCTACCGATCTTCTCCTGTCCTCCTCCCTGGTCACCTCCTCTCACGCCCGCCTCCAGGACTTCTCACGTGCAACACCTATCTTCTGGAATGCCGCCACTCCCCAACTGTCAAAGCTTTCAAAGGTGTCCTTTAAACTCACCTATCCAGACAAGCATACAATCTGGCTTAAGTCATTCTCTAAAGGGCACATGCCACAAAGCTCAATACTGACTGTTTTGTGATCCTTCACCCCTCTTCCTTTAGACTGTAAGCTCGGAAGGGCAGGGCTCTCTTTCCTATAGTATTGTGTATTCAGAGTATTCATTGTAAACTATGTAACACTGCATTTGTAATAGTCTATGTACTGTATGTTTCTACCCTGTCTGTAATTACTACTTTGTACAGCGCTATGGAAAATGATGGTGCTATATGAATAAACAATAATAATAATAATTTAGCATGACTCCCCCCCCCCCCCATTGCCTCATCACAGGTGTGAGATTTTAGGGAAAGACTTTGATATGTTTTGCAGTTTGCAGGTTTCAAGCCACACGCAAATTATACCTTGCTTCGCCAAATAATTACCGTAACAAGATCGTCACCATTAATTCTGGATACAGTTTAGTGTTAACTCGACTTTTTTTTTTTAAAACATTGGCTTTATTTTGAATGTCAAGGATAGCGTTAAAAAGTTGAACCTCATTTTAAAACCCACATTAAACGCATTTTGTGGTGAACGATTAGCCAGCACTGAAAATGTGTCTTATGCAAAGCAACATGCTGTTAAGTTCTGAGAATAAGAAATATTTGCCGTCTTGCGCTAACACAGCTAACCATATCCTGTTTAATTTTACTAACAGTTTCCTATAATGTACAGAGGAAGAATCAATCCAATAAACTGAATTTGTAATTAGTTCAAATGTTTATAGTCATTGCAATTCATTTATGTTATAACAAAACACTTTTATCTGACATACAGCAGATACATACAAGAAATTGGGGAGTTTTTCTTTGCCCATTTAAATACAGAAAAATGCAAATTGGGGACAACCTAAGCCCATAAACCAAATCGCTGTAAAGTGCAAAATAACTATATAAACTATATATATATATATATATATATATATATATATATTACATGAAACATTATTCTCTAAAAACACCCTGTGGATAAATTGAGCACCATAATATATAATTCATATATCATATAACATTTTTAATTCAATATAGAATGTCAATAAAAAGGGGCATGGAAATAAGTAAGGGAAGATGAGAACGAGAACAGGAATAGGTTTAGGCTGATTCCACGAACGTTTGGGGATTGGCTTTGGGCGTTCATGGTCATGGTTAGTGTTCTGGGTAGAAACACCTCAAACTCTGTTCCCACTTTTTTGCTTCCTGGATTCAATTGGGAAGCACATTGGGGTCATGGAGGGGGTTGCTGTGGTTGAGAGGCTGAGAACATCTTGATATTGGCATTTGGTTGCTGGTCATTAATGCAAAGGGAGGGACATACACCTCTGCTTCTGACCAATAACCCTTTCATGGCTGGTCTATGCAGGCAGCATGCACCTGCTAGAGAAAAATCATGCAGTCAAGATAACACTATTAGCAGTTCTATTTCAGGGTACATAAGTGCTTGTATAGATATTGCTTGCCTGGTTATTTGATTAACAGTAATATCTCAGTAAGTTTATGTAATTATTTATAACAAGCATATATATATGGGCATAGATATTGACTGTGCAAGTGTGTTACCCTAGAGCAGTGCTCCTCAACCTTTTTTATGAAGAGTACCTACTAACAACAAGCAGTTGCAATCAACTACTGTGCAGCAGGCGGCTGGCAAAGCGCAAGCTCCGCACTGCTCCAGAAGGAGATATACAAGCGTGAGTGGCGCACTCCTGTGGCACTGACTGCGCATATATTGCTGTTGGGAGGCGGGCAGGTGAGGGACCTGGGGGAGATTAGAGTGCCGCTCACTGAGCCATCATGAGGATGTAATGCACGTGCACAAATATGTGAACAAGCATACGAGGGGGAAACTGGGAAGAAAACAGCCTCCGGCAATATCCAAAATAGCTGCTCCGAGCATCAAAGGGAAGATGCAGCTTTTGGAGTGTGGCTGAATACAAGGATGAAAGGTGAGGAAAAAAAGGTTAAGGGACCTCCTCCTCTCAGGGCCCTTACAGAACTCTACTGAGTGAACACTGGAAGCGACTGTCGTCTTTCTGTAATACTGGTGTAATATTCGTACATGCGAAAAAAAGCCGCATCTCTCCGTCATTTGTTCTTCGTTAATATTTTGTTATCTAAAAATGGCTTTGATTAGGGCCCCAGACACAACTTTGCATCCATATGTCGTGCATATTGATGCCCAGCATACAGCTCTGTTTATACACAGAGCTCATCAACAGGGAGCAGGAGCAGCCATATCGGCAGTTTCCCTTTACACAGGGCACTCCTGCACCCAGCCTATCTGAATGACTGGGCGGGGGAGTGCACCTCATCCCAGAGTTGCTAGGGATGCAGCCAATATTGTTTACATTGCTGTGGGACTTAGTCCAGGATAAGTTTTGCACGGGGTTCACACAGTGGTGCATCCCAATTTGGGATGCCCCAGGGCGAAGGAAGGATAGTGGATATGGATGAAAGGATAGCGGATGATAGAGTCTTTGAGACTCCAGGGTCCTCTTCACAGGGTTGTGTTCTGCTTTAAAATAAATGAGGCAGTTACCAGTTTTGTGTTTTCCTCATGTGGTTTGGTGGTGAAACACACAAAATTGGAGGTGCAAAAAAAGTTTTTGCGTGGAGATGGGGGTCTGTCTTACAGAGGTCCAGATTGATGTGTTCAATTTAACCCTGCTTGAAATGTTCGAAGTAATAGATGAGTTGTGGCGGATAGACCAGCGTAAAGAGGTCATCACTGGTCTATTGGTTTTGCTGTTCTAATTAGCAATTAAGGAGGGGGCTGCTGGAGGCTATTGTTCTTGAAGAGAATAGCGATTGGAAGCAGTTTTTTCCAGTTGCCTTTTGGGATTTCTGTGGGTTTGTGATCCACATGGCTTGGTTGATAACGAAAAAGGGTTCAGGTGGTAAAGTCCAGTAATCATCTAAGCTGGATAGTGGTGGGAGCTTATTTGGTTGGAAATTTTGGGGTTGTTTAGGCTTAAAAATTAAGCCAAGCATTCACCCTTCAAAAATTAATGCAAAAAGGGCTTTGATGTTACTGCATTGAAATATTTATTTAGAGCTATTTATTTGGAGCTATGTTATTTTATTTTGGTTAAGCTGTGGCCGATCTTTGTTGCATACAGTGGTATGTGTTTCTTGGCTGAATTACATGGTATTGTGCAATGCAGTTCTGGTAAATGCTGCATTTAAATAAACATTGTAGCATTTCACATAAGATATGAAAGCATTTCCTTCACATCAGTTTCCAGTGACAGCAGCAGCGATATAGTAGTAAATGTAATATTACTTATACATAAAGCAACAGAATGCAGCTTGGCGGTTACCATCACCGGTGCCAAAAGCTTAATCACACTTTGTTCCACAGATGGAATCTATTGTTTTTATTTTTGTGTAGGCATCTAAAGCTCTTTGAAAAAACATTTTGTGTGTATCAATAAATCTATATTTGCTGTTTATATATTTTAAGTGCAGTTCTTAACATGCCCTCAACATAGGGGTGCACAACATTTTGGGTCTAAGGGCCACATTGTGCTATTGTTCCACTTTATTGGGCTGCAATAAAATTTAAGCTGCAAAAATGCAAAGAGGAGAGGCGAGAAGAGGTACGTTGAACAGAAATGGGAAGAAGTGAGATGAGCAGAAGTGGCAAAAGTTGTCCTGCATGTAAAGTCTAATGACATGTTTGAGTGTCAAGCCAGTGAAGCCCTAGGGATGCCCTAGATGCCAGCAGGGGGGAGAAGGTAATTATGTGTAAGGGCATGTGAATACCATGGGTACCGTGGCGGGGGTTGGTAGGAAGCACATAAAAATAACTGTTTACAATTATAAAAGCCTACGCCGGAAAACCATGCAAGGACACGGCTCACCAAGAACAATGGGTTCCACAGCAAGTTATGTCCGAAAACAGGTTCCTAAACCACTTCGGCTGCAAATACTGTAAATGTTCAGCTAAACTGCAAAGCAAATATGGCCGCTTACGCATGACTGAGCTTTTCTCAAAATGCGGCTGTGAATGACACAAGCATTCGTAGTTTCCCGTTACCGAATCAGTTCCCGAAAAACCGAGCATTCACGGGTAGGCTCTGAATCAGTTATATAATAAAGTATACCCTTGCTCAGACCACTGTGCTGTCATTGCAGGTGAATATCAAGTAATAGTGGAGTTGCCCTTGAATCAGGTCGATAATAAAGTATACCCTTGCTCAGACCATATTGCTGTCATTACAGTTTAATATCAAGTAATAGTGGAGTATATCCTTGCTCATATCACTTGTGTGTCGCTACTGTTTAATAACAAGTGTTAGTAGAGTGTCCACTTGTTTAGGCCACTTAAGGGTCACTACTGTTTAATACCAATTGTTAGTGGAGCACACACTTGCACAGGCCACTTGACTGTCACTACTGTTTAATAACAATTGTTAGTAGAGTATCCACTTGTTCAGGCCACGCCAGGCTCTTTTTTGTTTAATAAAGAATAGTAATTGAGTGTCCATTTGTTTAATCCACTTAAGGGTCACTGCTGTTTAATAACAAGTGTTAGTGGAGTATTGACTTGTTCAGGCCATGTCAGGCTCTATTTTGTTTAATAACAAGTTCATCGATGTTTCACTTTCTACTTTGGGAATTAGCGACTTCTCTCTGGTGGGCTGCTGCTTGTACTGCAGGCAAGGCAAGCTCAACTCTCCAACTCCCTAGGGTTGTTGGGGGTGGCAAGTGGGGGCAGTGTGTAATGCAGGTTGTGCATCCCTGCTTTAACACCATTAAAACTTTGAACCCTGATTTAGAGAGGGTGTGCTTCCCTAAAAAGCACAGCATTGCCATTTACCTTACTCTGCTAAAAAGTCTACAGATCAATATATTTTTAAAGTATTATATTATATAGTATTAATTTATAAGATTATAGCAGCGGATCTTCAGTTCAGTGTGTCACAAACTGGTCGCCCATGACCCGACAATCGGCTGATCTGCGACATGAGCGTAGCTGCTTCCGGGACAGACATTGAGTCTCACTGAATACACCTACACACTCACACAACATGCTGCTACCACCACTCTCTAATTCAACCTACAATATTAAATTGGAATATTAAACCCTGAGCAATGCTTAATGGATATCATGTCTTTATACCTTATGAAGATGTTTGCAGTTGGTCATGTACAATCAATCCCACATTTTTGGGTTAACAAAAATAAATTCAATTTATTGTTCGCCAAGTACATCGTGAGATGAACAAGGAATTCTTTTTGGCATATACACAGTGCAACAGTTAACAATTAACTACAGTTTACATAGAAAAGGGAACATAGAAATAGAGCTACAGATGCTCTTCCATAGTGCAATTGATACCGGCTTTGAGCCTGGGCCTATGATGCTTGGTTATTGTTCAGGATGCGGACAGCCAAAGGAAAGAAACCACTCCTAGATCTAGAAGTCCTGCAAGCTGGAACCGTAAGACGCCGCCAGATGGTAAATACTGGAATAGGGCGTGTCCAGGGTGGGAGGGATCCCGAAGTATCTTTTCTGCCTGTGTTTTTGTTCTGCGTTTGTGCAGTTACTGCAGGGATGGTAAGGGGGCTCCAATTATTCTTTCTGCTGTCTTTATAGTTCTTTGGAGTCTACACTTGTCTCCTTTAGTAGATCCCTCAAACCAGACAGAAAAAGAAAAACATAGTACAGAACCTATGACAGCATTGAAGAAGAGCACTAGCAACCCTTTTGACAGACCAGCCTTCTTCAGTTGCCTCAGGAAAAACAGTCTTTGTTGTGCTTTCCTCAATAGGGCCGTGGTGTTCCTTTCCCAGCTAAGGTTGTTAGAGATGGTCACACCAAGAAATTTAGTCTCACTCGCTGTTTTAATTTCCACCCCCTTGATGAACAGGGGCGACATGGGTGCCGGATTCCTCCTGAAGTCAACTACCATCTCTAGAGTTTTTGAAGGGTTTATAACCAGATGGTGTCTAGTGCACCAACTGACAAGCTCCTCCTCAGCATCTGGTAGATTTCCTCTTTGCCGTTCTTGACCAGACCTATGACGGTTGTGTCATCGGCAAACTTTACAATTCTCACAGAGTTGGCCAAGGAGGTGCAGTCGTTGGTGTAGATGGAGACCAGGAGAGGTGACAGGACGCAGCCTTGTGGGGCACCAGTGTTGGTGTGCCTGACACTGGATCGCAATGGTCCAAGTCTAACTGTTTGGGATCTATCTGTAAGAAAGCTTTCTGTCCACGCACAGATATTTTGGGGAATGTTGAGCCTAGACATTTTTTCTAACAGCAGCTTTGGACTTATGGTGTTAAATGCCGAACTAAAATCCACAAAGAGAACTCTAAGTTAAGTGTTTGGGATGTCCAGATGCTCGTACACAGCATTGTCGGAAGACCTATGTACACTCAATTTTTACATCACATCTTTTCATGTTTTGCTTCCTTACAACCTGGAATTAAAATAGATTTTTTGAGGGTTTGCAAAATTTCATTTAATGAACTATATCTACAAATAGGACAAAACAGCAGAAAACTTCAGTATGTAGAAGTATTCCCCCCCCCCCCCCCCAAGTAAGTTCTTTGTACAAACATATTTTGTGACAATTACAGCTGCTATTCACTTTGTTTAAACCGGACCAACACCCGTTATTAAATTAACAGGTGTTGGTCCGACTCTTTGCTGCTAGAAAGAAGCTCGAGGGGGCATCCAGAACGCTGGAGCCCCCTCGCACCTAAATGCACAGGAAGCGTAGAATACTCACCTTTCTTACGAGCCAGACCCGGGAAAGGAGTCCCGTGATTGGCCGCAAGCCGGTCACGTGGGCTATAGTCACGTTCTCTGTGCCGGCTGCTGGCAGGACCCGCTCACGTGACTTGCCGGCGGCCAATCACGGGACTCCTTTCCCGGCGCTGGGTCGTTAGAAAGGTGAGTATTCTACGTGTCCTGTGCATTTAGGTGCGAGGGGGCTCCAGCGTTCTGGAAGCCCCTCAAGCTTCTTTTTTGCGGCAAAGAGCCGGACCAACACCTGTTAATGTAATAACGGGTGTTGGTCCAGTTTAAGTCTCTGGGAGATTGCCACTGCATTTTTTTTGCATATTCGCTAAGGCACCCTGGAGTGGGGAGGCCCTTTACGGACCCAACAATTCAAGCTCTTCTTCCAGTTATGCAGTCAGCGCAAGATGGACACCTGGCACATCCTATAGGAGCAATATCTTGTCTGCATTGCTCCACGTCTCCATCATGTAGGGAAGCTCAAGTACCACCAGTAGTATTTGTACCACTGGTTGTGAACTGAAAAAATCTTGATAACACTCTTCCATACCTCCCAAGTCCCCCTTATTTGGAGGGACTGTCCCTCTATTGAGCCCATGCCCCCCTGTTCCTCGTTGTTCTCATTTGTTCCTCTTTGAGGTGTAACATGCAGATATAAATCAATAAATGATGAATTTGCCTATTTAAAGTGTTTGTAGTGTTTTAACTGTTTCAGCCTATCTCCTATCCACCCCTGAATGAGGGTGTGTGGCCTAATTTAACAAATGTCCCTCTTTCCCACCCTGAAAAGTCGGTAGGTATGTTCTTACATGGAAAGCAAACCCCTGATATGTTATCTTGCCCCACCTTATCATTTATAGCTGGGAGAGATTCAGTCCCTCAGCCAGTTGCTTTCATCACACAGGACATTAGTTTGATACAGTGGAAGGGTGTGACCTGAAGCTAGCTATGGGCTTTGTGGACCCACCCTTTCTGATGACTGGGGCAACAAACACATTTTAGGAACTAGAAGGTCATTCAGGATCCAGCAAGTCCATTTGTGTTGGGTCTATGAGGCAAATCTTTTGAACCATATATATAAATGTATTGGCACAAGTCAGGCGACCAGATTGGCTGATCATCACCTCTGGTATTTCAGTGGCTAGGAGATGGAAAATATTTGCTTTGAACTAAAGATAACTTTCAGACAACCCTGCACAAGCTGTCTAATTATGAGTCCTTCAATACGATATTTCTCTCCTACCTGCTACAAGTCATTTGCTGTTAAATGAGACTGACCCATTTGAAGCATCAATTATGTTGCCCATTTGGACAGGACACCATAAAAAGAGCTGTTTCCTCTGACAATGATTAGAGATTACTATATCTCTGTGATATATATCCTGATATCATCACACAAGTGTATAATAAAATAAGCTTCACAGTGCTTCCCAAGAACAACTGACAATTGAAGAGGTATTTCTGGCTAGATCCCAGACAATGGAACCTTAGGAACACAGCCCGAGGTGGCCATGATCACATTATTAGCAAGCCACAAATGTAAAACAAATTTTACAAGGCAAGATATTTCCTCTAGTCCTCTATAAAGGGCTTGACAAGACCTGTCTTGTAAGGTATTACACACAAGGGTATTTGCTCTAGAGCACCTATCTAGTTCCACCTGCAATACTAACTCCATTTCCATTACAATAACAAAGAGCAAGTAAACAAGAGCTGATTACCTGCTACAGGGAATGCACACCCAACGTCGTCTTAAAAAAATCTGAAGTTTATTGTTACAAAAATCCAAAATATAAAACACATGCAAATCACAATGACCGACATGCATATCAAAATCGAGGCTAGAAGTCCTCCTGACAGCAATTGGACCAATTAATCTGATCTCTAACTGACTGTGAGGTCAGAACAAAAGTATATATAATGCACACCCAGAGGACCAATAAATCAAAAAGGAGAGCCAGTGCTCACGACAATATAGAATCACTAATACAAAATTTTTTTAGATAGATATCAATATAAAAATTATGCAAAATAAATATAAACACTGTCTAAATAATATAAATGAACTACCTATATAATTAAGTAAGTGCTCCCCTTCATATGAACATACTGATCAAACTCCAAACAGTCAAAAAATCGTTATAAATACTTATCAAAAATATGATGAGAAAACACTAAATAAATAAGGTTAATAAACTGTCTGTATGATAAATTAATTAAGTGCTCCCATTTATATGAATATGTTAATCAAACTCCAGAGAAATTCATTTATCATCAGAAGATAATAGTAAACACTGATCAAAAAGAAAAAATGTATTAAACGTGATCACCATGAAGAGTAAACAGAGCACTACATATGAACCAAAAATTAAAGTGGACCAACAGCCTGGGCCAGTTGGAAAAGAAAGGTAGCGGCCATTTTTAAGCTTCCTCTCCCAGCATCTCAGCTATGCTGCTGCCTGGATTCAACTGACAATGCACAGTAACAGCAAGCCCAGCAGCACTTCCTGTTTGCAGGTGGCCTGCAAATACATGAGCCACCCTTTTGTTTCTAAAATTCACTAAAGCAGGAGTTAGTTAATATAATACATTTTTATGTGCAGCAACCTAAATTGCCCTAGGGAGGGATGCATATGAGCACTGTTTGTTGTGTGAGTCTGGTTTAAGTAATTTTTGGCTGTTGGTCCACTTTTTTTTTTTTTATAAATTTTTATTTATGCAGTTTTAAGTTGTAACATACATGTACATATAATACAATACGACCATCCCACATGGGGACAGCCCTTAACCATTCTTACACTAAAAAAGAAAAAAAAAAAAAAACACAAAGAAAAACAGATTTCTTATAGACTACTAAGCTAAAATAAGTTGTTCACACATACACACACACACACTCTCTCCAACATTCACACCCGCCCGCTATTGGCATCGTTCCATAATGACGGGTGAGTGTTATGAGGTCCGAGGGTTAGAAACCAACATATATCAGGTAACTAGCTCGATTCTAGTCATTGATGGAGTTGGAGGTATTAAGCTACGCTCCCCATACCCTTTCAAATTTATTTGGGCATCCCCTAGCTTCATAGGTCATCTTATAGAGGATTAGCCTTCCATTCACCAGGCTTTTCTAGCCCGATAAGGTCGGTGCACTCGGGTGTTTCCAATTAAGTAGGATACATTTTCTTGCATAGAACATTAGCAGTCGCAGTAGGACCTTCTGGGGACCGTCATCCAATGAAGGCTCAACAATGCTCAGCAGACCAAGGGCCACTGCCCTAATGGTTGGCAAGCCCACGGAGGTGGTTATGAAATTAAACAGCTCCTCCCAAAACGACGAGATCACCCGACATTCCCAGATCATATGTATCAACGTACCTGGCCCGGAGTTGCATCTGGGGCAAATATCTGAATCTAGTAGGCCCATCCTCTTGAGTCTAACCGGGGTCAGATAGACCTGGTGGAGCCACTTAGCCTGAATCAATCTGTCCCTCGAGTCTATGACTGAGGAGTACAGATTGTCTATCACTTCCTCCCAGTCAACCTGTTCCAGGTCTGGGATCAGTGCTCTCCATTTCTCCAGTGCTCTGTCCAAAGGGGAGGGAAGTCCCGAGAGGAGGGTGCCATACAGTGTTGAGGTGGGTTTACCTAAGTTAACGGTCGTTACCAATGTTTCAACTTTCGATTCCACTAATTGCAGTCCCCCCAAGGGAATCTGACTCCTCAGAGCATGTCGAAGTTGCAGGTATCGAAAGAATTCCCTTGGGGGTAGCGCACATCAGCGCACAACTGTTCATATGACATCAGCGTTCCCCCCGAGAATATGTGTGATAACAACGTAATTCCTCTCCTCCGCCAGAATATTGTATCCGGGAGGGACATCAACTCAGGCAGTCTAGGGTTATCCCACAGAGGTGTATTAGGGGACCATTCTAGTGGGGGGCGCGGGGGGCCCAACGTATCGTGCACCCGCTGCCATACGTGGAGAGTGGTTCTTATACATGTGGTGGCGCGCGGAAGACCCTTTGCTCCCCTGTGCACCAGAGCCCGTAGGGGAACCCCCGGACCCAACAAGGAAGTTTCCAGGGAAGTTACCGGGTTAACTACCGAAGGGCTCATCCACCAAGTAACGTATGCTAGTTGGGCAGCATAGAAGTATAATAACATATGTGGTACCGCCAGGCCCCCAGATTGCAGAGGCGCCCTGAGAATGGCTCTATTCATCTTGGGGGGGGAAACCCCCCCTGATAAACTTAAATAGAATAGAATCAAGGAGCCGAAAGTGGGAGGCCGGCAACACCATAGGCGACGATTGGTATATGTATAAGAACTTAGGGAGGAAGACCATTTTGAACATATTAATTCGACCGATCACAGAGAGGGGGAGAGCTGCCCACTGAGCCACCTTCCCCCTGAGGGCACCAACCACGGGACATATGTTTAAGTCAATAAATTTAGAGGGGTCCCCATGTATGACAACTCCCAAATACTTAAACCGGTCCACCACCTGGAGGGACGAGCTTGGAGAAATCAGGGTATCCTCCGGCCTATCCACCAGGTACAGGCTGGACTTTTCCCAGTTGATCCTAAGGCCGGAGAACCGGCCAAATCTGGCTATTATGCTCAGTAGGGCCTCTAATGAACCGTTGGCATCCGCCAAATAGACCAAGGTATCATCTGCGTATAAGGAGACTTTTTCGATAGTGCCCCCCAATTGCCACCCCCGGATCTCTGGGGAGTCTCTAATTAGCGCCGCCAGGGGTTCAATCGCAAGTGCAAACAACAGTGGGGAAAGGGGGCACCCTTGGCGTGTACCCCGGTGTAATAAGAATTCAGTCGTCGTGACCCCATTTACTCTCACCCTTGCCTTGGGATTCCTATAGAGCATCTGTATGTATTTAATATAAGTAGGGGGAAGGCCAAACTTATCCAGAACACTCCACAAATAGGGCCACTCCACCGAGTCGAAGGCCTTTTCGTTATCTAATGAGATAACCACTCTGCTCCCAGCATTGTCATGCCGAATTTGCAGATTACTAAATAATCTCCTCAAATTAATACTCGTCGTCCGACCTGGCATAAAGCCTGACTGGTCAGCCCCTATGAGCGACAGGATTACTGTGTTTAGCCGGATTGCAAGAATCTTAGCAAGGATCTTAGCATCCTGATTTAGTAGGGAGATTGGCCTATATGAAGTACAGGAGTCCCTAGGCTTCCCCTCTTTATATATCAAGGTGATAGTTACCTGTGCAAAGGTTTCAGGCAGGGTCCCCGAGTGCAAGGCCTCAGAGAAGACCTCCAACAGCCTCAACGCCAGAGCCGAACCATTCTTTTTATACCACTCCGAGGGTAGACCATCAGGTCTGGGGGCCTTCCGATTAGACATCAGGGCGATCGCCTTTTCAATTTCAGCGCATGTTATCGGGCCGGCCAGCATTGCTCTGTCTGCCTCGGAGAGGGATGGGAGAGCAATGGTATCGAGAAAGGCCGCCAAGTCCACCGGATCGTACCGCACCCCAGAGGAGTACAGGCGGCTGTAGTAGTCAAGGAACTGCCTAGAGATCCCCTCCGAGTCCGCCACAAACTGGGCCTGACTCGTAATGCCAGCTATATGTGTTTGTGTGGATTCTGCTCTTGAAAGATATGCCAGGGTCCTCCCGTTCTTGTCCCCTTTTTCAAATACAGTCTGCTGTTTCAATAGCAGCATTTTCTATGCGGAGTCGGTTAATGCCAGATTATACTCCCTTTGGAGTGATTTGACCAAGTCATGGTCAGCAGGGGCCTGCGTTAATAGAAATTCTTCCTCAGCCTTAGCCATTCTCTCTTCCAACTCTCTAATCGACCTCCCCTTTTTACCCTAGCCGCCTTAATGGCGCTGATGGCACTACCTCTAATAACGGCCTTGAATGCATCCCAACGTGTATTAATTGAGGTCTCTCCCCCATTACACTGCCAGTATCCCTCCTGGTCCCTTTCAAGTGAGCTGCAAACTTCCTGATCCTCCAGCCACAGGGGATTAAGAGCCCATCTCCGCAGGCCTAATTGATCCCCGGACATGCGCACCGTCACCATCAAAGGCGAGTGGTCCGATATCCCCCGCGGCAGATACTCACAAGCCACCACCCTAGACAAAAGACATCCAGATATAAAAGCCAAATCAATGCGGGAAAGCGACTTGTGGGGGGTAGAGTGGCAGGAGAATGCTCTATCATTGGGATGCTTCCATCTCCACAGCTCAGTCAAGCCCAGGGTAGCCGCCCACACCGCCAGAGAGGTAGTCGGCCCCACCCCCGGGGTCAACCGATCCAATGACCTATCTAGGATCATATTAAAATCACCCAATAGCATTAAGGGGTCGGGTGGGAAGGCGGCCAGTCTGTCCATGACCTCCTGAAGGACTTTTGCATCAAAGGGGGGTGGGATATATATACCAACTATCAAAACACTGACATCATATATCTTTGCATGTACAATAACAAATCTGTCCTTAGGATCGGAACATACTGATATGAGATGAAAAGGGAGATGCTTAGCCACCAGTACCGACACCCCCCTGGCATAGCTAGAGTAATGGGAGTGAAACAAATGAGCGATCCATGGTCTTTTGATTGATAGTGATTTCTGGCCTAACAGGTGGGTCTCTTGTAGAACTATAATATTAGGGTTATGGCGCTTCAAAAATTGAAGTACTGAAGATCTCTTTATACGATCATTAAGACCCCTCACATTCCATGAGATTACCTTGCACTCCATACAACTGTGTGTAAAAGATATTCAAGCCGAGGTAGTATTGAACATCCCAGCGTCTCACAGCATCCCCCTAGGACCTCGTGGTAGCGGGCCACACCATTCATACCAACATACACACCATACGCTGCACGTTCACACATAAAGTTACAATCGAAAGCAGAGACAATAAAGGAAAAGAAACAAAACATTAACAGCAACATTACCTGAGCCTAGGGCCCAGCAACGTTATCTAACTTAACCAACAGTTCCCAACCCACCCGGCTCTACCTAATCCCAACTGTGGCGAGCTTAATCCCGTAACCTTATAAACAATCAACACCGGTGGACTGTGGTGTCAATGGGACGTAGTCTCTGGAGGCAGTCACATAGAGGGTTACGATAGGATAATGATCCCCGCGAGATCCAGTTATCACATCCCAAGAAGAAAAGAGAAAAAGAGGGGGGGGGGAGGTAGGGGCAAGGATAGCGGGTAATGAGCAATACATAAGGACTAAGGGGCGTTGGGGGGGGGGGGGAAGACCTGGAACCCAAACACTGCACCACCTCCACGAGGAAGTCCCGGTCTCTTCATGTTGGGTCCCCCGTGAACAACAACAACACCGGTCACCCAACACGCTAGTGGAAGGTACATCACGAGCTCAGAGCTCCCACGAGTGTCTCAATGGGGTTCATCAGCGTCCAACACAGTGACGTCTTCGCTGGACCATCAGTGGCTGCTCCACCCTCAGGCCACAGGGAGTGAGTCAATCCAGTCGTTGGCCTCCTCCGCCATGAGGAAAAATCTGGTAGCCGCGCCATCCTGGACTCGTAGCTTAGCGGGAAATAGCATGGCATATCTGATATTTTTCGCCCGGAGCCGTGCCCTCACCTCGTTGAAGGATCGGCGCTGTCTCTGCACCTCCGCCGTAAAGTCCGGGAAAAAAGACAGTCTCGCACCCTCCAGTGAAACATCCTTCCGCTTCCGCGCCGCCGTCAGCACAGTGTCTCTATCTCTAAAGTTCAGCAGCTTTAAGATGAAGGGGCGGGGAAGGGCCCCTGGCGGTGGGGGTCTGAATGGGATCCGGTGCGCTCGTTCGACCACAAAGAAGGGAGATAGGTCCTCCGGCGCCCACACGTTTTTGATGAGGTTTTCCGCAAAGCTTTCAGGAGAATCCCCCTCCGCTCTCTCCGGTATCCCAATTATTCTAATATTGTTACGTCGGCAGCGGTTCTCTGCGTCCTCCGCCCGCTCTGTCAGTGTCTTCACTTGCCGCCTCAGAGATTCCACCGCAACAGTCACAGCAGATAGCCCATCCTCAGTCTCCCCAATTCTTCTCTCCGACTCCTGCGCTCTATCTTTCATCTTGTCTAGGTCATGTTTAAAGTAATTAAGTTGTTCTTGTAAATTATCAAATTTAGCCATCAGAACACTTTGGCAGTTAGTGATAGCTGCCATTATTGCAGCATTATTAGGACCTGAGACAGGAGAGTCAGGACGTTCAGCCTGAGATTCTGCCATGGTCTGTGTGCCACTGTTTAGGAGCACCGGGCGCCTCCGCTTGCCTCCTTTCATATAGGGCTGATATTTGCCTGGTGTAAACACTGTCTCCTTCGTTGCCTGGGGCTTACAGACGTTGGGCTGGCTTGGGAGATGCAGGATATGCAGAGACAGGCACCTAGTTCACGGAGTGACCCGTGTCCTCTTCCAAACTTAGAAATATATATATAGGGGGGGACAGGCAACAGGGCTCCCTCCAGACTTCTCTCAATCTCCTCCTTGCCACCCGGGGGGGGGGATCAGAGGGCCGCCAGGTGTGAGGTGGGCTTGAGCTGTCCCCAGCCAGGCCAGTCAGGGGAAGTCAACTCTGAGGTTGCAGTCCAGGCAGTAACAGTGGGGGGTGGCTGCAGCCATTGCCAAGGGCCGGTGGGCACAGCCAGCAGTGACCGCCAGCAACAGAGGGGGGCCGATTAATGAGCAGGGAAGTTCCACTGGTAGTGGCAGTCAGCAGCGGTGGCAACAACCGGCGGCGGTGAGGGTCGGTCGGTGAGCAGGAGGCTCTCAGCTGAGGGGATTTTTAGGCAACAGCCGTGGAATGGCAGGGGATCACCCAATGATGTCAGCAGCCGGCGGCGGGGGGGGGGGGATGGGAAACCGCCGGCGGCCGGTACAACTTTTAGTAGTGGTGGCAGTCAGACCGGAGGGTGAGCGGGAAGCCCCCCACTAGCATCCGCACCCGGCGGCGGAGGGAGGGCCCCCGTCAGAGATAACCAGCGGCGGAGGGAGGAAGCCGATCGGCAGGCAGGGGAGTCTCCCAGCAGGGCAGCAAACAGCAGCAATCAGCAGCAATGGGTGGGCCGGGGGCCACTCACCGACAATGGCAGTCAACGGCAGGAGGAGGGAGGCAGCCGGTAAGCCGGGGACACCTCAGCGGCAGCAGCTGTCAGCGTTGTCGCGCGGACAGGAGGCTCCCCTCCCGTGGCAGCGGTAGTCGGCAGCAGGGCGAAGGATCCGGCCGGTGAGCAGGCGGCACTCCGTTGGAAGGGACAGCCGCAGCGAGGGCGGAAGCGGGGCCGGCCCAGAGAAGTCCAGGCAGAGGGCGCGCCCGATCCCAGGAGGACAATGGCGGCAGATGAGGGCAGCAGACGTTGCCACAGCACACGGTCAAGGCCAGGCTCAGCTCCAACCCCACCCGCAGGTCACCCCCGTCAGGCAGGGAGCACGACACGCCACCGCTCCGGATGTCAGCAACTCCACACAGCAGGAGATCAGACGGCCAGCACTCCCAGGTAAGGCGCCTTCACTTGACCAAGATGGCGGGGGGTCACCACGTGCGGGAGCTCCAGCTCTCCCAGGGGGGTCGATAGGTGGTTCTCAGCCCCACAGAGGTCGACAGGGGGGGTCCAGGGGGGAGTACAGCGTCGATGCCCAGTGGGTTCCCGGAGGAGCAGGTCTGGATCTCTAGGGAATTTCAGGATTTGTCAGGAGCCCTCGTGCTGCATGTCTGGTCAGCTCAGCTACATAGCCACGCCCCCCCTGTTGGTCCACTTTAAGCATGACCTGAACTGGCATGCCAGGAGGAGCGTCTCAGCTGGCACATTGGTATTTTTAGTAACATAGTAACATAGTATGTAAGGCTGAATAAAGACTTTAGTCCATCCAGTTCAGCCTGTTTAACTCCTTCCAGTGGTCTAGTAGCCATAGCCGGAAATGTTATTACATGCCAGGAAGGCATCAAGGCCACTTTTGAACATTTTTAATGTATCCCTCATTACTACCTCCTCTGGCAGAGAGTTCCATAGTCTCACTGCTCTTACAGAGAAGAATCCCCTCCTAATAGTAACAATCCCCTCCTAATTTTTGTAACAATAAACTTCAGATTTTATAAAGAAGCCTTTGGGTGTGCATTCCCTGTAGCTGGTAATCAGCTCTTGTTTACATGTTCTTTATGGTTGTTAAATAGCGGTTTGCCAGCTTATTAATTAATCAGGCTGTGCAATATAATTTGTTTCCATTCCCCTACAGGTACTCCTTCAACCCATAGAGTCTATCCACAATCTTTTTATCAGATATCATCCTTCAGTGATCTTTTCAGCCAATCTAGCCCACACCTTTTCACAGATAATTTTACCAAACCTGGATTTCCACTCCCCACCCTGGTGCTGAGACAGGAAGGGAGGTTACAAATTAAAAAAAAACCCTTACTTGACCCACGGGCCAGCACCGACTTCCTGAGCTGGGCGGCTCGCCTGGGCGCCACCATCTTGCTTGAAAGTGTGAAGCTGCTTCCCCTGGCACCGTGCGCTCCAGCTCACCCATTTAAGTGAATGGGGGGCCGGTTGTGCACATGGACCTCTGGGGGATGCCGATCTGTGTCTTTTTCAGCAGCAGCCGCCTGGGCTCAGGGGGACACCACTGCCCGTGGATCAGGTAAGGGTTTTTTTTCCTTTTAATCCCCCATTCCTCCAGCACCAGGAGAGGGTGGCATGGTTGAGGGGGTACCTTTGACTGGACCTCCACTTTAATTATTTTAATATTTTATATTTTTTTATTAAGTTGACTAAGAAAATGGCTATCGTACAAGAAGAAACAAAACTCAGAGCTCAGAACATCACGTTGAACTGTTTGTGGTTTTCATATTAAATAAATGATCTGTAGGATTTTCTGGAACAACTGAGTCAGCAGTATCTTTACCTCACTACAATCATACAAATACCATGTAATATGCTTGTGTCTTTGGGGATCTGTATTTGGAAAGCTGGTGGTTGTGGTTTAGTTATTACAGAAGTTTTAAACTCATGAACATTAAAGCAGTATTGGTTATTGTTTTCAGTTGTGCCAGATGAGGATGGAACCGCTCTAGTCTATCTTCCGTCTTCCTATGCAAAATAGGTATTAACCAAAGTGTACAGCGTAGGATGGAAAGTTGTAATGCAGACTCGGTTTATTACTCACAAGTATTTCATGCAGACCTTGAAAAATGTTTGCAAAAATAAACCATAAAATGCTTACATGTATACTGTAATGATAAAGTCACATAGATGTTCATTCAGTATCAGCTAAAAAATGTCACTTCAGGTGAAAAACCTCAAAGTATTTTTTTTACACCGAGTGCTGAATCACCCCCAAGGTAGACAATAAAATTGAAGGACAGTTTTTACTCTCCAAAAAATGAATGCACATTTTTTTTGGAGTTTCTCTTCCTTGTTCTTAATTGACACCATGCCAGTGTTGGCAATGCCTGGGGGCCCTGGTCAGGAAGGGGTCCCAGGACAAACCACAACCCCTTATTGGGTGCGCCACTAAAGCCAAGATTATGGCCCCTAGTGCATACAGATGGGTCCCCCAGAGCAGCCCCTCATATCTCCCCCTCTAATTCTAATTTAGTGCTGGGTGGATCTCCTCTTCCCAGCAGTGACACCTAGCTGCTTCCAGTATCCAGGGAGTGAAGGAAAGATGGGAGGGAGAGCACATAATATTAGGGTTGGGAGAGTGGAGGAGCTGCAGAGGAAGGAGGGGATAAGAAGATACCGATAGGAATAGGAGGGGGTGGCAGACTGGAGAGGAGATGTCCGACAACAGGGTTGATCTTCACCGTATTTTTTTTACTCACTTGTAAGTAAACACTTTTTCTCATCATTTTGTTCCTTGGCTAGGTGCAATTCACCCACCGGCTGATTATCCCAGTGCCAGGGAGCACCACTTTGTAAAGCATATTTATGATGTTTTTTCCTCCTTGAAATCTTTGGTGCTGGTCAGAGTTTTTTTCATTACAGTTACAAGAAATCACTGCTGGAGACAAACTTTACAGTGCGTTTAGGTTAATCAATTTTAATAACACAAAAAAAAAAACATTTTGCCCATCTAGGTGCTGTGTTTCAATCATTGACAAGTCCCAATTCAAGTTCTTTACAAAAATGTGTTTAATATTAATTACAAGCACTACAATCCAGTTCTGCCCATTGTGCTCTATGGGATCTTGAGCTACAGCACCAGGTTTCATCTGGCGCTGCTTCAGCTGCATCATTTTAGGTGCTAGTGTTAAATAAGATGCTAGCTGGCAGCCACATCGGCGCTGCCATTTTTTATTTCTTAAATGCACAGTGTGTCGATGAGGCCAAAAAAGTGTCGCTGTGTGGTGCTGACGCTTCTCAAATAAGGCCCCCACTGCTTATGTGATAGAGCAGGCTTGTCACACAAGCAGAACTGGAGCACCCTGGGCTCCTCAGAGGAAATCATTATTTGGGCCCTTCAGAGGATATCATTCTTGTGTTCCACCATAGAAAATAATTCTTTGGGACCCCCCCAAAGGAAATCATTTTTGGGACCCATAAGAGGAAATCATTCTTGGGGCACTCCAGGGTAAATCATTCTCAGAGCCCCCTGGAGGAAATTATTCATGTGGCACACCCATCCGTGGGCCACATGAATAATTAGCATAATATAAGATAATTTATACTATATTATATTTATTAAAAATAAAACAAATTACATATGTAAGTTACTGCATGAATGTACTGCCATGATGGTAGTCCTGGGTTAGTACCTTGACACTGCATACAAGTGTCCATATGTTTATGGAAGAGCACCCTGGGTTGTCTGCTGATCATTAACCCTTTAAAAAAATACAATTATTACAAGTATCTTATCTAAAGTTTTGTGTTCAAGTTCAAAAAGAGCTCTTTCTGGTAGGGTAGTAAAGTGCACCCCAGTGCGTGAAGAGGGCTCCTAGATACAGGGCTGTATTTACCATTAGGCAACCCTAGGCACGTGCCTAGGGTGGCAACCTGGAAGAGGGGGAGGACACTGCCCTTACTACTGTAGTAAAGAAAAGAAATTAAAACTCACATATCCAGAACATTAATGCCTCCTAAAAAACACCCCCCAGCCACAGAAGGATGCAGAGTGTATTTGTGTGAAGGGGGGAAATGGGTTGAACACAGACCAGAGCATTTCCCCTCTACTGGTGTGGTCATGTGACTCCAGTATGTCAGAATGCAGTAAAAGATGGAACATGCTTGTCTGCTTCTCTGCATTTTCCCCTTTGTGCCCTCCACACACATTCTCTGCATCTAGCCCATTGCACCCTTTCCTTTTTTTATATGGACCGTGAAGTAACTTAAAAAAGGGGGTGCAAGCACTTAAAGTGCCTAGGGCACCATGAACACCAAATACGGCCCTGCTTAGATAGCAAAAAATTGGTGCCCTGCATTGCACATCTCTGTTCTTCCAAAATATAGCCACTATGTGGCTGCAAATGCTAATGACACAGAGATACAATTTGCTGCCTTTGGATAGATAGAAATATGTCTCTATCCCTTGGCCAATTTTATTTTCATATGCCTTTTTATATAGAGCTGGCACTTCTTGGGACCATACATTTGACTGCTTAAACGAGTGCAAATCGTTCACTTCCCTGAAGATAAATATAGCACACAAGGTCCACACTAACTGATTCTAACAATCTTTTTATGTTGAAATTTAGACTTCTTCTTAGACTTCTTAGACTTAGACTTCTTCTTCCTCTTTCATGCCCATATGTAGCTATGACGTGGTATGTAGAGGAAAGACAACCAAAAGGCTCCTCCTGCAAAGATTTTCATTTATGGCAGCAGTCACTCAGATTACCTCTCATTCTGTCTTGCTTTCAACTCAACGGCAAAACACATTTCGATTCCTTGCCAACACAGACTGGCACAAGAAAAGGATGCAAACAGGCTTCCCTGAAGATGTGTGATCATTTTAATTTTTTCTGAGATAACATATTTTGTGTTTTTCTAGACCCTGGAAGATTTTGAATTTTTTAAATGTTTTTGCCATGGTTTACGTCATGGGTCTGCCTGTGAACAGACCCATCATAAGTCATAGATAGTCCTGCTAGGTTTTCGAAAAGAGGTGAAGCCGAGGATGTCACTGATGAAATTAGGGAAGAACACAAACCACAAAGACCACCTGTTCTTCAAGACTCAAAACTCTTACTTCCTTATATACAGCTGTTAAGATTAATTATCAAGAAGGACTTTCTTGTTGATCTCGGTTCACAACCTGGTTATTACACTGTTGCTGCTTTCAATTCAAGTTTACCTCATTCAAGAAGGAACTAGACTCCCCCATTCTGTTTGATGTCAATGGAGCATCTGGGTCTTATCTTCTGCTGTATCTGTGTCAACGCTCTACTAAGACTTGCTAACCCTGGTAAGCATGTGGGTTTATACTCCGCTCTCACGCTGTATCTTGCTTTATTACACATCACTATATATATATATATATATATATATATATATATATATATATGAACTATTATGGAAAAACACAGCTATGTTGTAAAAATGAAAATAACTGTCAAACTGTCAATGCAAAAACAGTTAAACAAAAATCTACATTGTAATGAAAAGAAATGTCATAAACTCTCTTTATCTAAAGCACACATTTTTATGACAGTATGAATAACAAACATGCTTAGCCAAGAGAACAAAATATATTTTACTCAGACTCCAAGTGAGAACATTCTTCTTAACTAATGACCTTGTTAGTTAAGAACGGACCTTTTTAGTAATATCATCTCTCTCTCCTCTTTTATCGCCAACCTGTTAATCATTTAGACATCCCAACAAGTCTACTGCATGCATACTGCATATGGCTATTTACATTTGCTAACTACAATGCAGTTTTCATTGATCATCTGGACTATATAATACAACAATGAAAAGTGTTGTACATGATGTACTGAATGACCTGTTGCTGTGATGTCTGTGCAAGTCCAAGGTGGTGTGAGTAAGAGCCAGTCGTGGCCTAGAGATAAGGTGGCAGCCTTGTGACTGGAGGGTTGCAGGTTCCGTTAGGGCAGCCCACCGCTCAAAGCATGTGTGCACTCACTGCATGGATGGATTAAATTCCTATGTGCGTGCAAGCATACAATGGCCATACATGTCCCAAAAAAAATGAAATGTACTGCTTTCTTTTCATTCTGTGGCTCAAAATGTCTGAGCAGTCCAAGAAGGTCTGAGTACCCCATTGTTTGTCCCTGGTATTGTTACATTTGAATTTTCGTTGAGGGATAGACAAGGCACATGGTTCTGAACAAAACGGGCAGGCCGATTCATTAATAGCGCCAGGTAGTGACAAATGAGCGCCAGTAGCGTGATTTTCACAGCGCCCGCTAGTATTCGCTGTGCTTAGCCGTTGTTCGCTTGTTGACAGCGACTCAGTCGGTGTGCGGTAATGTTGAACACGGGGTTAGGAGTCGCTGTTTCACAGGTTCCGCGCTGTATGGGTGCGCCTGACAGCGAATGGCCAGAGCGAACGGCTCCCAGCATATTCATTAACAAATCACGCTCAAAAAATTCTCGCGCTGTGAAATGCTTGTTTAAACCCCAGAGCGCTGGCGGCGATGGCTTAAAAGTAGTTTTTTAACCCCCAAAAAAACATATTTTTTGATTAAAAAATAAACAAGTTTTTCGAAACATTTTGTAATATGAATACATTAATATCAGACCTGTAATATCAATTCTGCACAAATTTTTTATTTTTTTTACCTTAAAAAAAAATATCTAACATTGCCGTAGTGGTCACAGAATTTTTGACAGAGATTGCTCCATTGAAATGCATTGGAGAGCGCCAGGGAGCGACAGGTCATACCTGGCGCTGTGATGGGATTAGTAGCGGCGCTGTTCGTTGCAGTCGGCTACATGATGAATCCCGCGCTAGCTGACGCTCTCGCCGGCGCTAGCCTCATTTAGCGTGATAAACGCGTGATTGTGTCCGCCGCCTGGCGTTCTGGAGTCGGTAGCCGCCGATAGCTGGCGCTAGTCAGACAATACCTGGCGCTAGCCCTTGATAAAAAAGGGCCTTAATGAATTACCACTGACTAATCTGTTTCAATAGTAGTAAATTAATGTAATATGTTGTTTGTGTATCATACTATTTTGTCTACAGTATCCAATGATAATTACAATCTTTAAAAAGGCTGCAAATGTATGGACAATTTTGGCCTAATGCCACAATCAGTGTTTTAACGTAAATGTCCCAAGGTCGCTGATAACAGAAAAACACTAAAGATGACCATACACTAGGTAATCTTTTGTACAACTGCTGGGTAATCACACAGCTATATGTATGTACAAAACTATATAACTATATATCATGTGTTTTAAATTATTAGAAATAATTAAAATGAACATATTATAATTATTTCTAATAATTTAAAACACATGAAATATAGTTATATAGTTTTGTGTAGATTGTGCATATATTACTAAATATAAGCTTTTTGGCATCCATGAAGTCTTTTAGGTAAAATCAATAAACATATTTAAGTAAACAGGTCAAGCTGTTCTAAATAATTGACCCACAGGCAATTCAAAGGTGACTCAGTTACCCAGTTGTATAGCAGTGCAGAAATTCTGCAAGATTAGGGGCCCAATTTATCAAGCTTTTCTGCCAGACAATGCCATATTAGAAGTGAAAAATAAAATGTATCATTTTGTCACCATGTTGCTGCACCGCTAATGATTTAGTAAATGTGTTTCTTGCAGTACAGCAACATGCACCATCTTTAAAAGAAAAAAGAAAATCATATTTTTCCTAATGCACAGCACGGCCTGCTTCAAGTCCTTACATCTGGGTATTCCGCCACAAGGTGGAGCAGTGCACTGCAGAAGATTTGTGGCTCCTCCCAGCCCCATATAAAACCCGGAAATCAGCCATAGACCTCCAGTGTTTCCTCTGCAGTGATACTGCGAAGGTAGAAGATGGCTCTCTATGTTGCGCAGTTGAGCGGGGCAACCAAGCCTGCGGCCCTGCATGTCTATTTCCACCCGCTTCCGGACCCTCTGTGCCTCCCAGCCTTGGCTGGTGGATCGGGTGAGGGTAGAGGAGCACTAGGATCAGGTGCTCGGGGAGCGCTGCTCCAAGCCGCAGACCCTATACCACAAAGGGTAGCCGGCCATAGGCTTTATGGTGAGCCTGCTGAGGGATGAGGGAATACTGCCTTCGCTATGTGTAGGGGGTTAGTTGTGTTTGGGGACTGGTGTTATTAGCTAGTCTCCCCTTGTTTTGTTTGTCTCCCTTCCTTTTGGTGGCCCCCCCCTTCCATCCGGCCCCAGCTGGTCCACTCCCGCCGGTTTGCGGTGGTTGTCCGCTGCTGTTGTCTCGCCGCCGCCGCGGTTGTACCACGCTCTTGCTGCGATGCGCCTGTCTTGGCGCTGGCGTGGGTCACGTGAGCGCGTTTTCGCGCTCTTAGGGGGGCGGTGCCGGGGGATGACACGTATCACGTCATGCCGTGTTCCCAAAGTATTATTGCGGACCAGGCTGAGATGAACGCTTCTGTTCCCAGTTCTGCGCTCACCCAGGCATCTCCTACTCCCCCCTGTGATGGCCAAGGCCTCTGGCAAGAGGCGGCATCTTGACACCGCGCCTTCCCTCTTTGCCGAGGAGGATGTGGACCTCCATGTGTTTAGTGGCCGTGACCCCCTAGAGGAGGGGGAGCTTTTCCATGATTCAGACTCATCTGGGGACCATCAGGAAGGGTACGACAGTGACCCGGGGTCCGCCTCTGATGAGGATACCGGGCTCCCTGTTGACACTGATCAACTGTTGTTGGACATTTTTGAGACTTTGCACATCGCCCCCCCTAAGGTGGCGAAGAGGAAGCAGGGTGAGCTCTTTCGCCCTGACAAGCAACGCTTGGATTTCCCAGGGTAGGGCCATTTCTCCAATATGGTGCTCAAGGAGTGGGAACGTCCTAACAGATTGCCCACGGTGCCCAAGGGATTGGACAGGAAGTATCCATTTTCTGCTGACCTGGTCAAGCGCTGGTCGTGTCCCCCTGAGGTGGATGCTCCTGTTCTAGGGCTGTCTAACACTTCGGTCATGCTGTCCCCTGACACTTCTACACTGCGCGATGGCGCGGACCGCCGTATGGATCAGCTGGCCTGTCATGCTTTCACCTTTGTAGGGGCAGGCATGTGTCCTGTTTGTGCCACAGCCATTACGGCCATTGCCCTTCAGAAGAAGATCAAGCGTCTCGCAGATGGCGCCATGGCTGGTAGGAGGAGGGAGGATTTTAGGGCCCTCCTGCTTTGCTCTGATTTTGTTGCATATGTGCTGTCTGCCATGGATGATGCTGTCCGGCTGGGCGGTAGGGCTTTGGCCCTCCTGTTGGCTATGCGACGATCCGTTTGGCTGCGCCAGTGGGCAGCTGACGCTGCGGCTAAGAAGTCTCTCATCAGGCTTCCCTTTGCGGAGCTTCGTCTCTTTGGTGAGCGTCTGGATGTCCTGACCAAGGATGGTAGGTTACCTCAGCGTAGGAAGCAGCCTTGGCCCTTTTGGGGGCCCTCCGCTTCCTTCCCCTCTTTTCATGCGTCCAGAGGAGGGAGTGGCTCCCTCTTCTCGGGTAGCCGCAGAGGGCCATAGCAGATCCCGTGGTCATCCTGGTCTCTCATCGGGATCCAAGCCCAAACCCCCTCCCAAGGCCCCTCAGGCATGAGGAGGCGCCCTCACCCGTCCGGGTGGGGGGACGGCTTCGACTCTTTGCTTACGTCTGGAGGCTTCTCGTCTCAGACCGGTGGATTCAGGAGGTGGTGTCCTCCGGTTACAAGATAGAGTTTGCTGCCTGGCCCCTCCAAGATTCCTCAGATCCCGGATGTCTCAAAACCCTCTGTCAGCTCAGGGTTTGCACCTAGCAGTTCAACGACTGTTGGAGTCAGGAGTTGTCTGCCAGGTACCTTACCAGGAACAGGGTTAGGGGTACTACTCCAATCTTTTCACTATGCCCAAAGAGGATGGTTCTCTGAGGCCCATCCTGGATTTGAAGGGTCTCAACAGGTTTGTCCTGTTCAAGCACTTTCGCATGGAGACGCTACGCTCTGCTGTCAGTACCCTCCGGCCAGGCGACTTCATGACCACGGTGGACATCAAGGATGCCAATCTTCACATACCAATCTTCCCAGGTCATCAGAGATTTCTGAGATTCGGTCTGGAGGACCAGTTTGTGGCCTTACCGTTCGGTATCACCTCGGCGCCTCGGGTGTTCACCAAAGGTGTAATGGCACTTCTGAGGAACCGGGGCATTCGCATCCTCCCTTATCTGGACGACATTCTAATTGCTGCTCAGTCTCTTCATCAGGCCGAGAAGAATACTCAGGTGGGGATCTCCACTCTCGAGTCCTTCGGCTGGGTGATCAACTATGCCAAGTCTTCACTGTCTCCGTCTTTGGCGAGGTCCTTTCGGGGCATGACTCTGGATACCTCTCAGGTCAAGGTATTTCTCCTTCAGCAGAAAGTGGAGGGCCTTCAAATGCAGGCATGGGCTCTGCTCCTGTGTCATCATCCCTCCATTTGTCAGGGGATGCAGTTAGTAGGCCTGATGGTGTCCTGCTTTGAGGCGGTTCCCTTTGCTCAGTTCCACATGAGGCCTCTTCAGTTGCATCTCTTGTCATTTTGGGATCGGGACCCTGTGTCCCTGGATCAGGAGTTTGCTCTGTCCCCTCTGGCCAGGCAGTCCATCTCGTGGTGGCTGGACTTGAGGAATTTTCCAGTGTACAGGACCTTTCTGCCGCCGCGCTGGGAGATTGTCACCACGGATGCCAGTCTGACCGGTTGGGGGGGATTTGGAAGTCTTTGAAGTTTCAGGGTCAGTGGGGCCCCCAGGAGGCACATGCATCCATCAACATTCTAGAACTGCGGGCGATCAGGTTGGTTCTCTCACAGTTGACCCCACACCTTTGGGGTTGGGCTGTTCAGGTTCACTCGGACAACCAGACGGCGGTTGCCTACATCAATCATCAGGGGGGGACTCGGAGCAAGCGAGCCCTCAAGGAAGTGTACCTGATACTGTCTTGGGTGGAAGAGATTGTCCCTTGCATCTCGACGGTCTACATTCCGGGTGTGGAGAACCTGGAGGCAGACTCCCTGAGCAGGGGGACATCTCGGCTGGGGGAATGGTCCCTCAGCAACAGGGTATTTCACTCCCTGTGTCACCGCTGGGTTCAGTCGGATGTGGACCTGTTTGCCTCCCACCACAATCACAAGCTTCCAAGATTTGTCTCCCTGTCGCAGGATCCTCTGGCCTTCGCCACGGATGCGCTAGCGATTCCTTGGACGAAGTTTCGGCTCCTCTATGTGTTCTCTCCCTTTCCTCTGCTGGGCAGGGTGCTGCGCAAGATAGCCCAGGAGGGGGTACCAGCCATTCTGGTGGCCCCCTGTTGGCCAAGGAGGGTGTGGTTCGCAGACGTCGTGCAGTTGGCAGCAGATCGGTACGTCTTGCCCATGGATCCAGATCTTCTCACTCAGGGACAGCTGCGCCATCCCAATTTACAAACGCTGGCTTTAACGGCTTGGCTGCTGAAACCTCTATCTTGATGGCTGGGGGTTGCCGGCCTCTGTTGTTGATACTATGATTTGGGCTCAGAAGAAATCCTCGTCTTTTATCTACTACAGGGTCTGGCATGCTTACATTGCCTGGTGTGAGTCCAAGTCTCTTCCTTGTCGAGTGTTTTCTATCCCCAGGATTCTGGAATTTTTGGAATGGTTTGGATTCGGACCTTCAGCTTAGTACCCTCAAGGGACAGGTGTCAGCTCTGGCTATTTTTTTCCAAAGATCCTTTGCCAATCACCGGCTGGTTAAGACTTTCTTCCATGGAGTTACTCATGTGCGTCCGCCATGTAAACCTATGCTACTGGTTTGGGATTTAAATCTGGTGTTGTCTGCTCTGCAGGGTCCTCCCTTTGAGCCTATCCAGGCTGCGTTGCCCATTCTGACTCTTAAGGTGGCCTTTTTGGTGGCTATTACTTCGGTGAGGCGAGTTTCTGAGCTGGCGGCGCTTTCCATTAAACCTCCTTATTTTGAGCGGCATCAGGATAAGGTGGTGTTTTGGCTTAAGCCGGATTTCTTGCCTAAGGTTGTGTCTGCTTTTCATCTCAATCAGGACATTGTTTTACCTTCCTTGTGTCCTAACCCTGCTTATTCCAAGGAACGGACCCTTCATTCTCTGGATGTTGTCAGGGCATTGAAGTTTTATTTGGTTGCTACTAAGTCTTTCAGGAAATCTGATGCTCTTTTTGTTCTTCCTGCTGGACCTAGGAAGGGTTTGCCTCCGGCTAAGTCTACTATTAGCAAGTGGATACGTCAGGCGGTGGTACAAGCCTATTCTGCTAAAGGGAAGGTTCCTCCTTTCCAGATTACTGCTCATTCCACTTGTGCTGTTGGTGCCTCTTGGGCTTTTCAGCACCAAGCTTCTGTTGAACAAGTTTGTAAGGCTGCTACTTGGTCTTCTGTTCATACCTTTTCCAAACTTTACAAGGTTGATGTTAAGGCCTCAGCTGATGCTGCTTTTGGCCGCAAGGTACTTCAGGCGGTAGTGGTTTGAACTGCCTGCCGTTACTCTTTGGGGATCCCACCCTACCTTATGAACACTGCTTTTGGATGTCCCAGATGTAAGGACTTCATGAAGCAGGCCGTGCTGTGCATTAGGAAAAATACAATTCTGTGAGTACTCATCTGTAGAATTGTTTTTACTATGCACAGCACGGCCTGCTTCATCCCTCCCTTGTTATCATTATTCTTGGTTGCCTCTTTATGCTGATTGTTCCAAGTTAGTTAAGGGTTTTTTTTCCCTTTTTACCTTTTTTGCCTTATTGCCTCCCGGCTTCTTGTATAACTGTTTGTCAACACTGGAGGTCTATGGCTGATTTCCGGGTTTTATATGGGGCCGGGAGGAGCCACAAATCTATTGCAGTGCACTGCGCCACCTTGTGGCGGAATACCCAGATGTAAGGACTTCATGAAGCAGGCTGTGCTGTGCATAGTAAAAACAATTCTACAGGTGAGTACTCACAGAATTGTATTTTCACTAATTTGCACTGATGTGGCATTGTCTGGCAGAAGTGCTTGATAAATAAGGCCCTACACTTCTCTATAGAGATACTAGAGATACTTACAAGAGATACTTTTATTCCGCCAAGTAAGTACAGGATACACACAAGGAATGCTTTTTGGCAAGGAAATACACCATGAGAGCTATTAAACAATTACAACACTAGCAAGCAATAATAGGAATTGAGGTTTAAGGTTTAGTGCAGATTAATTGTATAGGAAAAAGAATCAGCAGCAATGTAAGTCTGAAGAGTCTAAGAACCTCTCACATTGGTTTTATGTCTGGAGGTTCTGGTCGAATGAGTCATGAATCTGCATTCAGAGTGTAGGAGCCTGAAGTAGGAATGCCCTGGATGAGTCGTCCTCAGTTATTCTCTTGGCCCTTGAGGAGATTATATTCATGAATAGCTCGTCCATAGATGGTAAGGGGATCCAATTATACGCTCGGCAATTCTGGTTATCCTCTTCAGCCTACTTAATTTTTAATAGGAATTAAAAGTTAAGTAATTAATTTATAATCTTACAAACTGGCCATTTTTGCTGTACTGGCCCCCCTCACTGTCTTTTGAATGTCGGTGTTATCTAAAGCATTGACATCGCCCGCATTCCTGGCCTGATTCCACCCCCCCTTAGCCGTCCCAGAGTGACTGTTACAGGCTCAGCTGGCTTCTTTTCAAAAGTCCCGCTCCGCTCCTCAGATATCCCTCTGAGTGTCATTGCAGCCTGCGCATGTGCAAGATCTGGGGGGCGTGCGGTGCATGCAGGAATTCCAAAATGGCGCTGCCCGTCAGAGGATGACAGGGAGTGGAGGGATGCCAAGTGCTGATGCGCCTGGAGAGGTAAGTTCAAATGTATATTTTTGACAACTGCAGGGGCAGGGGGGCCAGGCAAGCCAGGTCTGGGGAGTTTTTATTAACTCCCCATGACCTTGAATGTTTGAAACTACTGGCTGTAAATTATTTAGCTTTTTTTTTTTAATTAAAAAAAAAAATAGTTTAGTTCCATAAAATAATAACCTCTTGGAGGCACCTAAAATGAAATATGTTTAATTAATAATCCAGATCTGCTTCTGTAGAACCAGGACCAGGCCATGAGACAGGTCACATTTGTGATGAACCCTCAGGCTTTTATTGTGTTAGATCATAAAGAGCTGATAGATCCTGGGGAAATTGACAATGCACTGCAATTAGGGGAGTGGGCTTTCTTGCTGAAATTTCAGCTGCAGATCTATAGGTAAACTTTTCAAAATCAAAGTGAACATTTTTCCAAAAACCTCTTTCCAGCCCCTATTAAACTGGCAAGGGCTTACAGATCTAATATAAAAAGGTTGCTTTCCCCAAAAGTACCGTAATGTCTATATATGCTGTGTAGGTACAGAGACTAATGTGAGCATACACCATGGGCACCCCTGATTAAAGGTGGCCAATTTTACATTTTTGGTATTGAGTCCAACCTATTTAACACCTGACTAAAAAAATAGTATGATAAAAAAAAAACTGTTTCTGGCTGGTGGCGCAATTCTGTAAGCGTTTCTGTAACACGTGTGGTGGTTCTACTCAAGTTGGTTTGGGACAGAATATGTTTTTAGTTAATTAAAATAGAAACTATTTATAATCAAGTATTGTGCATTACCGGCGTAGTAGGCCAGAGTATACTCACAGTCCAGACTATACATGGGTTTAAAATGGCCTAGGCTAGATTATAGCCCAGGTATAAAATGACTTAGGCCAATTCATACCCCAGGATATAAATTAGCCTAGGACAATTCATACTCCTCAGGCCATATTATTACCCTCATGCTATCTGTAGCATTGAGTGATATACACAAGAATTAGTTAATTTTTCAACATTTTATTGGGGATTCAGCTTTGTTTGGTAAGTAATGGGAAGAAAGCTAACTGACTTAAATCTTAAAACTCTAAGTTTTACTGTCATGAAACTTCAACTTATAAAGGTGGCTATACATTGGGTGATTATCAACCGGATGTTTATAGATTACCTGATCAGTGCATGATGTGTCATACTCTGATCAGGTGACTTGGATGCCCCACAGAGATAGGAGAAATTGAGACATGGAGGAGGAATGAAGGACATGCTGGGTGGTGAGTATGTAATCTTTTTCTCAGTGATTTCTCATTAGCAAGAAGTAACTTATCGTTTAGTGCAAGGGACACTAGCCAGGACAACAAATCACTCAACAGTCATCCTTTGTATTGCTACAATATAAATGTTTAAATGTAAACACTGATAACATTAATATGATCATACATATTTTCAAGATAAAGGGCATGTTTTGTTGTTGACTACAGATGAAAGTGGACCGAACCAGGATAGTCAAATGTTTTGACTATCCTGGGTTTTGTTTCTTTCCGCTGTGTGAACCCCCCCCCCCCCCCCCCCCCATATCACCACAGCAACTCACCTCTTCCCGGTAGTCCTGCCGTTTTTTTTTGTCAAGTTGACTTTCCTGTGGCAAATTATTTTATCTTTGAGAAGTTTATCCTAGGAAACATGCTGCACAGCAAATTAGGTGCTGGGGGTGGGGCAGTGGTGCTGTGGTGCCTGTGAAGCTCTACGCATCAAGCCGACGTGTGAGTGGGCAGGTTCGGGCGGATGGGATTGAGATAGAGTTTTCGCATCCACTCGGATGCAGGGGAGTTAGGACATGTTGTAGTACATGTTGTATCTCTTCCTTGCTGATTTGGGGATTTATGACAAAACATTTCTGACAGGCTTTGACATATTGCTGAACGTCGTTTTTAATTTCCTTCCAGAAATAATGGTCAAACATTTTGGCTAACATTTTATCTCTGACAAAATGGCCACTGAAATTGGGTTGTCAGGATACTTAGCAGTAGTTTTTTTAGTGAGAGCCTTTTCCCTATAGTAAAGAATCCCTCCGTCTACTCAATATGGCTTAACTCGCATTTACACGTTTCTCTCGAGATTGTAGATCCACTGGGGGTACTTTTGTTGTGTTGCAGTGTAGAATTTCAAAAGCTGGCCCTACAGTTCCATGGTTGTCAAAATTGGCAAAAGTTTGCTGTCATAAGGGTCGATTCAGGACTGTTTCTTTTTTTAGTAAACAATTTTTCTCATGAATTTTTCCCCCGCTGAAATTTAGCATCATATTTAGCTGTGTTTAAAGAAATTGCACAGCTAAATATTGCAAGAAAATCATGAAAAAAAATGTTTACTCACAAAAAAAAGGAGTGTTGTAGTTGTAAAAATTAATATTAAGCACATTTTTTTTGTACAGAACTTGCATTGGGACTTGTTAATAATTGAAACATAGGACCTAGATGTCGCCAAAATGTTTTTGGGTGTTATTAAAATTGATTTGAATTGCTCCCTTTGCTTAACAATGTATAATTTGCAAAAAAATGCTGACCGGTGCCGGAAAAATACAGCACTAAAGATTTCAAGGAGGAAAAAAATTACAAACATGCTGGGTCCAACAGGCGCTGACATAGGCCTGCCTATAAGTTCAGCAATGAAAGATAATTAGTAGCTAATTCAGCACAGCGACTGCTAGCGCCAATATAGTACACAATATAATGGCGGTAATGCCGTTGCTTCGAAGCTGGTGCTGTAGCCACAAAAATTATACTAAAAGGTACACATCATAAATAAGGCCCATAGTTTGGCATAGGCTATTTTACACCCCCAGGTATAACCCCTGTGATATACTCTGGCCTGGGCCAGACTATAACCAAGTCCCATGTTAGATGGGTATATTCTGGCCTGGAAGGGAATAGTTTGGCCTAGGCAATTTTTCACCCCTGGGTATAGCTTGTCCAAGGCTATTTTAAACAGTTTGGCCTAGGACAGCTACTGCCTCGGGCAGAGCAGTAGCTAGACTTTCTGGCACCCAGGGCAAAGATCTGAAAAGGTGCCCCCCCACCTGTTCTCAGGCCCCCCTTTGGTGCCCCCTGACCTGCTGCACCCTCTGCACCCGGGGCAAGTGCCCCCCCCCCCTGCTCCCCCCTAGCTACGCCCCTGGCCTCGGGGTATACTCTGGCCTGGGCCATACTATACCACAGTTTAATCTGGGAGGGGGTATATGTGGCCTGCTAAACTAGTATTTATTCTTATTTTTCTCATTTCTGGAGTCATATTAACCATATCTTTGGAACTGTTTTTAGTGTTACTTGTTCTATTATTAACTGCAAAATAGAGTATTCCAAAGAAATGGGAGGCCTTAATAGTTCAAGACTCTGGCACATGGGTCCAACAAATGCACAGGGCAATTCAGTTTGAATTGTGCCTGATGGGAGATTTCATAGTTAAAGCTCAGCAGTAAAAGGTTTTTGACAAATCCTATCATCCTAGATTTTGAGGATAAAAGGCATTTAGTTAGTGTGCTTCATCACATTCTTTCACACATTTGGTGACCCCCCCCCCCCAGCAACATTCTTATTGATCACAATACCATGTACAGGTTAGGTCATAATTTGATGACTGGAGGTGAATCCACTGGGCATTTTATGGTAAATATAACCTTCTGGGTAGGAAAAGGAAAAGGATAGGAAAAAACTACTTTCTGGAAGGTTGGTCAATCTTTAGAACCCCCTACCCAGTGAGATAAGAATGGTACAATTTGAATTATAAAAGCTATGGATAAATTGAAACGGGAAAGCAAGAATTTAATCTGACTTTCCTTTGGCACCAGGGATATTTTCTTTATCTCTAGTTAATGCTGGGGATAGGATTATAAACCAGAAACTGATTTTCACAAGCAGTTTAGCCCATCTCTGTAACTTTTAGGTAAGTTTTAACCTTTATATAAATAAATGCAATCTATCAAGTATGTCAAGGCACTATTAGTACATAAACTCTGTAATCCCCCAATAATATATATTTATGTGGCTATTGGGGCATATTTCAAGTATTTCCCTTATTGTTTTCTTTCAGAGGAAATTGTGGCTCTTTCACATACTCCAGCCAAGCGCCATTTACGATGGGGAGAAAATGCAACATTCACTTGTCATTTTACAGCACTGGACTTTATTCCTCGAGATATTAACTGGTATAAACAAGAGAATGGCAAACAACAAAAAATTGCAGATGTAAGCAGTCGAGGTAAAAATGAAAAACTGAGAATCATGCCAAACTGGAGCCAGAAAACAGCCGTTCTGCATATAGAAAACCTAAAGTCTAGTGACGGTGGCAAATATCGCTGTGGCCATGTTAATATTACCAACAGCAGTATTGTTTTTGTCAGCAACATGTCTGAGCTAATAGTAGAAAGTAAGTATAAACTTTTCTATGGGGTGTACATGGGTTTCACAGGGCCCCAGGGCAAAATTCATATTTGACCTCCCTGAAAAAGACCAGATATCTTTATTAGAAGTTAAATAATAAAATAATAAATATGAGATATAGATTATCCATTAGGATATTACCCATTTGACAGGGACCCTGATTCTCAGGCATGCTAACTATAAACCATTGGGGGAACAAACTAGCAACATCTTCCAACCAAAATTCACAACCCCTGGTCCTCTGTGCTGATGTGTAAAGGGGCACCATGCAGTTTCAGCATGATGGTTCACCGGGCCCTGACTCAACTAGTGACAGCCCTGCCATCTGGGCCCAACAACCACTATTAGGCTATGCTATCACCAGTCCTAGTCATGATGCTGCTGGCCAGGTTCTGCTAGGGGCCCACCACAGGATCGAGTACTGCAAGATAGATTGTTGGAACCCAATTTGCACTGGGCCTCCTCCTGCCACTGGCCAGGTAGCAGCTGCCTCCCCTGCCTCTATGGTAAGTATGCCCTTGCCTTAAACCACAAAGCCCCTTAAAACATTTTCATGCCCCCTTTTTATACTGCATACTGCCAGGCAGACACACATGGCAGGTATATACACTTCACTGACTGGTGAAGGTGTCACTTAATAGATCAACAGATTCGGTAACAATATCTGTTTTTGGGCAACAAAATTGGAAAATCCCAGCAAGTAATTTAAAGCAGATCAAAAATCTCTATTTAATTTTGGCATGCACCAACAAACTCATCCACAGAAAATGCTGCACAGGTCAAAAGTCTAAATTTATTGTACCAAAAAAGGAAATATAAATAGCACCACATTTAACAATTAGAAACCATTAAAATTACAAAAGTATGGGTGGGGATATACATCAATGTAACTTAGCACTTTACATTTTTCAGAGACCCAAAATATACGTTTGCTACTGTTACATATTGGGTATATATAGTTATTTGATTTTCTTTTACACACAAGTAATTTATATTGTATTTTCAGTGAGATACAATTTTTATCTAACCAACAATAGACCGACTTTTTTATTTTTTAATTGTGTTTTTCAGTTTTAAGTGTTTTGCTAAATGTGACTTTTAAGGCATCCCATTTGCTATTTAAACTGCCTGTGGATTTATTTTTTTTATATTTTTTGGGGAATTTTTGGGGCATTTTTGGTTATATACAATTTTTATCTAAGCAACAATAGGCTGACATTTTATTTTTTAATTGTATTTTTTTAATTTTAAGTGTTTTACTAAATGCGGCTTTTAAATGCATCTCATTTCACACACTGAAACAATTTTTGTATATTTTTTGGTAATTTTTGGGGCATTTTCGGTTAGATACAATTTTTTATCTAAGGAAGAATAGCCTGAAATCTTTTTTTACATTGTATTCACTTTTAAGAATGCAGCTTTTAAATGCATCCCATTTCACATTGAAATTGCTTGCATGTTTTTTAAAAATATTTTTTATTATTTTTTTACAATTTTTATCTAACCAACCAACCATAGACTTTTTTTTCACTTTTAAGTATTTTCTAAATGTGGCTTTTAAAGGCATCCCATTTCACACTAAAACTGTCTGCAGGTTTATTTTTTTATAATTTTGGTATTTTTTGGGGGCATTTTTCGTTAAAATTTGTATTTAGTGAAAAAATGTTTCTCCCACTTTTGTTTTTGTCACTTTCCATTGTTTTATTGAATGCCGCTTAACCGACATTCATTAAAGCTTGGAAAGTGACAGCGGGAATTTTATATTTTTTTATGTTTCTTACTTGTGGGGTCCCCTCGCCAAAGGCTACCAGCCTGGGCACCAAGCATAAGGGTTTGTAACTCAGGGCTAAGGGGCCCCGCAATTGTCTGCCCGTGTCCCTGCAAGTTACAAGCCCTTATGTCCTTTGGTATGGGCTCAGGCTCTTACGCACCCATGATGCTCCAAATGGTGGTGAGTGTGAGTAATGTGTAATTTTACCGGCATGACACCCCCTGAGCCTAGAAGGTGCCAAGACGGCTCCTGACCATAGTGAGCTGGTATAGGGGTCCCCACTTCAAGTGAAAAAGAATTAAGACACCACACAGATTATTTTATTGTTCCTAACTTAATTGTTGTTATACTGTCTCCCGCTGTCTCCTCTTCCTTCTTTGCGGCTCTTCGGGGCCCCCTCCAACACATAGATGTGGCAGCGCAGTGTCACTTATGATGTCACAAAAAGGGGGGCCTAGAGGGGGTGGCATGGGAAAATCCCCTCGAGGCCCTCCCCTTAAGTGATGTCAGCAATGACATCAGGAAGATTCCATGGAGGCCATGCCTCCAAGTGTAAAAGCTGGCTCCCGCAGCTCTCACTTCAGTCCCACACTGGGTAGTGAGCATGAAAGAAGGCGAAACATATGTTCCCCTTTATCCAAATGGCAGCGTGGTCGTTCAAAGAAACATTGTAGAAAATTGTAATCTAACGAAAAATGCCCAAAAAATTACCAAGAAATATTCAAAAATAAACCTGAAGGCAATCTGAGTGTGAAATGTGATGCATTTAAAAGTCGCATTTAGTAACACTTTAAACTAAAATAAAACAATTAAAAAATAAAAAAGTCGGCCTATTATTGGTTAGATAAAAATTGTATCTAACCACAAATGCCAAAAAGTTACCAAAAAATATAACAAAATATACCGGCAAGCAATTTCAATGTGAAATTGGATACATTTAAAAAAAAAAAAGCGGGTTAATCTTCGTTAAATTGTATCCAACCGAAAATGCCAAAGAAATGACCAAAAAAGCAGCCCATCAACCAGCTTTTCAGTGTTTGCCCCGAACGCCGAACCTGGCACGGACTTCTGGTTGAAGTCCATGTTCGGGTCTGGGGATCCAGACTTGCAAATTTCAGTACAAACCCGAACTTTGGGGTTCGGGGTTCGCCTATCACTATGCAGGACACATTCTCCTAAACCAGTAAATGATTTATCCCTAGAGCCAGAGGAAGCTGCTACAGGGGAGTGAAGGTAAGAATATATATATATATATATATATATATATATATATATATATATATATATCCAGACAGGAATTTTAACAGATGCGTCAGCCTATAGGTGCAGGTAAACCCCACAAAACTGTATGTAAGGAGCACCTGTAAAAACACCAAATTGTATTTCACATCCCTTTCACAGCAGATCTACAGTATTTAAAGCAGAACGAAACCCACTGTGGCAGGCCCTAGGGGACATCCTGGACCTGGAGCTGTGTGAAATCCCTCTCCTGGGGAGCGGCAGAACTCACCTGCTTCCTGGCGCCCTCAGCGGTGTAAACATCTGGTGGCTACATCCTCGCCTCTTCGGGCTGTGAGCGTGCTTCCGTCCCCTGCCATTCTGATAGGCTGGGGACGGGATTGCGTGTGCTGCTGGGGATGCGGTCACTTGCGTTCCCGATTGCCGAGCTCTGTATATAAACAGAGCCTTTTGCAGAGCATAACATATGCCCTGCAAATGTCTCCAAATAGTCCACAAGTATTTTTACAACCTAGAGGGATAAAAGCTCCACATTTCATTTAAAGCTAAATACAAGACTGGTGATATGTATATAAGTATTTCTTGTATGTATTAAGATGTATGTATTTGTCTGACCTGTTTAGATCTCCAGTATATGACTACAACCAGGATGACTTTAACTAGTCTCAAAGGGTCGCTGGACCAAACGCAGCAAGCCTCAGGAGAAACAGCCACCATAGCAACCTCCATTGTTATAGTTCTTCTCCTGCTGATTTCAGTTGGAATTGCCATTATCGTAGTGCGGCTTAAACAACGTATGAACTTAGATTTTAATTACCTTGAAAAAAGAATGGTCTGTCTAAAAGTGCACCTGCATCTATTAAGAACCTTGGGGAATATTTACCACTTCTGCATCCAGTGATGGCAGCTGAACATGTGATTGCAGAGTGACGTCCTCACAAGTATGTGCACACCTGTCTGGAAACCTGATTGGTCTCCAGCTATCCCTTGTTTTGCTGCCATTGCTGGAACACTGTATTGAAATGCCCAGTATCAGTATAGTACCCAGTATATTCCTGTTGTAGGCAAGGATTTATTTTAAAGTAGAAGTCCAGTGTTAGAATGAGATCCCCTCTCTGCCTTCCTCCCCTAATGCGGAGGTCAGGTGGGAGTGGGGTTAAAAAAGAAAAAACCCATTTCCAGTGCAATTACCAGAACTGCCGCACAGAAAGTGCACAGCTGCCACACAGAAAGTGCACAGAGTGGCAGCCCCCGCTATATGCACGCACAGAATGGGGGAAGCAGAATTGTGCTTCCTGTGTCCTCGATGGCACCCAGGACCAGGTACCAAGTACTGGGAGAGCAGTGCTGGAAACCAGGTGAAGTGAGATGTTTTTTTCGTGGTAACCCCTGGCCCTGCCTTAGCATCTGGGGAGGGAGGCAGCGTTGTTATTCTAACACTGGACTTCCACTTGAGCTACCTCTCCATAGCAATACACGTAATATAATGAACTAGCTTGAAGTTTGGACTTTAAAGTGAACAAGATATAGGGATTTTCACTATGACACTCCCTTAATTTGCCCCAAAAACTCACATCTCCATGATCCCACACTGCAAGCATATGTCAAATCAGTGCTGTATGCAGTGCACAATAATGATCAGCCGGCATATGGTCCTGTAAGACCAGAGCTCTGGAATCAGGGAGTGGGAGCCTATCAGCTACAGGGCTGCTGGGGATGCAGCCGTAGCTGCCAAGCGTGGCGTGGAAACCCTTGAAAAGGTGGGTGAATATGAGCAATCTGGTGGGCTGACACCGTGAAACATCTTCAGTCAGATACCCAATACCTCCTTCCAATGGGAAAAGGCTGACCCCACCCCCCCGGTATGCACCTACTTCCCACAGAGCTTTTCCAACCTACGTGACTGGCAGCAGCCACAGGGGCATTCACAGTGAGCCCAGGGATCGCAGAAATAAATATCAGGGCTGGGGATTTCCCTGACTTATTCATGTGCAACATCGCTTGATAAATGTCTCTCATTGTAGAAATTTAGAGGAACAGTCATGATCATTAGTTAGACCATGTTTGTATGTGTGAATGTGCCAAAGGCTTCTGGGTATCTCCCTGGCATATGGCACATACACACTTTCACCATTCACAATGGCTGACTTTTATCAAGCAAGTTTATGCCCCTGCCATTTAGAACTTTTTTATAGAAAAAGAAAGTATTCACCACATTGACCACATTCATTTATGTGGCTAACGTTTTTTCTAACTTTTAGGAAATGAGATGCCACAGCTTCAAGTAAGACCTTTGGTAAGAAATGAACGGAATTGTATATCTGCTGCTTTATTGGAAATGCACTGTGTGTTAAATGGACTAAACCCAAGCCCAGAGCTACTCACCTTGACTTTCTTGCAGCTTTCGGCTAGTGTGGTGCTTCATAATTCCCTATTTGTTTATTTTGGCCTTACAGGCCATTAAAGGGATTGTAAATCCAACAGCAATAAAAGGCAGCAACCAGCTCAATGCCTGTCCCATGTGCCTCGCCTCCATTTCCAATGGAAGCAGATTGGCAGCAGAGCTCCAAAGATTTCCCTCCGTTTAATTCTATTTCTCCAAGGCCACGCAAAAAAAGTGGTCCTACAGCCAGTCTATCCTTTGGTGCTCCCAGCTCCCTGGCAGACAACAGTGGTCCCACAGTGGTCTCTGAACTCAAAAGTGTGCACACATGATTTATAAAGCTGTGCCATGACAGATCTATCCCAGCTCAGCCACAACCCCTTGAAGCAAAGAAAGTGGCTTTTTTATAGAATACATAAGGTATTTACATATAATCAGAGATTTTGACATTATTCAAAATTTTACATTTTACACTGTTCCCAAGAAGCCTAAGGAGAGAGGAAGTTTGTGTGTGCCTAGACATGGACTTTTGATGCCTGTAGAAACTGGAAAAAAAACATAAAAAAAGGACAGGACCACTTCTTGCTTCAGAACTAAAATGTAACATTCTGGCTGACTCATACAGCAAAAAAAGAAAAAAAAACAGCAGCCATAGCTTTACAACAAAAGATGATAATTTAGCAACAAAACTGTTGGCTTCACAGTACAGCAGACTGGCAGAAATGAGCTATCTGGAACTGAAGAAATGTTTGCCACTCCGGCCCCTTTCTTCAAAATAAACCCCACCCTGTCCCCTTCAAATAGTGATTATGCTGATCTAATAAAATTAAAAAAGACACTCACCTTCACCCAGAATCCAGCCCCGAAGTTGGCAGTGCTGCAGCTACACTGAGCGCCCGCCACATCTTCCCAGAAGTCCCAGCCAGCCGTTTGGAGACACGTTCTCACCATTGCGATATCCCGCCTGTCCATTCTCACAACATCCCTTCCCAGCACCGGACTTCAGGAAGATGTGGTGGGCATTTGGTGCTGCAGCTGTGGCAGCTCCAACTTCAGGGGCTGGATTCAGGGTGAAGGGGAGTGTCTATCTTTTTTTATTTTAATAGAACAGCATAATCACTATTTCGAGGGGGCAGGGCAGGGCTTAGATTTATGTTGAAGGAAGGGGCTGGAGTGCCCCTTTAAATGATTATTGATCACCCAAGTACTGTGCTGCTGAAAAAACACTGCTACTTTAAGTGCATTTAAGCAGAACTTCAAACTAAAATGGATCCCCCTGCCCTGCCACCTTACCCTGGCATTTAGGTAAGAAGGGCCACCGATGCTTCTCCGGTGCTCCAGGTCCTGGGCGCTCCCACCCACCCATTTAAGTAAATGAGTGCGGGAGCATGCGGACCTGGGGGATGCGCCTTTTCAAATGCACAGAGACTGGGCGGAGTGGCGATGGCTTGAGGATAAGGTAAGGGCTTTTTCTTTGTGACCCCCCCTGTCCTGCCTCAGGGTAGGGCTGGAGTTCTGCTTCAAGCAATTACTCAATCTCAGTGTGGCAGCTCTTCCTGGTTCCTTATGATGTCCTTGATGTACATCTGATTTATGGTGTTATACACCAAGTCTCACCCCCCCCCCATACAGCCAAATACTTTCAGCCTTGTGCTGATGAGTGTGACAGGACAAAACGCGCATCTACAAGTGGAAGGTGTTTAGCTGTGTAAATTTTAAGGAGGAACAACGGAGGCCCTGGAATCTAAAAGACTCCAGGGCCATCCTAGTTCCACTTCTTGGGGCATCCTGAATTGAGATGCCCCGCTGTGTAAAACCCCCCAGAATTTCACTCACCTTCTCCCGGAGCCTTTGCTGCGTTTCTGTGCCATGGCCGCATCCAGACACACCTCTAGCCATGTGCGCACCTGCACCCAGCCTTTATGAATGGGCGACGTGTGCATGCGATGACTAGGAGGTGACCGGGGGATGTGGCCAACGGTGCACTCTGCTGCTTAGCTTTCCAGGCGGCTTAGCTGTCAGCGAAGCCAAAGGGATTCTCCATTATATATACAATATTATGTTTCAGTTTTAGGTACTTATTAAATAAAAATGTACTGCTGTGCATAAAACTTTATTTACCTTTTTCTAACTCTAACAAAATGGTAGCTCATGTATTTGCAGGCCACCTGCAAACAGGAAGTGCTGCTGGGTTTCCTGTTACAGTCAGTTATGTTGAATCCAGGCAGCAGCTTGGCTGAGAGGCTGGGCGAGGATGTACCCAAATCGCCACTACCTTTCATTTACAACTGTGCCAGACTGTTGGTCTGGTTTAAAACGGACCAACAGCCTGGCACAGTTGGAAAAGACAGGTAGCGGCCATTTTGGAAATTCTGCTCACAGCATCTCAGCCATGCTGCTGTCTGGATTCAACTGACAAATCACAGTTAGGAGTTAGAAAAAGGTGCATGAATTTTTATGTGCAGCAATCTAAATTGCCCCGGGAAGGGAAGCATATGAGCACTGTTTGTTGTGTTGGTCTGGTTGAAGTCATTTTTGACTGTTGGTCCGCTTTAAAGTGGACCAACACCCACCGCTAATCGGCCGGGGAATCTATAAGATTCCCGGGCCGATCAGCTCCCTGCCTGCGGAGCACCCCGATCGGGGGTGCCCCGCTGTGTGAAACCCCCTAGGACGCCCGCAAATCCTACCTGTTCCTCGTTCCAACGGCGCATGCGCGGGCCGCCGCCGCCTCTCACGCATCCCTCTAGCAGGGCGCGTACCCGTGCCGGCCGTCTGTGAATGGCCGGCGCGTTCGCGCTCCCTGTAAGAGGGACGCACGAGAGGCGGCGGTGGGAGCTCTCACCTTGTCCGTCGATGGACCTCGCTTGTCCGTCGGCGTTGATTGGTGGAGCGAGTCACGTGGGAGCGGGGAGTTTTTGGGGCTTTCTGGGGGGTTTCACACAGCGGGGTGCCCCGCGGAAGTGACCCAACAACCACGAGAGTGAAAATCCTGGGTGTTGGTCCACTTTAAGTCAATGATGAAATGCAATGACAAATGTTTTCCTATTTAAACTGCAGGAGAAACCTCATCAGGATCCAGAAATTTACACAGTAGACTATGGGGTGCTGGATTTTGGGAGCAGCACACCCTCAAGAAAGTCGGCAGATGTGTCTTTACTTGAGCAAGTGGAATATGCAGCAATCGTGTTCTCACAAGGGACACCACGTTTGGGAGAGCAAAGAATAAATGCAACTTGACAAGGTGTTGCATAGGTTGAAAGAAAAGACTTTTACACTTTTATACCCAGTGATAATGATGACAAATTTATGACTAAAATTGCATTATAGAAATAAAACAGGTGAAATAACACACTGTGCAACTTTCCCTTTGCACCCTATGGAAGCAGTAAGTGGTGCGCCACCTAAACTAATTAATATTATTCACCCATAGGACAGTTATTTAAGAGGCCCTTAGGGGCCATACACATTGATATAGATACATTTGGCCATACTGGTTGTTTTTAAATTTGTCTTGTGGTGTATGTATTTTAATTCTTTGTTTTTTTTTGTACTAATAAAATCATTAATATATACTGTTGTTTGTAGTGGTGCTTCCTTTGGGAGATTGGTGTGTTCTTTGCACGCCCACTCCAAATTATTGTGGATTGCATTTTTTATGGGTGAGCACACAGTTTTATACATTTTGTAGGAAGATTTGGGCGGTGCACCCTTTGTTAGTAAAGTGCGCCACCTAAACCACGTAAACTGACCTATGCTATGCTACTGTATGCTGGTCATCTAATAAATGCGTGTTTTACAGTGTGCCAGGATGTACCAGTTAAAAATGATAAATGAGGTTTGCATGTGTACCTGGTAAGTCAGGCCTCAAGTGTAAAACCCTTGCCCCACTTATGAGATAGGAGGGGGTCCCTTATAGCACGAGAAAACATATTAGAGTGATGGATGTCAGTAATATGGAAAGGACACTAGATATACCGTAGTTTTTTTTCCATTAAAGCAGACTAAAACTGGAGTCTATGATCTCTAACTGGGATGTCCCGCTGTGTGAAACCCCGCAGTTTTCTTACCTTTACCACAAGCCCACAGTACATATGTGGCTTGCAGTGGCATTGCTTGCATCCCTTTCCAGACACCCTACTGAATGCCTGTCAGTTGCCGGAACAAAGCTACTTATTGCCAGCATCGGAGATCACACTTCTTTTGGTTAGTGAAGGTAACATTGCAACAAACTTGCTTATTGAACTCGCTCATACCCAAATAGAACAGGCCAAAATATAGGGGAGAGTGGGAGGGGTGAGATTGGAAGAACAATCCAATAATAAGGAAAAAGAAGACATAATCAGAGCTGGCCTTTTATCAAAAGTCTCCCCGTGCAAGATTTCAGTATGAAATCAGAAAGCGGAAATAAAGAAATGACCGTAAGTGGGTGGTGCATAGAACAAGAGAGATTGGAGTAAGGTAGAAAAGAGAAATGTAAAAGTGAAGAAATGAGACGGAGGGTTTAGAAAAGGAGAAGGCAAGAATGAGAAGGAAGGAATAAGTAAGGAAAAAAGGTGAAACAATGGTAGGGGAGTGACAAGAGAAAGAGACAGGTAGAATGTGTAACGGAGAGATAAAGGGAATGGGTAATAAAACAAGAGGAGAAATGTAAAAAAAAAAGAGGGAAGGAAAAACAGAAAAGGGCATAGGTGACAAGAGAAAGAGATGGAAGAAATCTTGAAGAGAAATAGGTGTAAATAACAGCAGGAGGGAATTGGGGTATAATCCAATGTACAATGGAGCAAGAGGAGGGAATATGGAAATTAGAGCAGGAAGAAAGGGAAAATAGATGACTAAAGTGGTTTAAGGAAAGAGCGGAATAAAAGAAATATAAAAAAAATAAATAGGAGGAAATAAAAAATGTAACATTTTTGAAACTAAGGGGGTTATTTAAGAAAGGATAGCGCCAGGTAGTGCCTTGTAGCGGCAGGCAGCGTCTGGTGAACAGCGGGCGCTGTAGGCAACACCACATTTATGAAAGCGAATCTGGTGAGCGCCTCTAACAGCGCCATGTAGAGCCACATGTATTATTACAAGCGGCTCCAGAGCGCCAGATATTACCTTTGTGTTTGACATTTTACATTTTTTTTTTGCTCAAATCATTGTCACCTCTCCTGGCTGCAAACAAACACTTTTTTTTAACTTTTTATATTTTTATGCAGAATTGTCATTACAGGTCTCGCACTAAAGTGTTAATGTCCCAGTGTTAAAACAATGTCATTCCTTTTGTTTTCGCTTTGTTACAGGTGGATATGTGTTCAAAAACAGACTTTAATCACACAGAATCTGGCGCTCTATGCTATAGCGACCAGATTTAGAGCGCCAACACTGTGTGTGTGTGTGTTCGTTTTTTGAAGTATGGTGTGGAGCGCCGAGTCAGTCGCACTGAGCTGGTGCTACTTTTCACTCCCTGCAGCGCTGTACTGGTGTTAGAGCGCCCAACATACATCACATTCATCAATGCGGGCCAGGTTACTACAGCGACTGAGGCGCTCTGTTACAGCGCCCGATACCTAGCAGTCGCTAGCAGTTGCTCTAAGCGCCGCTATACAGACGCTCATCTGCCGATACCTGGCGTTAGTAATCAAAGTGGCAGTGGCAGTCTCCCCCTCAGTCTGGCGCACACCTTGCACACCCCCAAAGGCTGGTTGGACATACTAAGAAAGGGAGGGAGGAAAGAAGGGGAAAAGAGGATAAATAAAGAAAGTAGAACAAAAAAGAAAGAAAGGGAAGGTGAAAGGAAGAGGAGAAAGAACGAAAAGAGGGGAACAAAAAAAGAGAAATATACTATAAATATCTACAAGCCAGTGTGATGCATGCATTCTCTCTATTGTTGCCATCACAACCCAGACAATTCAGCCACTGATTCCATGATAAGGAGGCCGAACTAAAACTTGAGCAGGGAGTGATATAGACTGAGTGGTTAATAATAACAGAATACCAAGGGAGTTAAATAGAATTTTGGTCTGCTCTAGCTGAAGAGAGTCATTGCATCACTGTGTGAGCATCTTTATTCACTGTGTACCTCGGGATCTGTTTCCTTTACCTGTTTTTTTATTCCAGCTTTTGCACAGCCATAGACGAACATAGAGCTCAGAGAGTCACTGTCTTTGTACTGTTACTTATAGCATAAAGTAAAATATCAGGGGGTGGGATTCATTTCTTAGTTGTATCCTTAGCTGAAAATGTACAGGCACTACCTGGTGCTATCCCTTCATGAATAAGGCCCATAATAAATAAGGCTCCCTGTTAAAGTGTATCACTAACTTACTGAAAAGCTCTTCTGGCTGTTTCCTTTAGTGTATAAATGCATCCTCAATGTTTATTGAAGTGCTGGACATTACAGTCAAGTGGTAGAGCAATGCTAACCCTAGTGCCTGCCCAGAAAAAAAGCATCACTAAACAATGGGAGCAGAGCCTATAGAAGCTGGAGCTTCACAGCATATCAATTCCAGTAAAGTGCAGCTGGTGAATGCAGGGATAGTACTGCCTATACATGCGGGTCAGTTCCCTGGGGAGAGTGGCTATACTTGTTGCTTCCTATCTGCTACACATTCTGCATTATGTTAAACAGCACCCTCAATCACCGACTACACCCACCTGCCCTCGCCACTTCTAAACAAAAAGACTAATGGTTCCGACCTGATTCTGCCTCTGGAGGCCCATTGACAGGTAGGCTCCTCACCCACCCCCCTCATATTTTTTTGTTTAAAGTGGACCTATCACCGGGATTTTCACTATGAGAACCCCTCAGATCTCACACACAACCCACCTTTCTGGCATCCCAATTCTGGAGTGTGTGGGACAGCCTTCCTCAGTTAACCTTTAAAGAGGCACACCACCCACAAATTTCACTCTCTGGGTGTTGTTCCTCTCAGGCGGCAAATCCCGATTTGGGAAAAATAAAACCTACCCCAAAAAGAATTTTGAGGATACTTTCAATATAAGCCCTACCCCATGGTAGTAAAAAATTCAATTCATAAGAAAAAAAGCCTGAGAATGTCACTGTTACTGAATCACTAGATAAAAAGACAATGAAAGTCAATGGCAGCTTTTACTACAGTGTAGAAAAGAGTAAAATGTCTCTACTTTTCTTAGGAGTAAAAAAGTGCCATTGACTTTCATTGTTTTCTTAGCTGGTGATTCAGTAATAGTGAAATTCTGAGGCTTTTTTCTCATAAATTGAATCTTTTACTACCATGAGAATTTTTTTCTACCTTTATTGAATCGAGGCCAAGGTTTGATAATATTGTAATTTTCTATACATAATATGTCTTTGATTAGATCAACTCTCATCTCAGGGAGACAGGGATAGTGCGTTCCCCAATGTGTGATTTAGTGCTGGTTCAGCACCAACCTCCCCCATTATGACGCCCTAACCTGTAGGAACAGGACCATAATATTCCCCTTACCAGGCTAAGCGAGTAGTGAATGCCTGTGACCGCTTTATACAAATGATAAGCAGCACTAATAATTTCCAGTGTGTGCAGACAAATGTTCACAAAAATGCATCTGACTTTTAGTCACCATGGAACTTCCCTGCCCCGACTGAAACTCCAGCCTGGAAACATTTTGCAGTGACTAATAATAAATGTGGCTACAGATTTATAGTTTACAAGTTTTTTAATGGTGATGGGCCACTATTATTTTAAAGCGGACCTTCACTCTAAATAAGAGTCTATCTTATATGTTTCCCACACCCTGTACATACAGATTGCTCACATTAAAAATCATCCTACCTGCATCTACTGCATTTTATAAGCCTTTAAACATCCAAGATGGCGGCTTATGGAAGCTGCCATTTTTGCAGGCAGCCTGCAAACAGGAAGTGCCTGCAAACAGGAAGTGACTGTGCTGCTCTGCATTCTGGGACTGCTGACCTTTCCCTGACCCCAGCTCTGCTCTGTCTGAGCAAAGCACAGCTATAACCCGCCCCCCTGTACCTTATCCCACTCTCCTCTCCTCAGTAAGTGTGATGCTTCTGAGTCAAGATGGCGGCGCCCGTATCCTAAATTCCCGAACAGAGTTGCAGCCCAGTGGGGGAAAGTATAATAAATTAGTGACTAAACATGTAAAATATATTAATTTTAGATGCTGAGGAATTGTTTTTTAAGAGTTTGGGCTTTTCATTAAATCAGAGTGAAGGTCCGGTTTAAGTGGCCTAAACCAGGATGAGAGTCCAGATTACTCTAGTCCAGATAAATCCTTCCCTAGGGAGCCATTTATATTGGGGCTGTGTGCTCCTCCCTCTGAGACATTCAGGTCTGCTAGGAGCTCAAAGCATGGGCTCCTAGCAACACTGGCCTTAGGATGGAAGGCACCCTGTGCGAGACTACAGGATGGTGCCCCCCAACACACTTCTGTGCTTCCTCACTTCCAGTCTACTGCCCCACATGGTTGCCAGGAGACCCCCTGTGCACAACTGGGTGTTTTAGCACAACATTTGGCTTTGAATATTTTTTTCTAGTTTTCCTTCTCCAAATCCTAGGTGTAAAATACGGTGACATGTTCCTATTTACATCCAGGCCTAGTATACTTACAGTATACAGTATACTTACCTTAGAAGCAATCCCATAGCACATGCATGGGCCACATGCCCCGGCTGATGTACTGCCACGCTATTTCAAAAGCGTTGAAATGGGGGGTCGGTATTGTATCATGAACACCCTTGGTGTTCTTGGCTGCCTTTAGATTAGTTTGAGACAAGTGACTTGCTAATTCAGATTTGATTTGATTTATAGCTCCAAGTTCACACTATGGATATTACAAACAGCAAATATAATACCAAACAAAGAAAAGACTCTGTACATTTATTTACAACTGCACTATCTGACTCCATATTATCCCTGTTTATTGCCCCTTATTTAACTCTGATGAAGTCCCTAATGCAGAGATAGGCTGCCTATTCACATACATTATCCCCATTACTTACTATGCCTGATTAGGAGATGATAATTAGATACATGGTCTAAGATCTACCTGTTCATTAAGACCTGATTACTGTAAAAACTCACCATTCTGGCAGTCCCACCGCACACGCACAGGCTCCGGACCAATCAGTTCTGTATGCTGTGCCGACCACTCACCTATCCCCTCCACTACCCGCCACAGTCCTCTACTGCTCACATTACCCCTTCACCACCTGCCACAGTCCTCTACTACTCACATAGCCCCTCCTTCCCCTGCTACTGTCCTCGACTGGTCACCTAATCCTCCACCCCCTGCCACTGTTCTCCACCACTCACCTAACTTCTCCACCCCTGCCGTTGTCCTCCATCACTTACCTAATCCCTCCCACCCCCTGCCACTGTCCAACCTCTACCATTTACTTAACCTCTCCACCCCTGCCGCTGTCCTCCACCACTTGCCTAACCTCTCCGACCCTGCCGCTGTCCTCCATCACTTGCCTAACCTCTCCGACCCTGCTGCTGTCCTCTACCACTCATCTAACCTCTCCACCCCCTGCCGCTGCCCTCCACCACTTGCCTAACCTCTCCAACCCTACCGCTGTCTTCTACCGCTCACCTAACCTCTCCACCCCCTGCCGCTATCCTCCACCACTCGCCTAACTTCTCTACCTCTGCCGTTGCCCTCTACCTAACCCATCCACCCCATGCTACTGTCCTCTACTGCTCACCCACCTAACCTCTCCACCCCCTATCGTTTTCCTCCACCACTTGCATTTATTCTGAGCATACATAAAACATTCTGAGCTTTCAACCAGTAGGCGACTGGATTTGGGAGGACGAGCACCCCGCAGTCTCTGTTTGCAGCGTGTGGAGGGCATTCAGCACTAGGTCTCTCCACTCACATGGAGGCAGATAACTAGAGCTGTTCCCTCAGGACAATGCTGGGCAGCTTTTCACAAGCAGCTGTGGGGCACAGGCCCGAAAGCGCCAATGCTCCAAAACAACACTGGTGTGAAACCAGCCTGAATGAATAAGTGATAATTAAATGCCTGATTTACCAGGGTTTGGCCCAGGGTGAGGCTGTAGATCAAGGCCACGTTAAATATGTCTACACACAGCTTTCTACCACACATGGGTCCCCCTTTTAGTCATTTTTAAAGTGATTAAGTGTTTTTGTTCATAGATACCAATTTATTATTTATTTATTTACCTTTTTATGCACTGAAAGGTGGGCCTATACAAAGAAGCTGGCAAAACAGACATGCAAAGCGAGGAGATGTCCTCCTCTGCATACAGAAGCATCGGTCCCACACAGTTTGATGCAAGAGGGGTGGAGACAGGTCCACCTCTCACAGCTAAAAAAGGTGGTCATGAATAAATAAGTAAATAATTGTACACTCACAGGCTGATTCATTACTAGTGCCAGGTGCCGACAGATGAGAGTCTGTAGCCAGGCATTGAGAACGACCGCTAGTAGTCGATGTGCTCGGCCATGGTTCACTGTTTCAGAGCATCTCAGTCGCTGGCCGGCATTGATGAATATATTGTGTGAGTCTCTCGAACACCAGTACAGCGCTGTATGGGAGCGAACAGTAGCGCCAGCTCAGTGTGACCGAATCACACCATATTCATCAAAAAAATAGCCACACACAGCACCAGTGCTCACAATCGGGTCGTTGTAGCCCAGAGCGCCAGAGGATGTGTGATTAAAGTCTGTTTTTGAACATGTATCCACTAATAACAAAGCGAAAACATATGGAATTACATTGTTATTACATTGTAACATGAACACTTTAATACCAGACATCTAAGGACAATTCTGCATAAAAATATTATAAATCCAAAAAGTTTTTAAAAACGACTTTTTCTAGGCCATGAGAGGTGACACAATTATTTGAAAATTAAAAAAAAATAAAAATAAAATAAAACCCTGTTTAAAGAGAATAAAAGGATCGTCCATTGAAATGTATGGCAGAGCCACAGGTAGCGACAGGTAATACCAGGAAGCCAGAGCGCCAGCGGTATACGGTGAGCCGCCTGTGATGATGAATCGGTCGCTACGTGTCGCTGTTAGAGTCGCTCACCAGATTCGCTTTGATAAATGTGGTATTGCGTACAGCGCCTGGCGGTCACCGTTCGCTACCTGTCATTACCTGTCGCTGCCAAGCGTTACCTGGCGCTATGGCTTGATGAATAAAGCACTCAGTCTCCTTGCCCAGATTAAGCTTAGTGGTCTACTTTGAAACAGTCTGGAAAATACAACAGTATACTGAATCCTATTAGCATATATTTATAGCATCCATCGCACATCATATAAGGATATGCAGACCAGCACTTTCTCCAGCACATCAGTGTACTCTTCAACTTGATATATATGTAAAGCTTGTATGAGCATTCTGTTTTCAGTCTTCTGAACCCAGCGGAAACATTATGCTGGTGAAAGATCTGCCCCTTGTTTGTGTCATATTTTACGGGAAAGTGAAAATCAGAAAACTGCTGACATAAATATTAGCATTTACACTGTACATTCATAATCGGAACACCTCCAGTTTGTTTTGCGGTGTGTGGGTTACAGTCGCTGAAGTATGTTTGAGACATGGAAAATATGTTTTACTAGAAAATGTACCTGACTCTGCTTGGGTATAAAGTGTCAATGTTTTAATTCGATTTGCTCCAGGGGTGCTCAGGAGGACAAACTATGTCCTTGTTTTATTGGTAACAGGGAGATCCCCAGAAGCCCTATATACCCTGACAGTTATGCATTGTTTATGTAAATTGTAACGTAAATGCACATTGGAAATAAACATCCTTAACATCCTATACCTAACAGCCAAACTGAGATGTCATATTTATGATAGAGCATGTTTAAAAACAACATTGGCAATTTTATTACCAGGGGCATAGACATTTTTACCTGATCCAACTCTGGAGCAGACAACACACAACTGACCATGTATGCCAGCCACCTGCAGTGATTGGCCTTGGGCCTTGTTTACTGTCATTGAAAATGATAGCTTAACAGGAAACTGTAATTGTTTAAGCGGTATTGTTTTCTCTGAGTTAATCTGTGGAATTTGTGGAATAAAAACTTAGGGAGTCTAAGAGGACAGGAATTGTATGTCAGTGTTAAAAGCAGCAGCCCAACTGGCATTGTTCTGGGTCTGCTTATGGCCACCCCTGTCTGCATAAATCAGCATGATGCCATAAGCATTATATATATATATATATATATATATATATATATATATATATATACTCAACAGGGATATATATATTGTGGTGATCAGCTCTGGTAGACAGCAGGATGTTTACAGTATAGAGGCTCAGAGGCAAACGTTCAACTTAAAGTCCGTGTTTATTCACACAAAATCCATAAAACAGATCGTCCTTTTGGGTTACATCACCTTTTCAGTAAAATACAGCAGAAATGAACCAGACAGGCAACGGCCTTTTTAGTCCTCGTGCAAGCTTGCTAAGTTGCAGCCGAATCCGCCTCGGGTCCACATGAAATAGCCTGCACAGAAGTTTTCAGCCAGGCACAGAGTCTCACTCCACAAGTGAGCTCTAGACACAGACAGTGCACAGCTGACTCCCCAGGCTATTTATGGGGCCTGTAAAACCCGGACCTGGGTAGGGGATGGAGTCCCACCCTGCTCTACTCCATCCCAGTAAAGCCGTCCCGGGTTAGCCTATCGGCTATACTAAAATTTTAGCAGCAGACTGCCGTTAGCAGCTGATGCTGGAGAAAACTATACAGCTTTACTGCACCAAGGCCAGGTACCTTGGTGCCACATACCTACCGTCGATGACGGCACCTTGCACCTTACCACATATATATATATCATGAGGTAAATAATCTCATGAGATTAGTAATCTCACAAGGTAACTGTGTGTGTGTGTCATCATTTTTGTGAGGTAAAATGTTATCTCCATTTTATCTGTCTGTTTTCCCAACCATCTCCTTGTGAGCAGAGCCGTAGCAGCCATGAGGCGAATGAGGCACTGGCCTAGGGCGCAGCTACAGCTTCATGCAAGGGGGCACAGCCGCGCAGTCGTGCTACATTTTTTTTTCTTTCCCAGTACAGTTGGGGGCACCTGTGCGCGCGTCCGCGGGAGCGCCCGCACCCCAGGGCCGGCCTTACCATGGGTCCCGGGCGGCACTTTAAGGGGGGTGGCACTTTCATACCTCACAACCAGTGTTCCCTGTAAGGTGCGCGGGAGCGCGGGCGCGCACTGCCAGCTCCCCCGGCATGCAGCTCTGCCAGGCGTCCGCGCACGTCGCGCAGCTGTCATTTTTTTTTTTTTTAAACATTGGTGGCTTAGTGGGGCCCTGCATCCCATCCCCATCTGTCGCTGCCGCTGCAGCATTGGCTGAGTGGCGCGATGATGAGTTTAGTCCCGCCCCCATTCCCCCTGCGGTTCTACTGCCTCCTCTGACGATGAGGAGGCAGTAGACCAGCAGGGGGAATGGGCAGTAGACCACGAGGGGGGGGGGGCACGTGCACGCTGGCTGGCTGGCAAGGTAGAAGAAGAGTGATGGCTGGCACCGTTGATGGCTGGCTGGCCGGCAAGGTAAAAGAAGAGTGATGGCTGGCACCGTTGATGGCTGGCTGGCTGGCAAGGTAGAAGAAGAGTGATGGCTGGCACCGTTGATGGCTGGCTGGCAAGGTAGAAGAAGAGTGATGGCTGGCACCGTTGATGGCTGGCTGGCAAGGTAGAAGAAGAGTGATGGCTGGCACCGTTGATGGCTGGCTGGCAAGGTAGAAGAAGAGTGATGGCTGGCACCGTTGATGGCTGGCTGGCTGGCAAGGTAGAAGAAGAGTGATGGCTGGCACCGTTGATGGCTGGCTGGCAAGGTAGAAGAAGAGTGATGGCTGGCACCGTTGATGGCTGGCTGGCAAGGTAGAAGAAGAGTGATGGCTGGCACCGTTGATGGCTGGCTGGCTGGCAAGGTAGAAGAAGAGTGATGGCTGGCACCGTTGATGGCTGGCTGGCAAGGTAGAAGAAGAGTGATGGCTGGCACCGTTGATGGCTGGCTGGCTGGCAAGGTAGAAGAAGAGTGATGGCTGGCACCGTTGATGGCTGGCTGGCTGGCAAGGTAGAAGAAGAGTGATGGCTGGCACCGTTGATGGCTGGCTGGCTGGCAAGGTAGAAGAAGAGTGATGGCTGGCACCGATGATGGCTGGCTGGCTGGCAAGGTAGAAGAAGAGTGATGGCTGGCACCGTTGATGGCTGGCTGGCAAGGTAGAAGAAGAGTGATGGCTGGCACCGTTGATCCCTGGTAAGTCTGCACGGGGGGGGGGGGGGGGCTTAACACTGTACCAACCACTGGCCCTGGAGTTTGAAAGAGTCTAGAAAGGCCCAATTAAATGACCTCTGGGCATCCCAACTCGAGATGCCCCAAGGTCATTTAATTGGGCCTCTCCAGAGTCTTTCAAACTCCAGGGCCAGTGGTTGTGTGAGCTGTATCCCCAGCCAGGGCCGGCGTCAAAGGGAAATTGCCAGTCTGCCAGGGCCCACTGACAGCCTGGGCCCGACCTGTAAACTTTGGTAGGTGGCTGGGAACGGTGGCAGAGACCTTGCGCTCTGTCATTTGGATGTTGTTGCAGCTCTGCACCTCTGAAAAGATTCCAAGACTGGCTGCTAGCCTTCCCTTGGGGCATCCCAAATTGGGAGGCCCTGCTGTGTAAACCCCTTTGGGCGTGCAAGACTCACCTTCTTCCTGGCTCCCTTGCCATCTTTGGGCTTTGTGCGAACTCCTGCACCCAGCCATTTGGATAGGCTATGGGCCTGGAGCATGCCTGCTGCTGGGGATGCACTCTCGATCCGACTGTCATAAACAGAGATGTTTGTCAAGCATCATTATGCAGGAAGAAGTGAGTATTACCGGGCAATCTTGGAGTTTCACACACTGGGGCATCACTAATTGGAATACCCTTGGGCGCACGGGGCAAAACCTGGGATAGACCAAATCCTGGGTTTTTTCCACTTTAAAGCTGATCAAATCCCAGGAGTTTCACTTACCTATTTATTTATTTACCTATTTATGCCTATTTTCCTTAATGTCTCTCAAAATAATCCAGTAAACAAGAAACAAAACAGAAAAAAAATATATATTTTCTTTTCTTTGCGGCGGGCGGGATTTTTTGGGCTTGCCTCGGGCGCAAAAGAAGCTAGCTACAGCTCTGCTTGTGAGCTACCAACAGGCCTGGCTGTCGCATTTCCTCTTGTTCTCTGATACGCATATGCTTGAATACTATTTTATTGATTTACCATTAAAATCTACTTCCCTCTATCGCCATCTAGCGGTGTCCTTCCGCTGTCCAGCAACTCTAGGCTCCTCCATCGGATCCTCTTCTATTGTCAGAAGCTGTAAAAATAACAGCTCTGTTGGGAATTGGATGGAAGGAGGACAAGGGTCCATCTTCCTTACAGGCTGGCACTCTGCCAGGCTCTCTCTGCTGAAGGGACAGTTCAGGCAGGTCCTCATTGTTACAGATACAGTTTTATCTCTTTTTAATAGTTTTATATTAGAATAGCTTGGGCTGTTGCATAATGTTGGAACAGCTTACCCCCCGCCCCCTTACTTCACACATTGAGTGAATAAACCACTCTCCTCCTCTGTAGAAGCATAACACCTATCATTACTCCAATCACTCTAATGGTTCACAACACTGTGCTCTATCAGACCAACACACAGTGTCATCAGGCAGTGATGTCTGGGGTTCACCAGTAGAACTGACTCTAGCGGCCCACCTCACATTTAGATTACCAGCTTACTTTCGAGGCCAATGCATAGAAACATTATGCCAGACTGTATGCCGCAACTAAGCTATACATAGTTCAGGTTTTGGTGATGGAGGCAGTGAAATAGTCCCTAGGACCAGGTTTTTTCTGGTAACCCTGTCCGTGCTTGCAAACACATACAGTACTAATATTTGTCAGTAACCAATGCCACTAATAAAACACAAGCCAATTTCTACCATGAATGCATAAGCCGTGCGCTAGCTAGTGCTGTGTATGGTGACCTGACCTTGCATCTGATAAGCAGGTAGGTGGATAGACAGGTAGATTGATGGGTAGGTAGGTGGGTGAGCAGGCAGGTAGTGGTGAGTGGGCATGTAGGTGGGTAGGCAGGTTGGTGGGTGGGAAGGTAGGTAGGGGGGTAGTCAGAAATATGGGTGGGTAGGTAGATCTACATGTTGCGGGTAGTCAGGTAGATGAGTATACGGGCTTAGGTAGGTTAGGTAGGTATGTAGGTAGATGAGTGGGACAGGTAGCTTAGTAGGTAGGAAGATAGGTAGGTGGAAAGGCAGGTAGATAGGGAAGTAGGAATGCGGGTGGGACAGTATGAAGGTATATAGGTAGGTGGGGGGTTCAGTAGGCAGGTAGATAAGTAAAAAACGGCGGATGTGAACATCAACACAAAGGTCTTATTTTAATATATATATATACCATACCTCCCAAATGTTCCTCATTTGGAGGGACTGTCCCTCTTTTGGGTCCATGTCTCCCTGTCCCTCATTGCTCTCATTTGTCCCTCTTTGAGGTGTAACGTAGATCTGCATCAATAAATTATTAATTTGCCTAGTCTTAAGTGTTTATATTATTGTAACTATTACAACCTCCATTTCTTGTCCATCCCGTAATGAGGGGGTGTTCCTTAATTCAACAATTGTCCATCCCCCCCCACGAAAAAAGGGGAAAGCATGTATATACAACGATAGGCCTTATTGAACTATGTCACTGTCGATCTGGGCTGGAGAATCCTTTTGTCTGTCCCCAGCTGGCTTCAGTCCTCACCACTAGAGATGAGCGAACTTTTGAAAAATTCGATTCGACTGATTCGCCGAATTTTCCGACAAAAATCGTTTCGACCCGAATAAATTCGCGACGAATCGCTATTAAAAACGGCTATTTCTGAGCCTCCTACAGCCTCAATAGGGTTGTAAACCATTCAGCCTTGCTGTAACACGCACAGGATGCGTGCTGGGTTAGTTAAATAATACTTTTAAGAAATATCACATGCAGATCAGAGGCATCGCTAATAGAATCGCAGAGCGGCACAATTGCAGAGAGTTGAAGTGGCATCACTATGAGGGGCAGAAGGAGCCCAAATATACACTGGAGTTGGCTTCAGGAGCCCAAAAATTGGATGAATCACACCCTGGAGTTGGCAGAAGTTGGCAGCAGCAGCAGCAGGAGCCCAAATATACACTGGAGTTGGCTTCAGGAGCCCAAAAATTGGATGAATCACACCCTGGAGTTGGCAGGAGTTGACAGCAGCAGCAGCAGGAGCCCAAATATACACTGGAGTTGGCTTCAGGAGCCCAAAAATTGGATGAATCACACCCTGGAGTTGGCAGGAGTTGACAGCAGCAGCAGCAGGAGCCCAAATATACACTGGAGTTGGCTTCAGGAGCCCAAAAATTGGATGAATCACACCCTGGAGTTGGCAGGAGTTGACAGCAGCAGCAGCAGGAGCCCAAATATACACTGGAGTTGGCTTCAGGAGCCCAAAAATTGGATGAATCACACCCTGGAGTTGGCAGAAGTTGGCAGCAGCAGCAGCAGGAGCCCAAATATACACTGGAGTTGGCTTCAGGAGCCCAAAAATTGGATGAATCACACCCTGGAGTTGGCAGAAGTTGGCAGCAGCAGCAGCAGGAGCCCAAATATACACTGGAGTTGGCTTCAGGAGCCCAAAAATTGGATGAATCACACCCTGGAGTTGGCAGGAGTTGACAGCAGCAGCAGCAGGAGCCCAAATATACACTGGAGTTGGCTTCAGGAGCCCAAAAATTGGATGAATCACACCCTGGAGTTGGCAGAAGTTGGCAGCAGCAGCAGCAGGAGCCCAAATATACACTGGAGTTGGCTTCAGGAGCCCAAAAATTGGATGAATCACACCCTGGAGTTGGCAGGAGTTGACAGTAGCAGCAGCAGGAGCCCAAATATACACTGGAGTTGGCTTCAGGAGCCCAAAAATTGGATGAATCACACCCTGGAGTTGGCAGAAGTTGGCAGCAGCAGCAGCAGGAGCCCAAATATACACTGGAGTTGGCTTCAGGAGCCCAAAAATTGGATGAATCACACCCTGGAGTTGGCAGGAGTTGACAGCAGCAGCAGCAGGAGCCCAAATATACACTGGAGTTGGCTTCAGGAGCCCAAAAATTGGATGAATCACACCCTGGAGTTGGCAGGAGTTGACAGCAGCAGCAGCAGGAGCCCAAATATACACTGGAGTTGGCTTCAGGAGCCCAAAAATTGGATGAATCACACCCTGGAGTTGGCAGAAGTTGGCAGCAGCAGCAGCAGGAGCCCAAATATACACTGGAGTTGGCTTCAGGAGCCCAAAAATTGGATGAATCACACCCTGGAGTTGGCAGGAGTTGACAGCAGCAGCAGCAGGAGCCCAAATATACACTGGAGTTGGCTTCAGGAGCCCAAAAATTGGATGAATCACACCCTGGAGTTGGCAGAAGTTGGCAGCAGCAGCAGCAGGAGCCCAAATATACACTGGAGTTGGCTTCAGGAGCCCAAAAATTGGATGAATCACACCCTGGAGTTGGCAGGAGTTGGCAGCAGCAGCAGCAGGAGCCCAAATATACACTGGAGTTGGCTTCAGGAGCCCAAAAATTGGATGAATCACACCCTGGAGTTGGCAGAAGTTGGCAGCAGCAGCAGCAGGAGCCCAAATATACACTGGAGTTGGCTTCAGGAGCCCAAAAATTGGATGAATCACACCCTGGAGTTGGCAGAAGTTGGCAGCAGCAGCAGCAGGAGCCCAAATATACACTGGAGTTGGCTTCAGGAGCCCAAAAATTGGATGAATCACACCCTGGAGTTGGCAGGAGTTGACAGCAGCAGCAGCAGGAGCCCAAATATACACTGGAGTTGGCTTCAGGAGCCCAAAAATTGGATGAATCACACCCTGGAGTTGGCAGAAGTTGGCAGCAGCAGCAGCAGGAGCCCAAATATACACTGGAGTTGGCTTCAGGAGCCCAAAAATTGGATGAATCACACCCTGGAGTTGGCAGGAGTTGACAGTAGCAGCAGCAGGAGCCCAAATATACACTGGAGTTGGCTTCAGGAGCCCAAAAATTGGATGAATCACACCCTGGAGTTGGCAGAAGTTGGCAGCAGCAGCAGCAGGAGCCCAAATATACACTGGAGTTGGCTTCAGGAGCCCAAAAATTGGATGAATCACACCCTGGAGTTGGCAGGAGTTGACAGTAGCAGCAGCAGGAGCCCAAATATACACTGGAGTTGGCTTCAGGAGCCCAAAAATTGGATGAATCACACCCTGGAGTTGGCAGAAGTTGGCAGCAGCAGCAGCAGGAGCCCAAATATACACTGGAGTTGGCTTCAGGAGCCCAAAAATTGGATGAATCACACCCTGGAGTTGGCAGGAGTTGACAGCAGCAGCAGCAGGAGCCCAAATATACACTGGAGTTGGCTTCAGGAGCCCAAAAATTGGATGAATCACACCCTGGAGTTGGCAGGAGTTGACAGCAGCAGCAGCAGGAGCCCAAATATACACTGGAGTTGGCTTCAGGAGCCCAAAAATTGGATGAATCACACCCTGGAGTTGGCAGGAGTTGACAGCAGCAGCAGCAGGAGCCCAAATATACACTGGAGTTGGCTTCAGGAGCCCAAAAATTGGATGAATCACACCCTGGAGTTGGCAGAAGTTGGCAGCAGCAGCAGCAGGAGCCCAAATATACACTGGAGTTGGCTTCAGGAGCCCAAAAATTGGATGAATCACACCCTGGAGTTGGCAGGAGTTGACAGTAGCAGCAGCAGGAGCCCAAATATACACTGGAGTTGGCTTCAGGAGCCCAAAAATTGGATGAATCACACCCTGGAGTTGGCAGAAGTTGGCAGCAGCAGCAGCAGGAGCCCAAATATACACTGGAGTTGGCTTCAGGAGCCCAAAAATTGGATGAATCACACCCTGGAGTTGGCAGGAGTTGACAGTAGCAGCAGCAGGAGCCCAAATATACACTGGAGTTGGCTTCAGGAGCCCAAAAATTGGATGAATCACACCCTGGAGTTGGCAGAAGTTGGCAGCAGCAGCAGCAGGAGCCCAAATATACACTGGAGTTGGCTTCAGGAGCCCAAAAATTGGATGAATCACACCCTGGAGTTGGCAGGAGTTGACAGCAGCAGCAGCAGGAGCCCAAATATACACTGGAGTTGGCTTCAGGAGCCCAAAAATTGGATGAATCACACCCTGGAGTTGGCAGGAGTTGACAGCAGCAGCAGCAGGAGCCCAAATATACACTGGAGTTGGCTTCAGGAGCCCAAAAATTGGATGAATCACACCCTGGAGTTGGCAGAAGTTGGCAGCAGCAGCAGCAGGAGCCCAAATATACACTGGAGTTGGCTTCAGGAGCCCAAAAATTGGATGAATCACACCCTGGAGTTGGCAGGAGTTGACAGTAGCAGCAGCAGGAGCCCAAATATACACTGGAGTTGGCTTCAGGAGCCCAAAAATTGGATGAATCACACCCTGGAGTTGGCAGAAGTTGGCAGCAGCAGCAGCAGGAGCCCAAATATACACTGGAGTTGGCTTCAGGAGCCCAAAAATTGGATGAATCACACCCTGGAGTTGGCAGGAGTTGACAGCAGCAGCAGCAGGAGCCCAAATATACACTGGAGTTGGCTTCAGGAGCCCAAAAATTGGATGAATCACACCCTGGAGTTGGCAGGAGTTGACAGCAGCAGCAGCAGGAGCCCAAATATACACTGGAGTTGGCTTCAGGAGCCCAAAAATTGGATGAATCACACCCTGGAGTTGGCAGAAGTTGGCAGCAGCAGCAGCAGGAGCCCAAATATACACTGGAGTTGGCTTCAGGAGCCCAAAAATTGGATGAATCACACCCTGGAGTTGGCAGGAGTTGACAGCAGCAGCAGCAGGAGCCCAAATATACACTGGAGTTGGCTTCAGGAGCCCAAAAATTGGATGAATCACACCCTGGAGTTGGCAGAAGTTGGCAGCAGCAGCAGCAGGAGCCCAAATATACACTGGAGTTGGCTTCAGGAGCCCAAAAATTGGATGAATCACACCCTGGAGTTGGCAGGAGTTGGCAGCAGCAGCAGCAGGAGCCCAAATATACACTGGAGTTGGCTTCAGGAGCCCAAAAATTGGATGAATCACACCCTGGAGTTGGCAGAAGTTGGCAGCAGCAGCAGCAGGAGCCCAAATATACACTGGAGTTGGCTTCAGGAGCCCAAAAATTGGATGAATCACACCCTGGAGTTGGCAGGAGTTGACAGCAGCAGCAGCAGGAGCCCAAATATACACTGGAGTTGGCTTCAGGAGCCCAAAAATTGGATGAATCACACCCTGGAGTTGGCAGGAGTTGACAGCAGCAGCAGCAGAAGCCCAAATATACACTGGAGTTGGCTTCAGGAGCCCAAAAATTGGATGAATCACACCCTGGAGTTGGCAGAAGTTGGCAGCAGCAGCAGCAGGAGCCCAAATATACACTGGAGTTGGCTTCAGGAGCCCAAAAATTGGATGAATCACACCCTGGAGTTGGCAGGAGTTGACAGTAGCAGCAGCAGGAGCCCAAATATACACTGGAGTTGGCTTCAGGAGCCCAAAAATTGGATGAATCACACCCTGGAGTTGGCAGAAGTTGGCAGCAGCAGCAGCAGGAGCCCAAATATACACTGGAGTTGGCTTCAGGAGCCCAAAAATTGGATGAATCTCACCCTGGAGTTGGCAGGAGTTGACAGTAGCAGCAGCAGGAGCCCAAATATACACTGGAGTTGGCTTCAGGAGCCCAAAAATTGGATGAATCACACCCTGGAGTTGGCAGAAGTTGGCAGCAGCAGCAGCAGGAGCCCAAATATACACTGGAGTTGGCTTCAGGAGCCCAAAAATTGGATGAATCACACCCTGGAGTTGGCAGGAGTTGACAGCAGCAGCAGCAGGAGCCCAAATATACACTGGAGTTGGCTTCAGGAGCCCAAAAATTGGATGAATCACACCCTGGAGTTGGCAGGAGTTGACAGCAGCAGCAGCAGGAGCCCAAATATACACTGGAGTTGGCTTCAGGAGCCCAAAAATTGGATGAATCACACCCTGGAGTTGGCAGAAGTTGGCAGCAGCAGCAGCAGGAGCCCAAATATACACTGGAGTTGGCTTCAGGAGCCCAAAAATTGGATGAATCACACCCTGGAGTTGGCAGGAGTTGACAGTAGCAGCAGCAGGAGCCCAAATATACACTGGAGTTGGCTTCAGGAGCCCAAAAATTGGATGAATCACACCCTGGAGTTGGCAGAAGTTGGCAGCAGCAGCAGCAGGAGCCCAAATATACACTGGAGTTGGCTTCAGGAGCCCAAAAATTGGATGAATCACACCCTGGAGTTGGCAGGAGTTGACAGCAGCAGCAGCAGGAGCCCAAATATACACTGGAGTTGGCTTCAGGAGCCCAAAAATTGGATGAATCACACCCTGGAGTTGGCAGGAGTTGACAGCAGCAGCAGCAGGAGCCCAAATATACACTGGAGTTGGCTTCAGGAGCCCAAAAATTGGATGAATCACACCCTGGAGTTGGCAGAAGTTGGCATCAGCAGCAGCAGGAGCCCAAATATACACTGGAGTTGGCTTCAGGAGCCCAAAAATTGGATGAATCACACCCTGGAGTTGGCAGGAGTTGACAGCAGCAGCAGCAGGAGCCCAAATATACACTGGAGTTGGCTTCAGGAGCCCAAAAATTGGATGAATCACACCCTGGAGTTGGCAGAAGTTGGCAGCAGCAGCAGCAGGAGCCCAAATATACACTGGAGTTGGCTTCAGGAGCCCAAAAATTGGATGAATCACACCCTGGAGTTGGCAGGAGTTGGCAGCAGCAGCAGCAGGAGCCCAAATATACACTCGAGTTGGCTTCAGGAGCCCAAAAATTGGATGAATCACACCCTGGAGTTGGCAGAAGTTGGCAGCAGCAGCAGCAGGAGCCCAAATATACACTGGAGTTGGCTTCAGGAGCCCAAAAATTGGATGAATCACACCCTGGAGTTGGCAGAAGTTGGCAGCAGCAGCAGCAGGAGCCCAAATATACACTGGAGTTGGCTTCAGGAGCCCCAAAATTGGATGAATCACACCCTGGAGTTGGCAGGAGTTGACAGCAGCAGCAGCAGGAGCCCAAATATACACTGGAGTTGGCTTCAGGAGCCCAAAAATTGGATGAATCACACCCTGGAGTTGGCAGAAGTTGGCAGCAGCAGCAGCAGGAGCCCAAATATACACTGGAGTTGGCTTCAGGAGCCCAAAAATTGGATGAATCACACCCTGGAGTTGGCAGGAGTTGACAGCAGCAGCAGCAGGAGCCCAAATATACACTGGAGTTGGCTTCAGGAGCCCAAAAATTGGATGAATCACACCCTGGAGTTGGCAGAAGTTGGCAGCAGCAGCAGCAGGAGCCCAAATATACACTGGAGTTGGCTTCAGGAGCCCAAAAATTGGATGAATCACACCCTGGAGTTGGCAGAAGTTGGCAGCAGCAGCAGCAGGAGCCCAAATATACACTGGAGTTGGCTTCAGGAGCCCAAAAATTGGATGAATCACACCCTGGAGTTGGCAGGAGTTGACAGTAGCAGCAGCAGGAGCCCAAATATACACTGGAGTTGGCTTCAGGAGCCCAAAAATTGGATGAATCACACCCTGGAGTTGGCAGAAGTTGGCAGCAGCAGCAGCAGGAGCCCAAATATACACTGGAGTTGGCTTCAGGAGCCCAAAAATTGGATGAATCACACCCTGGAGTTGGCAGGAGTTGACAGTAGCAGCAGCAGGAGCCCAAATATACACTGGAGTTGGCTTCAGGAGCCCAAAAATTGGATGAATCACACCCTGGAGTTGGCAGAAGTTGGCAGCAGCAGCAGCAGGAGCCCAAATATACACTGGAGTTGGCTTCAGGAGCCCAAAAATTGGATGAATCACACCCTGGAGTTGGCAGAAGTTGGCAGCAGCAGCAGCAGGAGCCCAAATATACACTGGAGTTGGCTTCAGGAGCCCAAAAATTGGATGAATCACACCCTGGAGTTGGCAGGAGTTGACAGTAGCAGCAGCAGGAGCCCAAAAAATGGCCTAAAGACATAAATATGTTTTGCACCATTTGGAAAGTGTAAAACGTGGCACCATGCTGAATCTAGTCGCATGCATCAGGCATTGGTGGGTGGAAATCCTGGCTGATCCATCCCTGATTCATTTTGACAAAGGTGAGTCTCTCCACATTTTTAGTTGACAGACGAGTTCTCCTCGCCGTAACTATGGCCCCCGCCGCACTAAACACCCGCTCAGATGGCACGCTACTTGCCGGGCAGGACAGCTTTTCCAGGGCAAACTCTGCTAGTTGCGGCCACAAATCAAGTTTGGCTGCCCAGAAGTCCAGCGGATCCTCAAGGTGTGTTGGCATGGTCATGTCAAAGTATGACATGACCTGCTGGTTCAGGTCCTGCTCCAGGTCTTCCTGCTGCTCATGAGTAGCCTCACTATGCGGGTGTAGAAAGCTACTCATTAGCGACTGAAGACTGAGGCTGCTGCTGCTGATGGAGCTTCTGCTGCTGCTGCTGCCAACCCCCCCAGCGGCCATGGCAGTGGAAGGTGAGCGCAGAGGTCCCCTCGAGTCAGACCTGCGAGAGTATGGACCATGGCGCAGATAGGCATCGGCCAACTGCCTACGTAGAATGTCTTTGTAGTAGTTGAGTTTGTCCTCCCTCTCGGTGGGTTTAAAAAATGCCCCCATTTTGTGCCGGAAGCGAGGGTCCAATAAGGTGGACAGCCAGAAGTCATCCCGCCGACAGATGGAAACAATTCTGGGGTCACTACGCAAGCACGTGAGCATGCTTCGTGCCATTTGCGCAAGTGACTCGGATGGACTACCTGTCTCCATCTCCACTGCATACTGCCACGGTGTGCCCGGGTCCTCTGTCTCTCCTTCCTCAAAAACCTCTAGCTCCTCTGGCTGCTCCTGCTCCTCCTCTCCTGTCCGCTGACTAGATAAACCAGCCATTTCGCCAAGCCTAAACTGTGTTTCGCTGGGCAACTCCTCCTCCTCCTCTTCCTCCTCCTCCTCCTCCAGTTCAGCTCCAAGGGGGTTCATGTGGCCGTAAGATGTAAACGCCATGTCTCCAGTGCCCTGACCAGCCATGGTTTCCAACATGTGCTGCAGTACATGAAGCAGTGGAATCACGTCGTTCATCCCGTAATCCTGCCGACTGACAAATAAAGTGGCTTCCTCAAAGGGCCTGAGCAAACGGCAGGTGTCACGTATGAGCTGCCACTGGTTGACATTGAAGTTACACAGGGGAGTCCCCCTATCTGCTTGGATCATCAGGAAATCCGTGATGGCTTTTCTCTGTTCATATAATCGGTCCAACATGTGAAGGGTGGAATTCCAACGGGTGGAAACATCGCAAATCAGACTATGTTGGGGGATACCATTCTGACGCTGTAGCTCAAGAAGGGTGTGTTTGGCAGTGTAGGAGTGGCTGAAGTGCATGCAAAGTTTCCGTGAAGTTGTTAGGATGTCCTGCAGATGGGGGGAACACTTCAGAAACCGCTTGACAACCAGATTGAAGACGTGAGCCATGCAGGGGGCATGGGTCAGGCTTCCTTGGCGCAGCGCAGACAAAATGTTCTTCCCATTGTCGGTAACCATGATTCCCATTTTAAGTTTTCTCGGAGTAAGCCATGTTTGGATTTCCTGATGAATACATTTAAGCAGTTCCTCCCCTGTGTGACTCCGTTCGCCAAGACAAACCATGTGAAGCACTGCGTGACACCTCCGTGCCCTGCACACATGGTAGACTGGAGGGGCACTGAGACTTGAGCCTACAGTGGAGGGTGAGGAGATGGCGGAGGATGAGGAGGCCGAGTCGCACGGTGTCACAGGCCCAATGGGCAGAGAGCGCGGAGGCCGAAGCGGCGTGACCTGTCCAAGTTGCTGCTGCAAAGGGACCACATTCACCCAGTGGGCCGTAAACGACATGTACTGCCCCTGACCGTAGTTACAGCTCCAGATGTCGGCGCTGCCATGTATTTTGCTACACACCGACAGGCTCAAGGACTGGCCCACCTTCTGTTCAACAAAAGTGTGCAGCGCTGGTACTGCCTTCTTGGCAAAGAAATGACGGCTTGGGACTCTCCACCTCGGCTCGGCACAAGCCATCAGTTCTCTGAAAGGTGCAGATTCCACCACCTGAAAAGGGAGCGACTGCAGCACCAGCAACTTGGACAGGAGCACATTCAGCTTCTGCGCCGTAGGATGAGTGGGCGCATACTGCTGTCTCTTGGACATGGCTTCGCTGATGGATTGCTGGCGGGATGCATGACTTGGAGGAGGAGGAGGAGGAGCAGGAGCGACAGAGGATGGGTATGACGCACAGCTGCCTTCGGCTGAGGTGCTGGAGCCTTGGCTGGCAGAAATTGGGAGCTCACTTGGTGAGGAAGCAGACTGGACCACCCCTTGGGAGCCTCGGTTCTCCCAGGTCGTTTTATGGTGATGCATCATATGTTGACGCAGGGCCGTGGTGCCAACATTTGGACCCTGGCCACGCTTCACCTTTTGCCTACATATCTTGCATGTGGCCATGTTACCCTCCTGCGGATGCCTCAGGAAAAACTGCCACACTGCCGAGTAGCTACTTTTCCCACCCCCTGGCCTCACTGATTCACTGCTGCTGTTGCCAACTCCAGGAACCCCTGCTCCACTACCTCCCGATAAGGTAGACTGCCGCACAGCAGGTGCTCTACCCCGGCCCCGGCCCCGGCCGGCTCCAGCCTTTGGAATTGTGCCCCCATGCTGACTGCTACCACTTTGCTGCCTCAGCTGCTGACTCCGGGGCAACCTGCACCCCTCTTCTCCTGATGATGACGATGAAGCCCCTTCATCACCCGGCTCCCAAGTGTGATCGGCTTCATCGTCATCATCATCATCATCACCGGGTTGTGGCTGTACGTCACTGATGTTCGTGGATTCGTCAACAGTGTCTGGCGCAGGAGCTGGAACGCTCGCAGCACCCACGACACTGTCCACATCACTATTTGTCTGCCTAGCTAAAGAAGCCACCTCCATTTCTTGGCTGGGCAGTAGCTGCTGACTGTCCTCTATCTGATGGTCCTCCTCACTAAAGAGTGGAGCTGAACCCAAAGCATAGGATACGTCGCTGGGGGAGGGAACGGCGTAGGCCAGAGGCAATGGGAGGACAGGGACTGCTCTCGGGGCATGCCAACTCAGGGTTGTGTCAGAGGAACCTACCGACCCTAGACTGGGGGTCTCAGACGTAAGTTGTGATGATGTTGTTGATGAGCGCGTCAACCAATCTACCACGGCAGATGCGTTACTGGTGGAGACCCGACCGCTAGCAGATACTGGCAGATTAGGTCTCTCAGCGTGACTCCTGCTGGTACTGGCCCCCAGTCTGATGCGAGCTCTTCCTGCGGAATCTTGGCCTCTGCCACTCCTCTTTTCACTTCCAGGCACTTGTCTGCCCGACATAGTCTAACTGGCGTGGTAGTAGGTGATATTTAAAAAAACCCCGGGCAGCGGTGGGTCTATATGAAACAGAATATAATGCACACCAAAAGTGAGCAGTAACACTCAGCCTCCAACAGGCCTGCTTAGTGTAAATAAGAGAGCTGCTTAGTGTAAATAAAGAGGGGTATGCTATGTTACAGAATGGGATGCCTCAACAGAAGTGCACCTGGCAGGCAGCAGTAAGCCTATGCCCAGCAAAAGTGTCTTATAATATAAATATAATAAGAGCAAATGCTTATATGGTCTTAAACAGAGGCTGCTTTAGTCACAGAATGGGATGCCCGGGCAGGAATCGAGCTGCCAGGGTACAGTAGTGCTTTGGCCAGCAAAAGTGTCTTTATCAGGCCTAATTTCAAATATGATAAGAGCAAATGCTTATATGGTCTTAAACAGAGGCTGCTTTAGTTACACAGAATGGGATGCCCCGGGCAGGAATCGAGCTGCCAGGGTACAGTAGTGCTTTGGCCAGCAAAAGTGTCTTTATCAGGCCTAATTTCAAATATGATAAGAGCAAATGCTTATATGGTCTTAAACAGAGGCTGCTTTAGTCACAGAATGGGATGCCCCGGGCAGGAATCGAGCTGCCAGGGTACAGTAGTGCTTTGGCCAGCAAAAGTGTCTTTATCAGGCCTAATTTCAAATATGATAAGAGCAAATGCTTATATGGTCTTAAACAGAGGCTGCTTTAGTCACAGAATGGGATGCCCCGGGCAGGAAT